>CP093831.1:0-730637 GCA_033063855.1 Smittia aterrima | reverse complement strand
AGTCTTGAAGCAAGAGAAAGAAGAAGCTTTTAAGAAATAAAATTTGTCAACTCACTCAACGAAAGTGAAAGCGATGTTGATGGAATATCGATTTGAAAATTAGTTTGATTTATGAGTTACTTTGAGCTTCGTTGAATAGGCATGGAGATCGTAAATTGTCTGTGAATGCGAAGCGGAGATAGAAAACTCTCAGCCATTAGAAATGATTCCATGTCAGCCTACCAATGATAAATCAAAACCGACGCGTCTCTGTTCGCCATCGCAGCTGAAGACTTTTCAGTTGTTGTCGACAACGATTTCTCATTCTCTCCATCTCGTATTGTGTGTTGATATTCCCGTTGAGTCGAGAAAGAGTGAAATAAATTGAATTATTCGCCTTTTGTCACACGCCCGCCCGCAATCCGTCGACGAGCCAAAATAGTTTCGTTATGATTGATTGCATGCTGACAACAATAACCCGAGTCCTATGTGAAGGACATGACAAAAGATGATGAAATTTTCCACACACACCTAACGATCAGCACAAAAGAAAGATGAAGCGGAGGAAAACATTTCGTTTTTAATTAATTTTAAACCTCTCATGCTTCTTTAGATTTCGGGAAATGGGCCTCATTTGTTCGTCGTCTTGAGCTTCTTGATGGAGATGGCAAGCAGGAAGGATTATTGTGTGATGTGAATGATGAGAAGATGGGGCTTTTTTAATTTTTGATTTAAGACATGCTTTGCAAAAAACATAAGTTAAGGGTAAGTGAATGCTGCTTACAGGGATTTGACTTTGAAGTTACAGGGGATTAGAAAAATTGCTTCTCCTTCTGAAAACTAAATTTCATTCCGAGACTTTAAGTTTGCCGAGAGTCAGAGCCCGAGAGAACAAGTCATTAGTTAGCAACACACAAGAACTTTCCAGCATCCATCTTGCTCGCTTTCATCTGAGCCACCCACCGAAAATCTCAACCACTGTCACATACAGAGAGCGTGCAAATAATAACGGAGCATCGACCAAAAACTACTCGTGAGAGGGGAGCGACCAGAAAAACCCGAAGAACATTTATTTTCGGATACTAAATAGATCCTTTTTCCTGTTAAATGACTTCACTTGCCTTCCACCAACGACTCCCTTATCCGTTCGAGCAAGCTCAACGTGCTTCTACTGCTCTCTGTGTAAAGGCATTAGAGAGACCATTTCCATCGTGTGGAAAGTTAATGTTAATTAATAGTCAAGTTCTTCCTGAGTGGGAGGCGAGAGGGTAGGCGAGAGTCAGATTTTACTTAAAACTGCGTTATCAAAAGCATGACTCGATGAAAACTCATTTTGCTTTAGAAAATCATTTCATGCTGGCTTTTCCTCACTTTCCATCGAAGAAAAGCGGTTTAATGTTAGTTTTTCTTTCAGAACCGAAAACTTTTTTCTTTAGGCAAAGAGGAAAATGAATTTTTTTATGTATCTCATTAGTGAGGTTGAGTGTGAGAGAAGGTGAGTTAGGGGGTCGATGAAAAGGAAAAGTCATTTACCATACATAGTCACTCGTTCGTACACAAAAATCTCAGCTCATTTCAATTCATTCTCGACTTGGAAATCCTTAATAGCTTTGTGGGATGGAGAAGAACAGCGAACCATCGCAGTTTTAATGGTAAGACAAAAGGAGTTTAAAGCGATATTTCATAATTCTCTGCCTCGGCTTTTTATTGTTCAGACAACGTCGAGTGAACAAGAAGCACCATCATCATCTCCAATCTCATTTCCTTTTGGTTTGCTCGCTCCCTCGAATGTGAATATGTGTAAATAAAGCTCTCCGGTAGAAGGGAAATTTATATTTTTAACTGATTACCGAGCATTTAACATTTGTGCGAGTAGAAAGAACAAGACGCAGGCTTTGTGAATGTGAAATTTTGAAAGAGACTTTGGGGTTTGTGAGAAGATGTCGACGCAAATGAGTTTGAAAGTTAATTAAATTTAAAGAACTCAATATTCTTCAGTGTTACAAACATCACAAACTCTTCCCTCTCATGGCGAAAGGGACATTGTTGTTCTCTATGAAATATGTTTCGGTTTGCTGCTATCATTTGTTTGGCATTCTCCACTGCTTATGTGTTTGTTATTTTCACCCGCGAAGCACGAAAAATTCTCCTCGAGTTCCATTCCGGAACTGTGAAGGAAATTCTAATGGCGAACATTGGAATGACGATCATTTATTACGGGAAAATTATATTTCTATTCTATCGAGAGCATAGAGCAGCATAAAAGCAGACACAGAACAGAAAATATTCATAAAGGGGCTTTGTGAAAAATCATGCTGCATTTGTAGAAATTTGTGGAGTCGGAGGTCTACTCACTCTACTGCTGTTCAGTTTGTTTATTTACGAGCGCAGTTCCATTTACTTATTGTACTCATACATGCCAGGAAAGGATTAATAATCCAAGGAAATTTATATCTCTTAATAGGCGAGCGAGCGAAATTTTTCTGTGACTATGCAAATAAAGGAAAACTTCCACTCTCCGACTTTATTTCCGTTTCGTGAATCTCGCATTCACGTCTGGCTGGATTTTTTATTTTCACAGGACGGGGAGACTATTATGATGCCTCGATGGTGAAAACGTAATTATTTTATGCATCATGTGCGCGAACGTCGAGTAAACGGCTTTGAATATCATCGTCGTAATGGCTGGCGAGTTTTAATGGCACACGAAAGTGCATGTCGGAACAGCGAAGGCCTCGAGGAGTGTTTTGCTTAGTGGAGAGTCACTTTGCTTCCTCATGCGAGCGACAATTCCACAGGATTTTTCATGCGCCGCTTTGTTTAATTACTCCTGCAGCTTTAATGCTTCAACATTTCCTTTGTCTTTTCCACCCTATCGACTCAGACGTTGGGATTGAGTGGCTGACGTGAAATATTTCAGAGTGGTCGGCAAGCGACGACAATAATGCATTTCGACTGCAATGTGATTGTGCCTGTCACAGAATTGTGAAGAATTTAATTCTCAACAACTTTTGTCACTCGGCGATCTACTTTTCATCAAACAAAGACAAGAGTTGGTTTAGTTTGATGGTGGGCGGAGAGTGAAACGAAACTCGGGAAAACTCCAAAATTAATGACATCACAATGAGTTTCAAAAAGCCGTCACGAAAAATAGCTCGAGAACATTTTCAATTTTCATGAAATGGGAAACCAGAGCATGAAGGAAGCGAAGCCGTCCCAACTGCCGTTCCATTCATCATCCTTGTCTGTCATGAACGGGACAAGAGAGACAACCAAAATGAAATTGGAAACGCTCTCACTCGGACTGGTTCCGTTCGAAGCTGACGAGAAAACTCTTTCTACCTGAAGCTGTCAATTATTTTTATTTTGCGTAACGGAAGCATATGGACAGCTTCAGCTTTGCTCGTCGTCTCAGCAGTTTCCAGGTAGCGAGTAACACCCGGAAAACGTTCCACAGGACTCGACATTTTGTTTAAACTATGTACAAGATATTAAAATATCACAAAGCGGACAATGTTAGAGCTGTCGAGAGAAAAGGGTCAAACAATATTTTATGTTTGCATGAGGCGAAGAAGAAGATAAAGGGGTCGAAGGGTTTAATTATTCGTCGTCGGGACGGTCAGATACGTTTACAACCCTTTTTACGATTATGGCCATGTCGTTTGAGCGAGAACGCGTGTGCTTGCTGCAACTCAAGCTCGCACATTTCTAATTAAACTCGAAACATTTTTAATCTCAAATGTCCATCGATCTTCCATTTTAAATTTCTGCCCACTCATCAATTACACTTTTGACAACTTTTTAATTTATTTTTCATTTCTGATGACATGACAGATTGTGGAGGCCATAAGAGGACAAAGATGACGGAGAGTGTGTGAGAGCTGCAGATATAATCGCTGATAACGAGACTCATTCAATGGCTTCCATCTCGTTGTGTGTATGAAGCATTCTATTCACTCCGCTTGCCATCAACGAATAATGCATTTCGAGGAAATTTGTCGTTCACTGAAAGGTTCGAAATAAAAGGAGACAAGATGAAAAGAATCTTTGCCACGTATTCATGCGTTTAATTTCCATCCTGAAAAGAGATAGATTGAAGGTGGGAGAAGGTTTGTGATAGTCACAAGGAATTATATGATAGGCAAGGGGTTTGTATCGCGGTTCTGCAAACTCCATGAATCTCATCAATTAAATTCAATCACTCCACGCAAATAATCTTCTTTGTTTTTGCATGAGCCGCGAACTTCTCATCGCCAGCAAACGTCGAGGAAATACTACGAACAAAAACTCGACGGGTTTATGAAGTAAGAAATCTTTTTGTTTCGAAGACGATGAGACAAAGAAGATGGAAATTCAATACCGTTCACCATTAAGACGGTAAATAGTTTAGTTTTTTTTCCTCGTTCGATGGAAGATTTTGGCTCCATATGAGCGCAGATTTAATGAATAACAATGAGAATAATAAGAAAGATAATCGAATGGATTTTCAGTTCAAAGAATACAAGACGAGGAAAAGTTTTTCCCATTTATTTTCCCCGATGATGAATTGATGAAATCTTTATTTGATGTCGAATGAACTAAGAATGTCTTATTATCGTTCCACATTTCTTTGATTCTCCTCTTCAACGACATCATTACGAGCTAGCGAAATATAATAGTAGACAGTGTACGAGTATACGAAGAAGGAAGATGAGGAATGCGAGGCAAATTGGAACAGGAAAATTATATTAAACTAATAAACGATGTTACGAGAAATAGTAACAATGCTTGAGAATCGAGTTTCTTGTTCGACTTTTTATTTTATTTTGTTTCAGAAAGAAATTGAAAAAAAAATTAAATAGTTTTATATGAAACTGTCTTTTGTAAAAAATATTTTTAAAAATCGAATCATTTGAAGAAGATTCAACTGTTCATTTTACATGACATTACGATATGAGAGACAACAATTTCTAATGAGATTTCTTCACGAGACAGCAATTTCTACAACTTTTTCTAGTCTTCAGAAAAAATCTTTTTTTAACTACAAAGCTAATTTATTATTCGCAACCATTCCTTTCAAAAAGTTCGCGACCTCGTTAAACTCAAAAGTCCTTGAACTCATTTCAGTTTGTTACGAATTATATTACTCAAGAGCAGCCGCCGAATCAAAGTGATTTTTGTCGCGGTGACATGAAAGAAACAAGAAGTTCGCGGTAAACATCAAACGTAAGTATTTACTTTCAAGCTAAAATATAATCAATTTGTGTCTGATGCTCATTAATGATTTATAAAAACACCCTCGTTCGTATGTTGAATTAGCCATTTTGTTCGCCCACATCCAACTCGAAAATGGACACAATAAGATCTCTGAATGTTAGTTAGTCGGACCGAAGTCCTTTCTTTGTTCGCTATGTAGAAGTTTTTCTCTCTCCACGTCAACATCAACATGCATGTTCTACATCACACATCCTCGTTCTCTTTCTCGATTTGCTCTCTGCTAGAAAATCAGAAACTGTTTCCCCTGTGCTAGAATTCGTTATGCAACCAAGAGAGTCGAGTGAGGAGAAACAAACGAGTGTGTGATGTAGTAGATTTCTCTGCTTTAACTGATATGTGTGCTTATTGGACAATTCTTATTCGATGTGCTGGAATTTCCGGTGAGATGAAAAATTTCTAAGTTTTTCATTCCTCGAACTGCCTCGGACAATTAAATATTTTTATTTAAAATTTATCAAAAATATTATTCAGTTTATGTTTAAAAATATTTTGTTTCAAAATATTTAAAAAATTTACCTGCAATCTCACCTTATGCAAAAGGTTGTGACTGTTTCACCTTTTGCATAACTTTCAGTTTTCACCTGAATTTACCTGAAACACTGAAACTCCTGGAAAATATTTCAAACATAATTTTAAAAGATTCGATTTCATATTTTGAAATTAAACAATTATTCTTTTATTGATTGATTCTGTCATCCATAATCATCGTTTCAAACGTACACTATCGTCTTATCTACAAATGTCCATTAAATATGCAATATTACGTCAAATTTTCATTTTTCACAACTTATCATCGAACTTTTCAAGAAATTTCAAATTGAAATTATAAGTACGTTTCTTTGTATGAGAAGAATGTTTAATTTTGTGTGGTTCAATTGATTTAAACTGAGACAATCAATGATTCTTTGATAATAAATTTACAACTTGATTTACAAAAAACTTAAAAGTTAAGTAGATTTCTTTCTTTTTTTTTGTCTAATTTCAATGTCTTACGATTATTTAATTGATTTCTCATTTCTGCGTGTCACATTTACAATTAAGATATTCTACAAAAACTGTCTAAATGTGAATTTCTAGTCTAAGTCGTTAAGTAGATCGAATAATTTTATCGTCTAACTTTAAGTTTTTTTTAGGAATATAATTTCATTCGAATCAAACCGAAGGTGTCTCCACATCATTAAAACAGTTATCGAGAGAAATGTGTTTTTTTTTTGTGTGTTTGTGTCTTATCACTTAATTTCTAATTTTAAATATTGCAATTGGTTGTCTCTTCATCTTTCGTCCTACATCAACTTTGAAAAGTTACTCTGAACTATCTTTCGAATTGAATTTGATAAACTGGCGACGAGTTTCCATTTATTTGTGTGCAATTTCTTGATTTTTCTTTTTGTTTAAAATACCCTGTTTCTTAAGTTGTCTTTGAAGTTGAGAGGCTGAGAAGCGATCAGAGAAGTTATCCTTACTCGCAATCGCTTGCCAACTCTTCAAATTTTGTTTTTGTTATTTTTGGTGAGATTTTTCATTAAGTTTTATTATTTTTCAAACTTTCATAAACTTTTAAGTAGGAATTTTGACTTTTTTTTGTTTGTACATTTTGCTTAACTTCAAAAGAAAGTTCAGGAATTTTTTTACTTTTTTGTCTTTTTTCGTTTAAAGTGGAAATAATCGAATTTTTCATTTAATACTCATCGAGTTGTCTAATCAAAATTTAAATTAACAGAATTCGTCAATTAGTTAATAAAAATCAGTCTCAAAATAAGTTTGAATGCGGTCTGATGTGTGAGAATCGAAAGATCTCTCTCGCGAAACAAGAAACAATAAAACGTAACAAAGGAAACGATGGCGACGACCACCCCTAAAGTAAAAGTTTTCTGCGACTAAAGGCAACCGAAAAAAATTATTTTCCTTTCAACGAAACGTCAACTTAAAATTGATTTTATTCAAAAACATTTTCTCATTTTCACTTAAAATTGATTTCTTATGCAATTTACAAATAGTTCGAGTTCACATTTTCTTTTTACAAATTTCCTTTGGTTTTCTATCGAATGCCTCAAAATTACAAACGTTACGTGAAAAATCTTTGAACGACGTTGAGCGAGGAAAATTCCGTTCAAGTCAAAGCTGTGAAACTTCCGGAAGCTTTTTCTGTCGAAGGAATTTTCACGACTTTCAGTTTTCTTGGAATTTTCCCAGAAGATTTTCAATTTGAGAATCAAATGGTGGAATGAGGGACTGTCTCACTGCTAAATTCGAAAACTGGACTAGCGAGTGGAAACGTGGGTTCATTAGAAAATTCGTGACATGAGTCGATTTTGCGGAATTTCGTAAGCCCACGGGGCAAAAAGTCATGCATTCTGTTCATCTTTAATGCTCTGTGATTGATTTGAATTCTCATCCATACTTCGACTAAGTCCATTTGGAGCTCCCATGCTGAGACTGCTGATTGAGCTTCCGTTGCTATTACAATTGAGATTAAGTGCAGCAGCTGAAAGATTTGCTGGATTACTTCCAGGACCTCCCAATTGAAGTCCAAGTTGTTGCATATTTGGTGGAAGTAGAAGATTATGTTGTGCTTGTTGATGCTGATGCTGAGCTGCGCTCTTTCCTTGATTAACAACGCACTTTCTCATGTGCTTCTCGAGTGTTGATGGAACGCTGAATGGCATTTCACAAAACCGACAACGATAAACATCCTTTCCCAAGCGACCGTGAGTCTTCATGTGACGTGTCAGCTTCGAGCTTTGAGCACAAGCATACGAGCAGAGCTCACATTTGTAAGGCTTCTCGCCTGTATGTGATCGTCGATGCACTGTCAAGTTCGAGCAGTTCTTGAAGACTTTTCCGCAGAACTCGCAAGTGTCGTTGCGACGTGATTCTTTCTTTGGTGGAGCTTGTAAAACATTTTGTCCAGACATTCCTGGAGGCAGTTTCGATTTAAGATTTTCAAGCAAAGCTTCGTTGCGATGGAAGTTTGTGAGATTCCACCAACTGTCACTGTTGTCCATCTTTAAACGTTTTGACGCCTCGAAAGGATTCTCAAAAGGATTAAACATTGGAACTTGTGGCATTTGCGCATTCTGATGATGTTGCATCATATTTTTTGCCATCAGCTCATCTTTCAAACGAAGTGAAGGGAATCCATTCGAAAGCTTTTCAGCGAGTCCAGGAATGGAAAGCGACGTGTTGTTATTGTCACGATCCTTGCTCGTTAATTGAAGTGCTTGCTTGTAAGCTTCTGAGTACTGAGCGATGTTCGACAAGCCAAACTTGTCCATCAACTCACCAACAAGTGAAGCTGCTGCTGCGTTTGCATGACGTGGATCCATCATGTCTTTGTTTCTGTTATTATTGTTGTTATTCTGAACGCTCGACAAGCTTAAGTCTTCAGCTTCTTCTTCATTGTCTTCATCCATGTCAGAGTTGTCATTCATTTCTTCTGCTTCGGCTTCTTCTTCATCCATGTCATCAGGTGAATCTTCATTCTCTGTTTCAACTGATCCGGAATTGCTTGCACGATCTTCCGGCGTTCGATGAAGTCTCATGTGACGACGGAGCTTCGATGCCTGAACACAAGTGAAATCACAGCTAGTGCATTTATATTGATCCTCGCCAGTGTGGGTTCGACGATGTACGATGAGATTGCTTTGGAACTTGAAGCGTTTATCGCAGAATTCGCAAGCATGATAAGTGTCGGCACATTGCGATGACTTTGGTGGTGTCGATGCTGAGCGAGGTGTTACTGTAATATTTCCATTCTCAGACATCATCTCGTTGTGCTTTTCTGGCGGTGTCAAGCTTTGAGGTCTTGAATTGTTTGTCAATGGCGTTGGAGGAAGCTGTGAAGGAGATGGACTTGCAAAGTTTGGTGAATGTTGTTTACGTGGGCTTGGAGAACTTGGAGTTGTTCCAGCGGCACTCGATCCAGGACTTGTCGTTCCAGCTAATTGACGTAATCTTTGTGAATAAAAGTCCAAGTGAGGTTCCATTGGCGGAATGGATGGAATGTTCAGCTTGTTAGATGATGGAGGACGTTCAGGTATTGAACTTTGACCAAACGAAGCTTGATTGTGATTCAATTGATTCGCGGCAGCGACAGCAGCAGCTGCGAGATTAAGACCATGATGACGGAATTGTTCAAATTGTTCCATTCGGAAGTCATGGTGAGGTCGCGAGAACAACGGGCCATGTGGAACTAATTGACTTTGAGACAATGACGGTGGAAGAGGCATTCGCAATAATCCAAAGGGATTTGCGTGCAAGTCTGGTGGGGGTAACAATGGATGATGACGCAATCCAGGAGGTGGAAGATTGTTTTGTTGCTGTTGCATCGATTGGCCGGAACCGTTTGAGGAACTTGTTGAACAATTGGAGCTGCCGCTGAGATTGTTGCTTGACGATGATGACGACGTTGACGATTTGGTTTGATTCTGTTGTTGATTCGATGATTCGACGTAGATCTTTACTCCATGTGAGTGCTGAACGTGCTGAACTAATCTCCAAGCTGAGCCATATTTGGTTTTGCATGTCGAACAGACGTAGTTGTTTGGTTCTGCAAATAAAAAAAAGGAGAATCTCTGATTAGGTTTTTGTTCGTTGAAAGCTGATAAATATTTTTAAAACGACATATCCAGCATAACTTTTTTGTTTTGTCAAAATCATAAAAAATTCTTTTGAAACTCTGCAGTTGCAGTGGAGGAGAATAAAAAAATCTGTCGGCACTGCGTTGGTCATAAAAAGCAATGCATGATGGTTTATGCTTCATATTTCTCATTGTCGATTGTCCCAGGGACGCTTTTTTAATAAAAAAAATCTCTCTTTCGAAGCATAAACAAAGCATAAACTTTTCCGCCGTTGAAACATGCGGAGCGGCGAAGGGAAAAAAAATTCGAGTCGAGTATCAGTTACATGACAGCAATAAACATTGGAGAATAAATAAACACACAATTACAACCAAAACTTCCAGAGTTCTGTTGTTTAAACTCTGTCCGATCAGACATCAGCCGCAGTTTTAATTAAAAAAAAGATCCGCCAATTATAAATTCAATTTCATTTGTTGTGTCTATCGCGACATTTTTTCACACAAAGTATCGCTTGGCCAACGAAAAATTCTATCGTCGGCATCATAATTTTCACGATCGATCCCGTATTTTTAATAAATTAAAATTGATGCCGTTCACATGTTGATGTGCGTATCGATGCACCAAAACTTTTATGTGCGCTCGCATTTAAAATTAATTAATTTTGATTAAATGTGATTGCTTGCGAGTGATTAAATTGCCGGTCGGCCGAGAACTTTAAAGAGAGCGTGTAAAATGCGTCGATTGAATGATGGTAGGCCATCGCTTGATCCGACAGATCCGTCAATCAATAAAATTATTTTGATTTGTCATAACGTTTATGTAATCAAAGATGAATCGAGAGAAGGAGACGAAACGTTTGATGTTTGCTGCCCACAACAATTTCACTTTTTTTGGGGACTTCAAGTTGATTGTATGCCAATTTTGTATTTGATAATTTGCATGTTGCGTTGGCGATTAGGTTTTAAATCCATCGACGACCATTTTCTTGAAACGTGACTTAGTCAAACACAAACGATTGGACATTCCCACAAAAAAATCCAGAGAGAGAAGGTTTCTTGCAATTATGCGATGACAATCAAGTTCATCAATAAATTATAATCAAATTATGGCGAGATGGAATAAATTTGCGGCCGACAGTGACAAATTGCTGATGAATTCACCGTCGACAATCAAATTTGATTTGCAAATTTTATTTTACTCGCAACGATGAAGACATTAGCGTGCGCG
This sequence comes from Smittia aterrima, assembly GCA_033063855.1. Lineage (NCBI taxonomy): Eukaryota > Metazoa > Arthropoda > Insecta > Diptera > Chironomidae > Smittia > Smittia aterrima. Next base: position 719,595 of record CP093831.1, on the reverse strand, counting down.
GGATGCGATCACGAATATTTTCTTGAGAATCATCGTCGAACTTCAGGTGTGTTCAACCCTTTTTCGTGGCTCGTGGCCGGTTCAGATGTCACGTGCGTTCGCTTCTTCCTTTCGTCCCTTTCAAATGCATTCGCAGACGATTGTCTTATGCCATTTGCCCATCCCTTTAAGAGTGATATCATAAACATTTGCACAACCTTTTCTCAACCCATTTTTTGTTTTGTTTTGTCGCTGTGGCGAGACCCGAGATTCATTTCCAATTGTATTCATAAGCAGATAGCTCGCGCACAAGCCGTGATGGATCGTCGAGTGAGACAGCTTTGGGTTCTTTGAACGGAGATTTCTTTCACGTCTTCTTCTCCTTTCGAAATGAAGTGAGTGGAATATTCAATGTGAATGCATCGTCATAAGGGTGAAGCTAATGTTTGTTGTAATTGTAAGTACTGATGAGGGCAACAAAAGACTTGAACGTGATGCTGATCAATTTTTTTGCCACCCCGAAACGAATAAAAAACTATGGGAATGAGAATGAATAAAAAATCCTGACCCACATTATCTTGTGTCGCGAAACAATCGTGAACTTTCGATGAGCTCGATGATTTATAGTCGAGAGAGAGAAAGAGATTTTAATTGACCATCATAATTCACTTCGTTCGACAGAGCAGATTCGTTGGATAATTGATTGGAAATTTACAACAATTATCTCGTCTCAGTATCCCTTCCGTTAAATCTCTCGGAAAATCGAGTGAACGAGATTTCCAATAATTAACATCCGAATCGTCTCACTCGAGAATGAAACTAAATTGCGGAATGAGTGATGCTCTCGAGTGAAAGGGAGATATTAAGGAAGCAATTTTCCATTTCCCGTCTCGACCAAAAGCCAAAAGACTTTTTCATGCACCACAAAAATTTAAATCTGACTGCGCTTTTGCTATCTCGACAGTTTTTTATGTGTCGCTGGCTCTCTTTTCCTCACTGCCACACACGGCTCAGCATCATTGTTGGCGCATAAAAATAAAATAAATATATTTTGTGGTCGTTAAAGTTTTTCAGTCGCTTCCGCTCCCGGAGAGGAAAGTCGAATTTCCCATCATAAAAATTCCTTTCAATGCAAACAAATTTTCTAATTTATAGCATCGTGGAGTCATCGTCAACCCCTTCGCCGTCTTCGTCATCTGACGCAATAGCGAGCACTGAAGACATGTTTGACGTTGAAGCCCAGCTGGTGTGTCTTAAGCCTTTCGCAATAATCCAATTTTAATGTGAACTGGCTTTGATTGACATTCGTGTGTCACTCGCACGCATTCAAAGTTTTATTTGCGGCTCAAGCCTTTCGTCTTACGCAAAAGATTTTATTCCTCGGAATGGACTTTCAAACCCCCGGGATTTCAATAATAGGAGCATCATGAAAATGAAAACGTTGCAGTCATGAACGTGAATTTCTTCATCGTAACTCTCTAGACTCGAGTCGCTGCTGTCAAGAAAACGGACTCGAGAAATTTAATATTTTCTCGCTTTGTTGCCATCAACAATTGAAACATATTTTCTTGAGTTATGTGTCGAGGGAAAATTGCGGTGTCGTTAAAGCTTGTGGAAGGAGCAACGCAGCAGGACGAACACAGAAAGAGATCTTGATGGCTTTTTATGGCCCCGAGAATAAAAGCCAAAACGAGAGTCCAACATTGAATTTTATGATTTGCGACAATTTCTTTCGTTGCTTTCTTATTTGCCCGTTTGATAAGAATCTTAACGTCTATTCCTCTCTCCCCACGATTTCCATTAAAAACGGACCGTGCAATTTACATTTTTTTATGATTTTCCGATGCGATAACAATGAAATAATCAGAAAAATACATTTCTCAAGGTTCTCGAGTTTGGAATTCTCTTCACGAATATTTAATCCGTTGCTCTGTTTGCTTTTGATTTTTCCATCTCAACTCTCGGGATCAGCGAAATTAATCTCTGATAATTGTGCCATAAAAGAAATTGTTCACATTGATCCTGTCGAGCGAATGAAGGGTGGAGAGAGACGTTGCGTTGGCTGATATGCAAAGGCGAAGTCACATACATGATGCGATTATTATGCTCTGACGTTCTCATTCCGAATCCCACTCATAAACATCATAAAATATGTCCAGATAAAGGATTTCTTCTCCTACTCCGCCACTCGCATTGTTGATTTCATGTTTTATTTACATGCAGATTTGCTACGATGCCATTCAACAATGTTGATGATGTTTTTATGTTTGTCCCCTCAAATGGAAAAAACTTTTTCCTCTCGAACTAGCCTCGAGTGCCCGTCGAAATCATCCGCAATAGCAATAACAATAAAGCGTGGGTGCAAACAACTTTCAAGAGCTATTTAATGCTGTGTGAAAGAGGTCGATGATTTCTCCTCTTTACTTCCTTTCATTCAAGCGATGAACGACGAAGCAAAAGAACAAGAGCTCCTGTTTGAGCCCGGAAAGGGTCGATTTCTATTCATATTTTTATGGACACTTAGCATCGCACGGATACAATAACTTTTTTATTATCCTTTTTCTCACAAACAGATTCTTAAAGAAGAAGGGACTTTTCGATTGTTTGTGGGCAAGTCGAAGCAGTAAAGAGTTAATAACAATAAAAGGATGAGGTGACGAAAGAAAGAGAAGGGACAGTTTAATGTCCTTTGTTGAAGAAAATTTTCTTAAGAAGGATTTATTGGGTGACCATTTGATAGAGGTCAAAGATCTTAAATTCGGTCTAGTCACCCTCGAATTGAAGCAACCCTCGTAGTGATGGACATAAGTTGATCACTTCTTGACTCGCTTCATTATGCGCAACGCGTGACTATCGTCGCTTCCTCTACTTCAACCCTTCCTTCTTCTTTCTTCTTGTTGGCATCAAAAAGTCTCATCCGGTAATTTCCGACTATCCACACGTCTTGACACTTTCAGTTTTTCTTGGAACCTCGAAGCAGAAAGGAAAGACGAAGAAGGTAATTTATAACCTCTTTCAATTAAAGAAATCTTTTGTCTCTGCGTGTATACGTTGATGGGCTGTTTCAAAGGAAGAAGGGTCGCGATGCATCTAATTAACATAAGTACGATGAACACGAGCTAAAAGATAATGGAAATCCCTTTCTTGTTATGACACACAAAAAAATCCGTTTTTGACCCTTTCGATTCAATTCAAAGGAAGAAGAAGCTTCAGCTATTTTTTTGTTGCGTTGCTGCACTCAGGCCGACAACAGCAGAACATTTAGAGTTTTTAATCAGATAAAGAAGAGCTTGTCGCATACGATGAGGGTTTTCACGAGCCGCAAACATTTTTCTCTCGCTCGTCAATCTTTCAATTGTTTTTCCCATCCCATGTGCAGCGAGAAAGGATTTTTTTGCTGCTTAGCGAGCGCGAGAGAGCCTTTCATATTATTTCTTTTTATCCCCCGATGCATCCGGTCATGCGTGATAAATGAAGTAAATTATTTTGAACTTCCCGCCTGGCATCAATCGCTTACACAATGAGAAAGAGTGAAAGGATGTAAAAATCCGTTGTGTGTGCGAGCGATTCGTTTAATTAATAAATTTCACAGGATGGATCTGCCCCGGTCCGTCATTCACTTCATTCATCGTGGTAGCTGTGCGATGTAGCAAAATTTAATTGCAATTAAAACGGTTTTTTAGAAAGTAAAGCTGAGGGTTGCTTAAAAGTGAAAGGGAATCCGGAAAATATTATTTTTAATAAAAAAAAAATCGAGAAATGCCAATAATGCGAAAGGGAAGGGCCGAGAGGAAATTACAAGGTTGATCAAATCGCTTTTCCACAAGTTGCGAAATGCTGTGACAAGGTGACAAGTCGACCGTGCCCATGCTCGTTTGCTTTTTGATTAATCTTCATATGTGGACGGGGCTTGCCCAACTCAGATTCTCGCTTTCTTGTTCAACACATCGAATAAATGTAATCTGGCAAATTTGTATCAATTGTGATGCGGTTTAATGATTTTAAATCGACATCATGAGCACGTTTTCCACCGAAACGATGAGAGACTCACATATTGTCAGACGATTAGCACCCCAAGCACAGGCGGCTTTAAAGCCAATTATGGTCAGGGATGTTTCAAGTTTAAAGTGATGGCTGTAGGAGGCGACGAAGGGAGTTTATGGAAAGAGATTGCGAAACGTAATAAGTCGTCGTGTTCCGTGTGCAATAAAGAAAACGATGCAAGATATTGACAATATTTCATATTCTTCGCTCCTCGAATGCTGTTGCCAGATGATGGCGAATGTGTTTCCTCTTGTCGGGGAAAAAGAGTCTTGCAACTTTGAATTTTGTATAAAAATCTCGTCGACTGGGGACAATAAATGCTACACACTGATAGCCCCATAATCTGCACATGGTCGCTCCACTCTCTCTCTGTTCGCTTTGCCTTCGAGGACAGTGTGTGTCTTCCATCCGATGATGAACGTTTCGTTGAATACAAATGAATATGAAAAGCAGCGAGAAGACGTCGAAGCAGTGGAAAAATAAACGGCAGCAGATGGTGGCTCCATATTTATAAATTTTCATATTTGCATTTTATTGTATTACATATTTACATTGGCTCGAAGACTCACTGTGTGAGCTTCGTTCTCTGTTTTTTTTCGCGTCTCTTTGTGCCATCTCTGCCCGTTATCATTTTTATTTCTTCAAAACAGAAATGGAAATTTTAAAAAACACACATGAGCTGCATCTTGGAGGGAATTGGAACGTTCTTGGTCATTCACATCCAACTACGAAACACTCGTTTGTTCACTGACGTGGAGAATGAGTCTTATGAATATTTTATCAGGCTCTGATACTGATACAGCGAGTGAATGCCAACGTTGTTGTGTCCATTCATTCTTGACAAACAAAAGCTTTGAAAGGATGAGATAATGAGCAAGGACATGGGACATTGAAACTGATTATCCCTCTCTTCATCTTCTTTCTTCTGGACATTCAACCCTATTCAGATTTAAATTTTTTGTTTCGTCAACAAACTAAAGCGCAATTAAATCTGATGAATTTTTCATCTGCTGGACATGCAATAGCTTCTGCTTTCTATCGATTTTCTTTTTTTTTTAAGAATAAAAGTTTTAACTCACCACTATTTGTTGTGTTTGATTCTGCATCGACGACTTCAGCTCGAAGCTTTTTGAGTGGCGGTTGAGCGGTGGACATCGTGTTGAACTCATCATCGGGACATAAGCTGATATCGTTGAGACGTTCTTGTTTGATTTCGACGCTATCGCGATGCTTATTGTCTAAGTCATTCTCCTTACAGTCTAAAGATAGTGCTACACTGTCAGGTCGCTTGTCATTGTCTGTTGAGAGAAAAGTTTGATTAAATTTTAGCTCTCCAAAGAAACATCTGAGTACGAACCTTCAGATAGTCTTTTTGGTGTGCTTGTAGAACCATCTTCAAGGAGATGGCTCGACGGACTTGTTAATGGTGGCGAGTGAACGCGCGAAAGGCTCGATTTACGCGAAATCGGAGCGGATATTGACGGTCTACGTGAATTAGCTAAACTTAAAGGACGTCCATCGTCCGAATCTCTATCACCCGAAGTGCCTGAAAGTGTGCCACCATTATATGCCTCGATCAGCGACAGAATCATCTGCTTTAATTTACCTTGCGTGAAACACTGTCCGTAGTTTTCTTTATTGCATTGTAACACTTTGTGCTGAATGAATTTGACAATTTCGGCGAGGGCAAAAGTCTTTTGGCATGAGCCGCAGGTGAGGATGTCGTGAGATGTCGATTCGCCTTCTCCAGTGTCGGAGTCTGCTATAATTAAAAGAAGAGTTTGATTAGTTGAATGTTTGAAATGAAAAATATTTTTTTGTGGAGAAAAGTAAGAAAGAGAAAATCATTTTTCGCTTTAATTAACTTGGCTAAAGAGTTTTGAGATTCCGACGGGGCGTAATAAATTCTCATCGCTCCCCAACATTGTCGCACGAAGCCGCTTTAATCTGACACTTTTATTGGCCTTCCATAATTCTCTCAAGTGCTCCTAACATCCTCAAGCCTCCACTGCACGAGAACAAATTGCTTTTAATTATACGGAATGTGTCGCAATTGACCGTTAAAGCGCTCGTGCGATTCCCGTGCGATGTTATTGGATTCTGGTGCAGATTAAGTTCATGCTTCGTCTGCTTGCCGTTCGAGTGGATAATAAAAATTACAATTTCTTCGCTTGGGCAATAAAAGCCACTGTCTCTCCCTCCTTGCAGTCTTCGAACTAAGCTTCATGCATATTTATAGATGAAAGAAATCTTCAAGGAATCGAAGTTTATTGGAAATGGTTGACCAGAAAATTGGAAGAAGTTCGATTTACTCGAGTTAGTCTATTCAGCCTGCTAATTGACTGTTCACGGAGCAGCATTGGATTTGTGTAAGTTATTACTGATTTATGCAAATTACCCTCAGAATTATGGGAGGAAAAATCAATAAGATAATCTTTGAACGGTCGAGAGACGCGAAGGCAACGAGGAAAGAGAACAGGAAAACTTTTTCTTTCCTTTTTGCTCTGAAAAACGTGACCTTTTGAACGAATGTCCTCGGATGGAACACAATCACATAATAAACACGGTTAATTTGATTTTCCGATCGCTCTTCAGCCTTCCGGGACATTGATGAATTTTCGCTCGACAGTCTCGAGGGAAGAAGCGAGAGACACAAAACCTCGTCCCGTGTAATCAAGAATTATGTCACCCATTCCACGTCGTTGCCTCAAAGGAAACTTTTTTGTTGACTCAAACTTCCTTTCCCTTCCGTCCTTTCCATGTATGACATCATCAAGAAGGACAGGAAACTTTCTCTCAGCTCTTATCGATGCTGAAACTATCGGGCGTAATTTGATAAATGAGAAACAATTGGGAATTTTCATTGTTCGTGCTTTTCCACAAATTCAAACATCAACAGAGTCGCCTGGTTCGTGTCTCTTGGGCTCGCTCACAGTTCGATGTTTATCGACGCTATTAGTTAGTTCGTACTACTTTCCACCCCGTCCACCGAGAACAATCATATCTTGTCTCGGATATTTCTCGATTCAGTTCAATAAATGAACCACAAAAAAAAATCTTTTCCTTTGTTTGCTTGCGTCCTTCCACCCCAATTGCTGCTGTTTTTCTTTTTTTTTTGTTTCAAAGGGATTATTGGTCGATAGGAAACGTTGCGTCAAGCGTTATTGAATTAATAAATTAGTCGAGGCCTTCCTTTAATCCCTTGAGCTACGGTTAAGGCAAATTTCCCTCGTCATCTCTCAACGTTTTGACCAAATGCTTGCTTGCAATCTGAGAAAGGATTAATCGCCCTCTGTCAATGTCGACTTTCCCATGACCGTTTATGATTTTTTTTCCCGCTTCGCGTTTGCTTTTTATGAAATGCCGAAATTTTTCACATTTTCTCTCGGACCGTTCGCTCGATTCTCTTGAAAACTCGCGGTGCGTCAAAGCAAAACACGGAATTCCAAAACAACAGTTCACCCCAAACTGCAGTTTCAAGTGGCAGCGAGCAGAGGAAAAAAATGTCAAAGCACTTGAGAAACGAAGTAATTGAAAATTGTGAATTGCACAGATTAATTTTTATTTGCGCTATTCCGTGGGACATTCGACTGAATGCTTTTGTTCGACTTTGCATAAAGTTTCATGTTCAACAGCTGTTTGAGTTTCGCCGTTTTCCCTCCGCATTCAATTGATCGGCAAAGTCATTTGTAGAGTCATTAAAGTTATGAGTTGTTGACGTTCTATTCTCGCGGACTTTGCCGCGAACTAATCGAAGATTAATCACGACAATTCTCGCTAAACAACGCGCAAGCCTTCTCGTGATGTCACCGCAGGGAAGGGAAACATTTCAAAAGCAACAACTCAATAAATTCGATTTATCGCTTCAGTCGAGCTCTTAACGGCATCGAGGAAAATACAGAATTTATGACAATCTAATTGCTACTGTTGGTTTTGTATTGAGGAGAGGGCGTACAAAATAGTTTTTTCGGCCGTAAATTATTATCGATCGAGAGATGGAGATTAGCGTCGAGGAGGATAAAGCAGATGAAGGAGATTTATTCGAGCCTTAAAGAGAAAGAGCAAGAGGCGCTGTCAGTAAGGGTTGAAATGGCCTTTATTAGACTTGTTCGGCCATTCCGGTCCATGCATCTGTCGAATTGAGGCCAACTCTACTTGATTGTTTGCTCGATCGGAATAGAAATGAACGAACATCTGTTTCAACTGTCCCAGAGAATATTACTTTCGTGAATGATAAATTGAATTCTTTGCTTTTGATTATCACCAAATGAATTTAAAATCCGTTAGTTCCGAGGAAACCGAATCGAATTTGAGAGCGACGACAGATTGGTTGAAGGGATGAACGAAACGGATCGTCAATGGTCAAAATGAAACTCTCCTCCCTTCCAAGGGTTGAACGATGTTATTGACCATTGGTCAAGGCATGCGCTCGAAGGACATTCGTCCATGTGTGGAAAAGGAAAACGCCCTTTTTCCACTTCTCTCGCATCACTCACGTGCAGGACGAAAGAAAAATGAAAAGAAAATCTGTGATAACTAACGACTACCTCTACGTGTATTGATTTTTTTATCTTTTCCTTCTTCTCGGAGAAAGAGAACTTCGTCCCATGTGTGTCGACGCCAAATTCCAATCTCGAAGTAGCACTTAACATATTAATTTGTCGCAATTTTACGATTCCGATCATATTCGCGAAGGCATCAGCAGAGCTTTCGCTTTTATGGCTTTGTTTTCTGCACTCGCGAAAGCGATTTGCACATAAATTGAACGAGGCTAGAAATTGGCTTTGTTAAACGATGATGTGATGTGCGGGTGAAATGTGAGTTGGGAAATCTTCGATTCGGTGGCGAAAGGAAAAAAGCAATTTCCAATCTGTTTACGAACCAATTCCTAAAGTATCGAGTACAATTACTGTCGCGGAATGTTTTTTTTTCGTTTCGTTACTTCGTTCTCTCTTTCAACGAAATGCGATAAGCATCAAATCAGTCGCGTAATGGAGCCACTGAAATTGATGGTAATCAGCCAAAAAGCATCAATTGCTGAGTGAGTGAGTGAGTTTTGGCTTTTACGACGACCTCTTTGGGAGAAAATTAACGGGAAAATGCTCAGAAAACAAAAAGAAAAATAAAGTTGTCGTTAATATCTTTCCATTTGAAGCGCGCTCTTTCAATTTATGTTCGGCAATTTCTGATGTAATTGGGAAATTATGTCGTTGTTTGTCATCGATATCTCGTGGGCGAAATTGCAATCCGTAAAATGTTATTTCGGTAATAACGCCTTCGCCATTTAATTACGAAGCAATTTGAATAAATTTTAGCTGAAAAACTGTTTCTGACTTTACCCCAATCACGCATTTCAATTAGGAGGTTGACAAAACTATCTCGAGAATGGGGGTTGTGATCGATAGATTGAAAGGGGATGGCAAACAATTCCATCTGTAAACGATAATAATTCATTCGATTTGTGACTTTCTCTCTCCCGATCCAATCTCATTCAGGAATAAATTTATCTGCTCGATTGAGCTACTCAGGAAGGGATCGAAGTGTATCAAATTCATGACCACAAATAAATTTGATTAGGATGTGTAAATGATCCTGTTTATTTATTTATTCATCTCTGAGTGTCGACCAGAGACGAGCGACCGGTCGTCGGTGGATAACTTCTTTTTTATGCTGAGAATTGTTTGCTTTATCGTGAGAGAGAAAATGTTTTTTATTTGTTGCTGGGAGCGACGTATTCATTTCCATTTGTACGAGTTTTTTTTTTATTATTGAATCAACGGATGAAGTGGGAGAGTTATTGAAAATTGACATGTTGGGATTATTGGGTTGATTTATTCTCACAATCGGATGAAGAAGTATGTGCCGGAGCTGTTAAGTGACCGAGAGTTGTGAAAACTTTTGCAATCTTCACTAACGAATCAAACTGATTGTCCAAGTTTCGAAATTGCTCGCGGCGACAAAAAAAAAGTTTTCAATTTAAACAGAACGAAACTCGGAGAATCCACAATTTGTGTTTCATCAGTCAAAGCAAACTTTCGTTCACCTTTCGTTATCAGGCGATGAGTGAGACGGTGTCGCAATGCTTGTCGTGGCGTTTTAACGTTCATTTCATGAGAAATTACGGAATTTTATTGTATTAAAGAAAAAAAATGTTTTAATCATAATGCAAATATTTGATTTCTCCATACGAACATTTCTCTTACTTCGAAGAGAAATAAAAAAGTTTGTTTTATCAAAAAAGTCAAGCGGACATTCATTTTCACAGTGGAAGTTCCAAGAAAGCGCGTGCAGCACTGATTTCACCTTTTTCCCTACTCATCGAGCTTATCGTTGAGTAATCAGCGCGGGCAGGAAATTCCACTGTCATAACGTGTCGCATATCAAACCGAAGTTAACCAAGCTGTTATCATTCGAGGGCGACACACAAATTATTAAGTAAACACCGAGAGAAAAATATTTTTTTGGTCGTAAAACAAACAGGAATGTTCTCGTCGAATGGAAGTGACTGCGGCGGGGATGTTTTTCACTATTTTCTTAGTTATTCATTCGAGCAATTATCCACAAGAAACGCAATATAAGAGGCATGTGTAAGTTCTGATGTCTAGAAGACAGTCGAGTCTTAATTAAAAACTGGAACAAGGTAAACAAGGTTTGACACTCGCGCAATTGTTTTATAAAACGTGTGTTTGGATTGTCGTCGCAAGTCTCATCGCATCGGTTGCTTTTCGGTTAGAAGGACAATTTGCGGTTAAAAACACTTACGATTCAATGAACTGAATCCAGCATCTTCACTCGTCGATAACATTATTTCAATCTATAAACCGCACAACTTAACACGAAAACTTAATTAAATTGATTTTCATTCACTCAGACTTCTTCGTCTTGTTCTCTTTTTGTCCACAATTAAACCACAAAACTCTCTCGTTTTCGATTCTCTAGCTTTTTCAGAGCGATGTTGATCCTTCGATCGTCCGAATTGCACTGAGCCAATGTTTCTCAATCGCTTTTTTCCTTTCGTCCCTCTAGCCCTCGCCGTAGATCGTTTGAGTGAAATAAAAAAATTACAACAAAAAAGAAATCTCTGAGTTTCATGAGGGGTGACATAAAACTATTTCGACCCTCTCCGTCTGCAACATGAGAGAACGAGAAAGATGCAAAGCGAACTGGCCAGGTAGAAATCAAGACTCGATCATCATCACGAAGGAAATTTATTTGCAGGTAGAATCTCCGCTACCCCTAGACTCGAGATCATCTCGACTATCTCTGATGCTACTTTCTTAATATAAAAAAAACCTTCCACGGAAAAAAGGGATGATGATGATTTTTTATGGGGTGCGTGATTATTTTTCATTATTAGAAGTTTATTTTTTTCTTTTCTCCGTTCTCAACGCATTTTGATATCCCTAAGATTTTTTTCTTTCCCTCCGTTGGTTTCTTCTTTCCACCTTTTGTTTCGATAGAATCTTCTGGTGGCATATAAAATCTTTCTCGCATCTAACGGTAGTTCCCTTTCTGTGATTTTTTTTCTCATCATCTGAGATGATTTTTAATTTTATGCGATGGTAAAAAATAGTTTTTTTGCTTCAGTCATGCATAAAAAAAATCTTTAAGCTTGAGGTGCGTAAGAGACTTGCATGAACTCAGATTTATTCATGTATGCAATTTCTGAAAGTTAACAATGAGAACTTTTTTTTTCGTTTTCGACTTGACGAGGATGCAACGAGATTCAATGTAATTAGAATTATTTATATGGAAATTGAGCCCAAGTTAAAATTAATATTTATTAAACGTGATTTTTTTGCCCACGAGATTCAAGTTTCGAGAAACGGTTTCAAGATTTTGGCGGAAAATGTGTTGCGCACTTCGTTTGATAATTCTGAGAAAAACTCTTCTTTGAAATGAGAAGCTAACTCTCGTCTAATTATCGAAGCAATTCAGAGCGTTTTCCATTGATGATAAATAATTCAATCACAGCATGAAGTTATTACAAGTTTATGATCGCTTAATCATTCAAAGTATAAACAGAAAACCTTCTTTTCCTTCTTCTCTCTCGACTGCTGAAACAATGTAGAAATTTATAGCGTCTCAGGTATAATTAACAACAGTTTAGAGACGTAGCTAGATGGCACCTCGATCGCTCTAATTATTCCATTAAATGCTGAAGAAAATATCGGCAATTGTTTTGTTTAATAATAAAAAAAACTATGACAGGCAATAAAGGCAGAAAAAAGCAAACTTCAAAGACCTCCGAGACCGAAAAGGCATTTTCCATGTCGCTTTTATTGATGGTAATTTTTTATTTCGCTTCACCATCGTCGAGAATGGAATAGTTTGAACAATTTTTTATTGAGCGAAAGAGAGGTTCAAGGGACACTTTCTCATAGCAACAACGCCTACCCGATTCCACCGTCGAAGCGACTGATGGACATTTGAATTGCCAAACAAAGATCTTTTTTATGAGTTTATTGTTTATTTTCGTTTCTCATAATTGCAGGTCTCGGTAATTGGCCAAGAGGAAGAAGAAGGAGCAAACGAAAGGACAAAAGAAAGTCCGAAGATCCTTTTGGAACAATTAGCAACAAACAGTTTTATGATCTGTTTATGAAAACGTTTAGATTTGTTTTGAAACATTGTGGTTTATGTTGAATGGGAGTTGGAGTCCCACTGATTTCTTTGCTTGCTTCAGAGGCATCTTGCAATAAATTCTTTTCTTTCTGTTTCCTCCTTTGCTCTTCGTCTCTTCGTGATGAGTTTATTTGCCAAAAGCATAACTTTTACTGTTGCGTGTTATCTTTACGTAACTTTATGGGTCACAATGCTCAATGCTAAATGAGATCATCATCAGCATGTGCGACACGAACAAGCCGAAGAATCAAAGGAAATTTTCTCCGAAATTCGTCATCAATCATCTCCCGCTTTCGAGTGAACGACATGCAAAATTAAATAATCTTGCGAAACGTCTGACCATTCGTTGTGTGTATTTGGAAAATATTCGAGAGACTTGAGAGATGAAAAGGCATGGAAAGTCATTATTCTTTCCCGTTTATGCCATTCGGATGACTCTTTGTCGGCTGCTCTTCTTTCTTCTTCTACTCTCGTCGTCGCTCGACTTGACTCAGCGACTCGACGACTGTCGTCATGAAGAACTTCTTTATGCAAATCTCTTCGTTCTCTTGGCTTGACTTGGAAAATTGCACTCATTATAAATGGCTTAGCCACAGCTTTCATGCAGTTCTTCTGAGACTTTTTCCCTTCCTTCTGAGCTTGGTGGACTTTCAATGCTAAACATTCATTGATAGCAGTCAAAGGTAAGTTTCATGATTGCTGGCAGTTTGTTTTATCTTTCGAAGGAACGTTTAGGCTTTTCAAAGCAAACTCAGCTTAGTCACCCGATGAAGAAGAAATCGAATGAAAGAAAAACAATTTAAGAAGGCAGACGACACATTAAGAAGAATTTATAACTTAATTAAATGGATTCGATGTCACTAAGTAAATTTATACAATTCAAACTAAAGAGAGAGAGAGAGAATAAAGTAATCGATAAATTATAAGCGCACAGGTTTCGTTATCTATCGATCATAGCGATTAACGATTCATGCTTAAGAGATGATTCAAGCGCGCACACAAGGCAACTGGAGGAGAGAAAAAAATATTAAATCATTTTTTTTCTTCGCTTCACTCGCTTACACGACATTAAATGGCAAAACAGAAGCGCAATCAGATGCCATAACTGCATGTAATCATTCACCAAGTGAAACCGAAAAAAATACAGAAAATTTATAACAACAGCGAGAGCTGAGACGATAAATATATCGCAATTTCTTAATCTCGTAGTGCGGAAAAAAAACGACGACGACAATGTCAGATGAGAGTGCATGAAGGAGCCACGAACTGAAAAGCAAAAAAAAAAACATTCATACGGCTTGCGGTCAACGCTGCAAGCACAAAAGCGAAGAGAAGAAAACTTCAAGCGCTGATCGTAATCTCTCTCTCTGCTCGGCTCTTTGCTCAAGCGAAAGATGCAGATTAAATTCAATGAAGAATAGCGTCGCGAGATGGAAACATAATTCTCAATGACCATCAAATGCCGCAAAACAACAGTGACATGGGAGGAGAAGGGCTCGCTTTGGGGTTGCCGAACCGAAGCGTGGGAGCCTGAACTGATGAAATTGCTTGATGCCATGTAATTGATGCATAAATCGTTCATAGTTAGTCGAACGTGGGTTCTGACACTTGATCTCTCTCTTGGGCAAAGAGGAAATCGATTCATTTCAATTGCCTTGTGGACAAACCAAGAAATAATGAGAAACTTGACAATTGTTTATGCAATTGCAAAACGCCGCCGCCGATCGTTTCGCTCGATATTTAATAATTTTACATGCTTCTCTCTCTCTCCCTTCGCTTCATTTTCTTCATTCTCGTAATGACAGTCGATGCGGTCAATTAGGAAACAAAATATCTCGATCTCTCTTTATGGCTGTCATGAGATTTTCCAAGCCCGATACGAAGTTTATGCAATCGCCAATATGACGCGAGCGGATTTCATGAAACGAGAAGATCTCAATGTAAGGTTGCGCCTTTAACATTCTCGATTACAAAAATTGCAAGCCAAATGCCAATGAAAATAGAATTTAAGCAAAAAGCCAGTGATGTGTCTTAAGGTAGACGAGAAGCTGCTTTGTGCGCCACTGCCAGGAATCGAGCTTAGGCAATAAATAAAAGCTTTAATGTTAAAACAAACAAAAAGTAACCGTCAAACAGCTTTACTACTTCACTATCCATTAAATCTTCAAAGCTGCTGGTAATTGCTGGCGCTTTGTGGTGTTGTCTGATGCTTCAGCGCTTTCTAGAGCAAACCTTCTTATGTAAATTTATTTGCATTTTGGTGGCGGATAATTGGGCGATCACCTCAAATGTAAAGAAAATGTGATAAGATCGTTTCAACCACAATGTGAAATGATTTGAGCAATTGCAAGACTAATGTACAGAATCTCACTCGTATTAAGCCTCGTCTACCTTCTTATGCCTTTCGCTTTGGATTAAATGCTTCCTATTAGTTAATAAATCATCTAATTGTAAACGTTTATGCTGCAAAGTCGAAGCGATCTCGTTGCAGCTTTTTATTTATTTTTTTGCAGCAAGAGCCTCGGAAATAGAGAAATGAAAAATATTCTCACGATATACTTTCGGGAAAGTGCCTCGTTTTCTTCTTCTTTGTTCAATTGCATCTTTCAATTAATGAATTGATTCTGCTTTGGCAATAAACATTTATGCTTCTTGCGCCAATGTTGAGTCGTCATCGATAGTCACAGTCAGTTAATGTTGCGCGACTTGAGGTGAAAGATTTACATAATAAAGAAGGGATTTGTCAGTTGTGAGAGGAGAGATGACGGAAGCTGATGAATGGAGATGACAGGCGACTGCAGAGTTTGTAGTTTGATAACTAATTAAGTAGCTAATTGAATGCTTCGCCTTATTTGGTCAATGAAGCGTCGTCATCAATGAGCTTTGCGCAATTCTTATCATTAAAATTCCGTTGCATCTTAAGTGTCTTTTGTTGCAACTCATCATAATTATTCTAGGGCAACGTGCAATAATAAAGTCTTTCGAAAGCCGCTTGCAGAAACCTTCATCTAACACGACATTTAAAGATCGCGCGAAAATCATAAAAATGCACAAAAGTGCAAGAAGGCAAAGTGTAAGAGAGACAGAGACAGGCAATTTCGATAAGTTTTTTTTTCTTAATTAATGAGAACTTTCTCACCAATTACTAAGCTCACGTCGTTCGTTTGCTGCTTTATTGTTACCGTCCAAACATCTTACGAAGTCGCATGCAGAGGAGATTCTTCCGAATACGGAACAAAGCATTCACATCTGGAACGAGGCTGCTTTCTTTCTCTTCTCCTCTAGCTTAATTAATTAAGACGATAGTTGGAGAGATGGCAACTAATATAACAGCGAATGGAAACAATAATAAAGATTAGCAAGCGATAATCTTCTCTCTCTTTTACGCTTTGACTTAGCGTTTGCTTCCCCCCAGTTAGTGCTTCTCATTAAACATTAAAAGAGTTCCGAATGACAAAACGCAGAAGATATTTCTATTCGCTGGGTTTCTTTATCTCGAAGATGTTTCAAGTGATTTCTTTTTTTTTCTTCGGACTTTGCTTGTTCATTCGCTTGTAAGTCGCAGCGATTACAATTTTTCCGCCTGCTTTGGTCTTGTCTTCGTAGAAATAACAAACAAACAAACAATTAGAATTAGATGGATACATGCGATGGACGGGCATGAATGAACAGCGTGCTCACTTACGCATGGAAAGATCGTCTTCTCCGCCTTTTTTGTTTTATTCTTTGCGTCGCGAGTCGCGCGGTGTGTGAAGCCAATGCGAGTGAGTTGATGTGTTTATAACCATGCGGTCATTAAATTAATTTATGATGAGAAGACACGCGATGGAGTAGCGGATAACTTTATCACCTCAATGGATGATTCTGACTTTATAGAAAATTCAAATCAGAAGTGAAGTGAATATTAATCAGATGAGCGCGCCCAAGACTTGACGTGAAGCATTCAAAACATCTCGCTAATTGAATGAGAGATTCGCGAAGGCAAGAAACGAGAGATTGTTTCACACATTGCGGTTATTGTCTCTGGTCAGGGAAACGAGCCGTCATGTGAATGCATCGAACCTGAGAAGATTTAAACTTCAATGATGATGCTCTAACGACCAAAAGAAATTTCTGTGACGATGAAACCGCAAGAATCGAAAGATATTCATGTGAATTTTCTCCCTCTCGTCTCTTAAACCATCGAAAATTGTCAACCTTTTGTCCATTGTGACTCGTCCACCTTGTGATCGTCACCGAAAAATGTTTTCATTCAAAAGCCGAAGTGAAAAGAGTTGATTCCATAAATCATCTCGGACTGAAGAATCGAGAGCATAAACGTTGAGGAATTTGTCACTGTTGAGCTCATTTTTAGTCCATTTGCTTTACAAAAGACCAAAACGACGACCATCATTAGGAGACAAACTGAACGATTTTGATAAACAAAATTCATGCCGCACAAGACTTCAAAGGCCAAAAACGTCGACGACGACGATGCTCTTGTATCGCTTTTGGCGAAAAGGAAAAAGACAGAAAATTACCATAGAATTTCTCACGGTCGATTTGTTCCAAGTTTGGCTAAAGGAATGAAACATGTGCACCATTGTGAAGGTTTCTGCTTTGGTCCGATGTTACTCATTTCCATATTCGACCGGAATGAAACAATTGATGCACTGATTTCTCATTTAAATCCATTTTCCGCCCAATTTAGATTCTGTTCATGTTCGAACAGAAAACTTTGTCTATTCGAGAGTTTCGAGATGTTAATTATTTGATAGCCGCGCATGACCTCATAATGCGCTTTCTTGTTGTAAAGCGAGCGGAAACTTCGCCAGAACTTTTTGCAATTGCAAGCAAATCATAAAAATTAAGTCATAAACCTCTTTCGACTTAATGAACACATTTCAACGACTCTTTGAATCATTGAATCGACAACAATGTCCACGCGCAAAAAGTGAGAGAGGCGTCACTGGAACCCAAGCCTTGTAAAGTTTTCATGTTTTTTATGCTCGCAACTTGAAAATAGTTTTGTTGGTTTGCATATTAAAAAAAAAGTTCTTTCGTTGCCGTTGTCGAATTGCTAAAACACAATAATTTATTTCTTTATTTATTGACTTCGCGAGCACTCGCGGGAAACGTAAGGAAGGAGAAAAAACGTCGTTAATCTTTATTTTTTTGTTCGCGGAAAGCGAGAGAGAGAGAGAACGACCAACAAAGGCATTTAAAAAGCCATCGGGCGACTGATAGAGAAGTCAAGTCGGCGAGTGCATGCGCGGCTTAAACAAATTAAGGAGATTTAAATTGATTTTAAATAATAAATTTAATCTTGATTACGTTATTAACTTTATTATTGTACTTATATGCAAAATAGTTTTGTCAGACTCTGCTGATTCAATGGCTTATTTATGGCGCTTGTTTACATGTTTCTCTTCGACTCGGCCTCTGATTAGCTGCCGTTTTTGCCCATAACTTCTCCTCTTGCGGACTCGAGAAAAGTCTTTTTACCTTCTTAAGATCGATAATTAATTTGTTTCGCTGATGTTTTCAACATAAATGTCTACCATGCCACATAATCTTTTTTTTTGTGTGTGCAGAGCTTGAAAGCAATAAATTTTAATATCTCTTAGCTCTTGATGCATTTTGTGGTCGTTTCTAGCTTCGCTCGTTGATCAAGTACACTTTTTCTGCCTTTTTCAATTTAATTTTAATAAAAATTAATCTCGCCGGGTAAAGAGAGTTTCGACTTTTTTTTATGTTTTCATGTGGCATAGGATTTGATGGGCTTTTTAATAAGCGACTGACTCCACTGAATATGTTTTCTCCGTCATCGCTGTCGCATTGATTTATAGCGAGAAATTAATAGCTTGAACGTTGAGTTTTGGTGAGTACAGGAGCCTCTTGCTAAAGGGCTTTAAATACAGTCGATTTACGATGCCATTAACGTCCAATTTAAATTAATTATCTCGATCGATTTGCATAAGAAATGATTTACGGTTCTCACATAAAATATTTCACTCTACCAACTAGAAACACTTGTTTCCCGTTTCTTTGTTGTTTCAGGACGAAGAGGAGAACCTTGTGTAACATTATACGATCCAACGCCAAACAAAAACACGAACCCGAAGGATAATCTGAAGGAAACATCATTGGGCATACACGAAACTTAAATCCATTTCGACTATCAAAGAGATTTTATTGTCCAATTTGATCGCATGATGTTTGAAAACAGAGCAGGTCAAAAAATGTCTGGAGAAAGGAAAGACGAGATGACCCATAAAATTCCGTTCAGCTACGCTGTGTAGCCACATGTTGAATGCTTAAGGAGCGGATAAAGGAATGTTTACTAAAATATCCTTTTTCGTCTTCTTTGCTTTGAGATTCAACAGATTTTCTGCGTTTTATGCCCGCATCGAGTCCTTCGCAATACAATAAAATAAAATTTAATTTGTCCAAAAGGCTTTCTCGTCTTCGATCAACTTAGCGAAGCGGAGAACGATCGGATCGCATTTTGATGAGGAGAGAGATCATGGGAAAATATTGCAGGTGGAGATGAATTTATGCCAATCACTCGTCTGACCTTCTCTCCTTCTTCTTGAAATGGATTTACCGTTTTTATTGAGAACGCTTTTCTAATGAAATTAAATTTCTTTTGTAGCGAGGACTGTGAGAAAAAAAAACTTTCTCGACGAAAAAGGGTGGACGAGTCAGGTTCGAGGGATAACAATGCGAACTACCGTAAAGTGCAATTCCCTTTCTCCTCTCTGACCATTCAAGTCCATTCAGCAAACCCAAATCCATTGTTACAAGACTTTTGCCTTCGTCGCTCAATTCGACAAAAGCAAAGACGAAAAAAAATCGTCACATAAACAAAAGTTTGTGCAAGCAGAAGCAGCAAAAAAAGAGTTATGAACTCTCATGTGAAAAAGTGAAGCCCACAAATGAAGTGGAGCTCTCCGTGGCTGTGGAAATGAAAGAAAAAAGTTTACCGTGGCACATCGCGACTCTCGGATGATTATCATCGGGTTCTCACGAACTTTTTACATAAAAATGCATTAAATTGGCTGTGCTTTCTGTAGCGAGAGCAAAAAAATAGAGAAATGGAACCCAGATGGTGAGTTGGGCGCGAGCGCGATCAATTCAATTAGAAAGTTCACTTGATGCGGATTTTCTCACTGGGGGATTTGCTCATCTGGGCTCAATTTCTACCGTTCACTGGTCCATTGTGTAACTCAACTTTTCAGTGACTCCATCTCTCTCTTTTCTCCTCCGGTGTGCATTAGAATTAAAAATTTAATTATTCAGATGCAATTTTCATCAAGTTTTTTCTTCTGCGGTTGCAAACCTATTCGTGGATGCTGTGCAGTGAGAATTGGCATAAAGATCTCAATTAATTATTTAAATTGTCTAAAACAACAATTGTTTGTTGCCATCATGCACTCAGCCACTTTGACCGTTATTTAGCAGCAGTCGGAACGAGTGGAACGGTATAATTACCTGAATGGCAAGAGAGCTCCAATTAAATGCAATTCCTGGCTTGAATCACGAAGCGAAAATTAGTGATTTGTTAATTATTCGATTAATCAAAACTTATCGACTTATTCTGCCGCCCATGCTTGTCAATAAGTGAATGAGTCACTGACGGAAATTCTTTGTTTTTTCCGAGGAAACTTTATTTGTCGCTAAGCGAATCGTCGACATCTAATTTCATATCAAACCGAGAGAGTGTAACTTGATAAATGAAGACGACATGAAAACTTTTTCATATTGAAACAATTGTTTTCTCATCTTGGATTTGACTCGTTGCTTATCAGTTTGTTGTCCACACACACGACAAACGATTAATCATCAACGATGACGTTGGAGATAAAAAGCCAGACGCTTTATTCTTCTTTTCGCCTCGCAACTCTCGGCCACCATCGCGCGAACATTTAATTCAGAAAACATGAGATTCGAGCTGTGTGTCACACACAAAATGAAGTCGAATTGACTCTTGTTTTGGCAATGGAATAAAAAATTCAACTTTTTGTAAATGCGAATCAGCGAGCGCGACGTGAGATTTCGGCCTTTTATGGCAATGTCGGATTTCGGCCAATGATTTTCATTTCGGGGGATTGTGTTTGGGCACTCGAAGTCACAACTTGCGTGTGTGTTTAATGAATTACTTTACGCGATTCAATTATGAATGCTTAATGCCCGCCGCGCGAAAATAGCCTTGAAGCCCCGTCGTCGTCGTTTTACTCATTCGACAACAATTCGTAAGTCCATGTATTGCAAAGGAAGGTGTGACTCTTGATTCATACGAGTTTAAATTATAGAGAGTCGAGAGGCGAATTCATTTTTCGTTTCGTCGAATTAATTCATTTGCATAAACAAACTGAGTACGAAGATCGTAGGCAAGCAATGGAGATGTGAGCTTCATTATGCGTCTGCGGGGCAAATATCGAGAAGAGAATCGACTGAAGTTGATCACGATTCTCAGCGCCGCGTTGTGATTAAGCTAATAATTTAATTAGCCGCGCTGATCCATCACTCAAAGCGTCGACTTTGATGCTTTAATTGGAAAGGAATGATTTCATTTCGTGCTGCCAACACTTTAACAAGTCTTTGACATCATTTTTTCCAACCGTCAAGCTTGTTGAACATCCGCGCGTCGATAATTTGAGGTAATTTGCTTCAATCAATGCATTCGATGAATCAACAGAGAAATATCGTGCAATTTTGAAACAGCAGCGCACTCTGCCTTGTGATGGCGAACGAGAGCATCGCAAAACGTTGAGAGGAGAAGTTTTCCTTCTTGTAAATCAACTCAGGGAAAAGGAGAGGAAATCTCTGCTTTGAGTTTGTGTTGGTGCTGATCGTTATATAAAGAATAAATCTTCCAACACTCCCATCGACCATTGTACATTAAGCAAATAAAAAAATGTTTATTAAGGCAAAAGGACGGGCAAGGTTCGAAGGAAAATAAAAAATACACAAACTCACTCCACCAAGATTTGTGGAGTTTTAAAATCAGCTGAAAATTGTTTTTTCCTCGACACTGAAGAGTCGAGAAGCGTGGAGAAAACTTTTTCCGTCTTGAAATACAATATTTCGCTGTTATGTTCGGTCGCGACGTTAAATTGCGAAAATTAGTTGATGATAAGAGCTGATAATGACTCGTGAATTGCGTCGAGGTGAATTCCCGTGAGAGTAACTCAACGACACCGTGTCGCGTGCTATTAAAACTTCATCCACTCACTTTCTGTGTTTCCGGTTAGTTCGCGACTCACACAAAATCCTTCGTAAATTCCGAAAGATCCCCGAGAAATTAATTTCGCCAATGTGAGTATCGCACACGTTTCCAAATAGCGCGAGGTATAAATTTCAGCTTTGACGACACAGTAACCCCTTCTGCCGTTCGTTCTCAGGTAGGATGCTGGTCGTTTCTTCTTTCTTTCAAGGGTTGAGTTGGTAAATCTCAACGTGCGAGAAGGAATTGATGTCAAGAATGATTTTCTTAGCCTTGCAATCTCTTCAATTATGGAAAAACAATAATTCTTTCCTCATCGATTGTCAACCAAAGCTTCGGATTGACAAAGCGGTAATAAAGAATTGAATTTATTTTTAACGGTAGAATATCAGAAATGAACTTAATGAAGCATAAAACACAACAAAGAGGCTATTTGGGTTTGTTTGTTTTACTTGAATTTTATTTGAAGTCGCGAGTCGCTTGAAGATATTCTGAGTTGTAATAAAAGTCCATTCGGATATCATTTATGCTTCTCTCCGCTTCTCTGCCGATTGAGTGACTTCCAAGCATAACAAGTAAACTTATAATTAGAGCAGAAAGAAGATATTTTCCGCATTGATTTCTTCTCTTCGATTCTCCTTCTTATTATTTAATTTAAATTCCAATATTCAACTTCTTTTTTAACTGTTACATTGTCAACTTATTTTCTTCTTGTTTTTTGGGTTGGAGCTTTACTTGCATCTCGCGGGAGAGGGCAGCTCGAACGGGAAAGAAGAGTTGACTTCCGTTCCATTCGATTGCACTTCTAGAGATGTTCAAGTTGCATCAACAATAATTTTACATAAGATCGAGCATCCTCTCAGTGCTCGGGCCGAGAGCTACAATGCCGTCTTAAGCATTGTTTCGGCTCAGAAGGAACGTTTATTCCAATAAATCAAGCATTAAGAAATCTGAATGAATGAGTTCGTTGTTTGTTTCACTCTCGACTGGCCGCTGCTTTGTGCATTTCGACCACACGACACGAAACAAATTTTCTTCATGTTTAACTTTTTTCTTCTTCCTCGTATCGCGTTTAATGCGTCGAAGGGACAGAACAGGCCAACCTTTGACATCGTGAATCGTTTTCTTAACCGAGCGAGCTCCTTAGGTTTTATTTTCTCTCTCTTGCTTCCCATTAGATTTAACGATTACAACATGTTCAACTCGCTAAAAGGGTTCAAAGTTCCACTAATAATTCCGAATATCGTTTCATGAGCAAATAAAAGTTGTTCAACTTAGGACATTGTCTTTGCTTTTCGTTGATTTTATTGTTATTTTACAGCATGACATTAATAATTGTTTGCCATGCAATTGTCCCCGAAACAACGTTTTATTTGTTTGTTGGTGGTAGGGGCGCTTCGAGACCTCACTGTGTCCCCCGCTAGCGACCTCCAAGAGAATAAAAGTTTAAAAGTCATGTTTTGGGGCTCTTCTTGCTTCGCCAGTACAACTCAGCGCGACATTCTGCAACTAGTTTGCATAAAAAAATGTTTAACATAAGAATCGAGCTGTTCTCTATTGAAGATTTCTGTTAAGTCCTCAAGATCGTTTTATTTTATCGTGCAAAGATGATCTCGAATATCAGCAAGAGACGATGACCCTCTTCAAGCATAAGTCAAACTTTACTTTATTCGCTCATAAAAAAACTTCATTTGACGATCGTGTCGTGGCTAATCTCTCATCGATTCATAAAAAAGTTTAGTTTGCAGAATTTTTCGTAAGATAAACTACCGAAAGTCAATTTAAGTCCACCACTGAAATAGGAAAAGTTCCGCTAAATGCCAATAAAAGATAAAACTTTTCCCATCCTGTTACCCGATATGAATGATGTTTCAGTCTTTATGCCTGCGGGCCCGTTCGCCTCGTCAAATATTGAATAAATTTCCACCACTGAAAATATTTCTTCCGACTGACTTCGACCATAAGACAAAAGAAAAATGTGTTCCTTCGTTATTTTGCGGAGAGAAAACTTTCCCAATTCGGAAGCACATAAAACATCAGTTTTTTTACGGGGCACAGAAAGTTTGATCGATTCCCGACGAGAAACGGCTGCCCCGCTTTTGTTTCTTCTGTAAGACAACGCAGGCCAACACCAGCGAATACGAAAATTCATAAATCAGCATAACTTTGCTATCGAACAGTGAGTGTATGCAACTTTTATGACCAGCGGAGGTGAGTTCTGACGATATCACACGATGGGCATGGAAATCGTTTCGATATTGATTAAATAAGCGCGACGTCAAACCGCCCAACCGAGTCACATCGAGTTTTCCTATTTTTTGATATTTGGAATTTGCTTTTTTGTCTCTCGCGCGCTTATCAACAACACTAAAACTAGAAATAAAAGTATTGATTTATTTTTACTCGCTGTTTTCTGTACTTTGATATTAAAATGCAATTGGCTGTGATGTGTTCATTCTTATCTCGAACACGAACGACAAAAAAAGCGCTACGCCAGACCACATTAAACGACGGGCACATTTTTTTCATTTCGCCTGAGTCACACTTGAAACTAGAACAGGTGATAAAAATTTAAATTTTTTTATTTCCACAATGCGACAATCGACATGTCTGAGGAAAGTTTTTTTTTCCTCTTTTCATTGAAAGTTGAAGGAACTCAGGGCGAAGAAGATTTATCTTGAAGCTCGAGAGATCTTTCAAGTCTCGACTTAAGACACAGTCAAATAAAGCTGAAAACGCGGCTCGTACGAATTGTTTACCTTTCAGTCATCATTTTGATGGTGGTGAAGAAATAAAAACGGCTGTTCTTATCAATTGTTTGCCTCCATGTAGACAACAAAATAAAATATAAACTGAACTCATTGTGTGCGTTGAAAAGTGTTTTAATTTTTTTTTCTCTCTCCTTATCAAAGGTGCGGGTGAACCTTAAATGGTGGACAAACGAAGTGGAAATACTTTTGGAATGGTCGAGTCATGTTACGAAATGCTATCACGAGGCTTATCAGGAAAGGAAAGAGTCTAATCACTAAGCAAATAACACGCCGCGATTTAGCAGGCAACGCGACTTAATTATCAAAGTTTTCCACGTACGATTCAATGAGTCGTAGCCGTTTTTTTTATCGTTGATTGCTTTTGAGAATGCTCATCGGACTTTTGAGCTAAATCGAGATAATTGACCAAGAAGAAAATAGCAACCAAACCCAAATTAAAATTAGTAATCGACCTAAGCGATAACGAGTGACGCGCTGCTTATCAAACTGCTCATTTCTCGCGTCGCTCGACTAAAGGTGCAGTGATGAAATCATTTACACAAAGGTTGAAGATTAATTTATATCGCATTTTGGAAATCCGCGTGGAAACTTTTGCCCACAGCGAACCGGCGACATTGAAAACAGCAATGAGAGACAGACGAGGAGAGGAAATCCCTTAAAGACTTTTTTCTCATTCACGAAGAAGAAAATTAATTAAAATCGCATCGGTGAAAATGAGAGAAAAATCCTTGTTGAATGAAAAGGAAAGAAAAAAAACTTTTCATTGTCTGCGACATTTTACGATTTTTTGTTGATATTTTTTTGTGCTTCTCGTCATGAGAAACAGAAAGAAAAGCGCGGAAGGAGAGAAAATCCTTGTTACGGGGCGAGTAAAGTACATAAGAACCGCATTTCGTCCTTGACTATATAAGAAAAGGAAGAAAAAAAAGCGCGGCGAGAAAAATACATAAACGAGGCAACAAGAAATAATTACAATTAGGACGACAGAACATTTCGCGACGTAAATATTCTCAGTCAACGACTTTCGCCTTAATTGAAAACATGAATAAATTAAGAAAATTTCACTCTCTCTCGTTTTGGGTAGGAAACGTGAATAATTTTCAAAGCCCAACAAATCGCGGGTGGATTAAAAGTTACGCACGTAAAGTTAGTTTTATTAAATTACGAAAAATGATTTTTCTTTTCTTCTCGAGGGATTCTAAAATTTACGGCGAATTTGTATTTGAATTAAAAGGCGAATAATTACCTTGTGCAATGCGAACAGCTGGCATTTTAATTCTCATTTTGGATGATATTTTTTCTCACTCGCAGAAGTTTATTTATCAGACACAAAGCACCCAACTTCCGTTCTCAAATAATTTCTCTCAAGTCACAGCCGAACTTCACGAGAAAAAATTATATTTTCTTCTTTTCTCTTCTTCCTTTTTGATTATTTAAATTATTCATAGGACAATTGTGTTAAAATATCCTTGGACAATCCTGTTCACTGAGGTCCTGCCTTCTTCTTCATTAAACTGTCAATGGACCAACTAAGATTCCGCAATTATTCATGACGAGCACTGCGCCAAACCAAATTAAACTAACACGAAATTATTCAGAATGTTTTTCCTAAATTTTCCCGGGAAAAATCACACGGAAAATGTTTCGAAAATATTCACAAGAAATCACAAAAATCCTTTCGAATGTTCACTTTTTTTTTGTTATAATCCACAAAATATTTTTTTAATTTTTTTGTCATAAATTAAAATTCAGAATTTTCCACAAAAATCACTTGCTCATGTTCACCAGCAAAAAATCCACTGAATTATTTTTTGTTTTAAAATATTTTTTATCAATAGATTTTGCGTCTTCACTCGACGACAGTCCGTTTACATCTAATGCATCGATGGACGAAGAAACGTTAACTCACCGGCCAAACGATATAAAAAATATTGTGTGTTCACCATACATAAATGTCCCCATCCACAGAAAAAAGAAACATATTTATATCTCATGGCACATGTACATAGGAGATTTTAATAGTCATCTGAGTGTATCTCTTCTCTCACCGAACCACCACTGCTTGTGTGTATCAACCACTAAAATTGGTAACCCCCCGATACGAGTACGGGGACGAGAAGATATTTTGGAAAATTCCTTTTCTCCCGAAACTTATTCTCTTCCTTCTTTGAAAGATCAACAACACACGAGGCTCGCGAGACAAATGTTGTTTCGTTACGACGATTTTCAAATCACTACGAGAGATGTTGTTAATAAAAAATCCTCCGCATCACACGTCGTCGTGCGTCTATCGTGCAGCTAATGTGAAGGAAAACTAAACAGCGAAGTAAGAATGAAAGAAAATAAAGGCGAGCGATATACAGCGACAACACACAACTCTTGAAAAACTTTACTACATCATTTCGTGTCGTTTCTTCTTTTTCGAAAAATGGAAAATCAGTTGTATCGAGTGCTCGATTTGTTGTTGTTCGCTCTCACTTACTCTCCCGCCGCGCGCACAATACAACACTACACCGCTTTATCTAATTTTCTTTGCTGTCTTTCGCTGCTGCTTTTAGCTGGTCGCCGAAGACTCTCGGCTCGACTTCTGTGTATGTGTTCATGCAGCATTCATACTCGTATGGTCGAGGAAGATTTTATTAAGTTTCCCTTTTTCTCTCTGTTCACTTCAACTTCTGTGTGTATGTAGAAGTAGATAGACTTGCTGTTTGGTCCAGAGAGCGAGAAACTGGATAATTCTGCTCTCTCGTCTTTCAACTACGAATTTCGCAAAACGGATAAATGTGTATTGAATGTTTGTGGCTCATTCTATTTCATTTATTTACCGATGGTTGGACGTCTCTTCGTTCAATAGATTTCCACTCGAATTATAGTTTTCCGATGAAAATTCCTCTTTTTTTTGAGGGGGTGAACGAACGGCTAAGAGAGAATTGAAACTCGTGAATCTCCCCTCAAATATTTCGGGTACATAAATCGACGCATACATCGATGGATATATGAGCTGATAAACATCCTTTCCCACATATGAGGCGATGTTGTATGTGAGGGAAAGTGGTGCCATGCGACTTTCTATTCTCCCTGCGCGCGCAATGTCCTGTTTCCCTTATATTTTCCACCCTCTCACCTTTCTTTCTCTCTTTATATCTGCTTTTCCACCCTGCCACCTCCCAACTCGGCTTTCGTCTCTCATCAAACTTTTTCTCTCTCTTTTTCATTTGTTTTCGTCAGTGTAAGTGACTCGTGGGTGAAGAAACGAGGAGAAAAATCTATTCTCGCAATTGTGGAAAGCGTCGTTGGGTGAAAGAAAAGGGGAGAAGGAAAACCATTTGTGGTCAAGTTGGATTTCCATTTTGAAATTTTTTCCCTCTCGAGCTAACAAGGAGTTACCGCCCGTTCGTGAATTTTGTGGAGCGAAAAAAAAATCAATTCTCTTCTTGAGTTTGAAAAATTATCATGACGGTCTTGATTCCGTTGATCGCTTCAAGTGGACAATGATTGAACTGAATCATCGCAATTTCAAGACGAAGAAGAGAAATGCAAATAAACAAATTTGATCGTTAACTGCTTTCAGTTTCCGCTGATTAATTTATTTACAAATGTGTCCGCGAATCCAAACAAAAAACGAGAGACTCTTGAAACTAATAAAAGAAGAGATGTCCGTTGAATGACTTAATTGAAAGCCATCCAGCGCCAGTCAAAGGGAATTGAAATTAAAACGAAAGCGAGCAAAGAGTGAAACGCGAAATAATAACTCGATTATCGTAAAGATGAGTAGAAAATTATTCTTTATGGATTCTCGCCCGGCTTCTCCTTCTTCTTCTTCGCTGTTTCACAACAAGTCTCTTTTTCATTCATAATTTTTATGTTTTTTTTTTCTTCTTCATCGCGATGTTGTTGCTGTATGTTTCACCGCCAACGTTCGCAGAACTTTTTTTTTCTCGCTGGTTTCGTCTCTTCATGTTGAAGCGCGAGAAAGAAAGAAAAAAGTTTAAAGTGATTATTTCACTTTTTTCTTGGATGGGGGAAGTTCTCTTGATCCAGTGGATTTGAGAAATTATCAAGCTTTTGCTGTTTGAGTTGATGCAATGATTTAATCAAAGCAATTATCGGCGACAGTGACTGGAGACTGAAAGCATTGACAAAATAACGAAATAATTTTCTGTTGCTTCATGTTCGATAAGAAAATGATTGATAAGCGACCCAAATTAGTCTCCAATGGTCACTGATAAGCGAAATCGATTCGATTCCACCTTACACAAGATGTCACTGTTCGTCGTCATGTGGAAATGTGAAAATGTGAAAAATCACACATGCGAAGGTGGATTTTCGAGGACCAATTTACTTATGTGTGTGCGTAATGGATGAGCGAGAGGTTGGCTCGGAAAACATTCTCGTACGTGATGGTAACAGCATTTACTTTCATGGAAATTTCATTTCTGGCCGTTGCGCAAATCACAGGAAGCAAACTTTTTGATGAAAAACTTTTCAATTTTCTTTCTCGGTCATAAAGTTTTTTTTTTGTTGTTTTCTTTTTATTTTCTCACCCACCCGCTGTTGGAAGTCGTTGAACTTTGATCACCACGTTTTGTTTATTTTATCGATAACATCGCCCGGTTGTCTAGCTCGGAGTAAAGGCGAGAATCGCCAAAGTGAATCGAGAGACGACTTTTCGTTATTTCATTGCTCTTTAAGCTTTTAATTCGCCGAGACGATGAAGTAGGAAGAAGTTTCTTTTTACGATGACCAAAGAAAAAAACCAAACTGGAACGAATTTCGTGCGGTCTGTAGCGCAATAATTGCCATTCTTAATTAGTTTTCTGAGTCGTAAAGTCTGGCTGGCTTTTTATGTCTTCGCAGCTTGACCTAAAAGCGATTGCACAAATCTGATAAGACGTCGAGCTGCAGTTGAAATTATTTTAATTTAATTTCATTGTCCACGAAGTTCCGAAACGAATACGATTCCGCGTTCATTTGAAATCTCTTCTAAAGAACAAAACTCATCAACATGGGAAATGTTTTAAGATGATTTCCTTAGCGAGACTTAAGGCACAAAGACTGAAGTTTATTTTTATCTCTCGCTTCTCGTTCTCTGTCGTCGCTTTATGGCGAGGGAGCGCGTTAAGAACTCACTGTGGTCGAGGGATTTTCTTTTCCTCTCAAACATCGTCTTCATTTTCGTTGCAAGGAGATGAAGAAAAAAAATCCCCCGGACACGATGAGATGCACACATTGCATTAACTCGTCTGACAATTTATTCGTTGGTAATGTTTTTTTAAGAATAAGAAAATTGAAAATTAGAGACTTAAGGTTTCTTAAATCTAAATGAAAAACCCTAATCAACATTGCCTTGGCGTTGACTCCGATAACATCCGAGAACCGTCAACTCAATGCATTCCTGAGAATTGCGAATGCACTGAACCAAAAAGTGCTACTCGAAGAAAAACAAAAAAAAACTTAACTGTTCACAGTCTGTGAAGCGAACGCTGCCACAAAAAGATTCTCTCACACCAGCACCAGCAGAAGCAGCGTCATAAAGCACCCGACGACGACGAAGACGACAAAAAAGTGATCTCATTTTCGTCCAACATTAAAAATTATTTCCATAATAAAGAAAGAAAAAATTCTTCCCAAATGAGAGATTGTCGAGCAACACCAAGAGGAAAGGAGAAGAAAAAGTATCCGCTGCACAAAACTGCACATTGAGGAGGAAATTTTCTTAATTTCTTATTCTTTCGATCTCATAAATTATGAAACCAAAAAGGAGAGAAGTGTATGGGAATGAAAATGTTTCGCATTTCCTTGGCAAACTCATCGTAAATCAAATTTGCTTCGAGAGAGAAAGGACACTGATAGCTTCCACATACCGCAATAATGCGATTCCTCTCCACTCACAGACGCTTTTATTGGCGAGTGACTAGCTGGAGACGATCCAAACTGGAAATTATTCATTGCCAACTGCGACGGAATTTCCTTTCCCTTGTGAAATAATTTTTTTTCTCTCAATGTCCATTCATTATTACGAGTTAAGAACAATATTAGTCTCCGGCAAAGCCGCCCATATGAATCGCCTTTGTTGCTTTGTAACTTCGCCCTGCGCGAGTTTATTTATTGTCTTAATGACTGTTTATTTTCAGCGAAATGGGAAAAAAAGTTTCTTCTCTCTTTCATTTTATGCGTTTTTAATTAAGCGAATAATAAAAAGAATGTTTTGTGCGAAGGTCTACAGTGAGATCCGTTGAAATTGTTCGAGAAGCTTAGCCACGAATCTCACCTTCTTAGATGAATCTTCCAACGACTCGACCTCCGTCAATCTCGACCTCTCACTGTAATCCCATTATGTGACTTTTAAAATGAATATCATTGCCAATCTCTTTATGTTGTGCTCTTCTTCGTTTTTTTTTCGCTTTTGCAAGTTCATGTGTGCGATATTGTGTTTATGCAAATTTCGGTCTTCTGGTGCACATCTTACACTGTTTTATGACTCTCATGTACGAGTGCTGCTGCATGCTTCGTCGCTACGACGACTCGGGGGACTTGGAGAAAATAGAATTTTATTTAAATGAAGGGGTCACTCAACGGAAACTGCTGCACAACAGCCACGAGAAGAAATGCAGTGAAGCTTCTTATTCTTCTACTTCGTTTGAAACCAGCGAGTGAAATCAAGATTATTTTTCCTCTGTGCACAAATTTTAATTTCTTTTCTTCTTCTCATCGCCGCTGACTTTTTTTTTCGGGGAGCGAAATAGAAAATTTGCTTTCTCGTCAGCTCGGCGGTTATTTTTATCGCACAACTGCGCTTTGGAATGATCATTTAGATGCAAATTTGACTTCCCAGAGTTCCTTGACTTTATAGATATCTGCTTACACACAAAAATTG
The DNA here is from genome assembly GCA_033063855.1 of Smittia aterrima. Taxonomy (NCBI): domain Eukaryota; kingdom Metazoa; phylum Arthropoda; class Insecta; order Diptera; family Chironomidae; genus Smittia; species Smittia aterrima. The sequence continues at coordinate 688,091 of CP093831.1, read as the reverse complement.
CTTTTCGCTTTCGTTTGGTTTCCGATTTAGAATCATCCGTTGTTCTCGTGGCAACCAACGACAAAACATTCAGTCCTCACTGGAATTTCGATCGAGTGACTTACGTAATTGGGACGATTAAATGTAAATTTTTCCATCGACTCGCGGCGATGTTATAAAGCGAACCAATCCCACCGAAAAAATGAAATAAAATTAAATTCATGTTCAAGTAAGTTCACAACAACAATGAAGAAGGAAAGATGATTCAATTATGAGTTGCGACTATTTATTGAGACCGCGGAATGTTTCGACATCGCAGAGACGAAACGAATGAATGATGATGAACGACAAGTTTTGTCTATTTAAATGTTCGCCTTTTGTTCGAGAATCTTATAAAGTTTGCTCATATGGCGAGCACATGTTAGTTGAGTCGCTTCTACTTCTTCAAAGACTGAATTTCATCTGGAAATGGACATGAGGTTAAAATCATAAATAAAATCTGTCTCTAATGAGAAATTGTTGAAGACAACGACGACGAGGGGACGAAGAGATTTCTTTAGCGTTTTCTTTATCTTTTCCTTCTTGTCTTCTTTACTCTCTCCCCCTCGTCTCTGTTAAGTGCTCGACTTCTAAGCTGTTGAATCAATTAATGCAGCTCGGCTCTTGTTTTATCTCAACGGACGGTCTCTGACCACTTGAACGTGAGTCAGACACGCATCCTCCTCATCTTTCCTTCTTGTTTGCATGCATGGTTTGCTACTTAAGAGCTCAAAAGTCATGAAGATGACATTTACAACCCTTGTAAAACTTAAACCTCGAGCGCTATTTTTATCTCGCAAACAGAAGTTCAAGTTCTTAATGTGAAAAACATGTTTGATGATTCCGTTGAGATAATTTTAAAACTTTGGTCGGGCGAGTGAACGCTGAGGGTTGGAAAACGCCGAAAGAAAAGAAAAAGTTTTTCTAAGAAAACAATTGGGATCGAGAGTGAGGACAAATTGAAATCAAAAAGCCGACGAGAAATTACCGTTTAACATGAAATTGCCCGCATTCACACCTGCTCTGGCGCAAGGCACTTTAATTGAATTCGTTGTTAAAGCCGACAAATCACTAAATTGCACAAATCATTTCCATTTTTCCTCTACGAACTTGCAATTGCATTATTTCGAATTTGAATTGTGTGATTCAAAATGAGTCGCGAACTTCAAAGACAAATTTAGAAGCACAAAAAGCTCGCGCCGCGTCGCCAATCATAACGTTCGAGATTGTTTTTTATGTCGTTGAGTGCGCGCATAAATTTTCGGGACACTTCTGAGAAGAATTCGATATATAAGTGCTCGAGAAATCGTTCGGTGCCATATGCGTCATTAGTCTTGCTTGCCTCGATGGAAAGTTTCATTCATTTACAAGCGAAGAAAACAAGAATCCGCGAACATTAATTTATTCAACAGCGAAGAAGAAAAACTTTTTTTTATTCGCGAGAAGGAAAGAAGGTGAAAACTTGAACAAATTAAACGTGACACAAGCCGAACTCGACCGATACACATTACAACACATTTTCTCACCTTAAGGCCATAAGAAAATTAATACGCGCTCGATGCCCGCATCATTAATTGCTTCTGAATTTTAATTTGCCGAGCACGTTTCGGCATTTAACTTTATTTGCCTTTTCCTTTCGATTCACTGCAGTTTCATTTATGCAGCTTCGTTTGAGCTTGTTTACTCTTTCATCAAAATGCAGGTAAACTCCGACTAGAGAAAAGTCCGATCAATGGAGCTGAGCTCTAATAAAATGTCTCGAATTAATTGCTTAAGCTTCTTCTATTGAGTCCATCTCACGCCTAAAGGCCATAAATTTCCTTAGAACTTCATATTTCTTGTTTCGTATGCTCGGAGCTGTTTCATTCTTCATATTTGTTTTCAATAGTTGATCTCAATGCGTGTGTGTGTGCTCTTAATCTCCCAAACAATCGTAAACATTACAATTCACAACATGGATTTTATGAACTCGACAATAGACTTGCCCGACAGTCAGAGAAACGTCGAAGAGTCTGATATTTTCGCAGCGATTTTTACAAGATTATCGGATAGGGAACCTTGCTTGAGTGGGTCAATTGAAAATTACGTAAAAAAAACTTTTAAGTTCATTGGAGATTTTAAACAAAAGATATTTGATTTTAAATTATTCTAAAACATTTGACCTCCCTGATGAAGTCTCCCCACTCTACTAAAGTAATTGTTAAAATCACAAGAAACAAGAAAATCTCAAAAGGTAAACTTATCTGCAAGAAATTGAGAAGTTTCAATGAGATTTTGTCGATAGATTAGAAAGGTTTTCTCCTCGTTCCTTTTGCTTGACATTTATTTTGTAAATATTTTGTTTTTTGTCAATGCGATTTTTTAAGATTTCATTCTTCTCAACTCGAACTGTTTTGCTGCAATGAATCTATGGGAATTCGCAGTAGGAAAATAATTAGATTAAGATAAAGCTGAGCTATTGAGTTTTCCATCAAACTCAGCTCCAAAAAGGCGAATGCGAATTGCAATTCAAGATCCTTTTTGCTGAGAGCTTCCTTATCTTTCCATCAGAATCAGTTCCCATGAAAATAAAGCGTTTGCATAATGAGATCTTCTCGTGACGTCATGAGAAAGCATCTTGCAGCACACTTCATGGATCTGATGCTCCCGATATGCATCTTATCGCATGTCACACTTGAGCAAAAGATGCAAAAACGTCTTTCGAGCTAGAAAAGAAATCAAATTTGTCAGCAGCGAAACTCGATACGATGCATCGTCGTCTGTTGCAAAAGTGTCTGCTCGTGATTTCTTTGATCCGATCGATATTGTTGTAAAGCTGGGAAGCTGATGAATGCAATCTTAGAACTTTTGTTATTAATCTTAAAGATTACGACGCGAAGTATGAATTATTGCTCGATCGAAAACGGATTCTCCTGCAATTTCCAATTAAACAACTTCATTTAGTTCGAGTCCCATGAGACTAAATAACTTTATTAAATTAATTCGCATACAACTTCCTCGAAGTGATTTGTGTGTGGATTCGAGTCATAAGGCGAGAGATGCACGACAAACCGGATTGTGATAAATCACGGAAGCAGCGAAAGCAAATAAAAAAGCAATTTATGCAAAACAATTAAATTAATGGTGAAAATAGTTCAGCATGGATTTTCTCTCACATTCGCTTTGCAGAAGCGAAACGACGATGAACGACTTGGCTTTCATTCCAAAGTCGTGGCGTATCTAATTCTAATCAAAACTATGATTATTCGCGTCACAGCATAATTCATATTAAGGGCTTTGTCTTCTCAGTTGCTCATTGTTGCTTTCTCGCTAACATAAAAATAATAAAAACAATGTCGAGAAATTGAACAATAATTGTGAACTGTGATGCCCACATAATATTTCTCTCCTCTCCTCTCGATACAAAATTGGATTTAGGAACGTTACTCGACATTTTAACATCTCTACGGTGTGTACAGAGTTAGATGATTGTTTCATCTCGCGATTGTTTTGGATGCGCGCGCGAGACGACTTTCGGGAAAGCAAGCGAGGAGAAGAGCGAAGCGACGTGATTTGCAGGGCCCCACCTTTAAAGTGATCTTTGGCGTTTTTCTTTTTCTTCTTTCTGTCGCGCTTAATATCATTTCATCCACGTAAGTCATACTGCAATCGCTTTGATACAATTCCACAAGCTTTGTTCACTGTCAATCCCATCAATTTCTCGTCGGCATCATCCCTCACACTTTTTCCACTTAAAATCAGTTCAATTCTCTAATAAAACTTAGCAAAGCTTTCTATCTCTGATTAATACATTGTTCCTCGTTCGATCGATTCCGACCGTTGGCGTGCAGTAGATTGTGTGCAGCAGATATCAGTTCAAAGGTGCTGCCTCGCGACGATGATGATTGCAGTGCCAAGCGAAAGATGAAAACAAACATGCCCCAGACGACGCAAAGCGGAAATAAGATAAAATTCAACAGAAAGACGTGAAGGAAGGGAACGGAGAGATAATAATGATCTCAGGAATTCTCAGTAATGAATCAAAGGAAGACTTTATGGACTTCAGTGAGGCGGATCATATTTGAGCTTATAACCGAGAGAGAAAGACAAAATCAATTTGCATATTATCGTGTAAAATTTCAATTACAATCTGAAGATTAATCAAGTGAGAGAGTAAAATGCCAAACGAAATTATTCATCCGCTTACAAAGTCGAAGATTTGATAAATTTATTTTCGGTGGGCATGACGAGCTGACCTGACTCGACACTAAGTCAAACACGACTCTCGACAACGATCTCGATCGATTACCTTTTCGCGATTAAAGAAAGCATTGTTTAGACCTCGTATATAATCATTATGTCCGAGACGATTCCATTGTGCAAGACGAAAGGAAAATGAATTTATTAACATTCACAAAAGAATGAGTGTTTTACATTAAATATCAATACTGGCAACAATAAATCATTTTTAATAACGTACGAACTCTCCGTCCATCCATCCATCGTCGCATTATAAATTCATCTCCTACAACATGGAAGAAGAACAGAAACGCTTTTTAGGAGTGTCAATTCTCGTCTTCTCCGCTTCTCCGCTGTCGTTGTTTTCCATCAAATCTGTCTCAACAAATATTCTTCAGTCAGCGAACGCTGTCAGTCCATGTCAAACGCCGAGGACTAGTTCGCACCAAAAGTGGACGAGTCTCTAACATTTTCGGATACATCACCAAAGCAGCAGCGATCGAGAGGGAAGAAGCAAAGACGACAGAAGACAACAAAAAGGTTAAAAAGTGATTAAAATTCATTTGAATTTAAATCGAATGAAATCATGACTCGAGAGAAAGGAGAGTCATGACCTATTGAAAGGTAAAATGATTTAAATGAATAACAAAGCGTGGTCCAACAAAGAAAAGTCTATGAGGTCCATTATTGTGACAGATCTCTTCTGTATGTTGCTTTTTCGTCAATGAGTCTCGTTTTTCAAGATTTTAAACTTATCTCCTGAGATCTACGCAGCTCACACACAGTTCTCCATTCAATTAATGCAGAGCAAAGAAGAGGACAGTCTCATCCGTCGAATGAAAAACGAAACTATTCCATCGACGAATTGTCAGTGACGTTGTGAGGACAGGCGAAGAGACTGAGAAGCTATCAAATCTATTTTTTTCAACCCACAAACTCTAAGGCACTGCCAAGCTAACAATTACGAATTCTCTTCGTCTTATTAAATCAAAACATCTCAAGAAACTTAATAATAAATGCAGTTCCTAAGAGATTTGATCTTTTCACATCTTATCCAATTCTAATCTTTCGTCTTTTCACGTCCATCTCTCTCGTATTGCCCATCCCTGTCTCATGAACATGTAAGAAAGACGAAAAATTAGTATTGAATATTCGTTTTGTTCGAACAACAATTGATTGATACACCCATAAAATGCTTTGATGCTAACAATATTATTACTTAAAATTGTTGTGCGCGGTTTTATTTCGGTGGGATATTCAAATGCTTTTGGCCCCAGCAAGACAGTTGCAACTGTCAAGCATAGAGACTTGATTGAAGTAATCGATGGCTAAAGGTTTTCTCCTGGGACGGGTTGGTTCACTTAAGTAATATTTACATGCTCTATTATTCATGTATTAATTTGTGAATTATTTCTCTCTGATCTCTCGTCGAAGATAAGCAGAAGAAAATTAAATTATAAGTCGTTTCTTTCTCCTTTGGCTGTTTCGCTTGCCCTCCCGAAAAAAAACCCGAGAAATGTAAGTGAAATATTACACGAGATAAGTTAACGAGGTACAAACCTTTTTTCGGTTGAACTGATTAATTCCGTGAGCGATTGTCGCCGCATTGTTCGAGCACTCAATGAAAGTTCCGCGAACGACATAATTTGCACAATCCGATCTGTTTGGTGGAAGTGAAACCATTCGAATCTTTTGTTGGAGAGAAAAGGTCACGGCAGCTTTAGGTGATCTGGTCGCTTCTCGAGCTTGTTTTACAGATCAAGACGATCAGATGTCAAAGAGTCATCAATCATATTTCTATCTCTTTCCCAGTCGACCGTTGCCAATGACCAATTCCGAAAATGAGAAATCTGTTCTCGATCTTTATGAGAACGAAGGTGATTTCATAATGAAATTAAACGTAACGAGATTTATCGTCCGATGATCGACAGAATTCGAACTTTTATTGGTCTCTTCTGCTCTTCGAGGATGAGTCGACAAAATCCAAATCGAAGAGTCGCTTATGAATAACTAAGTGAATGTTTGATGCTGTGAAACTAACTTTTATAAATGGAATTCGTTGCAAACAACTGAATTCTTCAGTGATTTCACTAAAGCAGATGAGAAATTTTAATAAAGTTTCCTCTTCTATTCACCGTTCGTTCTAGCGCTGTGAAATCATTGATCTTCAACTGATGCTCCGGGCACTTTTAGCAAAAACATTTACCGCTCAAGCATTTGTGAATGGACATGCTTCGTCAAATTTCTTTTTCGGATTTATGTTGCAAGCATTCATTCGACTGTTATGCATTTTTTTGATGTCATTACGAGAATGATTAATTGATTGCGATGCTTTGTGTACGTAACAAGTCTAAATGAAATTATTTTCGCACAAAAATCTTTTGACCAGAAAAATGTAAAAAACTTTTACTATAAGTCCGAAGTTGAATAAATGCTGAGGTCATATCTGTGATAGCCTAAGCTGTCTCACGTAGCTCGCGTGTGATTTAAAAAAGGCTTCTCAAAATAAAGATTTTCCTAGACAACATATCGATAATATATCAGCTCTCTTATCACACTAGTATCAAAAATAACTTTATCGCATTGGTCCGAGCATATAAAAGGGGAGATGGAAGTACTTTCGAGTTCAGTTGTGAAAAAAATATGAAGATTGTTATTGCTTTTACTTTGTTGACTTTGGCGTGTGGTAGGTAAAATCAACTTTAGAGAGAAAAAAATTAATTTTTCGATTTTTAAAGTCCTTGGATTGCCAACTGATGACTTTGAGCCAATCAGCCCGCAATTTGATGCATACAGAGATGTCAGGATGTTGCTTCAAACCAGACAAAATCGTCAGAACCCACAACAGATCAGCTTCCGTAATCTGATCTCACTCCAACAGAGCCACTACAATCGCGATCGTCCAACTCGTGTCTTAGTTCACGGTTGGTTGGAAGATGACGGCTCAGACATCAGCACTGCAACTTCAGCTGAATTGTTGAACTACTACGATTTCAATGTTATCTTCATTGATTGGTCAGAAGGTTCACAAACAATCAATTATCCCGGAGCTGCTAACCGTGTACCAACTGTTGGACAATTCATTGCTTCTCAGTTGGATTTCATGCAAGAAGCTGGATTCCTTGACTTCAATCGTTTGGCTCTTATTGGCTTCTCTCTCGGAGGTCACATCGTTGGAATGGCTGGAAAGAATACTCGTCGGGGACTTATCAACACAATTATTGGCCTTGATCCGGCTGGTCCTCTCTTCAGTACTCGTAACCCAGAAGGTCGTTTAGATGCCCTTGACGGACAATACGTCGAAGCTATCCACACTAACGGACCAACTATCGTTCTCATCGGAGCTGGAATCGGACATCCAATTGGTGACGCCGATTTCTGGCCAAACGGTGGATCAAGCCAACCAGGATGCTTGACTAATACTTGCTCTCACAGCCGTGCTGTCGATTTCTATGGTAGAGCTCAAAAAACACTTTTTCATACTTCTTCAAATAAAAATAATTTTTTTCTCAGTTGAATCGATCCAAGACAACAGCTTCTATGCTTTGGGATGTCCAGCACGCGGCGATATCGGTTCCAGACGTTGTAATATCACTCCAGGAGCTTGGATGGGAGGTGATGGCGCTAACTTCAACAAAGGCGTCAGAGGATGTTTCTATTTGGAAACCAATCGCAACTATCCTTTCTCACAAGGACCCATCAGACCTTAAAATGTTTTTCTTGAACTCTGAGCAAAATAATAAATATCAATGAATTAAATTTTCACGTTTTTTTATTTTAATCTTTAAACTTGAAGACAAAGAGTATTCGTGATCAAAAAACTGAACATCAATGAATTGAAGTTTGACGATTTTTTTTCTTCAAACTTCAAACTTGAAGGTAAAGAGCAATCATAATCTTATCTGCATGATTTGGTATTTCCGAGTACACAAAAGCCTCTTGTGAATTTTTATCAGCAAATTTCATAAATAACCCCAACGAATCTAATCTTATCACGCGAGGATTTAGGAAGTAGCCGTCACAAAGCAGACTTCTGTTCACCTTATAAGTAGAGAAGCAAAGTCATTTCAAGTTAGTTTCATTTCAACAATGAAGGTCTTGGTAGCTTTCGCTTTGGTTTCACTTGCTTGCGGTAAGTGTTTATAAAAAGGATATTTTTGAACTTTATTTCACGATAACTTAATCTACAGTGCTCGCCACACCTATCGCACCTCAGTTCGATGCCGTTCGTGACGTCCGTTTCCTTCTTCAAACTAGACAAAATCGTGACAATCCTCAGGTTTTGACTCATCTGAACCTCGCATCTCTTCAAAACAGCCATTACAATCCTAACCGTCCAACTCGTTTCTTGGTTCACGGTTGGTTGGAAGATGACAGCGCAGACATCAGCACTGCCACTTCAGCTGAATTGTTGAGGTACTACGATTTCAATGTTATCTTCGTCGACTGGTCACAAGGTGCACAAACAATCAATTATCTCGGCGCTTCTAACCGCGTACCCCACGTCGGAAGAGTCGTTGCGAATCAAATGGACTTCATGCAACAAAATGGTCGACTCGATTTCAGCCGTCTGACACTTATTGGCTTTTCTCTTGGAGCTCACATCGCTGGAATGACTGGAAAGCAAGTTACTCGTGGAAGAATTCAGTACATTATTGGCCTCGATCCAGCTGGTCCTCTCTTCAGTACCCGTAACCCTGAAGGTCGTTTAGATCGCGGTGACGGAGTCTACGTCGAAGCTATCCACACTAACGGACCAACACTCTGGGTCGTCGGAGCTGGAATCGGACATCCAATTGGTCATGCTGATTACTGGCCAAACGGTGGATCAAGCCAGCCAGGATGCTTGACTAATACTTGCTCGCACAGCCGTGCTGTCGATTTCTATGGTTAGTTCTAAAGACTTATTCAAATGAAAATATTTTTAACAGAGCAATTTTAGTTGAATCGATCGCGGAAAATCGTTTCTTCGCATTGGGATGCCCAGATATTGATGACATCAGCTCTCGTCGCTGTACAATTGCCCCCGGAGAATGGATGGGAGGTGATAGCCTTAACTTCAGAAAGACTGGTCGTGGATCATTCCACTTGGAAACTAGCCGAAGCAGACCTTTCGCTAATGGCCCAATCAGACATTAAATTGTTCTTTTCAAAATTGAAAGAGAAATAAATTCTTTTAAGAAATATATCAAAACGATTTCGATCTTTTGTACTTCAACCAAATAATTAGAACAAAGGAATTATTTCAATCCTATTAAACTTTGTTTGGATTTTTCTTTTATATTTCAAATGAGCTTTTCTATCATACGTACATAGCTATTCTATCGTGGCTCAAGCTTTCTTATCAAAAATAACGAACTGAACAAATCCAGTTTAAACGATATCATGAAAACTTGAGAACTTTGAGAATGGGTTTTGCCTTATTGGGTTGTCACGTAAATATGAATCTGGCGATATAAATTGATATAATAGATTGTACACATTGTTTTTAAAACAATGTTTTGACTGCAATAATTTAAGTTTCACATTTTTAGAAATACAGGAATAAGATCATAATTTTTAAACTTTCTGATAAAAACAACGGAAGGGAAAATAGTTAAAGGTTGATTAAATTTGAATAGTTTTCATTTATGATATCATAAGTTATTTTAGGAAAAAATTTATTTACTTAAAAGTTCATTCAATAAAAAAATATTTCAAGCTGATTTGATAAACAAACAATCGAAGATTAATTTTTAATTTTATCGCTTAATTTTGTTTTGCAGCAAAAACTTTTGCTTTATTATCAGGAAAAGATTAAAAGAACCCCAGCAGTTTATGTACTTGGACTTTTGTGTTATCAAACACGCGAAGAATGGATTTAGATATGCATCACATAAAAAAGTGGCCCTATAAAAGAAAGCAAGTGAGGAGAACAAAATCAGTTTGAAATAAACAATGAAAGTCCTCGTTTCAGCTTTGCTTTTGGTTTCTGTAGCCTGCGGTAAGACCAATAACTTTTTTGAAGTCCTCAAGAAGTTTAAAAGTTATTTTATTGACAGTTTTTGGATCGCCCGAAGAGCGCCTTCAAAATGCTGAGGCCATTGATCCGTTCTTCGTCGTGAATCGCGACACTCGCATTCTTCTCTCGACAAGAAATACTCGCAGACGACCTGAGCAAATTACCTTCCAGAGCGCACTGTCTCTCCGAAACAGTGACTTCAATGCTAATCGCCCAACTCGTGTCTTGATCCACGGCTGGTGGGAAGATGAAACTTCAGACATCAACACAGACACTTCTGCAGAATTGTTGGAATACTATGACTTCAACGTTCTTTTGATTGATTGGTCAGAAGGTTCCAGAAGTATCAACTATGCTGCTGCCGCTAATCGTGTGTCTCGTGTCGGAAACTTCATCGCTGAACAACTTGACTTTATGCATCAAAACGGATTCCTTGACTACAACCGTTTGGCTGTTATTGGATTCTCTCTTGGCGCTCACATCGCTGGCTTCACCGGAAAGAATACTCGCCGTGGAAGAGTTCCTTACATCGTTGGGCTTGATCCAGCAGGTCCTCTTTTCAGCGTTCGCAACCCTGCAACACGTTTAGATCGCTCTGATGGTGCCTTTGTTGAAGCTATTCACACTAACGGACCAATTGGACTTGTCGGTTATGGAATTGGAGCTGCAATCGCCGACGCTGATTTCTTCCCAAACGGTGGAAGAAGTCAACCAGGATGTTTGACGATGGTTTGTTCTCATATGCGTGGGGTTGATTTCTATGTCGAATCAATTGGAAGAAATCGTTTCCAATCGTTCAGATGCCCAACTGCTGATAATATTTCGGCTCGTCAATGCACACTCTCTCCACCAGAATGGATGGGAGGAGATGGATTGAACTTCCTCAAGACTGGCCGTGGATCGTACTTCTTGGAAACTAGAGGCTTCAGACCATTCTCGACTGGCCCTGCTAGAACTTAATTGAAAATACGTGTAACTTTATATCCTCACCAGAGTTCCTTGATGACATATTATTACTAGACGCGAAAATAAAGAAAATATTTTATAAGAGTGAAACAAAAGCAAATTTTTTAAACCGGTCTGCGAAAATTAAGCAATCTTTAAAGTATTAATCAAACCTTGATAAGATTAGCTAAACTTGTTATGATTTTTTAAAAGCTTCCAAGGCCGGTGAAGGTTCCCCAGATTTTTTAATCCAATTGAGCTTAAGAAATTATTTACAACTTAAGTCATTCGCCTTGCAACAGACTAATTTCATTATAATTTTTTTATCTTATCAAGCTCGGATTTTGCTATCAGAATATTAAAACAAAGAAAATAATAAAGCAGGGAAATTAAATTTCGCCAAGAATATTAAACTTTTTGTGATAAAACAATTCAAAGTAAAATTATTTTACAATCGAAGCAATTGAACTCACAATTTCAGAAAGTAAACCGAACGCTTTGTGGTTTTGAATAATTGTTATGCAAATGAGTTTCCTTCAGCGATCTTCGCTGATCACCTTCCCAAAATATCCATAACGATCAAATGTGTCGTTTCAATACCTGCACCTCCTATGATGAATCACATGACATTGCAGAGTTGGAAAGAGTAGGAATGTGGGTCAGGGATTATGATGCTTTCAAAATCAAAGAATTCTCTTCGCTTCGTTTTATGACCTGACCGTTTTCCATTAGAAGCAAAAAAGAAATTCCCATTGCGAAAGAATGAAATCATTCTAATCAATGCAACACCATCATTTTAAGACACGAACAAAGAGCGAGCCATTGAGTCTACGAAAGTATTTCTCTCATTATCGATTCAATGAAATCAATTCTGTTGTTCAATCTTTTGTTGAACTATTATTCAATTCTTGGATCGAGTGAGCCCGTTTCTTCTTCGGAAAGTGACCACTCGACGAAAGTGATCGATGGATGATTGATTTCAAATGATTGATCTTCTTCTCTCTTGAACAAAGTCTGTCTACGATTGCGAGTCGAGATTAAAAAGTTCCCAACACGTGAAGTGCTACTTGAATGAAAACATTGAAATTCAATGCGAACGACGACGAGGAGGCAGCTAATGCAGTATTGCACTTTCGGTTCCTTCAATGAGATCTTTATCGAGAAATCTTTCTCCATCTTTACGTCGTCGAAAGGACTTTATGAACAATGGACGAGTAAATTTTTCTCATGCACGAATTGGAGCTCTTGAAGCATTCGAGCGCTATAAATGTTGACATGATATCCTTTCACAGAGTGCATTGAATGAGAATTTTATACACGCAGCAACATCGCATCCTGTGCTTCGTATTAACGTCCTTTTCAAGAATGTCCTTATTCACATTGCTTGAAGGCGATGCGAGAACTTTTTGAAGGAAAAGGAAGCGAGCTACTCAAATGACAGTCTCGTTTATTCGTTGCAATGGCTCATTCACCCAAGTAAATACGTAATTAGTCCTTTCATACCTTTTAAGAGATAGACTAGAAGCCTAAATCGCTTGAATAAAACATTACACTGCAAGTTGACGTCAGAGAAATGAAGAAATCAAAGTTTTCAACGCCCTACAGTCAATTCTGTGCATCATGCAACTCATCATGCATTATAAATCCAAGTGCACGAAGGGAAAAATCAATAAAAAAGTAAATAAATTGAAGGCAGGAGCGAGGCAACGATAGCCGCAAAACTTTTACCTTCAGGGCAGTAAATCGATTCTCCGCAAACGATTACGAGGCGATTTTTTTTGCTTTCGGTTCTAAGGAGACTTTGCAAACAAAGCAAAGATTACAGAAAACTTTTCATCGACCAGCAAAACTAAATCGTTTCCTTTCACATAAAAAATTGGATTACACAGGAAAAAAAACTTTATTTCCTCAAAAATGAGAAACTCTTACTTCAAACACGATTGTGCGAATACCCAAAAAAAGAGAATTCAGTTCCAGTGTCGTAAATTGGATTAAACCACAGAGAAGAAAGAATCTTTGATGAAAAGAGAAATTTTTCACGCAAAACTTTTCGATTACGAACGATGCTCTTTGATAAAAGGGACGTGACTGTTAGTCGTGGTCACATCAGAAGGTGAAATGTGATTAATGATTTAATATGTCACGAATCCACGTTGGAGATCCATAAAGTTGTTTTTGAGAATTCTAGACAATGTCGATTCTAAATCTAAAATCACCAAAGCGTAGACAAACGACAAAGCTTGAAAATTGCTCATTAGAATCACAAAGTTTCTTCGTCTGTCCGCATGAGGAATTTCCATAATCACACAAGACCTTCGTGTTGTCGTGACGAGTTTGCTACTCCATTTAATAATTGTGCTGATTTTCCAACGGCTGATAATGATCAGTCAACGCGTCTTCCTTCGGCTAACACTTCGCGACGAAACATTAATTTTCATCGAATCTCAGAGCTTCTCAACTCGAAGGTAATAATAAAATTTTGTATGTAAGTTTGTCTCTGCGACGAAGACGTCTTGTGCACGACAAGAAAGAAAAAATCATAAATCTCTTGAGCGGAAATAATAGCGTAAGATCTTTCTTCTTTTTCCTTTTCTTTCATGTTTATGACGTGGAACTATCGCAACTTCTGTAAAACGACATCAATTTTAATAGTTTTTGCTTACTAGAGTGCTCGTTATGGTGGAGAAGAGCTGGCGATGGACCATTCACTTGAACATTAATAATTGAGTAGATTTGAGAGCAAGAAACGCTGCTTAGTCTAATGAGCATTTAAGCTTTCTTCGTCATCGTATGACAAGCGAAACGTGAAAGTTGAGAACGTTCAGGAAGCAACAGCGAGAAAATGAGTTTTGGTCAAGCGATTTTCTCGCGGTTTTTTCATGCGACGTCAATTCACAGGCAAATTGAAATAAATGAACATTCGATAGTCAAATTGTTGCGATACAATTGCGGTTTTTTCGGAAGGATGAAATACGACCTCGTCGAGTTTCATGGGAAGAGCCGAGAGAAAATTGCTCTCGTGGAAACAAAAGCAAATAAATATTCAATCTCTGTGAGTCAATCGATTTATTTATAATCGCAATGAAAGCCACGATTTAATAATAAAAATTGCATTGTGATCTCCGCTTTGTTAAGTTGATAAATAAAGCTTAAGCTTTCGATAATGTTCAACGGCAAACCATAAGATTTGATTTATTTACCAGTAGCCAGGAAAGACTCGGCTTGACAATAAATATTCAAACTTGCCATTCGAAGCGGCGACAACGTTATCGTGAGTGACAATCAAAAGAAACTTCTCGAGGAGAAAAACCATCTTTAAAACTTAAATGAAAACTCATCGAGACGGAAAACTAAAAGTGTCATCGTCCGATGTCGAGCAGAGGCGAAGGAAAAACTATTTAAACTCACTTCAAGATAACACAATAAATGGAAATGGACCGAAAAGATAACAAATTAAATTTTATTCTCTCTCTGTCCTTTCGAGGCGGATGGCGAGAATAATAAAACGAAAAGAAAAGACTTATTTCTGTTAAGAAGTTGATGTCATGACAAACCACAGAGATGGCTCTGAAGGGAAAATCTCAGTCGACGTTGGCAGCAATGAAATAAAAATTTAATTACATGACAAGAAGCTCTTGAGAAGTCTCTTCCCCGTGTCCGCCTTCTGCAACAGTAGTAAAATTCTATAATTCCATTATGGTTAAGAAGAGCCGTCGACGGAAACTTTTCTGCTGCTTTTTGCTGTCCTTTGGACTTTACAGTTTACACACGGAAAAACTCCAAGAAAAAGAAAACTTCCGTAAATTGATTTTCTTGGCGAGCAATTGTTCTTCTCGAAAAGAAAGAAAAAGTTTTTGTTTCTTGCCTTTTAATGTCGTTTCACTGTCATCAACGATATGGGTACATGAAAGTATCCGCATACACAAAAGAAGGAGATTTCTTTCGGCGAGATAAGACGTCGAAAATAATTAAATCAGGAAAATCTCGAAGTTTCTTCAGGTTAGATCCTTGAAGTGGATTTCTTTTGTCTCCTTTCTATGTCAAGCGTAAATCACCTAAGGTCAGTGAATTACAAACGGCTGTCGAGTAAAATAATAAAATTCAATTAAAAACTGTGCGTACGACTCGAATTATGGTGGCGAGGTGGAGATAAAAGCCCGCACATTTACATTTTTGTTATTCACAATTTCATGTTCGCTGTTGACATCTTCAAAGCCACCACGAATGTATTTTCCAGCAGAGTGATTCATCATTAACGTTGGACTGAATGTCGAGCTTGTAAATAATTAGAATCAAAGGTAGTCGTGTTGACAGCAAACATGGAACAGCGACGTAGTTGAATGTAAGAAGAACTTCGATTGCTTTCAGTGAAGAAAAAGATTGCGCAACTGTTTTAATTTCACATTGAAAATCGCTGATTCGCTAACTGCACCTTCTGGCCATCAATTTTTATATTTTCAGCAGATGAGCGAAGCTTCGAGAAATGCGAGGCGTTGACATTTCCATTCACTTTTTTTCACTCTCGACTCCAAGTCATCACGTTGAAAAATCGACGATGACAAAAGCCCAAGGAACTGAAAAATTCCTCCGATCGATGAAAAGAAACAAATAATAAATTTGCGGTTATCTAATCGCACGGCGTGCAGCGCCTTAGAGGCAAAAAGTCTTCTTCATAAATTATTTATAATAATTTTTGCGAAAACATTGCGATACCAACCAAATGCTTCATCTTTTAATCGTGTTTTGTGGCTAACTGTGAACAGAAAACAAAATTGAAGAGAGAGGCGACCCATCCTGACGATCTGCACTTTAATTAAAGCACGTTTTGCATTTCGAGCTTCGCGGAGATATTTTCTCAACACCTTGCAACTGCTACTCGCGATTCTCGATTTGCAAGAAGAAAAGTGTGATTGAAATAGTTGGGAAACATAAAATCAGTGGAACAAGTTAAATATCAGACACAAAACGAATGAGAAATTGGAAAATTTTATCTCAAATGTCATCGAAAATTCAATCGTCGAGTTGAGAAGGGAAATTCCTTAATCGAAATGAGAAATGGAAATTATTTATTGTCTTTCGCTACGCTACGAAATTGAATTTATTTTTTCTTAGTTGAAAAAAATGTGTAAAATCACGAGAAGGTCAGAGAGTCAAAGAATTTTATCGCGTCGAGATGATCGACAATTTCACGAGTTCTCTCCTCGCGATCAAAGATATTTCGATTTTTCGAGCTTTCAATTTGATGAGACTTTCCCAATGCTCAACTCGTTTGTGATGATTGTAATCAGCAAACCTTAAATTAGATCGTCAACCTTACACGCTTAAGCACCTTTCAAACTTCTCAGCCCTATTTCTAACTCAAACGAATGGTCAGCGACGCGTGAAATTATCATAACAGCAATATTGTTAAAACAAATAACTCACCACGGCAACTCTTAACACTCTTGAGAAAGACAAAGATGATTACTTTGTAGTTTTGTGTCGTTTTGATGAGCTCTTGTAGCTTAAATAGTCATTAGACGTCGTTCAAGCGCCACCATCCATATCGCACTAGCGAACCGCGTCTTCGGCCCAGAGAGAAATATTTCCATCAACTCAGATTGATGAGACTCACAAGTAGCTCAACATTAAAGTCATCAATCTCGCTAATCGCATCTCCAGTTACTCAGTTCCACGACAGTTCCCTCTAATTTCTCAAAATAAATAAATAAAATGTCTCCCGTTGCAAACTCCGGTAGCCTCTTTTACGATGATGATTGTTCAAAGCTTACTCGAACCATATCAATTGTAATTGCCTTCGTCGGCTTTGTTGTAGGTACTCGCCATCATTATCATTATGCATCCGTCATAATCGTCAAAAAGTATCAGCGAAAACATCTATTTTACTTCATCTTTAGCTTTTGTCGTATCTCTCCGCTCGAAGATGTTTGTCAAGCCGTTTAATGCCTTGGCGATTAACTGTGTGTGCACTCATGAGAATGGAACGGGCATCTCTCGACTCTTTCTTTATCATTATTGTCAATTTTCCGTCTAAAGAAACAGCGAAGCAAAAATCACAATAAAATAATTGAAAACAATTATGTCCATCAAAGAGCGAAGCATTGCGCATAATGAAAATATGTTTTCAAACAAACGACATTCAGTTTTGATGTGTCAGTTGAGACTTTATCCGCGGGAACGATGGAAATTAAATTATCATTCGCGCTATATTCTCGTGCGAAGATTACGAAGCATAAATGCATGCGCGCAATTAAATCTCAACACAAGTAATGTCTCGATGGAACGATTTAGTTTAACTGCACATGAGCGCAACATCATACACGGCATGTGAGTTCGATGGAAAATAATTACACGCGAATCGCATCGCGGGAGAAGAAGGGAAGACAGTTCCCTCGACGTAGATTTCATTTGCAAGCAAAACAAATAATTAATCGCGCCTGCTAAGCTAGATTGACGGATAATGAGACATTCAACGTTTGTGTTTTCTGTCAGAATCATCAGCCAAACGACACCTTCAGTTGCACCTCAGTCCAAAACCTAATAACACAGCAACGATCGTCGATGGATGCATCAACTCAGAAAACAATAATCTAAACACCCAATTATTTCATCACTTCCTCATGCTCTTTCAATTAAGGTCTCCAGATTTTACTTCAAGTTCCACTTTATGCAGTCGTGAACATGAGTTGGTAATTGAAGTGAGTCATTTCGAAGGCGCAATAAAGACGCCTCTCTCTCGATCTCAACCGCAAATTCAATCACCGTGAAATTTATGCGTTCGGATGTAGAAAAGCGAGAAGATTGGAGGTGACAAATCATATATTTCACTTACCCACGGCCTTTAGCCCATTCATGATTTATCAATTAATTGCTTCGCAACTCTAGTAACCTTCGAGAGATTTTTGCTTTTGGCGCGGCAGGCCACGAGGATGAATCGATGATCACACACTCGATCGCGCTAGACGAGAAAGCAAGTAAAGCTAACGAGCATAAATGGGCAATGCCGATTGTTGAGTGGGCGAAGAAAATATGTTCGCTCATTCATTCACAAAAAAAAATCGAATAATTACACTCAGTTAAGATGAAATAAGCGCTGCGCCTTAGTTTTTGTTTTAAATGGCTTTTCAACTACTCGCTCGTCTCGCAAGACACAAAAATATTTTTTATTTTTAATAATAATGTTGTTGTTGACTTCAGTTAGAGTCTCAAGTGGAAAAGAGAATATCCATGCAGAGATGTGAACGAGGCTTTTGAGCCTCGAAGAAGTAATCTAAACTTCCCTTCTGCCATCTCTGCCTTCGTGATCTCTCACCGTGATCTCTCGCTTGCTTCCTAGATCTTTATTTTTTTTCGGCTGAGGCTTGACTTCTGGGGCTAAGCAAACGCGTGGGTGTCGCACAACTTCACAATAATTGTTCAAGCTCGTCGGCGAGAGACTCGCGACTCATTATAAAGCGAGGACGGATAGACAGGGCAGGGAGTTTAAAGCTGATAGCTTTTTGAAACAATCCCATATCGCATCGAGTCTCGAGAATCAATGAAATCGCTTTTACCTCGCTTCATTCACAAAAGATTCCGTTATTATAGGAGTGAGATTGATTTTAATGAAAGATTTTCTTCTTTTTCTTTTTTTCTATTATTTGCTGATAAATAAAGAAAATGAAAAATCATTTCAATGAGATGTTGAGGCCGATTGGAAAGAGAGAGAGAAAGAGAGCTTGGTAAAAGGCGAAGCGCAGACAGAGCGTCTGAGACACTTACAACGACCCCAGCGATCACAATAAAAATGTCATAATCTCTCAGTTTATTACAATCGCTTTGCAACAGATTAAAACCTATTAAAGAAATCTCTACAATCCCCCACAAAGCTTTACAAAAGGTGGAGCGGAAAGCAAACGCTGTAAATAACAATAAAGCAGAATTTATCGCACTGTACAGAGAGCGTCGATTCACGAAAGATGCGTTGTATGGTGCACCATACAATTTCTATTCGAATGCATAAATAATTCGCTCGCTGCATCGATTTGCTGTATCGTGGCATGCACACACATTACACGTTCCCGTGCAGCTCCTAGAGCATAATAAAATCAATGCTCCACGCCAGTCGATCGCTCTCGCGGCTGTTCTCCCACCGTAAACACGATAAATTGGAGTTAAATTTGAAGCACGTGACATGAAGAAGAAAGAAGTTAAAGAAGAGAGAGCTATTAAATCATTAATATCGCTTATGGGTTTCAATCGCGCGCTTTGGATCAATTGTGCGATAGGCGAAATTCTAAATGTGAAGAAATTATCTATCATTTCGCTATGCGCAGCGTTTGCGACAAATTAATGGCTTGCACATTTGGGGAATAGCAAGAAAGAGAACAAACAGGTAATTGATAGTTCATGTGAACCACAAGAAAAAAAAATGCAAGAAAAAGGAGAAAAGAGCAAGCAAGCTCTGAACATATCGGTTCGTGTATGAAAAATTCACATCGTGATCTGCAGTTGCTTCGTCTCTTCTCGTTTTTCAATTTTCTCGTTTTGTGGGATTAGCAAATTGCTTCGGCGCGAGCAATTAGCAAAAATTTATTTCGCTCAGATAGCAGCATATAGATAGATTTTTCACCTTCCCTCCTCGCCCAGCGAGCCAAACTGTCGAGGTGGAGAGAGAAAGAGATTTACAATCGCAAGCTCGATGCTGTGTGAAAGCATTGGAATAAACTTCTCGGAGGTCAAGCATGAATTATTGATCACCTGTTATCGTTAACTCTTCTCTCTGCTCTTTGTGCTTCACATTAAAAGGCATCGCGAGGTAATTAAAACCATGAGATATTTCTTGTTTGCGCTGACTCCAATTGTTCGCTCCGTTTGGCAAGCAAGTAGCATTGCATCACACGATAATCATGCTTCGAGTTGATTTTTGTGCTTTTCGTTGGCTGATGCACTCTTACCTTTCTCCTCCTCTTCATCGGTAAGAGAAACAGATCTCGCGAGACATGCACGACGCGAAACAAATTCGTTAAGTGGCTTTGGCGTGTTGGCAATTATTCATTTCGCACATGAGACCTGAGAAGAGACTTCAGCCATTTCTCAAATCCGCTTCAGCTCAATTATAATGAGGCACAGGATTCATAAGTGAAATATCGCTTATGTGGTGCACTCTTCTTTTGCAATTCGATTTAGACACGATTTGTTTTACTTTCTTATGATCGCTCGCTACGTTTTCCATTTCGTCTTCCTGCATTCTTCAACGTATGTTGATTGTAGGAAGATCCACGTAATCTCGCCTTAGAAAGTCGCATCCGAATGTCTTTTAATTTCAATGTTGTTCAACGTTTAAGTAATCGGTAAAGCACATTCACTCGTATGGAGATTTAATTGTTATTAGTTAGTTGCTTAGAATCATAAATATCTCCATTCGCAAGACGTTCGGCTTTAATCATTGGCTTTCTCAATCATTAGCTCAAGGTTTAGAATCATAGACATCACTGCGATCGACAATCGAATCTCATGAGACGATCTGCCACAGAATAGAGAACACACAATGCCATTACTAACTGTAATAAATCCGCTGACTGTAATTGCTTTGAGTTTTCTTTCCTTTCCTTAATTTCAATTAAATTTAATGTCTCTTCAATGGGGCTGAGTCTCACTCGCTACGACGTCGACTCGCGCTCGTAGGTGTATCGAAAAATGTGAATCTCTAAGCTCACACAATTCGCTTGCTGAACATATTTCTTCAATAACGACTACTTAATTGGAAAGAGTCATGTTTGAGGCTTGAGGCTGAGTTGACACGGCGATATGTGTAGTTTTGGTTTTTCTCTCGCTTATGACAGTTGAAGAAAAGCTCAACATGAGACTGCTGTGTTGTGAGTGAGATCAAGATCTGCTACTTAATCAACTTATTTAATTTAGAGTCGCGGGGTGATGAATTGACGTCAGTGTACGCCTGCCAACGCTTGTAGTCGGCATATGATGCGATGAAAAGAGTCGGAGCTAAAAGGTTTTTTCTGATTCGTTTTGGAGAAGCGGAGAGAATCTTGGCCTGACCGAAAGCCCTCAAATATCATGCTCGCTCACCTATTATGATGGCTTTGGCTTGCGAAATCGAGTCGTTTCGCTCCGACCGAAAGATCACGGCAGTTCCAATTCCATCACATCTCTCAGGTTGCCGAAGACATTCAGCGAGGGACGTCACGTTTCTGCTGCGCCAGCAAAAAAAATCAGATTTTTGACTTTTGATAAGTCCATGAGAACTTCTTCAACTCCATAGCGTTTCACTCGCCTTCGTCTCTGTTGCTTGCTTCCAATTGCCTTCAACATCTTCAACTGCTGCTCTAAATACATTTCTTTCCTCACCATTGGTTCCAATTTGCGATTTGAAAAAATCGTTTTAATTGCAAAAGCGAGCGCAACGAAACTGATATCCGACTTTAAACTTTGACTCTGTGGGCGTCTGTTTGCTAGGGCTTCGGTGGGAAATGGTCAATATTGAAGTCTGCAATAGCGAAAAACTCCAATTATGGTTTTCATAATGAGTTTTTAAGGTGAAACACATGAACCTTTAATCTCCCGAGCAATAATTCTACATCTTGTTAAGCATTGTTAAATGGGAAACTCTTCGCCGTTGAGTTTCAATATGCTTTCAGCATTTTCTCCAACTCTACCTCTTCTCTGCCACGGTTAATACGTGTCATTAGCTGGCTAGCGGAGAGCAAAGCATTAAATGAAAAGTGAAATGGGATTTTTTCAATTATCCAACGTTCAGATGTTCATGTATGACTTCATTTTCGCTGGATTTGCCTTCAAGTCATTTGCGATGAGCGTCTTGTGAAAAATCGCGCTGAAACGTCTCTTTAAATATCAAAGAAATATTGTGTAAAGCAATCAATGATGGCAGGAAAGAGGCTGAGTTGATGATGATCTCGGATCATTGAACAATTAATAATCCAAAAGTCTTGTCAGCCTTCACATAATCCAATTGAAGAATATTATTCTAGAAGTTTAAAGAAATAACATAAAAATTATTGTGCAATCCTCGCCCATCGCAACATTCGTCAAATGATCCGTTCAAGGATGAGACGATCTTTCTGCAATCTTTCTAATCCGACAGCCGAGTTCTTGCAACAATAAATCTGAAATTAGTTGTAAAAGATCATTAAACAAACACAACTGCGACTTCAAGCGATGGGAAGAGATCATTTTGTTGCAGAAATTATTTTTTGCAACAACCATACGAGTCACACAGAACAATTGCAAACAATTTTTTCGTGATTTCTATTGGAGAAAGAGAAGAAATGTGAACAACGAAGTTAAAAAATTAGATTGCATTTGCATTCGGGATGGCACAGCAAAAGAAAAAAAATGTTTTCGTTTTTCATGTGATGTTGATGAAGAATCGCTGATCATCTGTCTGAGTCTTCGAGCCAGCGACGCTGTTAACGAGAGTCGAGGAAGCTCTTGAGTGGACTTATCCGAGACAAGGAACTAATTCCACATTCTGAACACAACAAGAGCGAAGCACAAATCGATGTTTGTATTAGCATTTAACATTCGCGCGCGCATTCCTTGCTCAACCGAAAATCACGACGGAATGCCTCAAATTCCATGATGATTAAAATGTGCTTGGCGATGGTGAAGAAATGTTATGCAAGGTAAGGCAGAATGAGACCTGCAACATCTCTATACACTTTCCACGGCAGCCGCTGATGTTTTATGCACAATTCCACGTTTAGATCTTTCGCTTTGTTATTTTTACGTAATTTTTTTTTGTGTTTCGCCTCGAGGAGAGAAACAATTTATTCAGTGTGAGGCGCGCACGAAGAAAAAAGCGAAATATTATTCAAGTTTGTGTTTCGATTATTGTCTCTGCCGCGCTCGATCTTGAAGTGAGATTTGCCTTTTTTTTCTTGGGAATTTCAATTTCATTCTTGTTGACCTTAAACCATAGATCGCTGCACTATATTTCTCTCCTTATGCCATTTTCTCTCTAATGCCTTTGCATAAAATCAATTATTATTTTCATGTTTCGTTTGCACACTCGACGGCTATTGAGATGTAGAATGTGTTCACTGCAACCTCTTCTGACAATGTTCCCACAATTCAACAACATCGGTAGTGCATTTAGCGACTCAGGAAATCATGAAAGTCTTTGAGTGAACTTGACTCGACACAGTAACGACGCTTGTAGTTTTACTGGTCGATGGTCGGAGGTCAAAAGCGGTAAACATTGATCTTCGAGTCGCACCCTCAATAAAATTCCAGAATTGTTCTGAGTCAGTCCCTTTTGGAATTCGATGTAATTTGTTTCTCAAAAACTAACAACATCGAAGACTTTGCATGTCATTAAATCATTGCATAAAACAACGAAACCTGTGTCAAACCGCTCAGTGTCTCTCAGTGAATATTGCAAACGAAAGTGCTTTGTTGGATTTGATTTTCAATCGAGTCATTTGCATACAATCAACTTTAACTTCGTCGTCGAGCGCTGACTTAGATTTTGTCGCATTTCGCGCACAACTTGAAAAAGCATGAACATCAGCGACCGATAAATCGAACATCGTAAATTACGTAAAACATTTTTTTTCCTGCATCGTAACAACAAAGCGATTAAAAAGTTTTTGGTGTTAAACACTGATCAGTACACAACTTCTCTTGCGAAGTGTTTGTCGTTGCGGTAGCAAAAAAAAATCTGTGTCTTGAGTTTATCTCGGTCTCATCAACCCTCATCCCTTTCTCCCCACTTCACTGCACTTTCTAAATGCAGCGCTAATTTGATGCAATTCTCAGATGGGCTTGAACCCAATGGTCATGAGAACTCTTAAAAATAAAAAAAATCTCACGAGCATCGTACAAACAAAAAATATTACGCGTTCATTGAAACTTGAAGATTTCCATCCCTCAGGTATTCCCATTAAGATTTATCTTCCCATCATATCAAAAGAAACGGTGCCCTATTAATAATAAAAAAAAACTATCTCCGGGAGAGGTGAATTGATGAAAATTCCCGTGCACATGTGAGCAAAGGACCCTCGAGCGTTTTTTATGTTCAAACATCTGAGACGTCTGTACTGAAAAAAACAACCTCGGACTGCAGTTTTTCTAAGAGAGCTTCCCATATTCTCCTTCCCGTTCGCATCACAAATAAAAAATCAACACACCCCGGAAGATCGTAAGATACGCTCGTCGCTCCTTAATTTTTTTATATCAAGGGGTAGTTCTTTTTTCTTTCTTTTCGTCTCGTCGTCTTCTTCTTTGCTTTTATTATTTAAAACTTTTTTATTTCTTCGTCTTTTGAGATTTATGCACATTTCGGATCATAAAAAACCAGATGCCCTCGATTGTGAAATATCATCCGTTCCATTCTCCCGTTTCATCGAACAAACAAATCCTCATCGATCTGAAAGGGTCAGACTGAAAGGTCCTGGGAGAAGATTTTTTTCTCGTTTCTTGATTTTTTATTGATGCGAAAAATAATTAAATTCGATGAGAGTGGTCGAGAAGAGCTTCATCACAGGATAATTCGATACGATTCGAAGAAAAGCGTGAAGAGGACAAAGGATAACGGTGAAGCTTTCCTTTTGGGTTTTGATTTCTCATGTTGAGTCGCTTAGCGGACCGTAGGCTCTTGATTGCTTTTGATGATGATCAGACAAAATTTCTATCGTCACTCCATAAAAAAAACTCCTTTGCCGAGGATGAAAGAGGTCGATTCCATTGTAAGATGAGTACATAAAGAGATTGGGATTCTGTTGAACTGAGAGATCTCCTTTGTGATCCAATAATTATTTCGTCAGCGGCAGATGGCAAAAAACACAAAACTCTCTCGTATCGCTCAATGGAAATTAATTTGATTTCTTTAACTGTAATTGCTTTCATTCGGCGAATGCTTTAATTCACACAAACGAAAGGCTCGTCCAAAACATTTCAAAGACAAAAGCGTCTTTGAAATCTTTTCAAACTCTTTGGACTCGAATTCAACTCGAGCGATCCAATCAAAAGAATTTTCGAACGGTTTGTGGTGATTTTTTTTGTGCTGATCATTGAACGATAATTTGGATTACGGGAGTAACCTAACGGTGAACCGCTTTATTCATGGTTTAGATGGAGATTCTCCAGGATGTTGCGTTGATTAAGAAGCGAGAATCCTGTAAGGACAATCGGCAGTTGATTAACTGCAACAGATGGAAGATGATTCGATGCAAACCATGCAAATCACGATCATAAATTACAGCGTTCGTATGTGAATTTTTTTTGTTCTTTATTGCCTTTGGACCGCGCCAGCGTCATAAAAAGTGTTAACCCTCAGCTTTTTCACTTCTATTCATGCAAATTCACGCATAAAAACCTTTCATTTATTTTAATTTATATATTTTTTTTATTTAAAGTTCTGGGTCGTGGAAGCCAAAAAGAGACCCACAGCGGCTGAGAAAAAAAGAGTCGAGCTGTGAGTGTGACAAGGGTTGTTGAGGGGTCAGGCTGTGACTGTACGGGATGAAAGTTTCCTGTGTATTCAAATTCGAAAGGGTTCAATCACAGGGTTCACGATCAAACATGCAAAACTCTCAATGGAAGTGAAAGTAATTTTAGTCGATCTCACTCATTCTCAAACCCCGTTGAAATATAATTTAGCTCATAAAGGATGATAACGCGTAATGATGTACGATCGGAACGCTTCATCAATGAAAAGAATGACTACCGAGCGACCGAGAACGGTTATTAAATTTAATAATTTTCTAAAAACTCTTTTCCTGATGCGTGACATGGCGGTATCTCAATAAATTTAAATTATTGTTGAGTTCTGAAACAGCTTCCACTGGATTTATGGATTTCATTTTACACTCGCGTAGGGATTTTCGAGTGTAACTTTATCTTTTATTTCCTATTTCCACATCGGGTTGAAACGATTTGGATTTTGTTTCTTCCGTCTACTGTTTAGAGAGAAATTTCGAATTTCTTTCACAAGCAGAAGCATCGGTTAGATAAATTAAAGGGATTAGAAGAACATCATTGCCTGGTGGATGAGTGAGGAGAAGCATCGCTTGTTTACACTCATCCCGATCGGAAATTGAACGCAATCAAATCAAACAAACTCTTTGGTTCGTCTTTCCTTGTTCGAAAGCTGCAAAACAATCCAGAAGGCCTCGAGGAAACAAATCGGAAGCAATGGACTGCTGAATCATAAGATTTATTCGACTTTCTTTAAATAAATAACGAAGCTAATCACCAGGAAGAGAAAACCAGTCCTCGAGCATAAAAAAAGCTAAACAGGACCCTGAGAAGTCTCCCGGTAAAAAAACAGATTCACGTTGGTCGTTATGCAATGTGAGGGGACGAATTGTTTCTCGTTCTTTCGAAGATCTGCGTGAGAAACTTTTTTCCTTCGAGGCGAAATTTACTTGCCCTTTGTCTTGGCCTTGAATGTATAAAAAGTTGCTTGGGTGATCAACAAATGTCCTTACACAGACTTCGGAGTAATATTGCTGTCCCTGATGAGCAGTTAAAAAAATATTCGTGGGGACGATTCCATGAGAAAAAAGTCTTCGTTTGGACGTAGAACAGAACGAGACGATGATTTATGAGTTTTCACATGTTGCAAGTTTCTCAGGAGAAGATTTAGTCGCGATTAAAATGAAAGAGAAGCTCTTCGTCTCGATTAAATCTTGCAGCTTCCCATTTGCTGTCAGCAACCGCCGCCGCAATCAAACGACCAAAAATATTATGATCATCACACACAAAAGACACGACAAAGTGGAAATCGAAAAGAAATTTGTGGTTTTGTTGCGTGAAATTAAATTGTCTGTGCAACAATTTTCCATTGTCATTTCTTCGACGATTTCAGTTCTTTCAGTTCGTTCTAATAAAAAAATTATTTTTGTTCCGTTAGATCGTTCTACGGGTCGAGAGTCTTCTTCTTATCCTACTTCGGAAACCGTAAAGCGAAGACGTAGAGGAAAGAAAGACAAGAAAAATGAAAATCTAATTTAAACAAAACCACAAAAATCAAAACAGCATGTTGAGTAATATCCTTTTGCCACAGCAATTTTCAATGCCTTGAAAGACCAAAACGAGTTCTGTGTATGAAGCCGACCGCTTGTTGATGACGGTCAGTGCTGGGCAGGAAGTCTGTGTGTACGAAGGGCGAACGAAACAAGATCGTAACAGGTCAAAAAACAGAGAGAAATTCCAACAAACAGATCAGTTGCTCTTTAAATATTTGCTTTCCAATTCACTTCGCATCATTCGTCGGCTGCTTTTTGTGGCTACTGGTTTATCGATTTTGCAATTTTGTTGCATCTGATCGTAAATCTATCGGAGCTAGACACAACGGCAAGAGATCAATTACAAGACGTTCCATAGAGTGAAGACAAATATAATTATTATTTACTTGCTTAGCACCCAGAAATTGCCAATCGCGTGAAACAATGGGGGGATTGAGAGGTAAGCGAGTAGTAATTGCTACCTGCTGATTTTTTCCATCAACGTTTTTCGTTCGCTCAAGAACAATGTGCAAGAGAGAGGAGGTCGTTATGCAATATCGAGTGTGAGGCATGAAATTCACACATAAACCATCGACACGACACAATCGCGATCTCCATCTAATCTGCAATGCGCGACTTCCCTCGCGACGACAACATCATGACTTGCTCGCTCTTCGCTTTAGATGTTAACAAAATTAACCTTTTACTGCCGTCGTGCCATAAATTTACGCCTTTTCCACATATTTTCCATCTCTTCTTCCCTTTTATAACATAATCGTCGGCCTGAAAATTATTTATTCAGCGTTATCTCTTTTGCATAAACTGCTCAACAACAACAGCAACAAAATATTTCCGTGCAAAGCCAAAACACGGACGCAAACAAGAACTTTATGGTCGACCCAACATCTTTATATATTGTTTATTTGTAACACAGAAGCTAAACGTCTCGACTAATAAAAATAAAAAATCGTAAAATACCTTCGAGGAATTCTCTTGTTCGCCTCGCGTAGGATCATTCAGCTTAGATGAGAAGCGTTTATGGTTGTGATTTAATATTAGGCTCGCAGCGGCGAGATAAACTGTGCTTAGGCTCGTGCATTTCGATCATTCCTTTGGCTCTCGAGTAGAATCCTTCCTCCGTCACTGAACCTGCCCGTAAAACAAATTCAGCGAAAAGCGCATGAAGAATCGTTGTCTCGCAGATTCCTTCTGACGATTCTTCGTTTGCTATCATCATCACGGTCACGATAACGCCTTAAACAACGAAGCAATCTTACGCGAAGCCATTTGGGGCAATTTTACCTTGAACACTCGCTGATGACGATTAGAGAGTGCGGTGTTTTATCGTTGCGCTAAGAAATTATATTCTTAAACGGTAACAACTACTCGTGTTACACTTCGCTGCTGGGCTAATGTGCGCTGCTCTCAAAATCAGTCTCTAAATCATCAACGGAACAAATTTCAAGCTTGGGGAGGTGTTCACATTTCCGTTAGTTTCTCAAAGTTATCCTGAAACAAAAATAGAAACTTTCCCACACACAAAGCGCGTGGAATTATCAAGAGACCCGTCCAATAATTCATTGACTCTCGGGTAATTAAATTCGTTCAGCCTTCAGATATGCGATCAAAATATTTATGTTTGCTACCCGCGTGTGTCTTGCGGTCGAGAAGCGTCCTTCACACTCATCGCAATTGATTTGCATAAATGCATTTCGAACGTGGAATCGATGTGTGTGCATGGTGGAGACCGAAACGATCTCAGTCGCGTGTCAACGAGTGTAAAGTAGTAATCGAACTCGTCATGAAATCGCAATTTCATTCGTTTATCTCCTCAATTGCCTTTCATGTAGCGAAAGAGCCCAGCAAGCGATCAAACGCTCTTGTTTCCTCTCGATGTTCACAATGCTAATCAGCAAGTTTGTCTCTGACAACCAGTTTTGCATAAATTGCCCTCGCAATAAAAATTCAGTTTGATTTGATTATTTCGACTCGATATGTACGGGAAAGAAATTCGCAATGTGCTTGGCATTGGATAACATTGTTGTTGCTTAATTGTGCAGATGCTTACGGTCGATTGTATGAAAGAACACGACGAAGAGAGAGAACGAAAACAGAAATTGAGGGAACAATGGACAACAATGAGTTATTGGGCATTTGGGGTGCAAAGCGAAAGAACTTGACCTATCGGAAGGGACAAGTGACCTTACGATTTGAAAAAATTGTGGGCTCGGCGAATGGAATCGAATTTATTTCCTGGACATGTGCGTTTACTTTTGCATCGGAGATTAAGATTTTTATTTTCGATTCATCATGGAAATCGTTTTTCTAGTCGACTTGATGATAAATCAAAGATCATCGATTGTCTGAAGTGAGATGAATAGAAGATCGAAGGCACAAGAACTAAATCGACGCATTAAGCATGTAATTGGGTGGTCCAAACATTCAAAGGTGTTCTCGAGAGAAAATTTGAAAATTATTCACTTAAACGTAAACAAAATTCTTTGTGCGAAATCGAAGCCGATTCGATGCCAAAATAACAAAGCTTTGTTCCTTTCTTGCATAGTTAATCCTTGCGCAATTCCATCTGACACGATAAACTTCTCTGTCGGCATCTCATGTCAAAAGACTTTCGTGTTCAAAGGCACTTAAGAAATTCACTCTTGTCCTCAATGAGTCGACTGGAAGGAACCAACCAAACGTCATCGATAAATTATACGAGAAATCTTTCGACGACGATGAATTAAACGAGAAACACATCCTGCGCTTGCACAACCGCTACTTTGACCTCTTTCTTATTTTTCCAGACACAATATCCTGCCACGAATCTTAATGAATCGTCAAGGCATTTAAGAAATCTCTTAATAACGTCGAACAACTGCATCAACATGATGACAAAAAATTGTTTTGAGCTTAAAAAAAACTTTAAAAAAACTGAAAAGAAATCGCCCTAAGACGAAATTGACAAATGTCCCCGAGTCGTCGTGAAAACAAAGCTGATACTGGAGAGAAATCCAGGTGGAAGAACGGGACGTGCATGGAATATCTCGATTCTTCTCTCTCTCTCATTTCAGTTTTACGCTTGTTTATGTCACATTGGGTTTGAGGAATCAAGGAAATTATTAGATTTGTTTGAGAATGACAGATCACCGCCACGTTTGGAGTGTTGAGGCGAGTCTCTCGCTCGAAGAAATATCGAACAAAAGACGATTAGAATCAAAGACATTTTCACAGGAATTTCAGAAGCATTCTATCCTTTACCTCCATGCGTTGACCCAGATTTCCATTAAAAAGTCTTTCGAGAAACTCTGAATAGAGTCCATTGACAAAAGCCAAAAGAGAAGTCAAACGATCAACAAGGAACAAAAGGAAATGCATTTCATTTGTCATGTTAATCATGTCTGATGTTTGATTTCGTTCCATGAAGTCGCTTTTTATTGAAACGCATAAATCAGAAACCTCAGAGTTCGAGAGAGTCGACTCTGACGGACAAAACGAGAAAGCAATTGCGTCCTGAAAAAACAAACCGCAAAGCGTAAAAAACTAACTCAGCATCACTAATCTGAGAACACAAACTTATCTCATTACATCAAATCGTAAAACGCAATCGACCGTTTGATGGACTCGGTTTGTTCACTTTTTTGTTGCTGATTTCGATGTAACATGTCAATAAAACGAGATATTAGACTCAGATCTCTATCCGACGTCAAACGCATCGAGAATTCTTTCATGCATTTCAACCTCGGAATAACAAAGGAAAAGAGAAAAAAAATTCTGCAAAATCATTTCAAGAGGGTCAGCATCAATTGTAGGTAGAATATTCAGCTCTGTCGATTATGAGAAGCATAGAACATTGTCCAATTGCATGAAACGAAACGTCACTCAGTTTTCATCTGCAAAAATTAATATTTTGATCAAATGAAATTTGAGTGAACAAAAGGTAGCTCAATTCATTGGAAACTTTCTCCCTCGCTTTATGCGATCATCTGACCTGCTCTGGTCGCCTTTGTGCAATTTCGACGTTTTTCCGTTGTCAATTTGTAAGACGTCGCCGCAAAACGAATTGCTTTCAGCTTCTGAAAGTGACGATCGTGGCTTGGTTTCTGATTCTCGGTTGCGATTGCTGTACGTGATGACGACTTGGTTTTCTGCTTCGATGCTGTTTAGCCGTTGAAGGGTCTGAGCTTAAGTTTTTTTTCCTGCAGCTTCATTCAGATCTGCGACTTGTTATTTTTTTTATCTCAATAACTAAGTGGCAGCTAACAAACAAAAATATCAAATCTCAATGAACCTGAAGTTTAGATCGAGATTGAGACAAAAAAACTTTAATAAAAAACTCAACCGAGATAAGAAATAAATCTTGAATATAATTAATTGGAATGTTTGTTGAGAGTGACGAAATTAGAAAATGATTTGGACGAGTTTTTGCCGAGGACAAAAGATGATTTTTTCATTCATCCAACAATCCTTTAACCTTTTACCTACAGCACTCACATAAATTATGCATTGTGAGCAGTTCCTCGCCGTGCATACAGAAAAAAACTGTTTGTTAGTTTTTTCATAATGGTCGAAGACGACTAGGGACAAAAAAATCTTTGAGTATTGTTATGCAACGTTCTAGGATTGTGATGCAAATTGTGTCCCCGACGCTGCAGAGTCAACAAAAAAAGGAGAGGAATGAATGGAAAAGAATCTATGGCTCTTAAGGGTAATAATTATACGCTAGTTAAAGGATAAACCTTTGTTGCCTTCGAGGCGAAGCTTTGGACGATTTTACGCTGAAATAAAAAAAGTTTTTAACGATTTGAAGCTCAATGTGAAGGAAAGTTGATATTTTTATCGTTTAAGGCATGTGCACTTTTTTTAATCGGCGTCAATGCTAAACTGCAATGTTTGTCGATTGAGGGAAGCAACGGACGACTTTCCCAATCATTTATCATTCGAACGGGGACGTGTCATAAAATGCAAACATTAAAACTGTCGAGAAATGTAAATGACCCTCACAAACAATTCAATTCTGCATAGAATTCATTTTCCCGATCGAGACGAACCGAAATCCAATTTAATCACAATCCAACATTAATTCTTTCTATCGATCGAGATCCGTATGCAAATAACCTTTGACCTAAAAAAATGTGCACGATGCAGAGAATTCCCAAAAGTGACCAACGATTCGAAAACGTGTGTCACAATTTTCTATGCAACTTCATGCAGGAGAGCAAAGAAAAAAACTTTCAGGGGTGAACGAACAATGTGAATATTTAGTTTTTGCATTCATCGAACCCGAAAAGACGTTACCTTTCACTTTTTAAGGGACGGGACAGTTAAATGACCATCCAATAAATAATTTTGATGGAATTATTGCTTAATGCAATGTTGCCAGAAAATTTCATGACAAAGCAGACGATTCAATCTCTCAACGTCTTCCTTCCACTTATCGATGGACCTTAAAGCGACTTTTCTTCTGCTGCTCATTAAATTGAAACTTAACCCCTTGGAGATGATGTTGCTTCGCTTTCTGTCGAATCGTTTTACGACTTACACGAAAAATTTGTCTCGTAACGCAAATGAAAAGTAAACTCTTTAGCTGACGGACCCAAACACATGTTCATTATCATCTCGAAAAACTCCTAAAACGTTAATGTCTCTTCGTGTCTGCGAGCATCTTTTCGATGGATTTATAAATAAATAACAGTCAAAATCTGGTTGGGGTCAACATTTTCTTTTTGGCTAGGGTAACGTCGTGTGAGCGATGCTTTTAAAAATAAATTAAGACTTCCGAGAAATATCCATGAAAAATGAAGACGTAAATTGATACAAACATTTGAAGATGCATTTTGGCCTTTTCTGTTATGAAGGGTTCGACCTCGCGATGAAGACTTCTCGCTCGAATTCGAAGGAAAGTTTATTGGAAAATCTGTTTCAGTGTCGAATGGAAAGTTATTTTTAGATTCACGAGCGCATTTTACACTTGAAATCAGAGCCACAAATGCACAAACTTCTATTAAAAGTGTTTGTTTACGTCCCTCCAGAGAAAACATTTCCACGAAAAATCTTTTTTTTCACTCGAAATTGAACTTGACTGTAAACATTTTTCATTCGTCGTGCACGCTGATGGTAGCAACACAATGAGAAAGATGCTGCAATGTATTTCTGTATGCGCTTTAATTGCTCGCATTCATTAGCATCAAGCGCGGAGAAAGAAAATCGTTTGAAATATGGTTGGTGTCACGATGTCTTGCCGAGGGCTGCCGCCTGGCCGCTCTCTCGCTGTTGAAGAATGAAGGGTGATCTATTTTAAGAAGCTCATGATGCTTCTTGTGAGATCGCCATCATTTTTGTTGAGTGAACTCAATAAATATGATCCTCGATGAAAGGTTTCATTGAAATTCAACTTGAAATTTGCAGTATCCTTTCCAGACACCCGAAATAAAATTCCTAATCCTTACGTAAGAAACCCAAGAAACTCTTTCTCATTTCAACAAATGAAATAAAATTTAATCTGAGCATTGGGTCTTTCAGTCCGTTCTTTATTGTTAAGCTTCTTGCACAATTTTTGTTCTGTTAATTGAATTGAGAAGCTCAAGAAAGGATCGATTGAGTTGGAAAGATTCATTTTTTATTGAGGCCATCATCGAAGATGTAGGATCGATTGAATGTGGGCAGATTTCTTAAAGTTCATTGTTAATACGAGAAAGGATGTTTGGCACATAAGTAACATGAAAAATGATTGAAACTATTGGTGTCGTGTTACGGACTGTAATCGTCGAGAGAAGGAGAAGTAGGACGCGTGTTCAGCTGCCACAGGAAACCCTTTATCGAAGGCTTCAAGAATTGTAAATTGTCTTGTTCCACTTTAATCGGAAAAATACGAAAATCCATTAAAACAACTAAAGTTGGTAAGGCACCAGTGAAGCTCTCGCACTAAATCGCAGCGTTATTAAATTATTTTTAGCTGTTTTCGACGAGTGCCAGGCGCCACTAGGCACGTTCGTTAAATGAAAGCGCACGACATTCAAGCCAATGGTCATTGCATTGGCTTTCACCTTACCATCGTCTCCCACAAATCAATAAAATTTCATTGTTTCTGTTGGAAACTCGCTCCTTACACGAAAGCCACAGAATTTGTTTTGTAGATATTTCCAGCGAGCGCTATGTGGGTTAATATCCTCTGTTGTCTCAGTGTGTTCCGTTCGGGCTTCAGCTGGATACAACAAGTTGATTTATTTTGATTTCCATCGCATAATGCCGCGCGATCTGTTTTTTCCGTGCCCAACGCTTTCCGAACATTGTTTTTGTTTTATCAATATTTAATTCACAAGAAAAAAATGAGACAGAAGTTGAGTGTGGTTTATGGGAAAGCAGAGCCAGTCGCGTACATTGGACATTTTTTGTTAGATCGATGGGAAACGACCACGTTAACCTTACGTTGAATAACATTTGCTACGTCAATTGAATGTTTGGATTTAGATTTATATGCGCAGAGGGGAACGAAAAGTTATGCGCAACAAGCTCAAAGCTTCTTTTGAATTTTAAGTCGCCGTTATTTCCATGCTCAATGTTAAATTAATGCTGAGCTTTGGATTCCAATTAGAATATCTCAATTCTCACCTTTGCTAGATTCTTGTTAGCTTAATAAGAATCCAATAATTATGAAATCTCATCCACTTCATTTTTGAGGTCAAACTGGATAACTTCGCAACCTGATGGAATGCAACGATAAATATTCATGACACAGAACCGTAAAACATAAAACACAAAAAGTTTCAACATAAAAAATGATTCACCAACCTCAACAAAACATAATTGAAAGCTTTTCGC
This sequence comes from Smittia aterrima, assembly GCA_033063855.1. Lineage (NCBI taxonomy): Eukaryota > Metazoa > Arthropoda > Insecta > Diptera > Chironomidae > Smittia > Smittia aterrima. The sequence continues at coordinate 653,123 of CP093831.1, read as the reverse complement.
TTCTCTCGAGCATAATTTTTATTCTTTCATTATCATTAAATAATTTCGCGCGCTGCACGAACTCCGACGACGGCGAAAAGGGAGAAGGCAAAGGAAAAAAGTGAAAATAAAAATGTTCTCTAGAAAAAAATGTAAACATTAAACTTTTCTCTTTATAAGGGAGAAGAAAAATTACGCGAAACATTTTTTTCTTCCTTCGTCTTAATAACAGTCACGACCTTCCGCAATGTTTAACCGAAATGACGTCGAGACGAGGAGGAAGCAGAGAGGAAATCACTTCGCGGATTTTTTTAATTAGCGTTCACATTTTTTATCAACGAGGATTTCTGTCTTTTAAAGAATCCTTGAAGGGGCGGAAGGTGGCGGAGGGTAAATGGAAAAAAAAGTTGTGAATGAAAAAATTAAAAAGTGAACGTAGCGTAAATTCAAGGATTTTTTTTTTGCCTCTCACTCTCTTAACGATTATCATTACGATTGTTTGGTGTTTACATCGAATTAATTTATCGGGGCTTCTCTTACTCAAGGGTGCAGCTTGCTTTGGTTTGAAGAGTAAATAAATCAACGTCTGTAATTAAATGCAAATAATGTTTGTAGACAGTTTGATGGCGAAATCCTCTGCGTTGTAGGCGATGGCCTTTAGTCTAATGGTGATGGTTCTTTGATGGTTTCCGTTTATTCGCAGAAATTGAAGCACTTCGATGTATTCTCAACGATAAAGCTTTCGCATTTGCGAAAAAAAAAGACGGAATAACGAAAAAAGTAAAATATTTCTCCACTTTGCCTTAATGCCTTTGAAATGGGGAGATTTTTATCCCCGACATTGTGTCGCATTGTAGGCGAGTCCCATTAGAGAGAAGAGACAGGCAAGCGAATGATGCGTAGCATTCTTCCATTTCCTTACATCACCGTAATGGTCTCTGACTCTATAATGATATTGAAGTTAGGCTGGCAACGCGATGAGGGTGATTTTTATTGATATCAAATACTCGTTTTGCCAACTTCAAACATTCTTTCCTCAACTTTCCCTCTTCGCTCGACGATAATTCCTATCGCAAATTCCTTTCAGCCATGTTTTCGGCTCTGTCCGTGAAACGAACTCAAAACAGAGAGAGAGAGAGAGTGAGGGAAATTATTGATTATGTGAAACATGCAAAGCTCTAACCAGCAGCTATTTTAATGGTAATCTCATCATTCCTTCGATGGAGTGTGAGTTCGATAAAATATTCACCAGCTCTTCTTTTATTTTTTCGGGGGCCGATAGGGTGAAATGAAACGAAAGCCCAGGCACACACAGAGACTGAATAAGACGATGTCATCCCTTTTTCCATTCGCTTCGAACTACGGATGTTATCTCCAGCGCTATGTACGCAGAAACCTTTGGAGAGACGAATTCTGTTATGTAAATTCAAATCACAAACTTCAGGGCTTGAGACAAAAAAGTTTTCAATTTTCTAAAGCATCAAAGGATCTTCGCTGATACTTGAAACCTCTTTCGAGTCTTCAAGCGAACGATAAACTTTCAAAACACATAAAAGTCACCATACAAAGAACAATAGATTTTCTGCAGAATCTTCTCAAGATGATGGAAACCATCGTACGATAGTGTAGAGAGATTCACGAACTGCTGTTTGTCATCCTCATCTGTCTGTGTATGTGCGGTTATTTAGTTTTCCGAAAATTTTCTCCCCTTTCCCTCAATCGGCAAATTACAAAATTTCATTTTCGGAGGAAAACTTTACTCGACACAAGAAACATTTTAGTGAAGGAAATGTGGGCAGCGAGCGAATGGAAGAAATAAAATTGATTATATTTTCTACATGCTCAGTCTCACGGGGTGGGAAGGGAAACCTACACAAGAATATCGAGAGGAAAGTTTTTCGTCCACCAACACAAGCTTAGCGAAGAGAAAAGCAGAATGGATGAAACGTGAGGGTGGACATAAAGGTACGAAATAACATCAACAACAAGAACGTTGAACAAGGGGTTGGAAAATTATTTCTACATACAAAAGTTTGCGGCGGACAGTGAACGCCACCCTCGGCTCTGTTTTGTACACGACTTTCCCATTTACATTTCTCCTCGACCCATTCATTCCATCATCGTCATACATTCGCACAAATAGAACTAACCGAGGGAGAGAGAGGAAGAAAGTACATAAGCGAACCGAGCGCAGGAGAGCGCCATAGTTAAATATTTTTGTGATATGGAAAATGAAATTTATGTGAAAGACGAGTCATGTATGTGTAGTGAGTATGTGCGAGGGTGAGTTCGTTCGTCGTTCTTTGTTTCGGATGGAGAGCGAAGGGTGATATAAACTATAATGGTGGAAGGATTATGCTCACTCGCATGTTCTTTCCTTTTTGCTTCTTTTAAAAGGATTTTCTAGAAAAGGCTCGAGATCTCGCCTTTCTTGGGTCGAATACACTGACGAATCAAATTAACTTTCACGTTCGCTCGCATGTCGCAACGATAACAAGAACGACGCTCTAGTTTCTGAGAGGTTTTTAATCCAATCTACGCTTACCTCCCACTCTGTTTTCATTGTTATTGCGTTTCGGTTGTTGTAGATGTGCCGCCCGTGGGGAGCAATCTTCAATCCCATCCACATGAGATTATAAATTTGATTATTTTTCCCCCCGTGCGCACAAACATTCTTTGCCTGCCTTTCGTTTTAATTCCGGATACAAGAGTTGAATAAATTTAATTCGTTTACAAGACTCGCTTGACGTATTTCACTTCACAAACTTTCTTCATCGTTGACGTGAACGATTCTCAGCTTTCTTCAGATGTCTCAAGTTGCATCCGAGTCGTTCACACGCTGTGAGCATGAAGATTTATGCAGATGCAACTAGCGACAGGTAAAAATTGATTTATGCACAAATTAAAATCGATCACGTCTCTCTACCCCTTTCACTTTTGTTTCGCATGCGAACTGGGACCCGAAGACTTTTACATTTGAATAGTCAAATTTGATTAAATCCAACCCTCTCAAGAAATTAAATCCGCATGCATGAAATTGCACATTGTGCAGAAATAAGACGACACATCTCGAGCAACTTATTGATTCAATTTGTATATTTCTCACCGAGAGATGAAGACGTCCCTAGTCAGCGATTCAGATTTTTTTCTCGGGGAGTGGAAAGGATTTGCCGAAAGGATGCAAATGGAAAAAAAAACAGTTTGCATAAGACGCTGGGAATAGGATTTGAGATATCTTCATGAGAAATTAAGGGTTTGCTGATTCTCAACGGCTAAAAAGAATTCTGTAACTTTTCTTGAATTTCGCAAAATTAAATTTCTTAAATTTGAAAGTGAGAGCAAATGCACTTGACTTTGATTCTTTAAGACTCTTGTTTGTTTGCTGTAAATATTTCTCACTTCAGAGTGAAAAGGCAACAAAGAAAAAGTTTACCTGTAATCCCAGAACGGTAGCTAATCGTTCGGGAGTAAGAAAAACTATCGATTGCCAATGATTTGTGTTCTCGGGATGTGCAAAAACGAAAAGAATCGAGCCATTGATTCCTTAAGAGCTGTTATAATCCATCGTCAGGTAATTTATCTAACAAACCCTTCTACGTCTCAGTTTCTTTTGTTACGGAAGAGTTTTTTCTGCTTCCTTGCAATGAATCAAGTTCGATTGTGTTTTATCTTGATCAGAACTCATCAACTTCCAAAGCGAGAAAATGAAAATTTCATTCAGTTGTTGAGATCTCGAGTGGAAAACTCTCAAGTCACACATTTCAAGTGATGCTCTATATGTGGTCAGAGGGAATGATTTCGTTTTAGAATCAAACATAGTCAGCCATTTTCCATTTAATTTTGATGTTTCGCAACGTTAATTTGACTTGCATACGTTCCAATTTAAATTGCGTCCTATGCTAAATCTCAAATTACAATTCGGCAATAACTGAAATTGATCGAAGCCCATTGAACATTCAAATTACATGGAACTCATTCTCTCCGGATGACAATTTAGATTTCAACTCGTTCTCCCCCTCGACATGTGTGACCCAATTCATTTCTCGAGACACTGAGGAAATTTATTATCCTTGTCGAAACTCTCGACAGGAAATATTTCAAGTAAATTTGCGTAAAATGTTGCAGCATTAATAAGCCAACTGTAGTGCGTCCCGATACGCGCTTTACTCGAGGGTGGAAGGAGAATCCAAAGTGAAAAGTTTGCTTCCATTTAAAACGTTAAATCATGCATCTTGACACAGAAATTATTCAAATTCGAGTCGCGATCAAAGCAGTTCAACCCTTTCCTTCTTCGGCTGTTATGTCATGTGATCTAATTCCGGGTCTAGAAACCCCTTTACCTATTTAACTCTCGAGTGAGAATCTGCACAGTTTCTTTATGTACTTCTTTATCGAGAGAAATACACTCCGAGCAATTCATTATACAAAGATTTTTATTTCCAACCCTTCTCTAATCGAAACAAGGAAGAATTTTGAGAAATTAAGAAGGAAAAGTCTTCGTTTGATGGATTGTGAGAAACCCTTTCATTGACTTTGTCTCTTCCTTTCGATTTTATCTTCAGATTTTGGTACTTTCGCTGCTCGAGTGCTATGAGAAGACAAAATTGTTTGACAGAAACTTTCATTGTTTGCTCAAATGAATGAAAATGAAATTTCAATCGACAGATTTTTATCGCCGACACCTTTTCTGAACATTTATTAGAATCCTCGACTCGAAACCGAACTCGAGAGGCTCTCAAATTAGATTTCGAATCGAACGCTACAGGAATCTCTTCGCAGTGAGTGTTAGTTGAAAGAGGAAAAAAATAAATTTACATAATTTCATTGCACAACAATCCTTTGATATTAAAAACTGTCTCGCGCTGCATATGTCGAAATGCTTTTCGAATCCTTTTTCAGATTGGTGGATTTAGAATAAAGTCCTCGCATTATTCTCTTCCGCAATATAAAGAGAGCTTTGTTATGTAAAATATGCGATTTTGTAGACGACGAGCCCGTCGACGATACATTAAAGTCGTTCAGGTAGAAATCATTTGATATTTTTTATTCAGGAGATGTGCTTGAAGTTATGAAGTAAACTGAGGTTTCAACATTAAAGAGTTGGAAGTTGTGACGGAAGGTTGCGAGTTTTAAAAGATCGAAGAGTTTGTTTAGATCGAGAGAAAAGCTAAATTCAATAATCATTAAGCGGAAAGGGTTTCCAAGCCTTCCGTTCAGCAATTTGATGTTAAATCAACTAAACTAATTGCATTACTGCTAACGACCATCCATCGTCCATAACTCATGTCCAGTTGTGCAACCAATAAAACGATTTTTCATTTGGTAAGGCAAGACAAGCGGCGAGTGGAACGTAAATAATGAAATTTAATGCAAATGTGTTGAGCGAACGTCCAACCGAGGGTCGAATTCAGTTAGAGTTAGGGTCAATTTACCAGAATGTTGTCACACTTTGACCTTTCGCATTTTTCATTCACAACACGATGACCATTCGTTGAGGAATATGCAAATGAAAAGTGCGGCGAGGAGAGGAGTGATGGAAATAAATGAAGCTCGTGGATATTCGATTGAAATTTATTCACGTCTGTGCCCTTACGACGATGTCTTCCAACGAAAACAAAGCATTAATCATAATTTTGTAATGATGCGACTTGAGAATTGAATAGAGAAGGAGCACTCGTGAAATTTATGAACAAGTTTTAGTGAAATATTAACCGAAAGTAAGAAGCTCTTAAGTTTAAAGCAGTGGAACTTAGCTAGAACTCAATCAACTTAAAGGAATTGAACTAAAACGTGTAAGATACTCCCACTGATAGAGACAGAAGAGAAAGCCATTAATTTTCTTCTGGAAATTTCGCAGACATATCGAGCAATACATTTTCCATCTTCGACTGTAAACTCTTAGCTTTTCTTCTACTCATGACAAGATGAAATATCTGAGAAAATCCTCTACACACGATCAAAGGATAAAAATAACCATTTTCCATCCAACGTGAATCGCACAACCATTTTCATTTCTCTCGTTCCATCTCGACTCGAAACAGTAAAAAGTTATTTCAGAAATGTATATATGTGTACACATTTTCATGATACAACATCAAAGGCAATGAACGCTTTTTCCCTTCTGTTCTTGCGAAAATCGCTCGCTGCTCACCCTCACATGATGACGAGGAAAAACAGCGCGAAATAGAAATGGAAAGGCATGAAAAGGGGGTGAACGTGACCGCAATTCAACCATCGCAACAAAATGAAAATTTCTCAGCATAGCAACGGAGCCATAGCAACGGTCATAGCAAATTTCGCCCGAAACTAAATCGAGAGTGAAGACAAGCAAGAGGCGTCCACTCACACCATCTCGACCGACAATGGCCACGGGACTAGTGTAAAGAAAATCCATTTCAAGTCGAAAATTCTCTGGATTTTCCGCTCGCCCGCATATTACGATCGAAGGAAAATTTATTTTCTATTTTCAAACTCATCTGTATGGAGATTTACTTCCTCACCCTCTCTCTCTCCCGATTGAGCTCCGAGATTCGATACCAGTTCATTTTCCAAGAAACGTGGAGAGTGAACATTTACAATTTGAATTTACGTTTTTCGCATCAGACATTTCGAAATCAGCAGAAGCAGCAGCAGCAACGAAGGGTGATTTCGCTTATTGAAACAATTTTTTTTGAGAGGGTGGTTTTCGTTTTTTGTGCAAAATCTTCATCTCAGCTACTACTACATATGCAAAGAGCAGTCATCTAACTGCCTGAAAAGGCCGGAAGGGTGGGCCTGTGTATCCCAAGCATCATCGTTCGATACACAAAACACATTTTCGATATTCCTTGTTTTTATGCCATGCTCCCAACTGACTCAAACCACTCTCACCCATCACCACATCGTTTGGAAATACGTTAAAATGGTTTCAGGTCTTTCTCTTCTCTTTATTACTCGACTGTGCAAAATTGCGAAATTTATTTTTTCCCTTTTCGATGTGGGGGAGACGATGGCAAATGGATGATTTCCATAAAAATAAGTCGAAGGTAGATGAAGCGGATCTCTTAGTTCGTTATGATTAACTCACTCTCGAGTCGTGTTATTTCTGCTGATAAATTAAATTTAGCAAGTTCAAAACATTCTTCATCTGCTAAGATGACGACGAATAGGAGTTTTCAATCTCTCGCTTGTGGCGGCGAAGCTTTCTCATACTAGAACAGCCGCCCATCAAATAATGGAGCATTTTCCTCAAATGACGCAAATTTCAACTTTTTCCACACACGAGGTTTTAACGTTCGTCTTTCGCTTCAAACCTCGAGCATGTAATCAAGGGAAAATTTTTAATTGCTTTTCTTTACGAAGAAATTTCCTTAATGGATTCTCTGGGGCGTGTGTCAGTGACGTCGAGGAATGGGTAACGGCCCGGTCGTGAATGCGAGCAAGCAAGATTTTAGGTGGCAATTTCCATATATCAGAGCGTTTTACGAAAGATAAACTTTATGCTGCCATGATGTAATAACAGTACGAATTAAATTTCAGCGAATAAAATTTATTTTGTATACATAAAACAAACGATAAGCTCACCCTTCAAAATCGCTGTCGCTCTGCTTCTCCGCGTCTCCACCTCACACTCTCCTTAGCGAGCACACAGCGCGATTCGGAAAGTTGAACTTTCGTTGAGCAGTAAAAAGATTTAATAAAATGTCAGCACATATATGGAAATACGATCCACATACGCCCGCATACCATCTTGGAATTTAGATTTTCATTTCGATTTTCTTCCATCTCGAAATGCGAGAGTAAAATCCTTTATCCTTCACGACTCCTCGATACGATACGGTGGGGTTCGTAAGTAGACTTCTTCCTTTTTCCAGTAGCTCCTTGAAAGGATTTAAAAGGCATCGGAATGAGTTTGATGAAAATGAAATGGCTCAGCCCCGAGACCATGCAACGAGAAAGAAATAACTTTGAAATTTGTTGCGATGAAAATTGTTTTCGTCGGATAAGAAGAGAGACGAGAACCTAAAGTACACATCGCGTATTTCTATGGAGAAAATTTCAAGTCCTCATACGTGGAATTAGATTTAAGGAACGGTGCTTATCTTATTAGAGGGAAAGCACATACACTTCACGTGAAGCATAAAATCCACAATCGAAAAAAGTATTCGCGTTGTTTGGTAAAAAATCTTTTACATTTAACCAGCAACAATGTTCAAAGATAAATCAAACCTAGAGTGTTCAATTGACTTTGCAATAATAAAGTTTACTTCATTAAACATTCTTGCGTTTTTAGTTTTATTTGATCTATGTGACTGTAAGATGCCATTCTTCCTCCTCCTCGTAAAATTTTATCGCGTATGAGCACGGTTTATATCCCGAAATATACACAATAACATTCCTTCGTGTAATTTTGTCCTTGTTATCAAGCGAGCGTAACAACAGCAACCTTGCCGTTTTCTGAGTTTCTAACCGTCTTAAGAGATCGGAGATGGAGAAGCGCTCTTTGCGCCCTGCGGAAGAGCTGGTTAGAAATATAAACAAACCTTTTGTTATATTCTTTTTTAATCAAAAACCGAGCAAATATCGCACATATCCTTTCTTCGCTAGCTTGATATTAAATTCTCCATGCGTGGATGTGATGGGGAGCGTGGATATTTTCCATTCGCTTTCATAACCTCCTTACTCTTTCCCTTGCCAACGTTTGATTTCTGCAAACATGAATATTCATGAGTTTCACAGTTGACATTTCGTTGAGAATTTTTTTTTCTCCATAAATTTTACTCTTTCGTCTTAAGATGCGAAGAATTTTGTCGTTTTCTGTTTTCCTCTACACGATGTCACATTAGAAATGTTTGATATTTTGCGAGTCAAGACGAAATGAAGAGTTCTAATAGAAGAAATGCGTGACGAGGAGAACATGGCAATTTCGCAATGTAAATCCCACCCAAATGAGTTTTAGATTCGAGTGAGACCTCAAACCTCTTATTAATTTTCTTATGGGAACTGAGATACTTTTTACGCTCAAGCGAAGCTCCACGCGAAAGCAAAAGAATGTCTGAATTACGATTACAAATAACAGCCCGAACAAGTCTCGAAGTGAAGGAAGAAGAATCTTTTTTTATGAGAAACGAGACATGAGAAACATTTTTATCGAAGCAAATCTCAGGTGAACTCACAAACTTAAACTTTAGCTAAGTAAACTTTGATAGGAATCACAGTAAACTTTTCTCAAAACAACTTTAGTTCAATTCAGATTCAGACGTGAAATCTTGTGAAGACTAAAAAATCAGAAAATCAAATCATGAGTTCGGTAAGTTTCAAGCTTTAACTTATAAACTAATTATTAAGCTTAATTTTCTTTAATTAGTTGGAGAAGAAACGCGATGATTTCCGAAAATATCTTGAAGGAGCTGGAGCGATTGATAATTTAACAAAAGCTCTCATCAAGTTATACGAGCAGCAGAACAAACCTGACGATGCTGTAAAGTTCTTACGCAACAACATGTGCGAGAGTTGTCCAGACGACGAGCAATTTGAGATGTTGACGGCTGATCTTGAGAAAGCGAACAAGAAAATTTGTGAATTGGAAAAAGAAGTCTCGAAGATGAAAGGAAATATCAAACGATCATCGAGTGAACTTGAGTTGGCTTTGGCTCAGGGATTCGAAAAATTGAACGACGAAGTTGACAGTCCGTCAATCTTGAAAAAGTTTCTTACCAAGGATATGATTGATCAATTAAATCAGAAGACGAGCTTTAAAGGAACTTTGTTGGATTGCATTCAAGCCGGTCTCGAGCTTCCTAAATTGCCAGTTGGAGTGTTTGCTTGCGATTCTGAAGCATATTCAGCATTTGCACCGTTGCTCGATCAAATAATTGAAGAGCTCCACGGCTTTAAAAGAGACGAAAAGCAACCAGCTTGTGAATGGGGCGAGCCATGCAATTTACCCGAGCTTGATTCTACTGGCGAGGTTGTACGTTCAATTACCATCGAGTGTAGTCGCTCTGTCGAGTGTTTCCCATTCGCTTCCATTATGACGATGGAGCAATATGAAGAGATCTTGTCCAAGCTTCACAGAGCAACGAAATGCATGAGTGGAGGATTGAAAGGAAATTTTTATCCGCTCGAAGGAATAGATTCTGATATCAAAAAGTCTCTCATCAGCGACAAACTCTTGTTCAGTGAAAATAATGAAGTTCTCAAAGCTGCCAACGCCAATCGTTTCTGGCCAACAGGTCGCGGTGTTTACGTCAATGAAGCAAAAACTTTCGTCGTTTGGTGTAATCAGGAAGACCATTTGCGCTTCATTTCGTTGGAAAAAGGAAGCAACTTGAGTAAGCAAAGTTGACTTTTGTTTTTCAAAAACTTTTTCTCAATCAAAACTTTTGCAGAGGATGCTTATGATCGGTTGATGATTGGCGTTAAAAGAATTGAAAGAGACATTGCTTTGGCTCGCCATGAACGTTTAGGGTTCTTAACGTTTTCTCCAGAAAACCTGGGCAACACGATTCGTGTCTCAGCCGAATTGATTCTCAAGAATCTTCCTCAAAACGAAGAAACGATTTGTGATTTGGAAAAGAACTTCGGATTGAAGATTTCAAACTTAGGAGATGAAAATGCATTTGTTGTGACATACGAAAAGCGAATGGGAATTACAGAGTTCGAGACGGTTAAGAACTTTGGTGATGGAATCGTCGCTATCGTCGAAGCTGAAAATTCTTTGTAAATCTCAAAATTATTAACAGCAAAATAAACAAGAGAAAAAAAATATAATTTTAGCATTTTGCAACAGCAATGTAAGATCCTAAAGAAAATTTTCATCCCTCGAGTTTCATCTAAAGCTCTTCACTATTTATCCAACGAAATGATCCGAAGAGCGTTTATAAATTAAGAGCGTTCGCTAACAAATGTGCTTCTGCGGTTTTAATTAATACTTTTGTTCCGACATTCTCGAGATTCTCTCATGCTTAAAATGAGGCAAAATTACAATTCACATTCACTAAATCAACCAGCGCTCACTTCCATATTCTGCTTCGAAAAGTGGTAAATCCTCATACGCGCATACTAAATTTTGATTTCTCGACAACTCTGCTAACGGTGCTCGAAATGCGGAGCGAAATATAGTTTTCTAATTAATAAAAGTCGTTCCACCCTCAACCACATACGAAATCATCAATGGCGAAAGTTTTCCTCGCATTTTCCCGATATTTCAGTTCTCCCGATGAAGGAGTTTGAGGTCTGTTGGTACGTCGCGCGCAACGATAACAAATTACTTTCTCGGAGGTGGAATTAGTCTTGTTTTTCAAGCGGGTTGATTGTCCCAAACTCCCTCGTCGTTGTCGGAGAACTCCCATACACATCTTCCAACTTTGAAATCCCATCGAGACACATCAAGGAATACAAAGATATCAATTTATCTATTTGATGTCAAGGCATTTCTCATCCACCATTTTGAGAAGTCTTTCCACCTTCACATCACTATCAACTCACGACGAGTCCATTTTGCACAGAACGAAACATCATGGCAAATTTATTCGAGTTATCACATTAAATTTTATTGTCATTCGAGGAGAATACAAAAGGAAACGAGCGACGGATGAAAGTCATTTGATCGTTTGATACATTTAATGGTAAAAAGAGCGAGGAGATATAGAGTTCCGATATTTATTTCATAGAACATTGAACTCAATGCTTGTTAATATCTCATTCCTTTAATTCTTGAGAGTGATAGATAATCGATGATAGGGAGAGTGAGCAATCAGACGAAAACTTTTATGTAATCTTTGATGCATATTAATCAGGATTGGAAACAGCTCTGAGCTTGACAATTTTGCTTGTTATTGTTGAAACAAAAGCTCATGCTCATCGAGTTTCAGTTCCTTTCCTTGCCAACGAACCCTCCAAATCATAAAATATTTATTACTTCCTACATTTCGATCACCCTCGCGATGCTTCTTAGCCAAAGGGTATCATAAGATCCATCGAAGCAGTCACATAATTCGAGTCGATGACGCACCTGAGGAGTTAATAAAATTGATTTGCCTTGTTTTGCAGTTGCTGTAAGGAACCAACAAAAAAGGAAAATCACTCAAAGCGCTCACAGTTGTCTTTCTCCTTCGAAGCGCGATTATTGCAATAAAAGCTTTTTACCAACAACAAGAGTTCACAATGTGAACTTAAACATCATACAATGTGTTATTTGATCTTTGAATGCACTGACATCAGACGAATAAAGACACGAAAGCTTCATTATCAACGTTGGAGCGACGTAATTGAAGAAAATAGAAAACAATTGTATTGAAGAGCTTGCAAGATACATAGTGAAACAAAAGAGGAAAGATTTTTCATTTATCAATGTTCAAAGTCACAAAGAATCCGCGACACGTTTGCGAAATATATTCATTTGCTAACTCCCCCTATTCAAGTCCTGTACCTTCCATAACCCTCGAAATTAAATTATTTTCGCAAATGATAACGAAACGTTCGTCCTTAATACTTGACATCCCTTTTAGACTTTTTCTTCTTCCGCTGTTTCTTCTTATTTGAAAACAATTTTTTTGCAAGTGCCTAATTCAACTTAGCAGTGAAGACTCTTTGATTAAGTAGAAGTGAAGTTATAGATTAGCCTCAAACTTCGATCAGAGCTTCTTATCTATCTCATTCAGAGATCGTTGGACTTTGTATGCTTCTCGTCGACATAGCGATATGGCAAAATACCAATTTTCAGTGAGCAGTTGGAGTGACAGGAAGGAATGTTTATACATAAATTTCTATAGCTTCCATTTTCTCCGGTACACTCTTTACCTCCATCATCATCGTAAAAAGGAAAGTAAGAAGCATGTGAAGATAAAGAGCTCGCAAAAAAATGTGTATTGCTAAAAGGGAATTCATTCTCCGGCTGGCAACTGGAACGAGTGGGTTTCCAACTCATCACCATTTCAACCGGAGCCATTTCTCTTACCTCTCTCTCTCCCCCTTCGCTAACAACATCCACGCGATTCTTTTTCCTTCTTGCCGCGCGCAAAATTATAATTTATTTACCTTCTGCTCTTACAATTTCCCATTTCGTTTTCTCTTCCTTTTTTTTCGCGAAAAGCGTTATCGGAAAGGAGAGAGAGGAACGAGTGAGGTGACACCGTGGCGAAAAATGAATTTACACTTTTTCAATAAGTAATGGCGTGTGTTGTTGGGTGGTGCGATGTGACACACAAAAGTACTTACAGCCTCATCCTCCTCGATTGTTAGACGACGACGAGAAATGGATTTAAATGAATCAGGCGAAAGCTAACGGAGAGTTCCATTTGCTGATAAGAAGCAACGCTAACGAGGGGAGCGGGTGAAGTGACTCACGTCATCCGCGCTTTCCATTAATTCGCAAGCATTACATTTATTTTTGCCAATACATAATAAAATTTTATACGACACGACGAGTTAGAAATCAAAAGCTAGCGCAAATGCAAATCCGTCGTCGTCGTCCCCTATTCTCGCTTTTCTAAGGTTTTTCCGATAAGAAACCAGAGAGGGTAATTTCGCACATCGAGCTTAGATTGGCAGAATATCGAGGCAAATATTATTAAAAAACCTTTTCTTTTCCTCTCGCTTGTGCGTCTTTATCTTTTATTCAATTTGGAACTCCCCCGCACTCTCGGGCGGATATGAAAAAGCAATAATAATCTACCATGCGAAGTGCCTCGCGATAAAATGCAAAGTCTTCTCATGTGATGATGACAAATAAAAAGGAAAGAAATGAGAGATGAAGCTTAAGAAATTCTTCTGTCGCCTTGCGTTTTATTATCGAGAGGCAAAGGTGCTTCGCTTCACTCGTCGACGACGATTCATTTATTTCTCCCCTTCAGGACATTAGAGTGCGATACTCGATCGTATGAACGCGAAATAAAATTTGATTGTTATTGAATTCAATTTTCAATGTGCGAAATTTGCATTTTGTTCATTCGCGTATCGCATCGCCACTCAGTTGGAAAAACGAGGTGACGTGTCACTCACTCCATTGTTTTCCCTTCAAACATCACGAACGACGAGAGCGAATATTCCTGATCAATTCAGTTGTCAATCATGTCCTAAGAAATCAGTGGGAAATTCAATTGTTTTAATTTCTTATTATATTTTCAAATTTAAAACAATTCGATTTAGGATGACGAGTCATGCTGCTCTCGTTTACATAACGCGAGGGGTCCATGAAAAAGCAAACTCATCATGGGACGACGGAAATTTTCAATTAATTTCTAATCTCAACAAAGGCCGACGAACGTTATATTTCTTGCATGTCGTAATCGCCTCTAAATTATGACCATTCGAGATGTCATCAGCAACCCCTTTCCCAGAAGAATCCTCCCTGAGGCCTCTGCTTCTTCCATCGCTGCAATGCAAATTTACCGCATTCATCTACATAAAAAATTAAAATATATTCTAATGCTTAATTCTCTTTATGTGCGTATACACAAAAATATTTATCTGAGGGCGTTCATTTTCTTCGCCGTGAATGTCGTGAACCCTCGGATGCGAGAGTTACTTAATATTAACAGGAGCCTTGATTTATGACCAGAGAAAATTGTTCACATAAGCATGGTGAGCAACATCATGTTAGATAAAGAAGAGAAAGTTCAAGAGTATGAGGACTTGGAATTTCTAATTTTTAAGTTGAAAGAAAGAATTTTCTTTTGACGTAATTTATCATTGCTCCCTCTCTAAGAGTTTTAGAAGATGCGTTGGCCGTGTTTTCTCTATATTACATTTCGTATGCATGTAATTTTTCTCGAGAAACGATAAATTTTCGGTCATAAACCGATTTCGAGCTCCCCTTTCGAAGGAAAGGAAAGGGTCCATAAGGAGGATATAAAGTAACTTGCATGAATTTTGGTTTTTTATTTCGTATCTCCATCCCACCAAGTGAATTTAAATGAAGACAATCGCTGGAATTTCGCACTTTACTATCATAAATTCCTCGCTGGGGACTCTGCCGACTTGTGCTTCGTGATGCTGGATACAGAATAGGAAATTATGTCTATTTCAGTGAGCTCTTCTTCCATCACATTTACGACAACAAAAGGGTCGCTTTATGCTATAGGCTCACACATGAAAACCGTTTTCCATTATCTCGCTTCTCTCGCTTTTCAACCCCCACATGAATATTTTACGTCAACCCGGGCCACAGGCTTTTATAGCATTTCCATTCATTTAGCTCGTTCGCCATACGTGAATTCTCCATTTTCTTTCAAACTCATCTCTTGACAAGTGTAGCGTGAGCTGTTTTTTGTTATGGTCTCAAAGGCACGATAAGACAAAAGCCGGAAAACTTAAAACCTCCGTCAACCCTCTCTCGCCTGCTTTGTTGTTTCAGCCAATTTAGAATAAATGACTGTGACGGGAAATTTCCGTCGAATAACCATCGTCGTTTGGCACATATGTGGAAAAATCGGGTGAAAATGTTCAGCCATTTTTCTCGTCTTGCTCCGAACATGTCACATGTGAAGGCATTGGAATGGGCGCTTATCATAAAGGCGAATAAATTAAACTCCCGTTCCGAATGGGTTTTCAAATTTATGATAAAGTTTTAATTAGAATCCGAGTCAGCCAACCGTTGCTTGAAGGCTTCTCAGCGCTCACTCGTGTGTTTTAATGCTGATGGAAGGGTACAAACGAGGAGAGACGTAAAAGAACAGCAAAAAAAACTTAATTAAAAGAAAATATCTGCCTGTAAAATGTTTGCCGAAAATTGCCTCGAAACATCGAACGTTCGCACACACGTCTCACGTATGAGGTTTCTCCTCACTCTCAAATGTGAAAGTGGATCCGGCGAAAGCCATAAACATTATTATTATGGAAGGAAAATGTGCCGTGCCTTGGATACAGCCTGGAGAATAATTAAAAACTTTTTATGAATCCTACATTATTCAAATAAGGGTAGCGATGTGTGTTGAAACAAGCCAACCGCCAATGGGATTCCAAGCGCTCGTGTGTGCCGAAAAACGAAAACTTTTTGAGTGAAAGAAATTTTGTTTCGAGAAAATTTGCATTTTTTGGGAAATACTTAATGTGTGGAAAATTTATGACTTCTTCTGCTGTATGACGAAGGAGACAGATTTGAGAAAGCGACAAGGTTCCGAGAATCGCAAATGAGATTTGCTGAAGACGGTTCCAAGTTGCTATGTGCTTTGTTGCCTCTAATCAATGAACAAACTAAGCAGACAACGAATGCTAAAACCGCACAAGTTCATGCCATCGGAAATCAAATTAAACTCTCATTAATGATCTCGAAATCCACTTTGGCACAGTAAACACAACAACAACATCATAATGCGGGGATTAAAAAGCATAAATTGATTCCCATTCAGACATGCACAACAAGTTTGTGATGTGTGATGCTGTCTGGTTGCGATCATTGTGCGAATTTTTTTCCTCCGTCTCTTCTGCCAATAAAGAGTTGATTCACCTGGAGCTGAGACGAGATTTCAACCCTTGAATACGCACAAATATTTTTCGTACCTGTAGCGATTCAATGAAAGGGTTGTGAATATTTCAAAGACTTTTTCTCTAACCCTAAGCATTGAAAAATCTCTTTTTTGCATCGCTTTGTTGATGCTTTCGGTGCCAAGTTCAGACTTCTTCTTCAGCACTCTTTGTAATGGGATGAAATAACTGGCAAACACCTTTGCATAAGGAAACGTAAAAGCGATAAGGAAACTTTCTTCAGGCAGGAAATGAATCGTTAGCGAAAAATCATCCACGACGAGAATCTCTCACGTTTGAGGGCTCTCAAGTACTCTCGAGCGAGTCATCAAAAAGTTATTTAAAACAGATCAAGATCGATTTCGACTGATAACGTCGATGACTCTAACGCGCTTCGAGGACCATCAATTAATTTCTCTTTTTCACCCTTTACCAATGGATTGCGCAATTGACAGTTCGATGCGTTGCGGAATCAAATTCAAATCGACCTTTTCCCATTCAACTCGACAGTTAATTCATTTAGATTTCTATAAATTATGAGTTGCTGACTCCCGACGAGGATGAATTTTGCAAACAAAAGGATTTTGGTGTCATGTTTGTTCTGCCACATTGTAACATCATGAAAGAGTTTTATCTCGCTGCGATTCACAATTTTTTATTGGGGCAAGTTCAAAAGTTACGTCATAATAAATTTGAATAATAATTCTAGATAACAAAATAGAAATTAGGTCTTTTTCTAACTTTAAACTTTTTAAAAGACATTGTTTACGTACAAACCCCAGAATCCTCTCCTAAACATGAATATTCATCTCGACATTAGATTTTAATGAAATATGTCATGCACAATTTTTTATTGATTTTAGGGGCTGTCAATATTTGCGTGCTTTGTTGCACCGATTCCGCCATTGAGCAGGAGAGATAATTTATTCGTTTGTGCAACTTAGGGATGCTAACATAAAGTATTGATTTACATACATTTCGATTTCGCACAAAGGAGTTTGTTGCAAATATCTCGTTAACGTTTTTTGCATTTCTCTCACTCGTCGTTAATGGAAAAATCGGAAATAATAGAAAAAAAGGGTTACACAAGCCTGACAGTTGAATTAAACTCTGTAACCAAATGAGTAGCAACAGCAGTAATCAGCATCGGAAGAGCGAAAAAAATTGTTTACCCCTAAAATACTTTTTTTATGCAGATGAGGGTTGCGATCTCGAATAATTGCACAAATTGGCAAAAGTTTAAAGGATTAAGACTCCAAGGGACTTACTAAAAAACTTTCTCAGAAAGATTATTGAATCATTAAGAAAAGGATTTAAACATGTCATTACAAAGTCCCTTTGGGTTCGAGATGCATCATAAATTATAAATTTCAATTGCAAATATGTTTCCAATTTGTTATTTATTGCTCGAGATAGTCAAAGCTCGTCGATTTCTCTTCAACAATGCGCTTCGTTAGTCAAAAACAAAACGAGAACTATCACGTCTAGATTATCGTCATTTGAGACTTGCTCATGTCTCTAATTTATAAACGAGCATCTCTCTCATATCGAATGCAAAAATTGAAAGACAACAAAAGACGATGTGAACATGAATCCAATTTTCGAAATGGAAGACATCGCACGAATTACGTTAGTTCAATCACTTTTCGTGCATCGAGAAATTCCGACAAAGGATCTTATGGCATGAAAGTCGACTTCAATCAGCATTTCGAATACATTCGCTCGTTATTCTTGCTTTGAGTTGCGGGAACGAATCGAAATAATAACTGCAACTAAGGTGATTAAAATCCAGATACATCATTAATCTCCTAGCAATAAATGTCGCTCTTTCCAATTCAAACTCAAACGATCATCAATTGAATGGAAATTAATGAACTTTCAATGAAATCTCTCGATGTAACTCCACGTTTCGCCACAAGCCACGAACTTTCTTATCACAAGCTCCAACGAAATTACTCTCATTCAGCTCTATTGAATGTCTCATTCTCGTCGACTTATGCGAAGCATGAACATTAATATTCCAAGTCTTAATGCATGTAAATTTTCCACCGCATAGATTGTTGAAGCCCTTAGGCGAGTGATTGTCAATGTTGACTCTGTAAATGTGAATGGGGAAAGTTTATTCAAATATAATGGCGAAGATTTTCCGATCAGCGAGAAATGAAAAATTCCTCCAACCTTTCATCCCTCGAACATATTTCTTTCTCCGTCGTCATCATCATCAGTCTCCGTTGACGATACTAAATCGCTTCTGTTATGAAATCTTTCGTCTCTGTCATTTCCTAAGCATCATCATCGTTCGGGATTCTTAGTTGATCAGAGAAGAATTCAAAGAACTCTTTGCAATACGTGAATTAATTCTCGAAATTAAGAATTATTCAAATCATTGTGAAAAGCTAAGGAAACTTTAGAAACTTTTGAAACTTTTCAGCGTTGAATTCTATTTAAAACCTTCACATGTCTAACAGAGCTCACACATCGCTCGCCTCTCATTCCCTTCCCAACCTACCACGCAACCCACGAAGAAAACGTAATTTTCTTCATTTTAGTTTCGCTTTTGCTTCTCATCCCACCGCTCGACATAAAATCTACATACTCGCTAGCTAGCAACCCGAAGGATGCTAATTAAAACTCTATTCTTTCTCTCGAGCGCCTTATATTTTCTAAACTTTCTTCATTCAATGCTTGTTATTATTTTTATTGCTCCTTTCCACTCTCCCCCGAGCTCACGCTGTGTTCATCAGTGTGTTCCATTTTAACGGTATCTTATAGAGATAGAGCGGTTTTCGGGGGCGGGCCATGTGTGGCAGTTTCAAATTCCACATTATATTTTTTGGGGTGGGAGAGTGAACGTAGGATATTCTCGTATATCTCTCTCGAGCACTGTACATTCATTCTAAATTAAATACCTACAATTATACAGATAGCTGACTGGCGTACATATCAAGGAACGATGTGAGCTCCCTCGAGTAATAAAATAACAACATAAAAAAGGATTGCTTTGCCTCATCCTCGTTCTCCAATTTGATTTCCTAACGGCTCACAGCGTCGTCTTACCCCACTTTTCTTGTCTTTTACTTTACCCATTTTAATAAAATTAAACATTTTTCGAAACACAATACGTTCGCTAACGAAATTTGATATGTGTAACGTTAAGGAACTGCTGAAACTTTCTTAGCGATGCGAGAGAAAACTTTCAGATGGAAAATTAATGAAACAAAAGGAGAAGGAGGTGAAGGCAGGAAGGAAGTAAGAGATGGTTGGCAGTTGATGTGAATTTTCAAGCGCAAAAGAAACTATGCAAGTTAAAACTTTTCCATAATTATTACAGCACACAAAGATCTTCTCTCATCTCTCCTCTCGAGCGATGGTAACCACATCGTACATTTGTTTCCTCCGCATCCTTTCGCGCTGCTTCGTCTTGCCACATATCAGAGAAGAATGGTTTCGAGCGCTCGGAAAACTATTTCATGAATTTCTCATGTGAAATTGGTTTTCATGCATTTTTGAGTCTTCTCGTTCCTCGTCGCTTTTGCAATAAGCAATTCCGCATCAACTCCCTCTCGCTACCAGCAAATCTACATTTTTCATTTATTTCTCTTATTGAAAAGAAAACGTTTTTTTCTGCTTCATGTGAAGACCCAACAATAGATGAGAAGACTAAAGGAGAAAATTTCATTTCATGTGTGCGAAGTATGGGAAGACGAGTCGTTGGAGAAATTCAACCCCAACGTCGGTCGGAGGTTAAACTGAGGTCGCCAAAATGGATGAAAAGAATAAATGAGTGTGCTGCTTCGTTGATAAGACGTCTCAACCTCTTCTTTCACTCACTCTTTTGCTGTTAATTTCCACCTGAGAGCTTCAACAATAAAGCAGCGGAAACGATACATATTTTATTTGCATCATAAATTTAATATCGCAACATAAATGTGTAAACTCAACGCGATGTTTTATGAATTTAATATTAAATGAATAAATCACTCGCCTTCGTTGCTCTTTTATTCACTCGCTCAACGAGAGTGTGGCTTGGAATAAGTGGCTCTAAGAATCTCTTTTATATCGACCTAAGGAACTCATTTAAAAAATATTTGTTTAAGTTTTTCTAGAAAATCCAAAAAAAATCGATTTCTCTGTCACATCCAAGATTCAAATTAATCATTTTGATGCTTCCACCTACATTGATCCACACGAGCTTCTGCGTTGCGTGAATTTTACGAAATTTCCCTGGAGATCGAATGTTTTCTTTATTGAAAAGTAAGCGTGAATTTTCTTTATGCCTCGGAAAATCTCATCACCATGTGAGCTTATTTCTTCCATCTCTCTAGCGGGCGAAAATATTTCATGTTTCCTCCCTTTTCAACTCACTCACGCGCTCGCCCGACCGTTTCCATATATCAACTTTTCTAATCATCGACGATTCTCGCTCGAACCCACACCCCCCTCGTTCGATTTTGGCACTCAGCTGAACTGAGCTGCTGTAGAGACAGATCCATGAATCCAAAAATAAACAGCGCTAAACGAAAAACTCTCGAGTGCCTTCCAAATATCCCCCGTTATCATTGCCAGCACACAGCGTTTCCATCAAACAACAAACAATTTTCGTAAATGTTTAGCTGAGCACACAAACACAACGGATTCCCTTCTCCAATCTCCCAGCGACAGCGAAGCCAAGAAAAGGGAAAACTTTTATTATTATTTCTGTGCTCTCGAGACGAGTATGGTGGATTGATGATATGGAAACGAACGGATATAACATGTGTGATAAGGTGATGCGGCCCCCATCAGGACGAAAGAGAGACAGAAAGTTGGCAGTGGGGAGCTTAAAACTCGCTTCGCCGTGAAAATGGATTGAGTTTCGTATTCTGCCGCCTCTTCAACGAATTATAAATGAGCGAACATTCATTTTCGCCCTTAAGGTGTTTTATTAAGTTAAAAGTTTTCTTCTTCTCAAAGTGTCACGTGTCGGAAAATGTCTTCGAAGTGACGCTTCTCCCAAACTTTGCCTGCTCAAACAGCCAACTCGAAGGATCGGGTAATCTCATTCTTCATCATCATCCAAACATCGTACACTCGCTCTGTCAGGAGGAGAACACAATTCATTTATGTACACTGTGAAAGGTTGAAAGAACAAAAATAAGTAAATTCGGGGGACCCATACACGTACACACACACATTGGAGCGAGCGAGCGAGAAAGGGATGAGTGGATGTGATCCAACATATCCACTCGAAAATTGAATGCAGGGAAACTTTCTGAGGCTAAAATGCGCTGTATGTGAAAGAACATAAAATATAAGAATTGTCAGTGAGATGACGATTCTTCTTTCCACTCTTCGGGAATGCTTTCCCACATTTGAAGTTGAACGAAAGCAAACGGCAGCGTCCCCACATCGTACAATACACATCGTGTGCTCGCCACCCCGCTCCAAGTTTTATTTTATCGCATCCAATCCCAATCGTATGACAAAGTCCGTCGGCCATTTTGAAAAAGGCAGCGCGAGTATATTGAGTGGGTGAAATTAAATATTGTACCATCGAGCACACACAGGGCGCTGGCGAAAATTGTACACATGCTCACACGATATTCGATTATTCTGGAAATGGCGAAGGGTTTTCTTCTTTATGCTTTCTCGTGTGTGTTTCTTCTCTCGAATCGGGCGAGATTTAATTTCTTCTTCTCGTGTATGTTTTCCTCTTTTTTCGGCACATACCGAGCGGCTTTTCCTTTTTTTAGGGGAGTTTGTGTGACTCGAGGTGGAGAACAGAGAAAGAAGGGAATTTAATTATGAATGCACGAATGAAATAAAATCAAGGAAGTTCGCTAGAATTGTTTTGCTGATTGGAACTGGAGCGGAAAAAATAATCAAACTTCGTTTTTGATTTTTTTACGAAATAAAAATATTGCTAGATTCATTAGATTGCGTGATACGGGATTGAAAACAAAAATATCTCCAAGCGAAAATCTAATCGTTAATTACGTCATGAGCTATTTTATTATAGTCAAAGATAAAGAAGTTGACGTAACTCGCGCACAATTCCAAATCCCACACGAGAGAATAACTCTCAACCTAGATCAAAGATTTATGGATTTGTGTGTCATGCGAGCAACAGCAAATTTGTTATCGCATGTTTCTCATTTGATTGAGCTGATTAATAGCAAAATAAAAAGTGATTGAGTTGAAGCTTCATCGCGAAGGATTCTCTCGCTTCGTTCTCAAGCAACATGCAACACGTTTGCACAGCAATTTCCATTCACGCCATAAATTTCAATTTATACAACCATGTAGTGTGAATATTTCTTCATTACTCGCGAGTTCCTCATGATTATTAAATAGAAAGGGGAAAAAAATAGAAAGTCACGATGAATCTCCTTGAAAGTGAGTTTCTCATTGGCATCAACGAGCGCGAGTTTTAAAGAACTTAGTAGATAAATCACTTTCGCTTTCTTTTCTCACTTCCACCCACAATTTACACAGCATTAAGAGATCTAATAATAGCTGGCGCGCTTTTTTTTCTGCTCGTTTCTTTCAAATATTTAAATAGTCTCATGATAATAAAACTGTAGGCGCTTGCATTTCATTTCATCGCCCGACGTAATTTTCCTCATTTTCCAATTACATAACAGCCGGCACGACGAGCGATGTCGAGACAGTGAAGAACCTTGAAAAAGGAGAAGCAGAAGAGAGTCGAGCGGCACAAACAAATAAAAAGCCGTTTTTTTAATAATTAAGATTTTTTTTTCTCTCGTCTTTTGGAAGGAGGAACGATCCCAGACATTTCACTTTATGTAAACCATTTTTTAAATAGGAGGGAAAGAAATTCCTCGAAAAGGGAAAGCGAGAAAAAAAATTCATTCATAAATAATTAGCGCTGAGAGCAAAAAACTGTTCAAATCGTCAGCTGATTGAGTCTCGCGATGCATAAATTAATTTGTGGCTGGTAAAGATTGAAATGAAGGAATCGCGGAAAAATTCCTGAGGCTCCTTTTGTTCATGGCGTTGACTTGCCTCTAAAGCTCGACTCAAAGAAGACATGAAAGGAGAATCTTTGAGGCTTTTGAACTTCTGAAAAGCTTTTAACTTTTGTCATCGTTTTGTTTTCCCTTTTTCCATCATGAATTAAAATTACAGTAAAAGTTTCACACAAAAGCAAAAGCACATAATTTACGGCCTCGAAAACAAAAAGTGCAGATGAAAAAATGTAAATAAGAAGTTCTTTGCCCCACTTTTATATTTTCTCGCGCTTTTGCGATCGATTCATTTATGTGGAAGGAATTTCTATGACGAGCAAAGGGAGAGATGAAGTCAGAATATTAAAAACGTGAGCGAGAAAGTCTTTTAGGATTTTTACGTGCTCAAAATTAATGCTGCAGTTGAGGGAATAAGAATGTTTGCTCGTCGACTGATGTAACCTTGACGCTCGTCATCACCCGAAACCGGCGATGGAAGGCATTTTCTTAATTCATTCATTTGCGCCAAACAAGATTATGCACTTTAGTTGATAATTTGTGATTACAAAGTTTTTGCGACAACTTTAATCGGAAAAGTTTAAATTTTTAATTTTAATGAGCAAAGCAGAGTTTCATAATAATCAAAAAAGTCAAATTATTCTCACAGACATTGCAATTTCAAAATCCGTCGGACGAAGTCAGTTTGATTAATTTCACAGTTTACCGTCGCTAAACAAACCTTTCGCTCTTTTCAATCCTTTTGATTCTGTCAACTAAAGTCCAAGCTGTCTGAAACATTTAAATAAATAAATTAATCCGCAAACTGAAAATGAAGAGACAACCGTAAAGTAATTTCGATTTTAAAAGCATTTCAAATTTATCTCGATCGTCCCATCTCACATCGTCAGATCAACGCTCTCATCAAAAAAGAATAAATTAAACCGTTTTCGTGATTTGGATTGAAGCATTTATTCATTTGAGAACTCAAATTGAAATTTCCTTTAAGAACTTACGAAAGAGTTCAAGAAGTTACTCATGGGGTTCAAGAGTTTGCAACCGGTTCCCTTCTCGAGAAGTTACAAACGCAATTCACAAATTAATGAAATCGTTCTCGAAGAAAATTAACATCACGCGCTCGATAACCTTTAACATTTCATTCTCAAAGACGTTGTCCTTTCACTCGATTCACTCGCAGTGGTCAAACATCTTTTTGATCCCCTTTACTTGTCCTACAAATGGTCAACTCAATTCTTAACGCATTTGTAAACTCAAACGAGAGAGATTTTCATTTATTATGATTTGATTAAACAATCGCTGGTGATTTGATAGCCTCAGAGTTTTGAAAATAGCTGGACAAGGGTCAGTAAGAGAGGTCAAAGGGATTTTTATTCGCAGGTAGATTTTTTAACTCTTTCAACCCTCGCGCCTTTTCAAAGCAGCTTGTCTCTTGATGATTCTCGTAGTAAATGAATTGGGAGTGACCGAACCCTTTTTCGCTCGCCATCGGTTTTAATATTGATGCACACTCGGATGAAAGGGGTTGCTGCTTGTTTGACCAACGATGAAGTCCGTACGCCAATAATATTTAACTCTCGAGGTTTCTAAGTTTGATTTATGATCGACAATGAATTTTACGGTCTTTAAGATGATGTTCGAGGCTTGTAAGACATTCGAGGCTTGATTATTGTTAATGAAAATTTATGGGTGACCGCAATTTGAATTATTTTTATACGTCGCCAGGTGAGAAGTCTAAGGTTCATAAGGAAGATTGTCGCATAAATTACGAATCATTAAGATTCCTCCCTTCATGTATCAACAGTTTCCGCATTAAACCTTTTTCAATTTGCATCTGCACCTCAAGCTCTTTACTCAAAGTTTCTCTTACCTGAACTCCTACCAATGATTGCAAAGTATCAAATTGCAAAGCAACTCTATGCACAGAATTTTGTTAATGCTTCTTTGCAACTAATTAAAACTGTAGTTTAATTAACAATCCTTCTTACATGGTTTTTGCGAAACTGCAATGCATGAATCCGCTTTCAGTTACGAGCTTTGTAAATTAAAATCCAAAACCCGTGCATAATTAAAAGCAGAATCGCAGATTTTCTCTATCCTTTACCTCTATCTCTCTCTACCTTCAATGCATTGAACTAGGACTACTACAGCTCTGCTTTTTGTATCACATTGTTACATGTCGTCGTCGACGTTCATTTGCATAACTAAAAAAAGCAAACGCTCACCCGTCCCCGATCCGTTCTTTGATGTGCCACGATATAAATTTTTAATTTCGACAGATGTACACCATCCGTGCGCTTTCCAATTTTGTTTTTGTTCATTTTGCTGATGACAAGAACTGTTTCGAGAGACGTTAACAACGACAAGACACATCAGAAGCTGATAATCACAGCACAATTCATCTTGAAAGCTTCCGTTGAATGTCCTCGATTGATTCGATGTGACACTAACTCGATTGTTTTAAAAGGAGTTTGCATTTTCAAATCGTTAAAGAAAAGTATTTGTTTGCTCTTGAATCGGGATTTTAATATCGTTTGCAAATCTTTGTACAATAAAAAGAAAAAACCTTTAACCATGCGTTGTTAAATTTTATGTTTTGGAAAATCTTTACGACTGAAATAATGACGCAAACAATTTCTTAAGCATCGTAGTTAAAAAATTGAAATTGATGTTAAGGAAATTTGTCTTGAAGTGTATAAAACAAGAACGTATTGATATGGAAAACTCGGAAAATTCCCAAGCAGAAATCTTTAAAACAAAAAATATTCATTGTTGTCATCGATTTTCAATTTCGGGAGCATCGTTAGAGTTGTGAACAGTTGAGAAATATCGATAGGAAAATGGGCGTGAACATATTGCGATAGAGCGTAAGCCGCGAAAAGTATTTTGAAGAATCGTAAGTTGGTCCATAGATTTTCCGATTAAATCGAAGAAAACTCAAAGGATTTCAAACACGAAAATATTTTTAATGAAAATATTTGAATGGACTTCAACCAATTCCTTCGCCCTTCTCCTTGTGTGATTCTACCTCGCATAAAGCAACATGAAAAATCCTTTTGTGTGTGCAGAAAAAATCTCATGCGAAGGGGAAAAATGAGAAAGAGATGGAATACGTTTATGCTGATGCTGCTTCTACACATGCTCATGTGTGATTTCCTTGGCTCGGATTGGTCGACTGCTCAGCATATATTGATCTTTATTTTAAATCCTTCAAGTCCATAAGAGGGTTGATCCGAGTGCGAAGTTGAAGTTTACATCCGCGAACTTTTTTTTACTGACCATGCTTTGAATATTCATCGGAATTTTCTCACGGTAATTTGTTTTTCCTCATTCCACTCAAGCAGCTTCATTATCGTAAAAAATCTCATTAATGAACTTATCCTCGCCGTCACCCGCAACAAAAAAATGAAGAGAACGTCGACGGGAGAACGCAGAATGAGAGCAAAAAAATCGTTGTACATAAAATAATGAATCACATAATTTGCAAGAAAGTGAAAATTAAAAAGTAGCGGAAAATTATGTAGACTCGCGACGTGGAAGGAAAAAAAATGAGACGGGGTGCAGATGATTATATAGAGCAGAGGGTTCAACAAGAACATTTTTATGTAAAAGAAACTTTCAGTTTCATTCTTAATTTTTTTTTATTTACTTTTCTCTCCATCGCTTCAAACCTTTTCCCACTCACATTTTTAAAAGCGCTCATTTACATCTTTTCCTTTTTTTTGCTCCTTCTTCGTTCATTTAGAACCATGACCTAGAAATGAGCTCAGTGTCGTAATGATTTAAACGATTTGCTTATTCTTTTATGCACGGCAAACTTGTCGTTATAATTTTTATTGCGAAAACAGTGCTTTCAAGTAGAAAATACTAAAGGATTAAAGAAAATTGATATCACACGGTGAACACTTGCTGAGATAGATCAGCTGTTTAAACTTTCATGTCGCTTGATTGCCTCGACTGAGATGCGGGTGGTGATGTGATGGGTTTGTCGATGGGAGATTCTGAAGCGATTTTCCAAGTGTTTTCTAAGTTATGCTTCTCGTCGAGAGCTTTCTTCGCTTCCATTTTTTTAAACTGGTTGATCTCGTATTGGTATTTCGGAGTAGTGATTTGAAGAAAACTCGCTAGCTTCTCGCCAGTATAATCGAGTCCAGTAACAACATTCGTTCCAATGCGTTTTGCTTTATAGAGAAACCAAGGCGTCCAAGCGAGTTCTTTCTGTGAAATAATTGAAACTTCAATGTTTATCCTTAAATAATCCAAGGAAATCAAATTGTGCATAAAGTTCGTTGACCTCTTGTTCACAACAAAGGATTTCATTTATTTTTGTGGAAAAGCTCTAACAATTATATTCTTTAAGTTTAAAGAATTTTGTAGCGAGATTCTTGATGTCAGCGATTACTTCAAATCTTTTATCTTACTTCATTTACTTCCTGCTCAACTGTTGCTTCTTCAATTCTTTCTTCTTCGTCGTCATCGAAAATTTCTAAAACCCCGTCGCTGAAATGAAGAACTTTCTTGGGCTTTCTGACCACGATACTTATTTTGCTTTCTTCTTGATCTGTCATGGTTTATATGAATTAAACTTTTTTTGCTCAAAACTTGAAATTGTTTACATTGGAATTATTATTTTTTCACTAAACGCGCCCACATTCCGAGATGAACTGTAAAAAAATTGGTCAACTAAGAAACAATTTAAGTTCGGCACAAACAGTTTTTCAAGTTTTTAGCTTCTAAAATCAACAGAAGCAGAGATAATATTAAGCTTAACTTCTCAATCATTAATCGACCGTAAGTATTATCATGAATTATTTTCAAAATTGATTGTACTTTAAAAGATTTAACAAAAAATTTCAAACGTTTTAGCAACAAAAAGTCGAAATGGATTTTCAAAACAGAGCTGGCGGTAAAACTGGCTCAGGAGGTCAAGCGAGTTGGTCCGAGAGCAATCGAGATCGTCGTGAGCGGCTTCGACAACTCGCTCTCGAGACGATAGATCTGGCCAAGGATCCTTACTTTATGAAAAATCATTTGGGAAGTTATGAATGTAAATTGTGTCTGACTCTTCATAACAATGAAGGAAGTTACTTGGCGCATACACAAGGAAAGAAACATCAAGCTAATTTGGCTCGTCGTGCTGCAAAGGAAGCGAAAGAAGCTCCTTCATTGCAACCGGAGAAACCTCGCGTTGAGCCAAAGAAATTCGTAAAGATTGGTCGACCAGGTTATCGAGTAACGAAGCAAAGAGATCCAGAAAGCGGCCAGCAATCGCTTTTATTCCAAATCGATTATCCTGAGATCAGCGATGGAATTGTTCCAAGACATCGATTCATGAGCGCGTACGAGCAGAAGATTGAACCTCCAGATCGTAAATGGCAATATTTGCTTTTCGCTGCAGAACCTTACGAAACGATCGGATTTAAGGTGCCCAGTCGAGAGATTGAAAAACAAGAAGGAAAGTTTTGGATCCATTGGAACAAAGACACGAAACAATTCTTCCTTCAATTTGCTTTTGTTAATCCGAAGATGATGGCAATGCGAGGTGGTCCACCAAGAGGCGGAGGAATGTTCATGCCAGGTCCTGGTTTTCAATAAACGTTTTGACTTAAAATATTCAATAAATATTCAAACGACTTTTCACTTAACTCAAAGAATTTCAAGGAATTATAAACTTTAAAAGCTTTCAGATTAAGTTGTGTGCATAAATTGCAGTATGATTAGTTTTCCAAGAAATTAAAAGCGTTGGTTTGACGAAAAATAAAAATATTGTAATTCAGGAAATACGCTCTTTATTGATTCAACGCATTTCAAAAATTTAAATATTATTTGTCTTCTTGGTTAGCACATTTTTCAAAAAACCATTTCTAAGCAACATCTGGTCTACTCGGTCTTTTTGCATCTGCCCGGAAAGGAAACTGTGTGAGTTCCAACAAATATTAAGTTTTTAATTGTTAATTATGCCAGAAACTACTTGAAAACATATCACGATTGAACATAAGTGAGAGATCTTCCGATATATATTCGCGGATTAAAAGAAATCGATCGGGAATTGTGAATAATTTGAAAAATAATTGTTTTGCATGGAAACGAAAATTGTTGGCGAATGAAAATAGTTATTTTCCAATATATCAAGACATAAATTAACTCGAACTGCTCTAATGCTTTGAATTGAAGATATTAACTAAAGATTTTCTTTTAAAACATAAGTACAAACCACAAATTCAATCGGATATGTTTTATAGGTTACCTCGATCCAACAAAAATTAATCAAATCTGATTTCTCCATTCCTTTAGTCAATCATGGCAGTTCGCCCCGCATTCAAACCGAGGATTCTCAAAAAGAGAACCAAGAAGTTTATCCGCCATCAGTCGGATCGTTATGTTAAAGTAAAGGTAAGGTGATCGACGGAATAATTTTGCAAAACGTGCCTTCTAATGAGTTTTTGTATTTTTAGGAGAACTGGCGTAAACCGAAAGGTATTGACAATCGTGTCAGACGTCGCTTTAAGGGACAGTACTTGATGCCAAACATCGGTTATGGATCAAACGCGAAAACCCGCCACATGCTCCCAAACGGCTTCAAGAAATTCATCGTCAACAACGTCCGCGAGTTGGAGGTTTTGATGATGCAAAACCGCGTCTACTGCGCTGAGGTAGCACATGCCGTCAGCGCCAAGAAGCGTAAGCTGATCTGTGAACGTGCAAAGCAGTTGGGAATCCGCGTTACAAACTTCCACGCCAGAATGCGCTCGCAAGAGAATGAGTAAATCAGCTTTGACACCCTTTGCTGTACTCAAACAATTTCCATCAAATAAAATACAATATAAAAGAAATTCAGAAAATACTTTTAACAAGCATGTGGATCTTTTTTCAGATGTTCTATTTTATTTTTCATGAAATGGTCTTCACTAGATAGCTTCAGTTAGCTTTTTATCGAGGTCAGAACTTCATACATAGTAATTATCCTTAACATTCATCGGGCATGCAATCATTCAAGGACGATCACGCTTGACCAACATTCTGAAGCTCGCGTGATAATAATCAGGACACTTCATCGTAAATTCCAAAGGAGACCTCACGTGTAATTGTCATCATAAAAACTCGAGTCTTTTGTTTTTTTCCTTAAGTTTATTAAATTGTTTACTCGTGTATTTTTTTGAAGAATAAATTTGCGAAAAACATGTGAGTTTTCCTAATTAATTAACAACATTTCTCATGGTAAATACGTTTTACTAAAGAATCGCATAGAAGAAAAGAAAATTAAATGAAGAAAATCGAAAGAAACGAATTTTCGCAAGAAGAACGCAAGATAAATCATAAGAGGAGAAACAGTTGTTTTTTTTTTGTTAAGAAGCCTTACGAATGGTTGACAAGGAGTTAATAACGGTTCCTCGAAGAAAAAATCAAAAAAAAAATTATTCTTATTCACGAAAAAGGTTTCTCTCTTCACAACGAGAGTGAAAGCCTTTGCTGAAATCAAATCGAAGAAAAAAATCCTTAAAACACATTAAATCTAAACATCGCGTACTGATGAAGCAGTCGGTACAGCATCAGCAATTTGGGCAGTTGTCTCATTCTCCGATAGACTTCGATGTCGCCGCTTGTTTGCCTGTTGCTTCTGAGCGACAGCACCTTGCAACATTTCATTGATTTCCGGCTCCTCAACGCGAAAGTCTTCGATTGTTGTAAACTGGTTCAAATAGCCCTGCAACTTATCACCAACTTCCAACTGCTCCGAATTCTTGTAATATTTCATAAAGGCCCAGAACTTTTCTAAACCATAAAGTTGCCCTGTAAATAAAACAATATTTTAAGATTGCAACTCAGATTCCTTTACGAATTTTTTCTTACCGTTTTCATAATCGCCCATTGTTTCAGTTTGGAAATCATCAAAGATCTGTGCTCTGAATTTCTTTTCCAAACCGTAAGAGTAAAACCGAAACAGACACTCCAACCCATATCGGAATCCAAGAGATGCGTCCTCTAACGCAACTTTTCTAAATTCTTCGTACATCGTCTTGTTGAAATTCTCACGCAAAAAGAATGACCAGAAGCGGAACAGCGTGTTCATTTCCTGTGATTGCCCTTGCCCGAGACGCTTTCGTTCCTTTAAGCAACGGCTACGGAATTTATGATAAGCCTGCTGCGTAAAGTTGTTCTCGCGCAAGAGCGAATGTGATGGATGTTGAAATGCTGGCAAACTTTGTGGCACTGAGCCATAACTGGAAGTCGCTGGACTTGTTCCAGCTGAACTTCCAACGCTCGATGTGCGCGGACGGTGCTCAACACTGTCCAATACCCAACCAACGTGTCCTTCGACTGGTGGATTCAACGAGTGTCGCGTTTTACGCTTTCTCGGAGTCCGAGGATCAATCGAAGATTCAATCTTATTGACAGCGAAGAATTTGGTTCTTTTTCCATGTGAGAGCGTCAATCGATCGTTGAGTTCCTTCTCGTCGAAGGTTGTTGGTGGAGCGGGAGGTACCTCTGGATTTACCTTTTTTGGTGTCCTCGGAATTATCTTTTCGAACTCCTCTTGCGAAATAACGTTGACTGACTTGTGTGCAGGCCGACTAACTGACAAGTTTTCTTCATAGTTATGCAATCCATCGTTAATGACTTGTTCCAAGTCTTGGCCAATTTTGACACGTGTACTCCAATCGCCCGTTCGGTCGTGGCCTAGAACACATTTAGACATCGTGACATCAGGTTCAGGGACGAGTGGGACAGAAGGCTTATCCTTACCGTCATGTTTAGGCGGACGCATTTTGACTTGCGTTACGATCAAAAGTTTATTAATATCTCGGTCAGACAGTTCAAAGTCAGACTCTTCATCCTCCGAGAATTCTGAGAAGTTATTCACTCTACCACCACCGTGCGGAATATCTCCATCGATCTCTTCATCGAATTGAAAGTCCAACTCTTCTTTTTCGGCTTTCGAGCCGCCAGTCGATAATGGCGTTATATCTTTAAGCTGGGACGATTTCGAGCGACGTTTTACCTCTTTCCAGATATTAGCGTCTTCAGTCGAGCGAGATGCTGCTTCCTGTTCATTTGTTTTTTGCTGATGTGCTGCCGGAAGCTGAACAACCTCAGCATCCGCGTTTTTTGGCGACGTTTTGGGAACAAATGCTGATACATCGGGATTTAAGTTGTCATTCACCGCGTTAGTTTGTGCTGCAGCGACCTCTGCTTTGGAGGAAGCCTTGACATCGATCTTCAGCCCAGCAGCAATGTCGTTCGGCGGATTCGCTTTACGCGAATTTCGTAGAATTGGCGGGGGTGGAATATTTGATAAGATTTCAGACAACGGAGCAGCAGCAATCGGCTCAACAACAGTTGTTGTTGCTGTAGCTGCTACCGTAACCTGAGGCGGTGGCTCAACGTGTGATGTCTCTGGCAGTACGATCGGGGCCTCTCCTGAAAGCGGCCACCGTGTTGGATTCAACTTTGTGCGCACTTTAAAGTCCTTGAATACGTCGAGCTTGTCGGATTCCTTGATTGCCGTGATGACGAGAGCCAAATCTGCGCTAAGCGCTTGTACACGGTGAAACGATGCGATAAGTGTGATAGGTAAAAAGCCTTCCGTGTCCATTTTGCGGCGCAAAAAGAAGTCTCGATTCAAATTCTCTTCGCTAAAGTAGTATTCTCTGAAAAAAATAAGACGAAATTAATTGTTTAGCGGGATTGTTGACGATAATCGACTCACATTTGCTTCTTGATTGATTCTTTGATGTTTCCAATCGTGTCCAGTGCGTAGGGCGTAGGCCCGTTGAAGTAATAAGTTCCGTAAATATTCTGGGCAGTCACGAGCGGCGCGATAGTGTCAATGAGAATGGGCCGACCGATCAGAGGTTTCTGTTTTTTGGCATCATACGGGTCTGAGCTTTTCATTTGTATGATAGGATTTCCGTTCAGTCCAGGAGTTTTGCTTTCAGTATACGATGGCCTATTGCTTCGCGTGATAAATGGATCGCGTCTTGGAGCACGAGGATCGCGTGGCTCGCGACTCGTGGACTTAACGCTACCAGACGACGAAGGCGGTATTGTTGCCGCTACGCCACTACGAGGATTGCGACTTGAGCTTGATGGCACACTTCCACGACTGGAATTACCACGTCTAGTTGAGCGATCGTCATCACGGTTTCGATCATCACGTCTCGAGTAATAATCATCACGGTTGTTACGTCTAGGCGGATCATCACGGTCTGTCTTGCGTCGATTCTGAGTGGAGGCTGTCGATGATTTCGGTTCCACTTCGAAACGATTCCATTTGGGCTTTGCGTTTACACGCTTAGCACCATCGTCAAGAGCTTTAGGCACATTTTTGTTGACTTCTTTTGTGTTTGCAACAGCGTCCATAGATGGAATGCTGGCTTCTGTAGATGCAACATGATTAACAATCGGCTCAATCTCGTTAGCCTCCTTTGGCTTTTCAACTGTCGCTGGTGTGTCGTAGCCTTCAGACTTGGGCCTTGCACTTGTCGTCGTTTTCTTTTCCTTTTCTCGCAAATCACTATTCGATGTTGCATTCGATATTTCCTTTTTATTATTGTTAGCAATGGCTGCTCCTTCCGAACCTAATGTGGGCCAATCGGATGAATCAGCGAGTTTACTCTGAAGAAAAAGATGAGAAAAAGAATAAGAAGCACGTGACAAAACTAGTTGACATGTGCGAGATAAAATGGTTACCTGTGCATCCACTGATTTGCCTCCACGCTTAACCACTTTCGATGCTGTCAACTCTTTATTGTCTCCTGAGAATGAAAAGAAAATATTTTCATAAGTTAATTTAAACACTTTTCTACTCGAAGCTTCTGATTATTTTACTAAATCGAGAACAATATTGATTACTGTTTATTGTTATTCCAAGTCAAAAATTTCTAATTGCATAAGGCGATAGTTAAATAATCTTTCAGAAGTGTCCGTTTCACCACTTCTCTTATTCGCCAGCCGGCAAGGAAAAATCGATAAGGCAAAACTCTTTTTTTTTTCGAGGCATTTAAAAAACTATTTCGTGCGCTGCTTCGGCCGAGACACAAAACACAAATTTCTTTATCGCTCGAAAATCTTCAAAAAGTGTTTTTCGTTTCTTCTATTTTGCTATTCACGATCGTCTCTCTTATTTTTTTTTGTCAAAAAAACATCTTTGACTTTTCATCACACACCGAAATGCACACAAAAAAACTTTTTTTGTGCTACAACTTCTTCTTACAACCTTCTTCGTATTTTTCTTCTTTTCTATTTCTTCATTTTCAATGAGCTGATTAAATTGTACGAAAATGATATTGAATGAAAAGGCAAAGAATATTTTTCCTCTCGCACTGCGGTTCCAACGTGAAATTTGCGTGGCGACACGCTGGAACTCTGGACGACATAGCGACACTCACCTTGTGTTTGAACTTTTGCTGGTTTAGGCTGTACATTTGATTTCTTGTCTGCATCCGATGATGATGATGATGTAAGTGCTTGCGGCTTAACCTTTTATTTTTTATGAAACAAGAGTAGTTTAGTTTGGGGGGGATGTCAGTGAAAAACAAAGGTAGACAAACTTACCCAAGGATTTACTTGTGGCAATGGAGCTTCGACAAATTTAATTTTCTTGTCGTTTTGTCCATCACTCGAGTCAGCGGCCTTATCGGGATCTGAAGAGTCGTGATTTACCAGTGTCGCTGCGGTAGTCTTATCTTTTGCGGGTTTACGTTCTCGGCGGTTCCTTCTGGGTTTCTCTGGACGTTCCTGTGACTTGGATGTGGCTGATTTTGGTGGTTTGCCGTCACGTTGGTCTCCGCCTCGTCGTTCCATTTGTCGCATCATTTTTTTGTCTTTCTTAGTGTGTGAAACAACTGGCACAAATCCCGATTCATCAAGTTCCTCGGTTGGCTTACTGTCTACCGCTGCATTGTCGTTAGTCGTTGGCTTTTGATCATCTTTTTCGGTGAGAATTTTACCAGGGATATTTTCTTTATTGTTATCGTTCGTAATTTCCTTTTGTTTCGGAGAATTTTCCGATGGATTTAGGACACTCGCGTAAGAGTTGTTTGACGCCCCAGCAGTCGATACCTCCATGATGTCGATTGCACACTCTCCGCTCAGCTTTCGCTATAATCGATTGTTTTTTCACCAGACACACGAAAAATTAATGATTTTCGATCGGAAGCAGCGAAAACACTTCGGATTAGCGAGGAAGTAAGGTTAGAATTTAGAAGTTTAATTTACTCTAATCCCCCACACTTTCACACGCAAACTTTATTTGCAAACTATGCTCCTTTTACTTGTCTAGAGATCCAACATTAATTCAACACGCAACCTTCATGATAAAAGGTTTTAATCATTGTTTGAAGATATTTTTCTTTTCAGCACACTTTTCGACCAAATCGTCTGAGAAGACAAGATTTGTGGGGAACCGCGACACCCGTTCAGTGAAAACGTAGGTAAAATATAATTTTTGAACCCCCCTTCTTATCAGTGTCTAGTAGATATGTAATTAAATTATTTGAAATACTTTGATAGTTATTGATATGAAACGAGAAACGTTTAATTAAGTGGATAAAAAAAGTTACCAAATTTTATATTTGCGCAAAACTTTTCGTACTTCTAGAGTTAGATTGCTAATTAAAATAAGTGATTACACTAGATGCAATATGTTCATATCAAAATAAATGTTTCACTAATATAAAAACACAGAATTTCATCTCAATTTTAATTTTTTAGTTCCCCTGAACGCAATCAATGCACGACATCAAGTTTAAATTTTTTTTCTGAAAATCACGGAAACTACCAAGACAAAGCACTAATTAATTGACATAGTTATGCTTTGGAATAAGTAAATGTTACACTTGAGTTTGATGACACTTGCTATTTCAATGATTTATTTTTAATCACAACAACTGCGAGAAGACAAATTTTTAATAAATTATAATTCTGTCTTCTCGGTTGTTTGGTTTTTCAATTTAATTTAAAGAAACTTTTGAAAACGTTTTTGAGTCTTTTAGTGTAATTTATAGAATCACAAATTAGATAATTTTATTAAGATCAACCGGAAACTTTTAGACCGACAAAATGTCGCTTTTCAAGAAGCCAAAGAAACAAGTTCAACAAAGCCGCAGACTTTTCACAAGCGAAGTTGAAAATATGGAAGTGGACGCTGAAGAGAAGATCGAAACGGAGTTAAAACAGAAGAAAAAAGATAAGCGAGAAAAGGAGAAGTCGAGCAAGACACAGAAGAGCTCACTGTTGAGTTTTGGCGACGAAGGTATTTTGTTGAAGTTGAACTGGTGACTCGACTGATGATTCAACTTATTGACTGATATTTATTATTATAATTGCAATCTAATTGTTAGGGCTTTTCTCATTTTGCTAATACCATTCAGTTCGGTAAACGTAGTCGCTATAAGCTAAAATTGACATTCCTTTTTCATTTACTTGTTATCTATCAAGTAATATCACTGAATATCTGTAGATTTTTCATTAGGAGAAAAGCCCTACAGTAGATCAAAGCGTAATAATATTGCAATTAACTTTTTTTTATTAAACATGAATCAACTTTTTGTAGAAGATGAAGGTGAAGCGTTTCAAGTGAAAAAGTCATCGTTTAGTCGTCGCATCCATAAAGAGCGTAAAAAGAATAAATCTAATGACAAGTCTGATAAAAACATTAGTCAAAACTCTCAAAATTCCATTTCCCATCACGAAAATATCTCTTACCAAACGTCTTCTCCGTCGGAGACAAAGGACAATTTTGTCAAAGAAATACAATCAGACGATGGATTCTCGGTAAGGTTATTATTATTCAATTTTACTATCCACCTTCCAATTTTTGCATTTCGTCCTTTCGTTCTTGAGCTCTGCTTCGGCGGGGTCTTGTACGAAAACTCTTATTCGTGAAAACGAACGAAAATGTGTCAAGTGCTGTAGTTGTTGTCTCTCGTTGCTTAATTCTACTTTCCAGTATGGGGAGCTTCGTGAAATTGCGTCATGTTTGAACATAGGATGTAACTCAGTAGCAAACATGCCGCAATCTCTGAAAGTTCCTATCATTGCGACGGATTCGCAAATCGTTAAAACAAAAGTTTCCGTTGCATTACTATCCTTACCTTTCATTTTCTTATTTCTCGATGATTCTAACGCAAAATATTTACTTCCTTTTCAACAGATCCGACTTAAGAATTCAAATCCTGAGAATTTAGTTCTTAATGGAAGAGCAGCATTATGCGCCGGTCGCGACGATATGTCGTCAGAGGATGATGAGGAAAATGAAGTGGAAGAACGAAGTGCTCTTGGGCACAGATTCTCGCAGCCAGAGGAATTTGATTTTAAACTTGAGAGTGGCACGATTCCTGACGCTGCAATGATTCACGCTGCCCGAAAGAGAAGACAGAAGGCTCGTGAAGAAGGTGAGAAACTCTTAAGATGTGTCAATCATTATATTATAATAATTTATTTTTAGGCGAATTTATTGCACTCGAAGAGAAAGATCAAGAAGATCAAAAGAAAGGAAAACGTAACATTCGCGAAGAAGACGA
This sequence comes from Smittia aterrima, assembly GCA_033063855.1. Lineage (NCBI taxonomy): Eukaryota > Metazoa > Arthropoda > Insecta > Diptera > Chironomidae > Smittia > Smittia aterrima. The sequence continues at coordinate 615,211 of CP093831.1, read as the reverse complement.
AGCTGATGGCAGTAGCGGGGAAGAGCAGCGGGTTGACATGTCTGCAATTACTGGAGTTAAAGAACGAGAGGAAAGACGTGAACAATTTTACTCTGCTCATCAAGGATCCGAAGAAGATTCTGATGTTGAGATGAACGAGTGGGAGAACCAACAGATTCGGAAAGGAGTAACTGGAGCACAGCTTTTGTCTGCTCAGCATGAATCCGCTTTCTCGCAGTACATGATTCAACCTTTCAAAAACACAGACAATGAGGCGCCACTCACAACTGCTGAACTTCTTGAACAAGCTTACTCTCAAACAAGTATTGAAGTCTCAAAACGTTTGCGAAAAGAGAAACGAAAGGAAGCTGTCAAATCATCAGGCATCAAATCCCCTCAAGAAATTCTAAAGAGTATCAACGATAAGTTGCGTGCTTCGAGAGAGCAAAATCATAAGAATTTCCTAGAAATTGATAAGATCACTGAAGAGTTTGAAACAATCAAGATTGATCTGTCAGATTGTGTAAAGAATGGTCCGACTGCTGCTTCAAAATATCGTTTCTATCAGGAACTCAAGCTATACATTGAAGATCTAATAGAATGCTTGAATGAAAAAGTTCCTGTCATAGTGGCATTAGAAGACAAAGCGATTAGCGTGATGGGTAAATACTCTAAGAAACTAATTGAGCGACGTCGCCAAGATGTAAGAGACCAAGCAAAGGAATTGATAGATACAAGTAAGATTAAAAAGACTCGATAAGTATGACTCGAAAGAATTAAAATTTTACTTTTTTTTATAGAAGCCTTCACGAAGAAGATGCCAGAAGACGAAGAAACAATCAGACGAGCAGCTGAACGTGAGGGAAGAAGAAATCGTCGTCGCTACGACAGAGAAAAACTAAGCATGAGTGACACTCATAACGATGGAATGTCGAGTGATGATGAAGTCCCCGATATTGAACTGAGCCAGTACAGAGAACAACTTTCTCAAATTAAAGCCGACGCAACAATGATTTTTGACGAAGTTGTGGAAGAGTTTTGTGAACTCCCACAAATTCTACAAAAGTTTGATGAATGGAAGAAAAAAGACATCAATACCTACAGAGAAGCTTATGTCCATCTTTGCCTTCCAAAGGTTGTCGGAATTTTCGTACGCGCTGAAATGATTCTTTGGAGTCCTTTCGAGATCGATTATTATGAAGACGTCGATAAGATGAAGTGGTTTCATCCACTGGCAATGTACGGGCGACTGTCTGGAGAGACCGAAGACACATTACGAAAGGACCTTGACGTTTTCGCCATTCCAACTGTGATCGAAAAAATCGTCTTATCTAAACTTAGCAGTGAGTTTGATCAAAACCTAGATATTTGATATTTTCATTCATAAAACTTTATTTTTAGAACTTATTGAAGAATGTTGGGATCCACTTTCAACAACACATACGCTCAAACTTGTAAAACTTATGAATCAACTATCAAATGATTATCCATCCCTTAAAATTACTTCAAAGAATCTTCAATCAATGTTCACCATCATCACAGAAAAGATGAAAATTGCACTTGACAACGACGTTTTTATTCCGATTTTCCAAAAACAGTGAGTTTGATTTTACCTAACGATTACTCTCCCTACAATAAGTTTCATTTCAGAAATGCCGATGCTAAGTCTTCATTCTTCCAACGGCAATTTTACAGCGGGGTAAAGCTCTTTAGAAATTTCATCAGCTTTCAAGGAATCGTTTCGGACAAACTTTTGAAAAACTATGCAATCTCTTCTCTCCTAAATCGATATTTATTGTTTGCAATGCAATTTTCCTCACCGATCGATGGAGTCACAAAAGCTCATACTCTTGTCTTAACGTTACCCAGAGTGTGGCTTGTGTCAGCAGACAAAAACTTCATCGACAAGATTCATCCGTTTAAGGTCTTCGTTTACGGATTGGAAATTAAATTAGATAAGAAACACTTTGCCTACATGTAAGTAACTTGAATCAAGGTCTTAATTTTTTTTTGCTCATTTTCTCTTTTTTAAATCAGGGATGCAATGGAAAAGCTCAAACAAATCTCAAACCGGTTGGAGTTAATGGACTCATCGAAGTGAAAGCTAAAAGCAACGAAAAATTTCAACAATCACAGATTTTTACTTAAGGAAATTTTAAAATAAATGAGTCAATTTAAGAATCATATGAAACATGCTTATTCGTTTGTTCTCTTCTGTGACAGAAGTTCTGTCATCTTTTATTGTTTCTCAGAAATTTCAGACAATTTTGGCGTATGAATATCAAATCAAACGTTCATTCTTTTCTGGCATATTTTCTCGTGACGGTTTCTATGAGTACTGAGACGAAAAGGCTTTGAACAGTAAGTACAATCGTAGGGTCTTTCTCCCTACAAAAGAAATGGTTAAAACTTATTAATTCTGTAACATTTTCTTTACTCACCGAGTGAATTCTAAAATGTCGAGTCTAGAAATAAATAAATAATCAATTTGAATAAATTCAAAGTTATCTAATTCACTCACCAATTGACTGTTTGTGCAAAATCCTAAACCACAATCGGAACAAATGAAGTCTTTTAGCTTGAGATGAACGGATTTAAAATGCACTTTGTGAGCTCCTTTACAAGTGGAAACATGCGAGCAATGCTTACAAGGAACTACTTTGGATTTGTCGTGAACAAGCTTTCGATGTTCTAGCATAAATCGTTTGCTTTTGAAAGTTTTTGTGCAGACAGTGCATTTAACATAATCGGAAGGATCGATGTCGATGTGTGTTTTTTCGTGACCGTCAAGATTCCCTTTTGTGCTTAACATCTTGCCACATACTCTGCAAATGAATTTTTCTTTTGGACTGGTTGAGTGGACGGTGTTGATATGATTTCTGACTAATTGCTTCGTCTTTGTTTTGTGACCACAGTGATCACAAACGAAAAGATCCTCGATCGGAATCTGCGTGTGTTTAAAATATTCATGCTTCTCGAGATATCGTGCATCAGAAAACGATTTGAAACATTTTGAGCAGAAAAAATTCTGTTGATTTCTAAAAAGTAAAAATTTTATGTTTAGGAAGTATTTTCAGAAGAAAAGTCGTCATACGTTTGCTGTCTGGAAGTTTCTTCTTTTGAATGTTCACGCTTCAATCGTCTGAGAACATTGTTTTTGATCATTTGTGGCTGACATAGATCAGTAAAGTATTGGTCGGCTTTAATTAATTTCTTCCGAAGCTCACTAGCCGTATTAACATCTTTCATGCATTCTGCACAAATTAAATTCTTATCAAACTCAACATCACGAATTTTGATTAATCTTGATAACAACTTTCTTTGACTATCATTTAATCTGAGAAAACGTTCACCTTTCTCAGGTTGTAAGCAAACTCGGCATAACTTTAACTTTAATTCATCATTCATCATAAATATTTTCTAAAAATTTATCTCAAAAATTCTCTCCAAATATTTTGTAGAAATAAATGTTGAGAACATAAACATATGAAATATTCGTAAAAAAATTAAATACAAATAGGAAAACGTAAAGATTGAGTTATGTCGAGTAATTCACGGCTGTGCCGTATTTGTTTAGTTGATGAAGGCGATGGAGAGCATGTTCCAATTTTCGAGGATGACGGTTCAATTGCAAAAAAGATTTTAATTATTACGGGAGTTCAGGTTTGAAAGTTTTGAATTGTTTTGATTAAATTTCTGAATGAAAAGTTTTTCATAGATCGCTGAACTCGATGGATGTGATGTCCCTGCTCTAATTTGTGTATCATGCTTGAGAGATTTAACGAAAGCTATCCATTTTCGTAATAAGGCGATTCGAGCCGAAAGATATTTCAAGAGACCAAATGACTCGAGTCAGTTCGAGCCAGAGGTCCAAATCAAATTGGAAGATAATGAAGGTTTGGAAAGAATCAAGTCTGAGCCATACGAAGAGGATCCAAACTACGAATTTATGCAGAATATTGAGACATCCAGCGAACTGAAAACATTTGTTGACGTTTTCTCTCAAGAAGAGCATAGAAAATCAAAACATTCTGAACTGATAGATCTTGAAGATTTTGGATCTACTTCTGGAATCGTTCGGTGCAAACTTTGCTTAAAATCATTTACAAGCATCAGCAGTCATCAAAATCATATGAAGTCTGTCCATCAGAAACTCAGCGAGTCAGAGATGCATAAGTGTAAACATTGCAATCGATTCTTCAAGCTCAAAATTTACTTAAATAGACACATCGCAAGAATTCACGGAATCAAAGGAAATTCTTCAAAATGTCGCAATGAAAAGAAAAAATCACACGAGACAATATTTAACAAAGAAGATGTTTCACTTTATTGCGAGGTGAGTGCAGTGGCTTAGTTTTAATACTTATCTTGTTAAATTTATTATTCCTAACAGATTTGCAAACAATTCTTCACTACTCGCGGAAGCCTCCAAAAGCACGTTCGAGTTAAACATGAATTTGTTGACTTGAAGGATCGTTTTGTGTGTGATCATTGCGGTTCAAGTTTTCTGATCAAGTATTATCTTATCAGACACATCCGTGTAAGGCATTTGAGAAACTTCGTTGAGAAAAGAACGTAAGTTCAACTTCTGGGTTTCAATTAAATTCTTTTACTGATTATCTCTTTTAACAACAGACCAGATCAGCCAACGCCTTGTGAAGTTTGCGGGAAAATTTTAAAGAATCGCGGTTTACTTAAGCCTCATATGAGATCTCATAAAGTGATGACTGCAGACGATTATTGGTACCATTAGCCAAGTTTTAAACGTTCAAACTTCAATTCATAACGATAATTTATAGGTACTGCGACCTCTGTCCAAGGAAATTTAAAACGAAAGGTGGCTGCACATGGCACATTCAGCAACGTCACGTTTTGAAAGCAACGTGAGTAAATATTTAGCTGTAATATTCAGAATAACAATTCTGTTTTAGCTTTCCTTGCAAGCTTTGCCCTGGTGTAGTCTACAAAGGCAAATGGGAGCTTAAATGTCACATCAAGGTAATGAGATAATCTGAATCAAAGTTTATAGACATTAAAATTTCAATAAATATTTTTTCAGAGCAAGCACACAACAATCCGCGACTTCAAGTGTGAAATGTAGGTATTCGTCTGAAATATATAAATATTTACTAATAATATTTCTTTTAGTTGTGGCAAAGGTTTCATGGATAAGCAGAAACTTCAAATCCACACAAGAATCCACACAGGAGAGAGGCCCCACGCTTGTCACATTTGTCCACAAACATTTATTCATCAAACTGATCTAAGACGACACATTTGGGGACATGTAAGCATTAGAAAAATTTCATTAAAAATTATTTATTCTAATTTTAAAATAGACTGGCGAGAGACCTTACAAGTGTGAAAAACTCAACTGTGGTAAAGGATTCATGAAACGATCGGAATTGATAAATCACGAGAACCGTTGTCATCCACCTCCAGCAGCTCAGCAACAGTTTCCCTTTCAGCATTATGCAATGTAATTTTTAAAATTCTGACAATTCCTTGACAACATTAAAATTTAACATAAAAATAAAACCTAAACAAAATTTCTAAATATTTCGCTTTATTTAAATTTTAATCTGATGGCAAGAATGTATTTTTTTTCGTGTTGTGCGCAAAATGAAGTGAGATTATGCTAAAATTCTTTGACTAGGAAGTTCATAAAATCACCGATTAAGATTGATGCTACGAAATAAAAAGTTCTGCTAATGGCAAAAAGAGATAATAAAAATATCTAGTTCTAACTTAAATAGAATAGGAGTCTTTTAATAATAAAAATTTTAAATGAAAACATCTCAATCTTAAATGAATCAAGAAACCTTTAAAAAAAATTCTAACAAAATAAAACTCTAAATGCGAAATGTAACGAATCGCATTAAAAATCTATTTTAAATAAACATGACTCGTTTAAAACCTTATCTCATTCCGGTTTACCTCAAAAACACTGAATCTGTTGAGAAGGATTTTACAAATTAAAACGGAATAAAAGTTGCTTCTGAAGAAGTCTAAAAAGAATTTTATAAATGCTGCGCCAAATAATATTTATGAACCATAACAGACATAATCTACGTCATTTAAAGATCAAAATTTATTCTATACATTAATACAAGAACTTATGATTATTTTCTTAATCCGAAAAAGGTGAACGGCCTAAATTGCAACGAAGATGTTAAACCTTGAAGTCGTTTAAACTGAGCGAAAAAGTTCGCAGTATTGATAGTGCTAAGTACGTTAAATAAACTTTAACAATGTGTTATGAAACCTTCAAATACGAAACTAGATCTTTTGAGGGATTTTCACTGTCTCTCAAATTCACGACATGAAAAAACATCGAGCTCACGTAATTTCAACGTAGATGCATTTCCTGAATGAATGGAGAGAATAATGACTCCTCGGAGAAAAACTTGTTTCCGATGGAGAAGAAAAAATATTTCTGAGCTTGAACTTGATCGTGCTCATAGAAATGACCGGCATGAAAAAACTTGATTCTCAGTAGAAAAAAAATGCGGAAGATCATCGCGCGTCGAATGAAATCGACGTACAACGAGTCGTTGTATGTGAACATTTGAATTAAGAATTATGGTAACGTCTCTTCTACAGAATGTATCAGTTGATTCTGTTCTATCGAGCGCGACGCACCTGACTGATCAACAGTCAGAACTTCATTCTGGTTAAGAAGAAAACTTCATTGACAGAAAATGAAATTCAAAGTTTTAATTTTCGTAGCTTTAGTGTTAACAATTGAAGGTGTAACATCGCAAGAAACGTCGATTTTGGACGTTAAATTTGCTGATTTATTTCGAAGAGGTCGCGAAATATTTACAAAATTTGTTCAACCAAAAAACTTTCGACAAGGATTGTCTCAGAATATCAAGAATGGAAAGTCTCAAAAACAAATTTCAAACTCAACAAAATTCTTTTGCGATGTGAGTGGAGCTAGAAGCAAACTTGTTCCAAAGTCAGTTCATCAACTTCGTCCCGGAGACATTGATATTATTGGTGCCATCGGAGATTCATTGACAGCTGGAAATGGTTTATTTGCACTCGAACCCATTCAAATTATAGTTGAAGGTCGTGGTGCTTCGTGGTCGATTGGTGGCTACGAAAATTGGAGGACAATTTTAACTCTTCCAAATATTCTCAAAGAATTTAATCCAAAGCTTTATGGATTTTCTGAAAAGGGAACCGGAGCCTCGTACGACAGAACAACAAAATTCAATGTAGCAGAAACCGGGGTTAGTTTGACTTGATTAACTTGAATTTCAATTTTTATTTCGATTCTACTTTAGGCAATGACGAGCGATTCAGTTCATCAAGCGAGAAATTTAGTTAAAAGAATGCGAAGCGATCCAAATGTTAATATTAAGAATCATTGGAAGCTTATAACGCATATGATCGGCGCCAACGATTTCTGTCTTGATATTTGTTATTTTGATAATCAAGAAAAAGTCCTTGAGAAAGCGCGAAATGATCTCATTCTCTCCTTGAGAATATTGCGAGAGAACCTACCAAGAACAATGGTGAATGTTGTTCTTCCTCCTGATGTCACGATTCTAACTCATTTTACGAATGTGCCTAACGAGTGTAAATCGCTTCATTATATGGAATGTCCATGCTTCTTTAGCTTGAATCATCAGAGGAATCGTGATCGATCGATTGACACTATTCGGAGGTAAGAGGGAGATTTATAATTTTAAATATTGAATTGTTTAAAGTTTAATAATTTTTTAGATGGAAACTTCAAGTCGAAGAAGTGACCAAGCTTCCCGAATTTCACGATAGAAATGACTTCGAAGTAAACTTTCATCCATTCCTTGACAAGACTGATATCCCTCGGGACTCCCACGGGATAACTGATTACACTTACATGTCAACCGACTGTTTTCACTTGAGTCAGAAAGGCCACGCGAAAGCAGCAAAGGCATACTACAACTCGATTCTAACTCCCGAGAAACAGCGAGCGCGATCATGGGCAAACGAGTTTTCAACGTTCCGATGTCCAACGCAACAGTCTCCGTTTTTATTCACAACAAAAAACAGCTGATGTCTCTTTATCAATAAAGCTCATAATTCAATATCGTAAAGATTCAAAGTCAAGGTTTTATTTACGGTGATATATAATCGACGAATCTAAGCTTCGTCATTAAACATTCCATAAAACACTGGTCATAGAGAACGTAAACTTTATAATGACTCGCTTGTGAGAAAACTTGACTCGCGCGCATCGTGTCTGACGAGAAAATTATCATGCGTCAGACATTAAATAAATTTAAACGTTCGTTTAAATGTTCAACAATGCGTCGCTCCGCAAATTACCGGCTTTTTGTATTCCAAAGTCATCGCACGGCACTTTGCAATTGCTTCCGTGGAATTATTTAAAATGAATAACTGTAAAGGCTTTATTCCGCATCGATTGAAACTTTTGCCACATGCAATTGAAATCATTTAAGAACAAATATCAATAAACAGTTCTGAAGAAAAATAAAAATATCTTTGATTTTCTTATAAGTTTTAATAAAGTTTATTGATGACAAGGATATTTTTAATTAGTAAGATTAAAGGATCCTTATTAAGAAAAGATGTAATAAATATTTTGATGATTTACATTCATGTTCAAATCTTTCTCAATTGTCTGAAAAAAGAGCTTTTAGAGTTCTAGCAAAAAGCTCATCAAAATAATTTTATTTAAAATTAAATGTTGTTCTCGTAAAATAATTTTTTTCCGAGAACTTATCTAATTTCAAAAAGCTTTTTAAAAAATCTAAATTTATTTTATGTAAAGAAAAAAGATTTAAAATGCATTCGAAAGAATTAATTTTAACAGGCTCGAGTTTTTTGTGTGATGTTAAACATCGCGTCAATAAATTTTTGCCTTTCAAAGTATTTGTCTTGTGACGTCATCGTTAATTTTGATAGAAGCTCCAACTTTAAAAGATAGTCGTAGTAGCCATTATCTCGTAAAATCTCAAGCGAACAGTCACTTTCTTCCTTCTTTAAGTTATCGTAAGCGGGTTCGAGGATGCTTCTCATGATCTCCTCGCAATTGTAGTTTTCCATTGTGACGTTCTTCGGGTTTATGTTCAGATTGTAAGCGAAAGCATCAATCAAATATTTGTCGATGAGATAACGTCGAATACAATATTCATTTTCGCCCTTTGCATACAACGAAGGTCGTTTCTCTAAGGCAGAGTCGAAAAACTTTCCAAAGTGATCAGATGCGACGCATTTTTCTAATATTTTCACGCCCATCTTATCAATTTCTTCTTTCAACTCTTCATATCTTAGTTCTCTCGAAGAGCTTCTCCAGAACTTCCAACCAACGTCAAGCATTCCAACCGCCAAAAACCTCAGAGCAACATTTTCGTAATCTTCCGATGCTGACTCTCGTTTGAAGCATTCAATCTGAGGTCTTACATTCTCGTCGTCGTTCATGCTCTCGAATATTTTCTCGTTAAAGTCATCAAGCTTGATTCGAATGAAACTTTCACATTCAGCTTCCGTTCCTGGAAAAGCGTCTACGGAATCAAGAATATTCTCGTCAATTCCATGCGACTTCAAGTGACTAACGATGCATTGAAGTGAGAGATTGGCGAATGTCTCTTGGATTAGAATTGTAGAGAAGAACAAGGCGAGACTAGATAATCTGAAAATGAAATTTATTTTCTCACTCAAAGTCTCAGAAAGTAATTTTTATATTTGAACCTCATTTTTCTTCCTAGAGTAGTTCACAATCGAAAATTCAAAGTAAGACTGCGTCAAATTTTTTCTCGAGCGCCCCGATAAACAATTAGAATTCAAGAGGAGTCATTATTTAGTGACGTTAGATTAATTTCGTCATTATCTTGTCTGAGTTTTCTGAGTTGCTTCGTCATTGATGAATGAACTTGACCCAGAGGCTGTTTTAGTAAATTCTTCCGATAATTTTGATTTGTTTGATCTTTGACCTGTAAACAGTTTTATTAGCTTTATAGAGAGAGGGGGCAGAGATGACGAGCCACTACGTACTTCGTCTACTGGGAGATGTTTACAAATGTAAATCTGGATCTTGGTTTCTTTTTGTAAAATTGTTCTCGTTTTAGCGATCCATTCATAATCGTTAAACTCTCACAATCCGCATCTTTCAGTGATAAATATTTAAAAACGCATCTCAGAGCAATTTTATCATCTTTTGAAGTATTAGAGGAAATGAGATTGACAGCAATGATAGTCAGAAGCAAAATTAATAATTTCCTGAAAAAAAAAATTCAAGTGAAAAGATCAAAAGAAAAGAAAAACATTTGAAAAATGTGTTACTTACATCCTTTTTCCTCAAGTAATATTTCATGAGTTAACTCTGTTTATAGACTAGTGGCAATCGTTTGATTGAAGATTAATTTATAGTTTAGCAAACAAATACTTGTTGACTGGATTCTATATCGTTAAACTTTTAAAATGAATTACGACATCCTCAGAGTGCAATTAACTTTATTCAATACAGTTTTTTGAAAATTAATAGAACAAATCTTATCATTTATTTTCAATTCTCCTTCCTTGGAATTTTACTATTACGTATTTAGATTAATTTCTTCAATTCTTGGTATTTTTGTTGATAATACCACATCAGATTCATGTAAATATTTCTTCGAAGTTTTGATAAGATTAACTAACGAAATTGTGTTTCTGTTACGAAATTTTCAAGTTCAGGGACTTTGATAAGATGTTATCAAGACAAAAATTATTTCGCGTATGCGTTGCGCGAACATACGATTACGAGATCGTGTAAGAGAGAAGTTTAATGAAAGTAAAATATTTCGCAGGTTCCACACGAAATCCGAAAATCATTTTTTTTCTAAACAAAATAATCAAAAGAAATCCAAAATAATCAAAAATTCGCGTGATAGCTTAAGCATCAAAAGGCTTCCTTAACTTCTTGAAATTTTAAGACAGGTTTCATACTAGCTACAAAATTTTTATCTTTCTCTTATGAACTATTTTTCTTAAATTGTCACACATTTTGTCGCAATTATTTCGCTTTCATTTAAAGGTTAATTTTTTATCTCTGTCTTTCTTTCAATCACTTTCTCTCTTGTAACTTTTGAAATAAATCACTTTCCATTAGTTCCTCGACTAGTTCATTAGTTCACCGAAAGCTTTATTTCTTTCAACTTAATATTTTTCAGAATATAATCATTGTTTGTGATCTTTAAAAAAGCTTTAAAGCAAAAGTTTTCATTGAAAGTTCTTTTTACAAGCTTAAGTTCGTATTCAGCAGATATTTGATTCGTAGTTGTCTCGACAAGTTCTTCGGCTGAAATTTACTAACACTAAGCACACGAGCGATATAAAAAGCTTTAACGTATCCATTCCTTAATCATTTGTCAGAAAACCTTCCCTAAGATGGCGATTGCTTACTTTTTTCTGAACAGTGCTTTAATACTGCAAGTTAAAAAATAATTAGCTGTGAAGTGTTTTAATGAGATTAATTTTCAGGGGATCTTCGAAGCCATATTTGATAAAGCTTTTCTTCGTTATACTCGCATATCAGCTCGCATTTCGACCTGAATACGATTATCCTGTTGACTTCTTAACAAGAACGACTCCAACTTACAATCCTAATCCTTTCAATCCACACAATTCAGGATGGCTAAGTATATTCAGGAACGTTTCTGATAATGCTTGTGAGAGATCGAGACATGGATCTGATTTAACCTTTGATTTTATTGTGGTTGGTGCTGGAGCTGCTGGTTCTGCAATCGCTGCTGGTTTAAGCGAAAATTCGAATTGGAAAGTTCTCTTGATAGAAGCTGGAAATGATTCGCTCGTTGAATCGGTCGTAAGTTCATTTTCTGGTACTTCAAAATCTTGTTTCAGTTTTGAATCCATAAGGATATTGGCTTGGCCCTTTACGGTCTAAATAACTCTAATCTCTGGCGCTACAATGCTGAGGTCGTTAACACTTCATCACAAGCTTTCAAGAACGGATGTCAAATGATGCATGGAAAACAACTGTGAGTGCAACAACTATCTATTACAAGGTAAGAGAGATAAGGGCAAATTCTTTCACAGAGGTGGTTCAACTGGGACTAATATAATGCTGTACGTTTGTGGATGTGATCGCGATTACGATAATTGGGCTAAGCTTGGCAATGAAGGTTGGAGTTACAAGGAGATGTTGCCATTCATCAAAAAATCAGAAGATAATCATGACATCACTAAAAATAGAACGTTCCACGGAGTTGGGGGACCTCTCAGCGTTAGCAGTTATCCCGTTATCAATCCCTTTGTTCATTCATTGCGAAGAGGCTTCAATGAGTTAGGTTACAAGAATTTAAGTGACATAAACTCTGGCGAATATAACGGATTTGTTGAACTTCAAGGAACAGTCAAAAATGGTGAGAGATGCAGTGCTTACCAAGCATTTATTCAGCCAATCAAGGAACGAAAAAATCTCTTTATCGTCAAGAATGGGTTGGTAACAAAGATTCTGTTCAAAGGAAAGAAAGCTATTGGAGTTAACGTGAAAACTTTGCATTTTCGTTGCCGCAACATTCGATTCAAAGCTTCAAAAGAAGTAATTATTTCTGCTGGTGGTCTCAATTCTCCGAAGATCCTTCTTCAATCTGGCATTGGCCCCGAAGATGAGCTAAGAAAACTTAACATTTCTGTTGTTCATAATTTACCTGGAGTAGGAAATAACCATCAAGACCATGTTTATCCAGTTCACTACGTGAAAATGAATCCAAATGGACCTGCTCGAAGCCAAGATGATATCATGACTGACATAAATAAATATCTGACTAACAGAACTGGAAACTATGCTCATATTGGCACAGTGAACTCTGAAGCTTTCATAAATACGACAGATCCAAACGCGAAGTATCCAGATGTTCAACTAAATCTTAATCATATTAGGAAATCAACTGAAGACATCCTTCAGCAATTGTCTAATTTTGGGTATAAAGACAGTTATCTCGCTACAATTAAAGAAGCCAACGACCACTACGATATCATTAATGTTTTCACAATTCTCTTGAACCCTGAGTCAAGAGGAAAAGTTGAATTGAGAGGCAAGGATCCCGAGTTAACTCCTAAAATCACTTCAAACTTCCTTACTGTTGAAAAAGATGTTGATACGATTATTCGAGGTATTAACAAGATAAAAGCTTTATTGAAAACAAATGCATTTAAAGCTTACACTCCTGAATTTATAAAATTCAATATTTCCGAGTGCAATTCTATCCCTTACCCATCCGATAGATACGAGAGATGTTACCTTAAGTATATGACCGCAGCTTTATGGCATCCAAGTGGAGCTTGCAAGATGGGCCCAGTTTGTGACACTCAAGCAGTTGTCGACCCAACATTGAAAGTTCACGGAATTTCGAATCTCCGTGTTGCTGATGCGAGCATCATGCCTAGAATTGCATCCGGAAACACACAATGTCCTACGTACGCTATCGGGCAGAAAGCAGCTGACATGATTAAGAGGGCATGGAGAAGATTTTAAAAATAGTTTATCTTCATTCAATACTAAAATTAAATTTTGTACAAATTTTCACACTTAAACATTAAATGAGAAAACTTATTTTACTCATGCTCAAGAGAGCGAATAAAAATAATCCAAAACCAAAACTCTAATCTTTGAGATTAAATACGATTACGAGATCGCGTAAGAGATAAGTTTAATGAAAGTAAAATCTTTCACACGGAATCTGATTTTTTTTTTTCTAAACATGAAAGCTAAAATAATCAGAAATTCGTGTAATAGCTTAAGCATCAAAAGTTAAAAAAAAAGGGTTTTCGGTTTCCTTAACTTCTTGAAACTTTAAGATAAACTTGTGGTAATAATCGAGCATCGACAGGCTTTATACAAACTACAATTTTTTTATCTTTCTCTTATGAACTATTTCTCTTAAATTGTCACACATTTTGTCGCAATTATTTCGCTTTCATTTAAAGGTTAATTTTTTATCTCTGTCTTTCTTTCAATCACTTTCTCTCTTGTAACTTTTGAAATAAATCACTTTCCATTAGTTCCTCGACTAGTTCATTAGTTCATCGAAAGCTTTATTTCTTTCAACTTAATATTTTTCAGGAAATAATCATTGTTTGTGTTCTTTAAAAAAGCTTTAAAGCAAAAGTTTTCATTGAAAGTTCTTTTTACAAGCTTAAGTTCGTATTCAGCAGACGTTTGATTCGTAGTTATCTCGACAAGTTCTTCGGCTGAAATTTACTAACACTAAGCACTTGAAAAGCTTTAACGTATCCATTCCTTAATCATTTGTCAGAAAACTTTCCTTGAGATGACGATCGCATATTTTTTTCTGAACAGTTTTACAATACTGCAAGTTGAAAAAATAATTAGTTGTGAAGTGTTTTAACAAGATTAATTAATTTTCAGGGGATCTTCGAAGCCTTATTTGATAAAGCTTTTCTTCGTTCTACTCGCATATCAACTCGCATTTCGATCTGAATACGATTATCCTGTTGACTACTTAACAAGAACGAGTCCAACTTACAGTCCTGAACACAATTCAGGATGGCGAAGGACCGTTTCTGATAATGCTTGTGAGAGATCGAGACATGGATCTGATTTAACTTTTGATTTTATTGTGGTTGGTGCTGGAGCTGCTGGTTCTGCAATCGCTGCTGGTTTGAGCGAAAATTCGAGTTGGAGTGTTCTTTTGATAGAAGCTGGAAATGATTCGCTCGTAGAATCGGTCGTAAGTTCATTTTCTGGTTCTTTAAAATCTTGTTTCAGTTTTGAATCCATAAGGATATTGGCTTGTTCCTTTACGGTCTAAATAACTCTCATATCTGGCCCTACAATGCTGAGGTCGTTAACACTTCATCACAAGCTTTCAAGAACGGTTGTCCAATGATGCATGGTAAACAACTGTGAGTGTACTCAGTCAATAATTTCTTCTGCTTTCTATTACAAGGTAAGAGAGATAAGAGCAAATTCTTTCACAGAGGTGGTTCAACTGGGACTAATATAATGCTGTACGTTTGTGGATGTGATCGCGATTACGATAACTGGGCTAAGCTTGGCAACGAAGGTTGGAGTTACAAGGAGATGTTGCCATTCATCAAAAAATCAGAAGATAATCATGACAGCACAAAAAATAGAACGTTTCACGGAGTTGGGGGACCTCTCAGCGTTAGCAGTTATCCCGTTATCAATCCATTTGTTCATTCATTGCGAAGAGGCTTCAATGAGTTAGGTTACAAGAATTTAAGTGACATAAACTCTGGCGAATATAACGGATTTGTTGAACTTCAAGGAACAGTCAAAAATGGTGAGAGATGCAGTGCTTACCAAGCATTCATTAGACCGATCAAGGAACGAAAAAATCTCTTTATCGTCAAGAATGGGTTGGTAACAAAGATTTTGTTCGAAGGAAAGAAAGCGATTGGAGTTAACGTGAAAACTTTGCATTCTCGTTGCCGCAACATTCGATTCAAAGCTTCAAAAGAAGTAATTATTTCTGCTGGTGGTCTCAATTCTCCGAAGATCCTTCTTCAATCTGGCATTGGCCCCGAAGATGAGCTAAAAAAACTTAACATTTCGGTTGTTCATAATTTACCTGGAGTAGGAAACAACCATCAAGATCATGTTTATCCAATTCACTTCGTGAAAATAAGTCCAAATGCACCTGCTCGAAGCCAAGATGATATCATGACTGACATTAGTAATTATCTGACTAACAGAACTGGAAACTATGCTCATATTGGCACAGTGAACTCTGAAGCTTTCATAAACACAACAGATCCAAACGCGAAATATCCAGATGTTCAACTAGATCTTCATCATATGAGGAAATCAACTGAAGACATCCTTCAGCAATTGTCTAATTTTGGGTATAAAGACAGTTATCTCGCCACAATTAAAGAAGCCAACGACCACTACGATATCATAATTGTTTTCACAATTCTCTTGAACCCTGAGTCAAGAGGAAAAGTTGAATTGAGAGGCAAGGATCCCGAGTTAACTCCTAAAATCACTTCAAACTTCCTTACTGTTGAAAAAGACGTTGATACGATTATTCGAGGTATTAACAAGATAAAAGCTTTATTGAAAACCAATGCTTTTAAAGCTTACACTCCTGAATTTATAAAATTCAATATTTCCGAGTGCAATTCCATCCCTTACCCATCCGATAGATACGAGAGATGTTACCTTAAATATATGACCGCAGCTTTATGGCATCCAAGTGGAGCTTGCAAGATGGGCCCAGTTTGTGACACGCAAGCAGTTGTCGACCCAACATTGAAAGTTCACGGAATTTCGAATCTCCGTGTTGCTGATGCGAGCATCATGCCTAGAATTGCATCCGGAAACACACAATGTCCTACGTACGCTATCGGGCAGAAAGCAGCTGACATGATTAAGAGGGCATGGAGAAGATTTTAAAAATAGTTTATCCCCATTCAATACTAAAATTAAATATTGTGCAGATATTCACACTCAAACATTAAATGAGAAAACTTATTTTACTCATGCTCGAGAGAGCGAATAAAAATAATCCCAAACAAAAACTCTAATCTTTGAGATTAAACAAAATTTATTGAGAAAGAGAAGTTGATCAATAAACAGTGACGCATTTTTCAGACGCGGCCTTGTTTATGGAGCTTTCAATTTTTTTCTTCAATTCGTCGAGATGTTCCTTCTGATTAAAATAATTCCAAACGGCGACTCCCAGTCCGTTGATCTTGATGGCTTCGCGTTGCAAAATGATGTCGCGATTCGTCTCGGTTTTGATTGCTGTCATTATGCAAGTTGTATACTTGGCAAAAAACGAATCTGCTTGAAGTTTATCGTTGATCTTTCCATAAGCTTTAGTCAACTTAGCGTTCATCAAATTCTCACAATCGACTTGCGAATCAATTTTCTTATCAACGGAGGAGAAGAAATCTTCGTTTATTCCTTTTGTTTGTAAATATTTTACGATGCATTTTAAGGTGTTTTTATCATCGGCCTCTTCGGCACCGATAAGATTGACAGTCAAAGTGACCAGAAGCAAAAGAACGATCCTAAAGCGAAATAAAACTTTGAAATATTTTTAAAACAAGTTATTTTCTTACTCACTTCATAATGCGGAGTTACTTCTCGAACGAACTTTAAAACAAAACTGAGAAAACATTGCTCATATCAGCATCATCGGATTCGTTAATGGTGAGAGCAAATTTACAAACAAATGATTCAAGTTTAAAGCAAATGACTCTTAAAAATTATCAGCAAAGTAAACTTCTCGGAAGAGGCAACGAGTGTGTTGGTAATTCAGTCATCAATATGTATCATCATTTTTGACTCAATAAATTCTAACTTATACAATTTTTAATAAAATTATTCTATAATTTTTTTGGACGAAGCTAAGATATTTATTTAAAACTTATTCTAATAGCAAACATCCACAAAGCTCCTGAGTTAACTTACAAAATCTTGTTCCTTTAAATTTCTTTGAAATGACTTTTAACGTCGATAGGAAATTCAATCTTTTTCTACAAAAAACACTTTGCATTTTAGTAACTTGTGTAGAGTAAACAAATGATCGTTGTTTGAAATGGATAATTGGCAAAATAAATGTCGAGTTTGTCTTAAGCCAGGACGCTTATTACCTCTATTCGACGAAACGTCTCAAAGTGTTGAGAGAGTCTTCATCATATCTGGAATTCAAGTAAAATTCAATTTCTTTGCAAATTCATAACAATAATTATCCTTTTTTCAAGTTTGATGACTACAAAGAGATTTGGCCAGACAAAATTTGCTTAAAATGTTCAAATGCTTTGAAAACCGCAATACAAATTAGAGAGATGTGCATTGAAAGTGACAAACTTCTGAGGGATCAACTGAGATCAAAGATTTTCAAACAGAATGCTGAAGACGAGATCCTTAAAGAAGAAATAGCCATCGAAGAAGAATTTCTCTTTGATGAGATTTATACTAAGGAAGAGACTGAAATAACAAATACGATTTTAGAAGTAACTGAACAAAACGAGTTTGCAGAGATAAATGAAACCGAGAAAACCAAATGCAAAATGTGTGAAATTTGCGGGAAATCTTTCACCAAAAATTACATTTCACACCATCGAAGAACTCATCAAGTTGAAAATGTCAACCAATTTTCGTGTAAGTTTCTTGATTTTGTATAATAATCAAAGGAATTAATGATAAACATCATTCAAGGCGATCTCTGTGGACTCAGTTTTAAGCTCAAATGCTACGTCTACTCTCATATGAAGAATGTACATTCGTCAGTTAAAAAATGGAATTGCAAGATTTGTGGCAAAGGATATGCAAAGGTAAATCAAGAGACTCTCAACTCTTGAATGTTTGAAAATAATTTATTGTATTTGCAGAAAGATACTTGGGTTTGTCATATGAGAGTTCATTCAGAAAACGGTTAGTCAATAAATTAATCGAGACCCTCATTAATTTATTTCATTTTAACAGGTCGAATCTTCAAGTGTTCATTCGAAAGTTGTTCAAAAAGCTTTGCAAAGAGAAATCAACTGACTGTTCATATGCGTGAGTTTGCGAATTTCGTGATCATAAATGTTATTCGTCCATTGACAAATTATTTCAATTAGGAATTCACACTAACGTGAGGCCTTACACATGCGGTTATTGCGGAAGAAGATTCATTCATTTCTCTGATCACAAACGGCACGTCATGGGACATGTAAGGAAATTTTATAATTTTTCGTTATAATTTTCATGCTTATTCAGATTTCTGTAATAGACAGGCGATCGTCCACACAAATGTTCATTTCCGTACTGCCAAAAAGGATTTGTAAAAAGATCCGACCTTTCATCTCACGAAGAGACACACCGACGAAACTTAAATGACTGTCATTGAGTCTAAGACTGAAGAAGACGTCGAGTGAGTGAAGGTGGGAAGTAAAAATTAATCCGCGATGCTTTAATCAGACGACGCGCGTCCACAAATCACACAATAAACTGCTAAATCATGTGCTAGCTAGAAAGCACACTAACATGTCTCTCCGGCGTTGAATTTTAAATTGGTTGCAATAAAACACAAACTACTGTCAGCATCGAACAAGCAGGTAATTTAATCTCCACAATATCATATTTTTCCCGAAACATCGAGCGAAGCTTGTACGATCCACAACCGCCTGCTTGTGTATTCGAGAGCTTTATAATCGACAAGTGCTTTACTTGGATTATCATGAAGGAGAGTCGCTATCAGTCGCTGTGCAAACGTCGTCTGAACAAGTTCGGTTTGAATTAGATGGAAGCCGGAGTGTGATAAATCTTGCAAAGTGGATTTAAATTGAAGACGAATTACAAGTGACGGAATTTTCAAGATGTATAAGCATCAGGATGTGCATGACATTCAGCACCAGTACTTCCGAAAGCCTGAGAACCTTTCGAAAGGAGAAGCAATGAGACGATTCCTTTATAATCCAAAGACGAACGAGTACTTTGGAAGGACAGGAATTTCTTGGGGTAAGAATAAGATTCGCGAAAAAAAAGAACTGTTGCCAGGATACATAAATCGGTAGATATCCGGAGCGACTAGATAAAGTGATCCGAGGTCGCACATCAAGCGAGAAAAGAAAGAAGTAATCGCAGAATTAAGCAATCTTGAATTAAATATACGATTTTTCTCCACTTTTAAATTGCTTCTTCCTATTTAAATTGAACAGAATTTTAAATTAGAAGAGCTTCGGTTTCATGATCATCATGCATTTTCAGTGTTTTCTCTTCGTGGCCTTTTTACGACAGTTTTGATGTCATCATCGCTCAAGTTATCTTTAATAACGATTACGCCATAGGATTCCTTGAAATATTTATATGTCGCGTAATGTTTTTCCTTTACGCGATTTCAATAAGCAAACTTTTAAGATTAACTTCCACAGATTCTCAAACGTTAAAAGAGCTTTAAGGCGACTTACACTAAAAGGTTTCAGTTTCCCTTTCCACCTTGAAAAAAACCTGTTTATGTACGCACAACAAATAAAGAAAAGGACGAGAACTATGTATGGTTCATCGAACCCTTAAAATATTGCGTAGCATGAATCAACGGCGTGGCCGTACATCAGGCAAGCCGATATTGTGCTTTGTATCTACATTCGAACGATCGCTTTACACAAGCAGCGCACACAGGTTCAGTCTACATCTTGCTTCAGTCTTCTTCGGACAACATTCGCTCTCTCGCGTGTTTCTTGGCAAATTCTGCTGAAGCTCACAATTTTTTGATTTTGGCGAAAAGCATTTCAGTTCGTGTTGAGAAACCTGTTTGCAAGCAAGCAACTGCGCGTTTATCGGTGACAGAATGAAATCAGACTGCTTATAGTCGACAGTATTTTCGTCGTGTTCGCCCTCCGTCCAAGAGAGAAACTTAGGGTTCTTAACGGCCTTTTTAATACGCGCCGCGTATCTTAATTCTCTTCAGTGTAACTCGTTTAGAGTTTAATTAGTGCTTAAGTCAGTTAGAAAGAAAATAAAATCCACTTAAGATGCAAAAGGGAACTTCACACTCATCCGAGGTGGACCAACCATTTTATGTTCGTCGGAAGCCTGATCCCGTTCCCTTCAGTAAATTTCTGTATAACAGCGATAAAGGAACGGTCATGGGCAGAACAGGCTCGTCATGGGGTAAGAACTTAGTGTCTGAGTGATTTTTAATGACCAAAAGAAAGTACTTTTGAGTGAAGAAGAGACACGGCGAAGAAGTCTCAACACAAATACAATGACACGCGCGAGTCCGTTTGATTTTCAGGTGTGGTGTGTGCTTTGCTCCGGCAAGCGTGATCCCAAACGCACTAATACCGATGTCGAGAATGCTCTTCTGGAAAAGTTTAATTAGCGAACGCAAGGGCGGGTCTCGTTGTGTATTGTTTAAGAAATTCAATGAGTCTCGTTTGATCATTCGTATTAGAGAAGAATGTTGCAGTAAACAATCGCTTAAGAACCATTCTTAATCGCTACAGTACCGACGTTACTCGACGATGATCCAATAAAATATTCCGAGATTATTCGTTTGATGATAAAGCGAATGTTTTTGTTGATGCAGCGTAAAACCGTTTATCGAGTCTAGGGTTGAGTCATCGGAAAAATGAAGCGCGGAGAAGAGAAAGAAAGACAAAATTGAATTACGTTGAGAGGTCAAACTATCACCGAAATATCATTCTCTTATTCTATACTGATATGAATGAAAATTTTGAGAACTAATCGCGATTACGTCTAGATTTTGGGGTCAGGGACATTCTGAGAATTTAAAACTCGTGTCATGCAGGAAAAAAATTAAAATAAATAAAAGATTCTTCTTGTTCGACGTCGGAATAATTCAAGCTTCGCGGAATAGAAAATATTTGGCTTCTTGCACTTTTTACTTTCTATAATTAAAGACAAGCCGAAATATCAAAAATAAAATAATAGTGAACAAGCAAGAGCTAAACAGCATTGAGATGACATTATGCATAGAATAAAAATACTCGTTGCTCCATTTAAGCGGATCATTATGCGCGCGATCATGAAATCGTTGACTGAATTGAAAAATTTGTCGTCGGCTTTGGGCGACTACTTTTTGCACAATAGCTAATCATTGATTTCAACTGCAATTTGCTAGTACTGAGAACCGCTCGGTCGCAGTTGATTGGAGACGGCAAAAATGTTTTGTTGAGGTCATTCAACAAGTTGAGCGACAAGCGATCGCTAAAATCACCTGCAAAATAGAATTAAACGCTTTAGCCGCAACTCGGCCGTGAATTTTCTTCTCCCTCCTCGTTTTCCCCATCAACATTGGAAATCAATAACTTAATTACTTTCGTCTCGTTACAGCTAAAATCGGATTTTTCTACACTGTTTTCTACGGCGTTTTAGCCGCTCTTGTTGCTGTTTGCATGCTGGTCTTCTTGCGAACACTCGACCCACGCATCCCCAAATGGCAACTTCATGAATCTCTCATCGGAACAAACCCAGGTAGGCATAACTGTTCTAGGAATAGCGGCTATTTGTTCGAATAGTTAACATTGCTTACAACGTAATCTAGTTCTATTTGCTAATGTAGTTATCAATATTCTTTAATCTGCAGGTCTGGGTTTCCGTCCACTCCCTCCAGAGGACAACGTCGAGAGTACGCTGATCTGGTATCGTGGAACTAACAAAGAAAACTTTGAAGTCTGGACCAACGCTCTTGACGAATTTTTAAGCCGTAAGAATAAATTTTATTATCGAAGGTTTCTTACAGTAATCATACGAAAAGTAACAACACTTGTTCAAATATGTACTTAAGAGTCTTTCTCGTCTTGTTTTTAAAAGAAAACACTTTTTCTCAAAAGTTGAACCGTCATAGAATTTTTATTTATCCCAAAAAGTTGCGCAACCAGAAGTCAAACGCTCTTGAATGCATAAGAATTCACGAATCGTGGAAGAGAGCCAGCGATTTATTTATTTGTAACTTGCTTGCGTCGTCTCCCAGACAAATGGCATTTTAATGCAAATAATAATTACTCATCGCTCGACTTTACGAGACTCGATTTAATTAACATCGATTAATCATTTACAGCATACAAGACACCTGGTTCTATTTCGGGACGCGGTCAGAACATTTATAATTGCGATTACGGACAGGAGCCACCAAGAGGTCAAGTGTGTGACGTTGACATCAAGTCATGGGCTCCTTGCGTTCAGGAAAATCACTACAATTATCACCGAAGTGCCCCTTGCATTTTCCTTAAGCTCAACAAGATCTTTGGATGGCGCCCACATTTCTATAACGATACTGTTGCCTTGCCGCATAATATGCCAAAGGATCTGAAAGAGTTTATTAACAGCACAGCAGCTTCTGAGCCACTTGCGGTTTGTTTTGAATATTTAAAATTGGAGAATTTATCTAATCTCTAAATACTTTTTTCAGTTGAACACAATTTGGGTATCGTGCGAAGGTGAAAATCCAGCTGATTTGGAGAATGTAGGACCAATCAAGTATTATCCTCGTCGTGGATTCCCTGGCTATTACTACCCATATGAAAACTCTGAGGGCTACTTGAGTCCACTCGTTGCTGTTCATTTCGAGCGGCCAGTTCGTAAGTGTTAATTACAAAGCATTTCGTTCTCGAAAGTTTAATATTTCGTTGTTTCTTTTAGGCGGGATTATCATCAACATTGAGTGCAAGGCTTGGGCCAAGAACATCAGACACGACCGTGTAGACCGAGTGGGGTCAGTTCATTTTGAATTGATGATTGATTAAGCGGCTTGCTCCAAAAATAACTCAAAAGCACCAAGCTTTGAAAAGTATTTTAAAAACATGAGAAAGAAAAGTTGAATCTCAACCAAACAATGAGACGCCTTTAAGAGAGCGAGATCTATTAGATTTTTAGACATTTCTAGATTAAACAAAAGACAATTTGAAAGTGTCAACACTTCAATTCTTCTTTGTCCTGCCCTAAACTTCATTTTTTTGTCCAATAAAGAGTCAGTGTCGAATTATTTTAAGACAAATTTCTTCTCAGTTTTATTGATAAAATATTTCTCCAGCATAGCACGTCGGAGAAGCCTCGATGCGTTCTTACAAAACTACATTCAAACACTTATGATTAAATGAAACTAAAATTTTAAGATGAATTAATTAACAGCAGCTTAGCACTTCGAGTGTGAGATAAATTTCCAGGAACCTTTGAGCTCAGTTCGTGACTGACGTGTTGCCCAAAGTCCGCATCAGCTTATAACATTCTTTCAAGCGATGTTTGTCGCCAAAGCGCTCGTTAATTCGACAAGCTTCTTCAAGCAGTCCTGCACGTTCTCCCGGTGACGAAAGACATGCCTGCGGCAAATGCTTTACAGCCACATACAACGCAGAGGCTCGCTCTCGTTCACCTTCGTATTGATGGCGATCTTTAGATCCGCAGATTATCGATTGCTTGCTGTTACGTTGACGAAGACTACGATCGAGCAGGAACTGAGTTTTGACAGGAGCCGCTCCGGACATCAAACGAAGAACGGCTTCGTATAAATAAATTCTTGACTGCGCGTTCTTAAAATGACAAGAAAATATTTTCAAAAAATGTGTCAAAAATGTTACGAAGTCAATAACTTACCGGAATGTTGATCGTCAAAGAACGAAGTAAATTCAAATCGTTTTGGAACTTTGTTACAATTGCTGACTCAACAGGAACGAAATTATAGTAATCGTTCTCGTAATGGCCATATTCAAGTTCCCACAATGAAGTTCTGGTTTCCATGATCCAATCGATAGCCAAAAGTTGAGCGAACTGTAAATGTAAAAGTTCGTCATTGTTTATATTTTTTTTTGCTGTCATAAACGATTTAGGTAAACTTCAACGAGTTTTGATGAATTTGGAACATCACACGGGTTGCACTGCAGAAGTATTGCCAAATTTTAATGGTTTAACGTGCAATGCAACTACAATGCACCCACGTAACGTTCAAACTTTTTATGCTGTAAACGTTGATATTAATTAAAGTTTGTAGACAAGACTCACCAAGATTTTTCCACGCAGCGGTCCCTTGCACTTTGTTGTGGTCAAATTATCGCTCAAATAGTGACTGGCAGCGTTACAGTCACGATAAATTTGACGAATGTCAACTGTAACTCCCTTAGTCCTAAAAATAATATAAATTAATCCAATGATTCATTCCTCAGAGTGATATCAATTTACATTAAACCCTTTCTTGCATTCCAAGCAGCAAACAAAGACTTGGGCAAATTATTTTCCAATCCAGTAAATTCTACTGGCCATTTCTCGATGAACGAGTAAAGTTTTTCAGCAGAATGGTCTTCACCAAGAAGCCAATAAGCAGCGACACTCAGCACGCTACACCACCACTGAGCCAAACGATCCTCGCATTCCATCAATGATGAAACATTTTCAGCAAATTGAATTGGCTTTTCAGTTGACATGCTGTGTGTAATCAGCTCAGTATAGCTAAGAACATCACTAATCTGTGATCTCTTGAAAGTTCGCTCGCCATCTGCTGAGTCACTTGCTTCATCCGCTGAAGAATTAGGACTTGCTTCTGATTCTGGGACTTCCTTGGTTTCTTTTCTGCTAACACAGTTTCCAGTTGATTCCTTCGACACTTCATTTTTGCTTGATCCGGATCCGACAAGGCATTGAATTGCTTTCTCCATCAAATGCTCACGGTAATCTCTCAAAATGAACGACAACGGATCTGCCTTGTTGCCCAGTTTACTAAAGACTGATGTCTCAGGAGCTTGGCTTTCGTAACGGAAGCGATGTGTGACCAAGAATCGATAGCCGTATGGTGTAAATGCCCATTGGAATCTCGATGGAACGTGACTACAAAGCAAGCTCGCTTTCTTAGCTTGGCTCAAATAGTAGCGACAGAAGAATTGTAGCATTTTCGGATAAGTCCGTTTCACACGTAACGCAGCCGCCAAGTAAATTTCCATCAAATTCTCAGGTTCCATTGTGCTCCCTGCTGCTTCTGCCATGTTCACTGAGCATAATGACAGCATGAGTCCGTTGGAGTCTTTCATATTCGATGTCAAGTGCAGCTGATTCAAACGATGATACACCAAAGCCAATTCTTTCGCAGAGCTCAAAGCTTCCAATCTCTGAGATTCAGGATTGAAAAGTCCTCCGTTTCGTCGAGATAAGAATCGACCAATCCACATGCGATGAAGTCCCATTCGAATGAACTGCCATGAAGTTGAAGTTAAACATTCCAATCGTGACATCGGCAACGAAATTCCGAAAGTTTGTAAGCAGCGAATGAGCTCATCATATGATTCTTTACTCTTGCCCTGTAAATTAAACAATTATTATATTTCCACTAACGATGTTTTGAAATCACTGCTTACCCGTTCAAAATCCAAATCTGATTGTTTCTTATGCTTCCAATATTTCACACTCTCGTTTGATTGATTCTTCATAATCGGATCGCCATACACGAGCATTTTAATCAAACAACCAATGATAAACAGCAAATTAAACATCCACAAAGTAAACATCGTTGAGATGTTCCGCAATGACATGTAACCAGCGTCATCATCCCACCATAAAATAGTTCTTCGTCCTGCATCGCCTTCATCTGATCCAATCGCACTTGATCCTCCTGAATATCCGTTCAGCATTTTACTGAAGGGATTTACAATGAAAACAGCGAGCATGAACATGCACAAAGTGAGGCGAGAGTGCGAAGTCATTCCTCGCACTGATGTGCCGTCACTACTGTTGTCGTCTGAATCATCCTTGAGGCCTGAGTCGCAGAAAGGCGATGAAGGCATTGATGAGTCGGAATGTGATGGTGATAGCGATGGATTGGATTCGTCGCTTCTTGGAGGCGTCATGACACTTGCATTTTGTTGACTGGTTAGTAGATCCTTCAGTCCATGTTTGCTCTCCGTCATCACGTTCTTAAGATACATATTTTCCTGTTTTAGTTTGTTGTTTTGATTTTGCAAGTAGCGAATATGATCAATAGCTTTTCGAAGAATTGCTGACTTGTGAAGTTTCGCGTCAACTCCGACCGTGATGTTTTTCAATTCAATGATGCACGAGTTGATTGAAGTGCGATATCGTCTCTCGATCGCATTATGAGCTGATCTTTTCACTTCTTTTACTTTTGGTGGTCCTGATGATCCAATCGAAAATTTATTTTCACCATCGAGAACAAGAGAGTTGAGAACGATTGTTCCTGGGGCATTGACCAGTTGTATATTCTGGCCATCGTTTGCTGTTGTATACATTACTGTAGGGTTGGCTTGAAGTAGAACTGGTTTGTTATCCCCATTAGTTTGAATCAACTGCATGACAGGCATCGCCTGAGTTGTATTCGTTTTTTGCTGTTTGAGCGGTTGCTGTTTGGTTACGGACTGAGTTGCTGGAGCAATCGTCTTTAAGTTGTAAAAATTTGAGTTTTGTAAAACAATCGTTGATGGTGATGTCGTGATGACGTTTGATCGATTCTGAGTTATGATTACCGATGTAGGAGCTGGTTGAGGTTGAATCTTAACTTGGTTTTGTTGTTTTGATAACGCAGTTGCTGGTTTGATAGGCTGATACTGCGAAACCTTAGCTGCTTGTGGCTTTGTCTGTGCAGGTTGAACTGCGACAGCTTCGGCTGCTTTAATTTGGGAAATTTCGCTGAATGCGTTTTGAGCTGGCGAAGGATTCATTATAACGTCGTCCTGCTTTAATTCGGCTTGAGCGTTGTTTTGAAGTTGATTATTCTCATCCCAGCTTAGCTGACTTAAGAAGTTCTCGTCCATGATGTTCAGCAGCTTCTCCTCGTTGAGCGCATCTGAAAAGACGTCGTCACAAAATATTTACACAATAATTCGATCAAAACAAATAATAAACTTACAAATCTCGTTGAGGTCGAGGTTCTCTGGAATGTCCAGATCCATTTGATGCTGGAACTGATCCCAATCATCCATGATATCTATTTATTTTATGAATTTCCTTAATCTTTCACTTTTTGCAAATCCTAAAATATTTCAACCAATCAGAGCGCCGCATGAGAATCTGATGATGAAGAAATATCCGTCGATGACGTCAAATATCTTTGAAATGACTCATGAAATATTTTTTTCTTGATATTTCGTCAGATATAAGTGTTTATCAATAAATTCGACTTTTTTGATTATTTTGATAATTGAGTGGAAATTTTGTGATATCATTGGCGAATATTTCCTTTCGATGAAATTCGGACAACAATAACAAATTTCAGTAATTCTTCTTAATTTCACTTGCTTTTTCTTATATGAGAAATCAATGACACTAAATATTTAACTTGCTATTTATTTTCTTTGCTAAATTATCCAATTTCTTACAATTTTGTGAAACGCGAAATTCAATTGTAAATATTCCGTTAAATTTTGACATTTCCAACAGGAGCAATAAAATAAGTTTCGTCTTCGTTTTCCTTAGCGTTCTTCATGAGATCACCGCGGATTTTTCCTTCTGTAACTTCATCTTCTCTCAATTCAAGTGGAAAGTTCTCAAGAACTGTGTAAAGAGGCTCGACATCTGTGGTGTCGATGTTCTGAATTTTGCTCGCGAATTCTATTGAATCTTCCAGCACTTTAACTGCTTCCCTACAAATATATTGAATTAATAATTGAAGCGATTAATTGTAATCATGATCATACTTTCTTTCTAGGTCGACCAAGCTCAATCTCTCCAGCAAAATCATTTCAGTTTCTGTTATTTTTGTTCTCGTGGTATTTTCAACGAAACCTGACTTCACTGGAATTTGAGGTACTTTCGACTTAAGTTTTATATTTTTTAAATCGATTGATCTACTGCTAGAACTTAGATATCTTAGTTTTGTAAAATTTCTCGCTACTCGAAACATTTTTTGTGTTTACGATTTTCTTTCTTCTCATTGGCTCAGAGGATTTCAAAAACGTGCGGGAATAAAAGTTTCAAATTATGTATTTTATTCATTTTTGGTTCTCAATTTTCTTCAATCTTTTTTGAATTTACGACAAGAGTCGGTGGAAAAGCTTCTAATTCATTTTCCGCGGTAAGCTCCTCGTCCCACACCCCTTCACATGAGAAGTGGAAATCTGCTTCAATGTAGTAAAGACAGAGATTGAGGAGAGTGCTGTTTGACATTTCTGCTAAGCTGACTCCGTTAATTAATCGACTCCCATCGTTTTCTTCCTTCGATTTAAGTAGGGCGCTAAGTTTCTGATCGACCCTTGAGATTGGATAAAGGACAAGATAAATATTCTCTGCGATTTCCTGATCAGTGAATTTGTTATATCGCAGATAGTCAATCGTTGCTTTAATGCTAACGACTGGGATATGATTAGAGTAAGGATGGCGACATAAAGTATTTTTGACTCCCTCAAGATCCAACTTGAATGTTTTCGCCAAAAAATTCACGGTATCTTTTCCTCTGGTTTTATCGACTCCCTCCTTGACGAATTTTTCAAAATTATCTGAAGTTCCAGTCAGAACATGAAGAGAAACGCATTTGAGGTTTAATTGCTTCAGATAATCCAGTCTGGTCTTCGCTTTGTTTTGGACAAAAATGAGTCGAAGAACTCTGGGATTACTGATCAGCACATTAAATTCACTTATCTTCGATAACTCGTCTATTCGCTCTTTGACAGTATTGGCACTCAAAGTTAAAATCTCGAGACTTTTCGTTATTCGATCTTCAGGTATATCGAACAATTTAACTTGGTTTATAATATCAATCACTGATTGAACTGGCTGCATGACGATCGTCGGACGTTGTCTAATAATTTTTTTGAAGGAAACATCGCCAATCGGGGGCATATTGAGCATGCTAACAAGATTATCGGGACACGCGTAAAGCAAGAATCCGTTGTTGACAATTTTCTTCTTACTGAACTCAAGCTGGTTCTCCAAAATATTGATAACTTTCACTATCGACTCGAGATTTCTGTTCTTTAAGCGCGAGCCATATGTTTTTAAAAGCTTTGCTAATTCTTCTTCTGTCATTTCAAGTTTAGTTTTAAGATAAATTGTCCTGATTATCTTTCTTACTTCGTTTAATTGCATATCATCGTTGAGTTCAGTTGTCAATGTCACAGGAATGTCTAAAAAACTTAGAAGACGCTCATGAACATTCGAATTTTGATCAATGTAGTTGTAATCTTTCAGTAAACTGATTTTCTTGTTTATAATCGCCACGAAATTGTAGAAGAAGATCACTTTGAAGTCGATGAAGCAACATTCTTTGAGAACTTTGGCACGGTTGGCCAAAGTTAATTTGTTTATTAACAAGCAGTTCGGTCTTGACAAGATCTCTTCTGTTGACAAATTTTGCTGCTTTAGAAATTCTGCGCTTGCTTTGATTTCTTCGATTTTAGTTGTCTCTGACCATAGAGAAGGATACTTTGACAGTAATGCGTCGACCTTGCGAGGTCCCAGCTCTAAAATAATAAACCTAATTTGTCATCTTCCTTCGATTTATCAGAAATATTTCTTACCAAAGAATTTACTGTAAAGCTCTCCAATTGATTTCCTTTTAGGGTCGTTGATATTATTTTTAAATTTACTACTGTAAAGCCTTTTCAAATGTAAGTAGTTAGCTTGCGGAAACCGGAAAATTCTTAAAAAATGCATTGAAAATGTTTGTTTACTTCCTGAATACGAGGGTTGCCTGATAGGAATTTTAAAATTTTCTGTTGAAAAAAAGTTTTTAAGAACGTGACCATTCGAAGTTAGAGAAATTGTTTCCACGTCAATTATCTTCACATTCAATACAAATTAACGGGGGAACACCGCGATCATGAGAAGTCCCACTGCCAACAGTAACCTCTGAATTTTTTTTTTGTTAGTAATAAAGTTTTTGCATTTTACGATAAGAGGAGTTTCCTATTGTCTCCGAGACATTGACAAAGAAACCGCAATGAATTGTTTACAATAAAACAACTTCCAATAAACAATTGGCTTTCAGTCTTCATTGAACAGTCAAGCGAATAGCTTGAGCTGAATTTTGTCTGGCAAAGCCTAAAAATTTGGTTTTAATTTTTATTTGTATTAAATAGTTGCGATGATCGTTTCCATCATCAAATTTGTTTTATTTGCAACGATTGTTCATCAATGCATTTGCGAAGAGTCAAACCATATGCATCCTCCGCCAACAAACCCGGGGCGGAATCATTTTCGAGTAAAGCGTGAAGAAGAAAAATTTCACAATGAAGGTTTCGAGTCGACCTCTGAATATTGGAAAGTTGAAGCCCAAAAAAGGCTTGATCTACTGCTAGAACTTAGATATCTTAGTTTTGTAAAATTTCTCGCTACTTGAAACATTTTTTTGTGTTTACGATTTTCTTGCTTCTCATTGGCTCAGAGGATTTTAAAAACGGGAATAAAGGTTTGAAATTATGTATTTTATTCATTTTTGGTTCTCAATTTTCTTCAATCTTTTTTGAATTTACTACAAGAGTCGGTGGAAAAGCTTCTAATTCATTTTCCGCGGTAAGCTCCTCGTCCCACACCCCGTCACAAGAGAAGTGGAAATCTGCTTCAATGTAGTAAAGACAGAGATTTAGGAGAGTGCTGTTTGAGATTTTTTGCAGAGGAACTTCACATATCGTTTGATTTCCATGCTCTTCCTTCTTGGCTTCCATCAAAGGTGTCAATTTCTGTTGAATTCTGGACACTGGGTAGAGAAGAATATAAATATTTTCTAATATCTCTTCATCTTTGAACTTCATGTATCGGAGATATTCGACGGTAGCTTTGACAGAAGTGATTGGAATTAGATACCAGTGAGGGTGACGCCGCAACCCTTCTTTTATATCATCAACATTCTTGTTAAAGAGAGTTGATAAGAAAAGAGCAATATCATATCCTGTACCCGTCCTTTTGTCGAAGCCTCTTCTTGAATATCTTTCAAAAGAGTCTGATGATCCCGAAAGAATATTAAGTGAGGCTGATTTCATTTTCATTTTATCGATGTATGCAAGTCTTTTCATGGCGGTTTCTTGATTGAAAATCAATTTCAGGACTTTTGGATGAGACCAAAAGATATTGAGTTTTTTCTCTTTTGGAATCAGCATTAGTCGCTCTTTAATTGTATCTGAAGGAAGACTGAGAATATCGATGAAGTTAAGTATTCGATCTTCAGGTATATCAAAGGATTTGATGTGATATATCGAGGTTTTAATTGAATCAGCTGGGAAAAACGCAATCTCCGGATGATCTAATATGATTTCTTTCATTGAGACATCATTGATTGTCGGAACTTCTGTTAAAAGTTTAGAAATGTTATCAGGACAAGCGTGCAGCAGTATGTTGTTTTTACAAATTTGTTCCTCGTTGAAATTCAGTCGATTTTGCAAGATGTCGATTATTTTCACTATTGATGCGAAGCTTTGATGTTCAAGAGGTCCGGTTTTATACATTTTGTAGTTTCTTAAAAGGTTCAGCTTTGCTTTCAGATAAAGTTTGAGTATGATGCCTCTTAAATTGTGCAACGATTTCTCGTCGTTGGTTGTGGGAAGCTTCATCCTGATGTCAAGTATCTTCAATATCTCATCGCTAACCTGGACATTATTGGGAATTATGTTATGAAGTTTCAAAACTTTGACTTTCTTTAACATAATCTTGTTAAACTCGTACAGACAAAATAGTTTGTGCCTTTGTACTGAACATTCATCGAGCACTTTCAATCGACGAGACAGAACAGAATGATCGATCAGCAAGCAATTTGGTGATTTTAGTATCTCCATCGTCAAGAAATCGTTTTGCTTCAGAAATTGTCCCGATGCTTCTAGGTCCTTTATATTGAGTGCGCTATTATAAAGCAGCGGGTTCTTTTTAATCAAATCATTTGTTTTGCGCGAATCAAGTTCTAAAAGAAAATTTATTATTCGGCTTTCTTTAGAAATAAATTTAAAAATAAGTTTACCAAAGAAGTTTTCATAAAACTCTAACAAGCCCTTCATTTTAACTTCAATGCTTTCAACTTCAAGCCATTGACTTGCAAGTCCTCGTGCCCAGAAACGGGAATTTCGTGAAAAATGTGAGAAACGAATGAAATTCATTTTTGTTGTTTACTATTTCTTAAAATTTGAGTTGCCCGATTTGATTTCTAAATTTTTGATTTCGTTATTCTTATTCCGATTTTATTTTCAGACTTTTCTCATTTTCTTTCCAAACTTATTCTCTTTTGATAACGTCTTTGGAAATTCCGGGATCGTTGTTGGAAATATTTCGTCTGACTTGATGCTCTGTCTATTCAAGTCCCACACACCGTCTCCTGTGAAGTGGAATTCAGCTTCAATGTAATAAAGACAGAGATTGAGGAGAGTGCTGTTTGACATTTCTGCTAAGCTGACTCCGTTGATTAATCGACTCCCGTCGTTTTCTTCCTTCGATTTAAGTAGAGAACTGAGTTTTTGATCGACTCTTGAGATTGGATAAAGGACAAGATAAATATTCTCTGCGATTTCCTGATCAGTGAATTTGTTATATCGTAGATAGTCAATCGTTACTTTAATGCTAATGACTGGGATATGATAAGAGTAAGGATGGCGACTTAAAGTATTTTTGACTCCCTCAAGATCCAACTTGAATGTTTTCGCCAAAAAATTCACGGTATCTTTTCCTTTGGTTTTATCGACTCCCTCCTTGGCGAACTTTTCAAAATTTTCTGAAGGTCCAGTCAGAACATCAAGAGAAACGCATTTGAGCTTTAGTTGCTTCAGATAATCCAGTCTGGTCTTCGCTTTGTTTTGGAAGTGAATGAGTCGAAGAACTCTCGGATTACTGATCAGCACATTAAATTCACTTATCTTCGATAACTCGTCTATTCGTTCTTTGACAGTATTGGCACTCAAAGTTAAAATATCGAGACTTTTCGTTATTCGGTCTTCAGGTATATCGAACGACTTAACTTGGTTGATAATATCAATAACTGATTGAACTTGCTGCATGACAATCTTCGGACGTTGTAGAATAATTTCTTTGAAGGAAACATCGCCAATCGGGGGCATATTGAGCATGCTAACAAGATTATCGGGACACGCGTAAAGCAAGAATCCGTTGTTGACAATTCTCTTCTTACTGAACTCAAGCTGGTTCTCCAAAATATTGATAACTTTCACTATCGACTCGAGATTTCTGTTCTTTAAGCGCGAGCCATAAATTTTCCAAAGCTTTGTTAATTCTTCTTCTGTCATTTCAAGTTTAGTTTTAAGATAAATTGTCTTGATTATCTTTCTTACTTCGTTTAATTGCATATCATCGCTGAGTTCAGTTGTCAATGTCACAGGAATGTCTAAAAAACTTAGAAGACGCTCATGAACATTCGAATTTTGATCAATGTAGTTGTAATCTTTCAGTAAACTGATTTTCTTGTTTATAATCGTCACGAAATTGTAGAAGAAGATCACTTTGAGGTCGATGAAGCAACATTCTTTGAGAACTCTAGCACGGTTGGCCAAAGTTAATTTGTTTATTAACAAGCAGTTCGGTCTTGACAAGATCTCTTCTGTTGACAAATTTTGCTGCTTTAGAAATTCTGCGCTTGCTTTGATTTCTTCGATTTTAGTTGTTTCTGACCATAGAGAAGGATACTTTGACAGTAATGCGTTGACCTTGTGAGGTCCCAGCTCTAAAATAATAAACCTCATTTGTCATCTTCCTTCGATTTAACAGAAATATTTCTTACCAAAGAATTTACTGTAAAGCTCTCCAATTGATTTCCTTTTAGGGTCGTTGATATCATTTATAATTTTACTACTGTAATGCCTTTGCAAATGTAAGTAGTTAGCTTGCGGAAACCGAAAAATTCTTAAAAAATGCATTGAAAATGTTTGTTTACTTCGTGAATACGAGGGTTGCCTGATAAGAATTTTAAAATTTTCTGTTGAAAGATAGTTTTTAAGAACGTGACCATTCGAAGTTAGAGAAATTGTTTCCACGTAAATTATCTTCACACTTAATACAAATTAACGGGGGAACACCGCGATCATGAGAAGTCCCACTGTCAACAGTAACCTCTGAATTTTTTTTGTTTGTCATAAAATTTTTGCATTTTACGATAAGAGGAGTTTCCTATTGTCTCCGAGACATTGACAAAGAAACCGCAATGAATTGTTTATAATAAAACAACTTCCAATAAACAATTGGCTTTCAGTCTGCATCGAACAGTCAAGCGAATAGCTTGAGCTGAATTTTGTCTGGCAAAGCGTAAAGAATTTGGTTTTAATTTTTATTTGTATTAAATAGTTGCGATGATCGTTTCCATCATCAAATTTGTTTTATTTGCAACGATTGTTCATCAATGCATTTGCGAAGAGTCAAACCATATGCATCCTCCGCCAACGAATCCGGGGCGGAATCATTTTCGAGTGAAGCGTGAAGAAGAAAAATTTCACAATGAAGGTTTCGAGTCGACCTCTGAATATTGGAAAGTTGAAGCCCAAAAAAGGCTTCGACTTCAGCTCAACCGAAAAAGCAATGAAAATATCGCCAAGAACGTGATAATGTTCCTTGGAGATGGAATGTCGATTTCAACAATCACAGCTGCTCGTATTTATAAAGGACAAAAGCAAGGCTACTTCGGTGAAGAAAGCATTTTGTCATTCGAAGAATTCCCGTTTGTTGGACTATCTAAAACTTATTGCTTTGACAAGCAAACAGCTGATTCCGCATGTTCTGCCACAGCTTATTTAACAGGAATTAAAGCAAATTACGCAACCATCGGAGTGAACTCTAAAGTGAAATTCAATGATTGTCAAGCAAGTCTTCAGAAAAAGAATCAAGTCAGTTCGCTTTTGCAATGGGCTCAAAAAGCTGGAAAATCAACAGGAATTGTAACCACAACAAGAATTACTCATGCTTCTCCAGCCGGGACTTACAGCCGGACGGCAAGTAGAGATTGGGAATGCGATGGAGATATGGCTAAATTTCCTGAATCCTTCAATTGCTCGGATATCGCGATGCAACTGATAAGAGAAGATCCAGGTCGCAATTTCAATGTGATTTACGGTGGAGGTCGCAAAAAGTTTCTTTCTAAAAATATTATCGACGAAGAAGGTGAGCGGGGTCAACGCGATGATGGTCTGGATTTAATAGACGAATGGATTGAGAAAAAGAATTCACCAAAAGCGCATTATATTTATGACAGTAATGGTCTTCGTTCATTAAATCATTCAGATGTTGATTTCGTTCTTGGGCTGTTCGAATCCGATCACATGAGATATCACTTGGATTCAAATAATGATGATGAGCCATCGTTAAGCGAAATGACAGTATCAGCTATCGAAATAATGCAAAAGAATCCGAAAGGTTTCGTTTTGTTCGTCGAAGGCGGAAGAATCGATCACGCTCACCATGAAAATCTAGCAAGACATGCATTAGAGGAAACTGTTGAGTTCTCAAAAGCTGTTCAAGCCGCCACTGATATAACTGATGAACACGATACTTTATTAGTCGTGACTTCCGACCATGCACACACCATGACAATAAGCGGATATTCTCAACGTGGCAAAGACATTCTTGGGCTTAATTCAGAAGTCTCTGATATTGACCAGAAGGCTTATTCAACTCTTTCTTACGCCAACGGTCCTTCTGGTGGTCAAAATCGATACGCGATTGATGAAGAAGAGATGAGTGAGTAAATGTTTGAAACACTTTAAAATTAATTAAAACAAATTTATATTTTTCAGAGCAAACTAATTTTAAATATCCTTCTCTTGTACATCTCGTAAGTGAGACCCATGGCGGAGAGGACGTCGCAATATTTGCCAAAGGCCCGTACTCACACTTATTTTCTGGTGTGCTCGAGCAAAATACAATTCCTCATTTCATTGCTTATTCTGCTTGTATCGGAGACGGGATGACTGCCTGCAACAAAAGAATTCGCAAACAGAAAAATACTTCATCGACTGATACAAATTATTAAATAAAGTCATTTGTGTAAAACGGTTTTGTGTGAGAGCGTTTTAATTTTTTTTAGTGTTGCAAGAAATATTTCCCGCGCTTTGTGAAATGTAAACAAAACAAAAAATCATGCTTCGAATTTTTAAACGAAACTATTCGGATTTTGAGCCGCACAGTGTGATTAAAGTGTTAACAAGGCATGAAGATAAGAGTAAAATACCAAAGAAAGATTCACTTGCAAGTGACACTAACAAAACTGGAAAATCGAAGAAAATTGAAAGAAGAGGAAATGTGAATGAAATGGGAATTCAAATGATCTCCAAAAATCTCTTTGACCAGATATTCCGTAATGTGAAAGCAGCTCCAGTCGATAGTGAGTCAATAGAAAAGTGAGATAAATGGGTTTCAATTTGTTTATATTTCTTAACGCAACTGTCATGCAGATATCGCAAAGAGCTAGAGCGACATGGAATCAAAAGTCTTGAGACCTCACAAATGAAAGATGTGGACATAAAAATTCCTAATCTTAAAGGCGACAGCATCGAGGAACATTTCTACAATATTGCAAAAGAGCAAGTGGAGCCGTATCAGATGTTGATCTCATCCATTGTTAAAGCAAAACTTCCTGAAATGCCAAAAGTATTTATTTTTAATTAAAAGTCATTCTCAAGCTCATTCTCGGTTTTAATTTTAGGTTTGGTCTTTCACACCTGGATGGACTTGTTATGATCCAATCAAAGGAGCTCATCCCGTTGACTATCCTGATGAGAAAGCACTTGTATTCGATGTTGAAGTATGCGTTCCTGTCTCAGCTGCTCCGGTCATGGCTTGCGCTGTAGGAGCGACTCGTTGGTACTCTTGGACAAGCAAAAAAATTATAAATCTTCCACGGGCTGAAAAGAAAAAGAAGCTTTCTCCAGACGACATGATTCCAATTGAGTCCTCTCAAGACGATTCTGGTTTTAATCTTTCGGGAAAGTTTAAAGAACCGAAAATTATAATCGGTCACAATGTTTCATACGATCGAGCAAGAATCAAAGAGCAATATTGGATTGAGAACACAGCAGCGAGATTTCTTGATACAATGTCGCTTCATGTTTGCGTCAGTGGTGTTACGAGCTATCAACGAGCGATGCTCAAAGCTCACAAGGAACTGTCTGAAGACGATCAGAATTGGGGAAACTTAACATCATTAAATAGCTTGAAGGAAGTCCACAAACTTTACTGTGAGGGCAAAGAGAGACTGGATAAAGAAAGAAGAAACATCTTTTTAGATGGAACGCTAAAGGATATTCGGGATGACTTTCAGAATCTAATGAATTATTGTGCTTCTGATGTTGTCGCAACAAACGAAGTTGTAAAACAGCTTTATCCGATGTTCCAAAAACGATTTTCTCACCCTGCGACATTGACTGGTATGCTTGAGCTTGGAACAGCCTATCTACCTATCAACACAAACTGGACACGATACATTAATGAAGCCAACTTGACCTACGAAGATCTTGACATCGAATCAAAAACTTTGCTATCACAACGAGCCGACAACGCTTGTCGATTGAAACAAAATGATCGGTACAAGAAAGATCTGTGGATGTGGGATCAGGATTGGAGTGAACAAGAACTGAAGCTTAAGAAAGGCAAGCCTGCAGTATCAAAATTTCCGAAAATGCCGCTTCCTGAAAATAGTAGCGAAGAGCTAAAGATTCTCTCTGACAAATTTCAGCATTTGATGGATAAGAAATATTTGCTTCCTACTCGTCGGCCACTTCTTCCAGGTTATCCACTCTGGTATCGAAAACTTTGCGAGAAAGCAAATGACTCTGGATTGTGGAAACCGGGTCCTGTTGATATTGGCACAGGGATGCAAGTGGCACCGAAGCTTCTTTCGTTGTGCTGGGAAGGATACCCACTTCATTATATCAAAGGCGAGGGTTGGGGTTTTCTCGTTCCTCACAAATCAGAGAAGCCAGATGAAGAAGAAGGTTTAATTCCACTGGAAGAGTTAGTGAAAAAGTGTCCAGTTTTAGGTCTGAATAATGAAGCGACAGCGAATGAAAGCTCGGAAGCAATGACAAATCTCTGGAAAGACGTTGAACAGAATTTGAGCAAAAAAACTTATTACAGCAAAAAGAAGAAGTTCTCTACAGAAAATGCACATGAACGATATTGCGGGTCTGGCGTTTGGTGCAACATCGAATTAGAAAACTGTTGCTGGTTCTTCAAACTCCCGCATAAAGATGGAAAATCAAAAAACGTTGGAAATCCACTTGCCAAAGATTTTATTAATAAATTCTCGGAAAACGTTCTCTCGGGAGAAGGTCAGGTTCCTGAAAGGATCATCGAGATCGCTCGAATGCTTTCATACTGGAGAAACAATCGAGACCGCATAATGGGACAAACTGTTTGTTGGTTGCCATCTTCATCACTTCCAAATCATCTCACGAACAGTGAAATGGAATATGGTGCGATCATACCGCAAGTCGTTGTCTGTGGCACTTTAACAAGAAGAGCAATGGAACCAACATGGATGACTGCCAGCAACTCTAAACTTGAAAGAGTTGGATCAGAGCTTCGAGGAATGATTCAAGCACCCGCTGGTTATAAGATCGTCGGAGCTGATGTTGACTCGCAAGAACTTTGGATTGCATCAGTTTTAGGCGATTCAGGAACAAAAATTCATGGAGCTACTCCATTTGGTTGGATGACGCTTAGTGGAAGTAAATCGAGTGGAACTGATCTCCACACAATCACAGCTCAAGCTATTGGAATTTCAAGAGATCATGCGAAAGTAATTAACTACGCAAGAATTTATGGTGCAGGACAAACTTTTGCACAAACGCTTCTAAAACAGTTCAACCCATCAATATCAGATGCTGAAGCTAAATCGAAAGCAATGAAGATGTTTGCATTAACAAAAGGCAAGAAGCTTTACCATCTCTTACCGGAATATAAATCAGATTACAGGGACAAAGGATACTCGACATATGAAGCACTTCAAACTGCTTCGGCAAATCGCAAGAATGTTTTAGAAATGTTTAAGAAAGCGCAATGGAACGGAGGAAGTGAAAGCGCTATGTTCAACAAACTCGAGGAGATCGCAGAGCATGAATCGCCAGTTACTCCGTTTCTTCATGGTCGATTGAGTCGAGCACTCGAACCTCAACCTGGAACTGAAGATCGTTTTCTTCCTACGAGAATCAATTGGGTTGTACAAAGTGGAGCAGTTGACTTTCTTCATTTAATGCTTGTTTGTATGCGATGGTTAATGGGGGATCGCATACGCTTCTGTTTAAGTTTTCACGATGAAGTTCGATACATTGTCAAGGACGAATATTCTGATCAAGCAGCTTTGGCGATGCATGTGACCAATCTCCTTACAAGGGCATTTTGTGTTTCGCGCTTAGGACTTTACGATCTTCCTCAATCAATTGCATTCTTTACTTCCGTTGAAATCGACTCAATACTTCGAAAGGAAGCTGGAAACGACTGTAAGACTCCTTCGAATCCTCACGGATTTTCCGCTGGTTATTCAATTGAACCAGGTGAGAGTGTCGATGTTTATGAAGCTGTGAAACGAACTGGAGGAGATTTGTCTTCCTGGGAATGGCATAAAGAAAGTGATAAGAAATAAAGTTGTTTTGTGAAGTATTTATTCGTTTTCTAAAAATATTTTAACGAGTTGAGGCATTTTTTGGTCAGGAAATTCAAACAGTTTTGGACTTCTATTTTCAAGCAGATCTTCGTTGACTTTCCAAAACTTTCCCTTTATGAAGTCCTCATGGATGGGAACAGGAACTGTCTTCTTTTTTTCTCCATCAACCTTTATTTGTTTGTTCAAGAGAATTGTTCCTTTTCTAAAAATCGGAGGAAGAGTGTTGTAGTTAATACCAAATTCTTGAAAAAGTATTTCATTCTTCTGAGCTGCTGAGGTGTCTTTAAGTCGATCGATGGCTTCTTGTTCTGTAAGTTTTGGGGTGTCTTTTGTTATTCCATCGTTAAGAACAAGATTCCATAAGCATGTGTTGTAAAGATTGTTGTTATGAAGGTCTGCTTGTCGCCAATAAAAATAGTCTTTGAGATTTTCAATAGTTGGATATAAATTAATGCGAGCATCGAAACGTGGAGGATATTGAAGTTTCTCTTTCTCGAACCAGCGATTCCAGTAGAAAATGTAAGAAGATAAAAATGTACTGTTGACATAAGACAATAACTTTGACTCTCTTCGGTTGTACACCTTGGCGCTTCGATGAAACACGAAAGAAAATCCATCAGATTGTCCATAGGCCAAAATAATCTCGTTGAATTCTTTCATCACACATGACGCTGCATGGTTCATTAGATTGATCCCTCTTAAGTCATTCGGTTTTTCAAAGTTGTGTGAATCAGAGAATTTGTGGAAGTTCTTGCTGTCAAGTCTCACGACCAACCAACAATTGTCAACAATCTTATCGTCCATCTCAAAATCCTAAAAGAAAAGGATTGTGGATAATTTAGAATGATATTGTTACTTCGTTCTTACCTTGACATATTCGTATTTACTCTTAGCCATTGATGATATGCAGTAATTACGTACTTTATTAAATAAATTCTTGTGGAATAAAATCTTTGTGTTTATGAAATTGCGTGTCATGGCTGCGCGTTGAAATGTTAAAGCTTAGCGTTGTTTTAAAAAATATTTTTTTATTCGTTGTTCAAGTTTTCTTTAACTAATTGAGGCAACTCTTGGTCGGGGAATAGATAAATTTTCGGAGGTTTCATTTCAAGTAACTCGTCATTGTCAACCCAGAATTTTTCGTTTATAAGATCGTCATAAATAGGAACGACTACAGTTTTCATGTCGCCGTCAATATTTATTGATTTGTTCAAGAGAATCGTGCCCTTTCTGAACATCGCTGGAAGTTCGTTGTATGTAATGCTAAACTTCTCTTGAAGCAACTGGTGTTTGTCAACTGACACTGTTCCCTTAAGTCGTTCCTGGGCTTGATATTTTGTTAGTGTCTCTGAAGTATTGTTGAGAACTAAATTCCAGAAACAAGTATTGTAAAGATTGTTGATGTGTACGTCAGCTTGTCTCCAGCTGAGATAGTCTTTGAGATTTTCTATAGTTGGGTAAAGTACGACTCGAGTGTCAAAACATGGAGGATATTGAAGTTTCTCTTTCTCGAACCAGCGATTCCAATTGAAGACATAATTAGATGTAAATAATCCGTTGACATTGGATAATATCTTAGACCAACTTCGATTGAATACTTTAGCGCTGCGATGAAACACAAATGAATATTCATCAGACTGTCCATAAGCCAATATAATCTCGTCGAATTCTTTCATGACACATGACGCTGCATGGTTCATTAGATTGAGACCTCGTAAGTCATTTGGCTTCTCAAAATTGTGTAAATCTGAGAACTTGTGGAAGTTCTTGCCATCGATTCTGACGACCATCCAACAGTTCGGCAAAATTTTATCGTCTTTGCCAAAATCCTAAAAGAAGAACAATGTAATTAATAAAGTTAAATGATAATTTGATTGATCTTACCTTTATGTACTCGTATCGACTTTTAGCCATTGATGATTTATGGAAACTTCTTATTAAATTTAATGTTTTCTTATGAAATGACATGCCAAGCGTAAATATGTTAAAGCTTAGCGTCGTTTTATGTTCATTTCTTGTAAGAATTTTTTTTTGAGTCACCCCTTGATTTAAATCATCCGTTAAACATAAGAACTCTGGAAATTTGATTTTCTATTTTCTCGATAAGGGAAAGGGTTTAATCTTTTAATATAGTGAGCCTTTAATATGACCTTCAAATCATACTTGCAGAGTTTTTTGATATTCTTTTTATTTCTTAAGGTATTTACATTTTGACTTGTCGAAAGTGTCTACTTTTATTGGTTCAAATGCTTAGTTAAAGAATTATGAAGAATCTGATGATAAAGAGCTTGAACTCTCTGTATCACTGCTGTCGTTGCTATCACTGCTGCTTCCGTCGCTAAGATTCCTTTCGGATTTTGTTTGGAGGAAGCTTTGAAAGTTTATTTTGTTCAAATCGACCAGATACTGAGCCATGAAGAGTAATGGATTTGCTGATTTACCAAGGAATGCTTTGTTGACCATGTCAGTGACGATACAGTGAAGATTGTTGATTTTATAGAAATCCAGAATCTTACTTTTAATTTTATTCATTGATCTCTGTAAACAAAAGTTTTTTTACTTAAAGAAAGTGAAGAAATGGCCGTAATCCTTACTATTTTGTTCCGTTTAGCCTTTTCCTTCTCCGACGCCTTTTGGGCTGCTTTTTCCTTGTCCAATGCCTTTTTCTCTGCTCTTGAATTAGACATTGCGATTTCACGAGTTTCAATTTTCACAAATTTGATTTTTTTTTAGTGAAGGATTTGTTTAGTTCGTATTTTTAAATAAAAACAACATTTTTGAAATAATTTTCAAAAAACTTTAGCTAACAAATTTTATTTATTCTATCAACTTAACACGATAAGATTATCGAAACACACAGAGAGAATTAGCTTGATTAAATCAGGGCCACCACCCACTGTTCAATGAATTTGTCGTGTGAATGAGCGACGGAAATGCTGAAGTTAAATGATTTCCGTTGAGGGCGATTGAGTTGGAAATGTTTGAAGATAAAATTTCTAATTGCTTGTGGGAACCAGCTAAGCAGGGTTTTCCGTCACGGACAAGAACTGGCACAGCCACTCGTCGAGGTGATTGAAGGTTCATCGAGTTCATGTTGTGGTGACTGTGATGATGATGGTCGATACCTTTCTCGTGAGCTGCTCGTTTCGTTTTGTAGCGATGATTTTGAAACCAAATTTTGACTTGAGTTGGAGTTAATCGTATGAGCGATGCGAGATGTTCTCGTTCTGGTGCTGACAAGTATCGTTGCTGACGAAATCTTCGTTCAAGTTCAAAAGTTTGTGCTTTCGAGAACAAAACTCTTCGTTTTCGTTTCTTGCTCATTCCATTTGCACTCGACCCATTATTGTCGCCACTTTGATTTGTGTCGATATGATCATCATCATCATCTTCGATAATTTCATCTCCGTCGTCTTCAATGTCTACATCGTGGTCGTTATCTTCGTTGTCTGATGGATAAGATTCGGATGGTTGTTGATGGTTCTCTTGATTTGCTCGTCGAACTTCTTCATCTTGGTTTTGTCGCTGCTGAAGATCGAGTTGATGTTGAAGGTGTTGGAAGTATTTTCGGTTTTTTTCGAAGACTTTCTGATGACGCGAGAGATTTCCATATGAGAGCTCCGTGAGTTCAGTTATGGGCGACACTCTGTCTACAGGACTTGCTTGTTGGTGTTGTTGGAATACTGTTGAAAGAGAAGAAGGAAAACGTAAGAATCGAAATTGTCAATGTCGCATCTGTTGCAATCGACGATGAAGAGAAATCCCCGTTGGCTCGGACGATACAAAAGGAAGAAGATCATCATAAAAGTCAACTTAAGGCTGAGACCGAAAACACCTTTCGAGTGAACGTGGACAATGAACATTTGAAAGGAAAGTTCCGGTATTCGGCTGCTTATGAACAAACGACGAGGGAAAATCGAACAATTGGACGACTTCATGTAAACGGATGTGAATCATAAATTACGATCGGATTTGAAAGTGCATCCCGAGGGTTGCCGCATCATCGTTGTCCCCATCACAATCGTTGCACATTCAATAGAAAAATGATCAATTGACTCTCCTCGTACGCCTCCCGAAATGATTACAAGAGCGCTATGGGAATCTCGTAGTTGCCAAAATTATTTTATTAGCTGCGTTGGAACAATGACGAGTTCGATGCAGATGTTCCATTCACTCCGCAACAATTACCATCGAATGGGCAATAAAATTAAACAATTAATGAAGTTCCAAACAGAGTCACACAAAAGACAAATTTGTCGTTTAAGTTTAGAATCGATTTCATGTTTTCCTTTCCATTCGATGGCTTCGACAATTGAAAAGTATTTAAACCAACATCAAGCACCAACAAAACACGAACGAGTGAACAAAGGGCTTGTAACCATCTGCCACAAACAAGCCAACGACTCGAGAGGATGAAATCGGGAACGAATAGAAAGAT
Organism: Smittia aterrima; assembly: GCA_033063855.1. Taxonomy (NCBI): domain Eukaryota; kingdom Metazoa; phylum Arthropoda; class Insecta; order Diptera; family Chironomidae; genus Smittia; species Smittia aterrima. The sequence continues at coordinate 570,826 of CP093831.1, read as the reverse complement.
TGTGCAACATTCATCATCGTCACCATTTGTGCTTTGCTCAATTACTCCGTGAAATTTGTTAAAATGGTTCGGAACTGGAAATTTCTCTTCACGCTAACGAGATTTGTATTTGAAGTTCTTGTGTGCTTACCGTTTGAGTTGAACCACGGACGCATTGCTGGATGGTTTTGGAATAAATGTGGATACTGGTGGATCGTGTCGCTCAGCAATTGACGATCTGCTGTCATTTCGTTCTCATTTCTCAAATGTTTCTTCGACTTTTTCAATTCTTTTACATCAGGCGATGATTCGGTTGTTGACTCCGACGGACTAATTGGCGGAGTCGGGCTGTGTCTTCTTTTGATCGAATCACAATTCTCTTTCTTCACATTGTCGTCTTCCGATTTTTGTTCATGGTTTTGATTTGAATCGAGCTGCTGCTTGTCTTTATTAAGCTCAAGAATATCACAAATGTGGAAACCTGATGTCGGCTTTGTTGATGTCGGCAACTTCATGCTCTCGAGAAAGCTGTGGAAGGATATGAATTAATTAAGTTTTGCGATTCAAATGGAAATTGATCGGTGAGTTGAAAGAAGTTGAGAAACGCTTCGAAGGACTTAATGGCACCGTCATTGAAACTTGAGGCAAAGAAATACTTGAAAAAGGTGTCAAAAGGGACTTCAAATGTTCGCACGAAACCTGCTACGTGACCCAACAAAGAAAATTAGGAATTTCCTATCATAAAACTTCTCAGAACATTCGTTCGTTATAAGACGAAGAGTTCAAGTCGTCGATGAAATCGTTTTTACAATTTTCGGGATTTTCTTGGGAATTTCCGATTTTGACACCTTCGTCAGATGGTCCAGATTTCTTTGCGGAGATCGATGAAGAAGAAGATTGAGATAAGAGGGATGAGAAGGAAAACAAATCCTTGCTCGGGCTCATAATTTATGTTAATCATCCGACGAACAAACGACGGAATCTCCCAAAAAATTCCCAAGCAAAGTCGTCGCTAATGTTTCAATATGTAATCTGAACATCTGGAAGCGATTTCTTTAAAGTACTTTGAAGGTGGACTCACGTTGGAAGTGATCGAAGTGCTGCTGGATAGAAAGCTGCTGGTAAAAGTCCAGGATTCCACGGCGGGAAGAGAATCGGAGCCCATGATGATAGAACCGGAGGGCTTGCTGCTGGCGTCATTTTAATAATTTTATTTGGACTGATGGGACTCAGATTATCCTCTGATTCTGAGCTTCTCGTTATTGGAGATGTTCGAGATTTTTCAACGCAGTTTGCCACTTTGATTTTTTGATTTTCACAATTTTCCTTCTTAAATTTTCTTTTTCAAAAATATTATTTTATTTCTTTTTCCAAATTTTCACTTTCACAACTTCACGCAACCAAAATATTTTTATTTAGGCGAAAGTCCTTGAACAAGACTCGATGGCTTGATGATGACTGGAGTATCTGCAATCTTGAAAGCAACACAAAACTGTTCTGATGAACACACTTCAAGCAGGACGTTCGTTGAGTGCTTTTTTCTCAACTCGCACTCGAGAAATCCTTTTTCATATTGTGAGCAGTTTCAGAGCGAAGAAGGAAAAACGGAACGAAACACAAAACGATTCAACCAATCAACGACGAGTCTCGTCAACAACGGGGCGTGATTATGTTGAGGACACTTTACCATCATCATTCGCTCTCCTCTCCGCCACCGTGTCTTCTTCAACGAGCATTTGCAGAGTCGAAAACCCTTGTTGCCTCGTTTTCATGATTGAAATTTATATCACATAACTTTGTTTTTGTTTCTCGGATCAGCGCAGTAAATTGTTTTCGAGGATTTAATGAAAATGTTTCTTTGTCGGTTGTGATGGAGTTCAGATGACGATGGAGCTTGTATATTGCCATTTACTCAAATGACAATCGATTATCAATGTTCTCCAATGGTTTCGACAGCAATGCGCAATCATCAATTATCGATACATCCTTAGTCGTTTGATTAATGATCAAAATTGTTTGCAAGGAAACTTCTTTGATGAGCAACGACGAACGGTCCTTTGAATTATTCTTTGAATGGATTTGAATTACTTTCGGTTTTGTTTACACGCTCATCGCACCTTTCAATTGAAAGTTGCGAAAGATGTTCAAACAGTAAAAAAACTTTTTATTGATTTTTACTCTTTGTGAGTTGGAAAGAATCTTACGCCAAGAGTTTCTTGAAAAGAAAATTTTGCTTCGAGTTTACCTGAAGTTTCACTCTTGCGCAAATATCCAACATTAAAGGTTTCAGTTCCGGTTACCATTTGCAGGATTTTGCAAGCAGCCGAGTCATTTATCACCATTAAATTAGACGGAAACTCTGAATTGAAGTTGAATGGGCGAAGGCTCTTTACGTCGGCAATGATTTTGCAAAAACATTTCTGTGCCTCAAGAACGAGGATTCCTAAATCACGCCTACTCGTTATCGATTGGCGACGAGATATCATTTGATGGTTCAATAATGTTGAGATGAATTTTATCATCTAATTCATTGGATGAAAGACGCGAGGAATTTTCTTCTGAAAACCTGCGAGCATTAAGTAATAAAAAAGCTTGTCGGTAGAATCTTGAGAAATAATTACGAGAATGCCATAAAAGTTTAACAATGTGTCAGATCGTAATATGCTCAATCTTCTTCGTCAAACATTCACCAAATGTTCCGCTAAGTTTGTTCAGGTAAATATCACTTTGCATAAATTATCGAAACAATTTAAAAATCGTTTACCTGCCTCCATGTAGCTCCGCTGTGTCTGCAAGTGAACGTTGAGGATTTTTAAGGAAATTCCTATTGTTACAACTCTGTTTCCAGCATGTCTGGCCTTTCGAAACAGATTGTTCGTCTTAGCATTCCTCTTTAAGTTTTCTTTTCCCTTAGCTCTCAACTGCACTGCTCTGAAAGAATGCAAACATTTTTCTCCTCATCATAAATAAATCATCTCGCCAACATCCGACCTACAACGAATATAAATTATCGAGAAGCTTCTCTTCTCGTCTTGCATAAACTCGCAGTCTCGACGTATTTCCTTCTTCATTCAACGAGAACTGAACAACTTTTGAATAAAAGAAAATCAATAAAAGCCTTAAGACTCGCTTCCGTTTTCAATTAACTTTTAGTGGCTCGCGTGATTCTTTATGAAAAGTAAAATCGTGTGTTTCTCACTTTTCAAGTCACATTGACCAAGGTTGATTTACATCGAGTGAACATTATTGTGTGACACAAAACAGTTTCTCTCCAAATGAACAACAAATATTGATCAATTTCACTTCGAAGTAAGTTGTTGCTCGCTATGCTAAAAGCGTCGTTGAGCCACGTGCAGATCGACTAAACAATTGAGCGCACTCAGAAGGGAACTTTCAGTGGAACGTTGATGACTCCAATTAAACTGTTTCATGGTTGTCATTGAGGAGTGGCGACGAGTAGACGACTTGGTAGCTGATTTGCATCGTCATTGTAGCTGACAATGTTCATTTGGAACTATTTGAAGATCTGAAAATCTCTCGAGTGCGGTTGGGGTAATTTCAATTTCATAGCAAATGAAAAGGGAAAACCAAGTCAATCTGCTTTTATTATGTGCAAAGGGTGCGGGAAATCCAACGGCATATGCTTTTATAATCTCATTGTTTGTAGGTGTTTATTTGATTGCAATAAATTTCACATTTTGTTGCTTCATAAAGTCTCAGGCTATGAGCACGTGGCGGTAGGGAAAGTGCGAAGAGTTCACAGCAATTAATGCGATCTGAGGTTGAGGCGACTGTTCTGAGAAATTTTTTAATTAACATCGAAGAGACTTTTATTTGCTTTATTTAGAATCATTTTGGTGATTCAGATTCTTGTCTGGTCGATGAAACCAACAAACGACGACGAAGAATAAAATTTTAGTGCGTTGGAAGCGGGCGAAACTTTTCACAAACCATCGCATTCTAATTAAGATTAATGACATGTTTTCGCAAAAAGGAAAATTGTGAAATGAAGTTAGATCGCTCCCTATCTCGAGCGAAAGCGGCATAGGCGCGCTTGAACTTTACGAGTTTTCTCTGCTCCGCTTCGACTCAGATTATTAATATTTGTTGGGAAAATGTCGCTGGTGACACATAAAGAGCGAGATTTTATCGTCTTTTGTTGTGGGATTTAGAACCTGATGTTATTGTTGGTACGTTCACAGGAATGAAATATCAACAAATGTTGATTCGCTGTTAACAATACAACATAAAATGTTTCGGCATTAAAATGAAACCCATTTCCCATCATGCGAGTAAAGAGTGAATTCACAAAAAAAAAATCTGTTCCGTGCTAAGCTCAATCAATTTTCATCATCGTCGAATGGCTTCGTCGTCAATCGCTGTCACAATCAACTCAACAAAGGATTTTATGACTACGAAGAACGTTCTTTATGAATCGAGCTTGCTATGTAAATAAATAATAAAGTCTGCATCATCATCACTCTAATAAAGCAGAGCATCATCGAAAATGGGTTTGATTAAATTTTCCATCTCATTCTGATGAACGTTCGCTCGAAGCACCTTTGCATATTATCTAGTTGATGCTTTCTGACAGCGCACAACCCAGAGGGGTCTCATAAGCTTTCTCTCGTAACAGAAGAACCCATTTAATGACACAGAAATGATGTGATGTTGTTTATTAAAATAAAACCGACGAGGCCTTCGTGTGTGTTTGTGTATGCTTGTGCACTTAAAGCGAGTTTTTTGTTTGTTAGTTTTATATAAGAACTTTCATGGCGTTCGGAAATTAGAAAAAGGATATTCTGAGTTCGCAATGATGAAAAAGAATTTTTTCCATCGGATCTAATGGCGCTTAGCTTTGTCAGAAGTAATAATGAAGGAAAATTGGGTCAGCTTGAAATCAAACCGACGAACTCGAAATCAAACTCACTGACTCTTAATTATTCTTGGCCATCCCCTAGGAAAATTGAAACCTGATCAGCCTTTCTAACAGTTATGGCAGGATATAAATTTCAATCATGAAAACGAGGCAACAAGGGTTCTCGACTCTGCAAATGCTCGTTGAAGAAGACACGGTGGCGGAGAGGAGAGCGAATGATGATGGTAAAGTGTCCTCAACATAATCACGCCCCGTTGTTGACGAGACTCGTCGTTGATTGGTTGAATCGTTTTGTGTTTCGTTCCGTTTTTCCTTCTTCGCTCTGAAACTGCTCACAATATGAAAAAGGATTTCTCGAGTGCGAGTTGAGAAAAAAGCACTCAACGAACGTCCTGCTTGAAGTGTGTTCATCAGAACAGTTTTGTGTTGCTTTCAAGATTGCAGATACTCCAGTCATCATCAAGCCATCGAGTCTTGTTCAAGGACTTTCGCCTAAATAAAAATATTTTGGTTGCGTGAAGTTGTGAAAGTGAAAATTTAGAAAAAGAAATAAAATATTTTTTCTTTGGAAAAGAAAATTTAAGAAGGAAAATTGTGAAAATCAAAAAATCAAAGTGGCAAACTGCGCTGAAAAATCTCGAACATCTCCAATAACGAGAAGCTCAGAATCAGAGGATAATCTGAGTCCAATCAGTCCAAATAAAATTAATAAAATGACGCCAGCAGCAAGCCCTCCGGTTCTTTCATCATGGGCTCCGATTCTCTTCCCGCCATGGAATCCTGGACTTTTACCAGCAGCTTTCTATCCAGCAGCACTTCGATCACTTCCAACGTGAGTCCACCTTCAAAGTACTTTAGAGAAATCGCTTCCAGATGTTCAGATTACATATTGAAACATTAGCGACGACTTTGCTTGGGAATTTTTTGGGAGATTCCGTCGTTTGTTCGTCGGATGATTAACATAAATTATGAGCTCGAGCAAGGATTTGTTTTCCTTCTCATCCCTCTTATCTCAATCTTCTTCTTCATCGATCTCCGCAAAGAAATCTGGACCATCTGACGAAGGTGTCAAAATCGGAAATTCCCAAGAAAACCCCGAAAATTGTAAAAACGATTTCATCGACGACTTGAACTCTTCGTCTTATAACGAACGAATGTTCTGAGAAGTTTTATGATAGGAAATTCCTAATTTTCTTTGTTGGGTCACGTAGCAGGTTTCGTGCGAACATTTGAAGTCCCTTTTGACACCTTTTTCAAGTATTTCTTTGCCTCAAGTTTCAATGACGGTGCCATTGAGTCCTTCGAAGCGTTTCTCAACTTCTTTCAACTTACCGATCAATTTACATTTGAATCGCAAAACTTAATTAATTCATATCCTTCCACAGCTTTCTCGAGAGCATGAAGTTGCCGACATCAACGAAGCCGACATCAGGTTTCCACATTTGTGATATTCTTGAGCTTAATAAAGACAAGCAGCAGCTCGATTCAAATCAAAACCATGAACAAAAATCGGAAGACGACAATGTGAAGAAAGAGAATTGTGATTCGATCAAAAGAAGACACAGCCCGACTCCGCCAATTAGTCCGTCGGAGTCAACAACCGAATCATCGCCTGATGTAAAAGAATTGAAAAAGTCGAAGAAACATTTGAGAAATGAGAACGAAATGACAGCAGATCGTCAATTGCTGAGCGACACGATCCACCAGTATCCACATTTATTCCAAAACCATCCAGCAATGCGTCCGTGGTTCAACTCAAACGGTAAGCACACAAGAACTTCAAATACAAATCTCGTTAGCGTGAAGAGAAATTTCCAGTTCCGAACCATTTTAACAAATTTCACGGAGTAATTGAGCAAAGCACAAATGGTGACGATGATGAATGTTGCACAATCTTTCTATTCGTTCCCGATTTCATCCTCTCGAGTCGTTGGCTTGTTTGTGGCAGATGGTTACAAGCCCTTTGTTCACTCGTTCGTGTTTTGTTGGTGCTTGATGTTGGTTTAAATACTTTTCAATTGTCGAAGCCATCGAATGGAAAGAAAAACATGAAATCGATTCTGAACTTAAACGACAAATTTGTCTTTTGTGTGGCTCTGTTTGGAACTTCATTAATTGTTTAATTTTATTGCCCATTCGATGGTAATTGTTGCGGAGTGAATGGAACATCTGCATCAAGCTCGTCATTGTTCCAACGCAGCTAATAAAATAATTTTGGCAACTACGAGATTCCCATAGCGCTCTTGTAATCATTTCGGGAGGCGTACGAGGAGAGTCAATTGATCATTTTTCTATTGAATGTGCAACGATTGTGATGGGGACAACGATGATGCGGCAACCCTCGGGATGCACTTTCAAATCCGATCGTAATTTATGATTCACATCCGTTTACATGAAGTCGTCCAATTGTTCGATTTTCCCTCGTCGTTTGTTCATAAGCAGCCGAATACCGGAACTTTCCTTTCAAATGTTCATTGTCCACGTTCACTCGAAAGGTGTTTTCGGTCTCAGCCTTAAGTTGACTTTTATGATGATCTTCTTCCTTTTGTATCGTCCGAGCCAACGGGGATTTCTCTTCATCGTCGATTGCAACAGATGCGACATTGACAATTTCGATTTTTATTCTTACGTTTTCCTTCTTCTCTTTCAACAGTATTCCAACAACACCAACAAGCAAGTCCTGTAGACAGAGCGTCGCCCATAACTGAACTCACGGAGCTCTCATATGGAAATCTCTCGCGTCATCAGAAAGTCTTCGAAAAAAACCGAAAATACTTCCAACACCTTCAACATCAACTCGATCTTCAACAGCGACAAAACCAAGATGAAGAAGTTCGACGAGCAAATCAAGAGAACCATCAACAACCATCCGAATCTTATCCATCAGACAACGAAGATAACGACCACGATGTAGACATTGAAGACGACGGAGATGAAATTATCGAAGATGATGATGATGATCATATCGACACAAATCAAAGTGGCGACAATAATGGGTCGAGTGCAAATGGAATGAGCAAGAAACGAAAACGAAGAGTTTTGTTCTCGAAAGCACAAACTTTTGAACTTGAACGAAGATTTCGTCAGCAACGATACTTGTCAGCACCAGAACGAGAACATCTCGCATCGCTCATACGATTAACTCCAACTCAAGTCAAAATTTGGTTTCAAAATCATCGCTACAAAACGAAACGAGCAGCTCACGAGAAAGGTATCGACCATCATCATCACAGTCACCACAACATGAACTCGATGAACCTTCAATCACCTCGACGAGTGGCTGTGCCAGTTCTTGTTAGAAATGGAAGGCCTTGCATGGTGGGCTCGAACGGAAATATCTCATCAACCAATTTACACCATTCGAACTTCCCGGTCATCTCCCGGGAAGGATTTCCACTGCATCACATCAATTCCTATTACTAAGGAACTTTAGTTGAATTGCCCGAATAATATTTCAGGCTTAAGCCGAATACTATTTCAATTGTGTACATTTCATTGACGTGTCGTTTAGAGGTAATAAATTCTATTCTAAGCTCTTTAAAATAAACTCTCGAAAGCAATTTTTATTATAAACGGAAAAAGGGTTTACTCTAATGACTCGATGACTCGCTTCCCTTCCGCAGTTCAATGCGATCATTTTGTTTTATCATTTCGGGAAGCAAATTAATCATTTCAAGAATCTAAGGGAACGCCGGATAAGGCTTTAAGTTGACTTGAATAATTTTTACAGGTGAGAGGGGATTGAAAGGCCCCATGTCGCCAGGACCTCATAGGAATAGTTTCCTTCTTCCTCCTTTCCTGACTTCTTCACAATGAGAATAATATGAAACTTCCTAACATTGCGAATCGAAGTAAAGAAGAGACGAGAAATCTCCTTCAACTACAAACTTGACAAATTTAAAAATCTTTCAGGAATTTGATGTTTTCTTCACGCACTGAAGTCAATTCTACCTCTCTCTTGAAGTATTTTCATTGTGACTTCTTCAATGCGAAAAAAGGAACTAAACTTAACTTCATGTTCCGCCCTTTGTCATAGAAAAAAAATATGCTGAGCTGAATGGAAGGGCTCTCGGTTGTTTGACAATTGTTTGGTAAGGACGAACATAAATTACCTCATTGAATACGATCGAACAATATAAAAAGTTAGTCAATGAACCGGATGCAGTTTTGATAACGCAAAAGAAGAGTCGATGCCATTAAAGAGATGAATTCAGTTATTTCATGCTTCAGGATCATGTCAAAGTAAAATAAAAAGGAAAATTCGAAGGGATTTTTCGTAAAATAAATTTCAAACTAAATCGAGTTCCTTAAAGTTTTGTCAATCGTTAAAAATTATCGAAAAAACCCTTCTCCAAATAAAATTCTCACGTTTTGTTTAAACAGCAAAAACCTGCCGTCGTCCTTTGAAATCTTTCGAACCTTTTGATGAAGCGAGGTGCACCCTTGAAATCTCAAGCTTCTCAACTCCAAAAGCATTCTTCAAATGTGACCACCGATAAATTCCACTCGCTTTTATAGAAACTCTTCGCCGGTCGCAACCATTAAATAGAATTGAGAACTTCATCTATTTCGAACTTCCTGCTTAGAAGCGGCAAGGATTTAAAATCACTTCCCTTCTCCGCCTTTTGATATCACTGTCAATTAAATAACTTTCATTCATCGGGTGATTTTCCACACCCTCTCAGGCCTCCCGCACAAAGCCGCAGTCAATCTCAACGAACAAAATGATTTTCATGCGACTAAAAGTTAATTTAACACGTCATTTATCTTAATTAAGTTCTAAAACGGATCACATTAAATGCGATTTTGATTTCCAAGAGTCATTTAAGTGCTTGCTTCGAAGAGCGATCGTTGGAGTAAAATTTTAATCAAAATTCAAAAACGACAATCAATTAACTGGCGTGTTATCCCTTAAGACCACGAAACACACAATAATAAATAGAGAAAGGCAGCCGAACAGATTTTCCCAAAGTAACATCAACCCCTCGCACCCTTCGCATGAATGTTTATTGTTTCATGTTGTTAATAGAATGCAATAAAATCATCTACCACCCTCGTCCTGGTCGAGCATAAGTCATGGGATTATGAAATTGATGTTCACACTTTTGTCTTCAAGTTTATCGGAGTCGATGAGATGAGATGCATTTTTCGAAATATTTAAATCATCATCAGGGAGAGTTCTATGATAAACTTTTATCAGCTGCGCTTCATCGACTCGGCTCTTGAATGACAAAGCGAAATGATGACCAGTTGAAGACGATGCCACTCCTGAATAAAAGCCGTGAAATTCGTAAATTGGAGTCATCGACTCCTTTCCCATCAGAGAAACCTCAGATTGTGTTGAAATATTAAATGAACGTGCACGTGGCGTTGCAAACAGCATGAATATCAATTTAGAAGTGTAATGGATCAATATTTGTTGTGCATTTTTAAATAATATTAAGGATGGAAGGTAAAGAGAAATTAATTTGAAAGTTAAAGTTTCTCGTAAATCAAAGTCGACGATTAAACTCACGCTTGACATTTTAATGAAAGATTTTAAGGTTTTACTAAAACGGTTTTAGGGTTCGAAGCTACATAAGAAATCGATTTTTGTTTGCAGACAAGAGCGGAAGTCTCTCAGCCTCAATCGGCTTTCCGAGATGAGATTTACTAGATTTTCTTTTCTTGAAAAGTTTTTTCGTCGATTTTGCAGATTTCTGTTGCATAAAAGAAAATTCGTGGGGTGACCATCCGATGACAACTTTTCAGCGAACGAGAGTTTTCAAAAATTAAACAATTTGTCACCCTTAGGTCAATACATTCTACAAATCAATATTTGCTGTTCACTCGGAACGACATGCAACAAGAGAAACTCCTTCGATGACACAAGCATTGGCATTGAGTTTCTAATTGCATCATTTTAAAGCTGATTCTTCAATGGATACAACGACAGAGTGACGTGATGGGTGCGTTGTAATAAACTTCCGACTCATGTCCATTTCATGTCGAATCTACTGACCCCATCAACGTTAGTTTGATTCAATTTAAATCGAAATGATATTGTTGTCCATAAAGTCGTAGGATTGCGTTCATATCCGTTTTCCGGCTCTTTCGCTTCCCATTCTTCCCCTTACGATATAAATCTGAATACAATTACAATTATCTTGTCGAGATTGCGAATCGAACTGGACGGAGTGAAGTGAAATGTCTTCTTCAACAAAACTTTGCTTGCGAAGAGGGTTCGAAGCTTCTTCCGAAAATGATTATTAAGTCATTAATTTAAAATCGGATCAAACTCAAATTTTCAAGGCCATTAAATTTTAAAGTAATTTCCTCAATCATCGTCGTCGTTTGCATTCACAACAACTCTTTCCAGATGTCAGATCGTTTCGATATCATCGCAGAAAAATTTACAAGTCATTAATTTGGGTTGAATTTTAAACTTTCCTTTTAAGAGGAGGGTTGGATGATTTCGCTTTCATTGGCCACACCTCGATAAATCATTTTGCGTTCGTTTGAGATTCAATGTGAGGTTTTAAACTCGAAAGGATTTTAAAATATCTCTTCTGGAAAAAGTCTTCTCTCATATTTTCTAATTCAATTAGATTGTGCTACTTGACGTCGTTTATGCGCAAGTAATGCGAATTGTTAGGGGTTCGAGGTCAAGAGAAAATTGTTCGTTTCTGCAAATAAAAACATTTTTGCGCAACAATAAATCTTTTGGTTGTTGAATGGAAGTCGTAACATATTTTTTATGTTTTTTCTTGTGATCGAAGTAATCGAAAGGGACGAGATATCTCTCCCACCCAAACTCACTTATTTGCGTATGAACATTAAGCAAATTAGATCGGAAAAGCGTTGTCATCGATAGCGGTGCTTTATTCGTATTCCACCGCTTGCTCGATATTCCCATGACCTCGACAGGCGAATCATTACCGATTCACTCTCAGAATTCTCCGAAAACTGATTTGAGTTTTAATTACACTGCCTGACGCTTGATTGATGACCTCTGATTGCGACCCACGAACACGCTCGTCCCTAATGGATGTAATGGACTCGCATTTCCTTTCACAACACTGGAATTAATATGATTCACCCGCACGTGAATTGCGATGATATCTCCAGGCAAGCATAAATAAAAAAAAGTCGCTTGCGCATCCTTTTCGCTTTTGCTAACATCTCGTGGTCACTTGAGCGTAAACAAAAATGATAAAAACTGATGCTTCCATATGCTTGAACTGCCTTCATTCATGAAATTTATGGATTTGCTTCTCGTCTCACTCGGTTTTATTTATTTTTTTGTGAAAAGTCATTCAGTTAATGAACATAACTCACTTACAACTCACAAAGGATGAGTCTGTTTGTGTACATGACCATCAAACCTCCCGAGAAAGCAAGAAACGATAAGTTGACAAGTATAATTGAATCGGAAATTTAAGTTTCTTCGAGGATCTCAGAGGGACGACGGTGTGCTTGAATTATCGAGCCTAATTATTTATGGGTAATTGCTTTCCATTGTCGAATTTCCATTCTTCGTTATTCATCTTTTCCGGTCGCTTTCTCCTGATTGAAAGTGTTTGCTTGACCGAAAACATCAACTTCTCGAAATGAAATCTTATTGAAAGTGTGTGGGATAATTTAAGTTAATCCTCGGATGCATGTTGAACTAATTTCTTTTGAATGCAAGCAACTTCTTTCGGACATTGAATCAATTGTTCTGCTCACACCTTAAAAGCGCTTGGAAATTGCGATTGTCGAGGAGTGATTGGGGACATTTAAATGTTACGGAGAAGCTTCCATCCTCCTTATGATATCGACCTAATCCTCTCTCAGTTGTTGACATAAGAAACGATCCTCCCCATGCTTTACAACATCAGCAGTTTGTAAATGAAGTTTAAAAACAAATTACTTGTTAGTCTAAGTTTCCTCAATCCAATTTCGTCCCGTCTTGTTTGCGCAAAGTATTTTCTCGAGAAAAATAAAATAAAGCCGATGAACGACGTTAAACGATTGCCCGAGAGATGAACTCAACGGGGTTGTCTGAAGGAGGAAAATTCAATTTCGATTTTCACGACGGGATATCGCTAAATTAAAAAGAAAAACTTCTTCGATTGAAGCCTTGGTCGTCATTCGTTTCAAGATTATTTGTCAATCAAGGAGCTCTCAAGTCAAATTAGCGTCGAAAAGATATAAATTTTCCCATTCACCTTCTCGGTTTAAAGCCTATTCAATCGAATTAATTTCAACTATGATTGGATTCCACAAAGAAGTTTCTAATCCGCCCGAAAACTTCATTTTGAGGAGAAACTTTTTCAATCAAAACTTTTATTGAACCTAAAACATGTTTATTTGTATCTTTAACACTTCTTTTATCCTCCACGGATGCATGTCGACTTAGTTAAGGTGTCAGCAACAATGGCCGAAGAGTTTCGAAGCTGACAAACTTTCTTCTAGCCTTCGATTGAAAATTCCATGTCCTTGTGTCGCCAGCATAACAAACACACAAAACCATTCAAAGCTAATCCTGAAATTGCCAAATTAATCTTATTTATGTTTGAGGGCCAAACACGGTGCTTTGTTCGATGAGGCACAGAATGTGTCAAATCATTTCAATCTGAGGAGAGAAAACCGACAAGCGATCGATTCAGGTCAAAAGTTTTAGTGTTTCTCTTGAAATTATGTCAGCAGCTCGAAGCTTCTTCTATTTAAAGCTGAACAAACGATGATGATGAAAATATTTGTCGTTATCGCTTCGACTCTTACGCTGACGAGATCTCCTTCCGGTCTATTGATTCTTCCGAAAACTGGGCGGAACTTTTGATTACCTTTCACGATTCATCATCAATCGATTCGTCGATGAGTACAAAAGATTTCCTTTTCATCGAACGGAAGACATAAAACGTCAATGAAGACCGACGGATTATTTTCTAAATTTTAAAACGCTTCTGGAAATGTTAAATCATCACAAACTTTTACAATTGTTCTCTAATATGAAAAAAAATATCCGACGGAGATTTTTTTCTTTCTTTTATTGGCTTCTTCTTTGTGTTGTCGATTCTACATTGGGTCAATATTTTAGATATTTCTTCAGTTTTAAAAGCTAAATAGCTGATTGGATCTTTTGTCTTCAAGTGGCCATTGACTTTTTGTGAAGAAATTAAATGGCTTTCGCTCAAATCCTGACTAATGCTCATGACTGAGATAGTTCTTGTAATGTTCGCAGTTTTCAAATTTTAATTCAATTTTGCTGCTTAAAATCTCACAAATATCTTGAATTTCTTTCCGATACTGATTTTTATATTCTAACGTTAATGTACGAAGATTTTTAACTTCTGAACAAATTGTTATGATGTCTTCAGGATAGATTCCAATATTTCGTTCAGTGAAAGTCTCGATGTTTGGTAAATTGTCGACAATTACTCTTCCAATGTTCTTTGGGAAACCGTAGGATCCAATGATGGATGCATCGAGAGTTAAATGACGTATTTTAGGATTACGACTTAAAAAGCTTCCAAGATCTTCGGAGAACAAGTTGCTTATTGAAGGAGGATGATAGTCGAGCGTGGTTAACGAATTGGATGTCAATAACAATTCTTTTAATTTAGCTGAGGGAGCATACAATGAAAGCGATTCAAGATGCGGCCAGGCTGAGATTATACTGAGTTCCACTTCGTTTAATGGATAATCGAGAATTAGCGTTTTCAAGTTCGGAAAGATCTTGGCGAAAGTTTTCATAAATCCATTCGTTGTTTCCATATCTCCTTTCTGATATTTTAGTTCAGTTACGTTAGGAGAGTAGATTCCACGACAAGCTTCAACTTCTGAAATAAATAATTCATCAGAGACCAAAGTCTTTTCAGTCAAATATGCATCCATTTGTCTAATCTCTCGTGTCGAGATGAATAAACGACGAAGCTCTCTGTTGTGAGGAAGCAGCTCCTTGAAAATTAGATTCAACCAATCATCTTCACAATAATCATTGAATCTGAGCGAAACCGACTTTAAACTTCTTTGACCAAGCATAAAGTTTTTTAGATTTTCTCTGTTGTTCCAGCCCACTCTCATTAATTCGAGACTCTCGAGTTGAAATGACGGTGAATCAAGCATATTAGTCTTGAAAATGCTGTTGCAAAGTGTAAGCTGGAGATTTTTAAGATTGCTTTGTCTCATTAGAAATGGTTCGAGCTCTTCTGAGTCAGCAATGAAATTTCTGGCGGAAAAATTTCGTAAATTCGACGCGTTTTGAAAAATGTACAAAAAGATTGCAAGTCCATTATCGAGATGAAGTGTTTCCAGGTTTTTGTGTTGATTTGAAGTCTCAGTCAAAAGTTTTCTCTTATCACAATCGCTTAAACCTTCAAAATGTTTGGCTTCTTGTATAGAAATGCCCTTGAACGAACAATATTTCAACTGATTAAAACTTTCTAGCATTTTTGATAAGTCACAAATGTTTGTGCTCTGATTTAACTCTAACTCAGAAAGGTTTTCACTGAATATTTCACTTATTTTGGTTGAATAGATCGACTCCATTGGAATGTTTGTGTCACCGCGAATAATTCTTAATTTTTGGTATCGTCTTTTCGATTTCTGCAAGATTGCCAGTTGGTAACTTAGGTCGCTTGATGAATTCAAGATGATTCTCACTCTTTCACTCAGTTTTCGTGAGTCAGCGAATATGTCAGAGAGTTTTCGGCAAGTTTCTGTTGCATTCAAACAGCTTTTGAAGTCAAGGTTGATTAAAATGTTAATCCAGTTGTGCTCTGGTAGACAAAGCCAGTCGTTATCTGCCATCCTTAAAACAAAATAAATAAATATAGAAATTATTTCTTTTTTAAATATTTTTTCTTACGTGTGATGTTGCTTGAAACTTTTTCAAAATGTGAATGCGATAATGAGGCGACAGAAAACAGTTTCTGGGAAAATACACTAAAATGTTTTATTATTCATCCACAAACGAAACATTCTCAGGTAGTTTAAATCCTTATCGTTCATCCCCGAAACGACGAAAATATCCGAAAATTTCCGTTTCACCTAGTCGATAAAACAGAACAAAAATTATTAAGCCTTTAACTTATCTAAAAGTAGAGAGCCGAACCTCAAAGAATCGTCCTAAGCCTTTAAACGATTCTAAATTATAATGAATCAGTCAATACAAATAAACTTTGTGACGAAAATTTGATATGAAATTCTCTGAAAATGACTTTACATCAACATAAATAAAATAGATAGTTTCATGAAAAAAAAATCGAAATTCTCCATTTCTTTTATTCAGTTTAATTATGTTTTTATTTTTGTTACAATCTCCTGGTTTTATTGATTTCTAATGAAAATACTTTGCGTTCAGTAAAGTTTTACGTTGTCTGCATGGTAGGTTTTACCAGGAATATAACAAATAATCAAAACTAAGCAATGAGCTGATGTCACCGAACGCAACGTCGTTGCTTTTAAAAACGTTTAATGAATGATTACAAAAAGATTTTTTCACTAAAATTTAGTTGTTTCTTGTATATTAAACATCAAAATGTTCTTTGTTCTGATGCGCGCGAGTGAAAAAATCAAAGAGAAGAGGAGTACAAATATCTCCGATGAACGCGAATGGTAGAAAGTTTTCTTGATCCAGATTCCTGTTGCGTTATCTTTTGTTTAGATGTTAACGATGTTTTTCTGGGTTGAAACTTATTCGTCTTCTTCCGATCCGCTCTCTACAAAAAAAAAGAAGAGAAGTTTGATTAGTTTTTGAATAAATAAATATTTATAAATATTTTATAATATTTATGAGAATGTAAGAGAAAAACGCTAAGAAGTTTGACGTTGTACACAAACTTCTAGTTTCCGTTTCATATCTCTGGGTTTTGATTTTGCAAACTTTTCCACACAAATTTAATAATTTATTTAATTAAATCCGCTCTAACAGATGCGTAAGTTTATAAAATACAATCTTTGATATTTACCTTCTTCAGCGTTCTGCAGCCATTCGATGAAAGGACGCATCTTCTCTAGGAAGTGCATTTTCCCCTTTGGCGAGTGAGCTTCTCGATACCATTTCAAAACCGAATCCTCCGAGATAATTTCAACTAGAGAGAGTAAACAAATATTGCGATCAGAAAAATTTCACCTAAAGAAAGATTTTTAAAGAAAATCTGTTTCAACTTTGTACAACTAATTGATCCACGGGTTCACGGTTCTCAATCAATTCCAAAAAAAGCGAAATTCATTTGTTCTAGCATCGTTATAGGTTTTAAGTTTGCATAAATGACAGGAAAATTAAAACGTGAACGATGCTGTCGATGATCTTGCAAAAATAATTAGACACTTACGTTTGTAGAACAACACCATAATTTTGTAGAAAGAGTTCATGAAATTCATGTTTTCATAGCAATACTCTTGAATCTTCAAAATCAAACCAAGTTCGGAGCGATCGTTTGTGGTGAAGGCCTGGAAGAACTGCGAGTAGATCTTAAGATGACGGAGTGCTTGGTCTGCAACCAACTCTTCTTTTTTGTTCCATTCACCCAATGCCATGATCGTCGTCCAGATCTAAAAATTATAACAAAAGTTAATAAGTTTTCGAGTGATTTTTGATTATTTTAACTTACAATTCCGATAACTTCATGTTCTGGAATGATATACTTGTCGGACAACTCTTTTACGTCTGTGATTATGTCCTTTTGAGGCTTGTTATCCTTAATATCATCGATGATTGCCTTAGACATGAAAAAAAGGAAAAAATTATAAATATTTTATAAATATAATAAAATATTAGATTATTTAAATTTTCAATGAGAATTTTTGTAACTTTAAACTTTCAGAAATGAGCGAATCGAACTCTCGAACATCTCAAGATCATTTAAAAAGAAAAAATTGCTGTTGCAGCTCATGGAACCCGCAAACGGACATTTTCCGATAAGCGGATTTGTCTTGAGTGCGCAAACAAAAAAACTAAAGATTCCAAAATATCATCGATTTGATCAAATAAATTAAGTAATTCGTTCGATTGCCATAGACTCGAATTAATAGCATAAATGTAAGAAAACTAAAATCACCAGAATTGCTATTAGATAATAACTGATGACAGTACGCTTTCCAGCTTCTTAGGAAGCAATTATTCTTATACCCAGCGATTAAAGCTAACAGAAACTCAATGAGTCAAGAGTTACTGTTGAAACACAAAACTGGGCGACCTGATTTAGTTTTGCACACCGTTAAAGAGCTGAAGCCTCTCTCGAGCGAACTCGTTGGAGTCGACAGTGTATGCAAAGTGTGCAAAGTTTATTATTTATACCATAGAATAAATATTTATTGTGAAGGAAATTATTGACATTGAATCTCATAGAAAACCGAGTTTAATCAATGTAAGCAAAAATCCTTGCTTCTATCTTGCATCGTTAAAAGATTTTTTTAAATCTCCTGAATGTAATTTGATCGAAAACAAAATCATCAGGTTGTCGGCCGATGCGATAAAGATTTTAACCATAGACAATCTTTTTTGGAATCTTCGATTAAGCAAAATTTCAAAAATCTCATTGGAAAATAATGTATTAGCCTATATTCGTTCGAGTGATCACGATTTAATCGAATCGAACAGATCATCTGCTAATTTTAATGTCGCACACGTTCAAAATCTTCAAATTAGGTTTTATAAGCATTTGTAGAGTCTGCCATGTGCATTTAATAAAAAAAAGAGTAAACTATTTTGAACTTACCGACTGCAACTCGCGCTTAGCCTCCTGACTTGCTTGAGCTTTGTGCAACTTCACAATGTCTTCAAGACCGTGATCGTCGAAAGTTTTCTTGAAGTTTTCTTCCGTACGTTTGTTCAACGGCAAGAATTCCATCAATCGGGACTCCAAAGCTCCTTTCTTCAGCGCGGTTATCAGTGCTGGAATGCCACGCTCTTGCTTCAGCGTAACAAACAGTTCGATGAGGAATTCCAAAGCAACACCATCCTTTATCAAGTGCTCATTGTAAAGCACAGTCAGAACGGTAGGAGCAACGGCACCGCTAGCTATCCACAATGCTGTCATGCGTGCCAACTTGACGCGTTCGAGCGGAGTGAATCCTTTGATAAACACCAAGACCTTTTTCATCTCTTCCTCAAACATCTTCTCTAAGTATTTGTATCGTCGTACCAGTTTGATAAGGATCTGCAGTTAAAGTAAAGATTGCGTAAGTTAAAAAAATATTTAAAGGTTTGAAGATTGTAGTATTCAATGAAAAATTAATTGAATCTAGTTTAAACGATTCTTAATTCAAGCTATTGATTACTCCTTTTGTCTTGCACACTTTCGACACCAAATGGCGGTAGAATTCTCATCAATTGGCTCTAATCGGTGCTGAAAAATTGTAAAGTTTTTTTTTCTTACCTGCTCTTGTTCACGCATCGATTCCATTCCTTCAGATGCTGCAAAAATGCAGGCTTTTGTGTATGGCTTCTCGCCATCCTGCGAGATCGAGCCACCGGGTACGAGCAATCCTCCAGCGATCAATATATCAAATAACACTTCACCGTAGCGACGGTAGTCTAATTTATTGCCGGCTGTGTCAAGAAATTTAGAGATTTGTTCTAAGTCTTCAGCTTTTTCGAGACCCGCAATAACAGCATCACGGAATCCGTGCGGGTCAAATTTTTCTTTCTCATCCCTTTTTCTGGTCTTGATGCGTTGACCTTGCAGTACTGGCCTTTCTGCTTTTTGACTCATACAATAAATTACTGAAAGTGAACAAAATATTGAAAGTTGTTAGCAATTTAAGTCTTAACCCAAAATTTTCGTGCATACTAATGATTTGTTAAAAATTAAGAGGTTGACCATTAAATTTGTATGAATGTATGAAGAATTCTGAGAAGGTAACTGAGGTTTTACTGAAGTGTTTATCTTATTTTCTATCCTCAACGAATGATTACAAGACTATGACTCACATCAAGGAAAAAAAGAGAATTTTAAACACGTGGGAGCTTTAAGCACTAAAATCCGTTCGCTGACATCATCGACCAACGTAACGGTTATCGAGACTTTCTTAATTGAATTTTAACAAAACAGGTCAAATATTTGATGGCGAAACCCCAAAGGGACGAATGTTTCTTCAGCTGCGTGTTAACATCAATTACTGAATATTAATTAAGTTAACATAGCTTAGCGAAGTAAATAATTTTGCAGTCCTCAATTATTTTTTTAACCAAAACAAGTCAGCACTTTATTCAACCGACTTCCTGGCCCACAGACTGCACCCGCCACCCTCGATTCAAACTTTGACCCCATTCATATCATTCTGAAGTTGAACTTTGTCTCATTTAACGTCGCTCTCTCGAGTCGACAGTTTTGTCTCTAAAAATAGAAATTTCGCTTTGGTTCTGGCTTTGAAAGAAAGAAAAAACTGTAAAATAGAGGTCAATAGCCACACGAACGAGAAATGTGTTGAGTTGGCCAAATGAACCGAAAGATAAATCATCGTTCGTTCTAGATATTCTATTCGTCATTTACAAGGTCTAATAAATGTATCTCCCTCAAAAAGAGTTTGAATCAATTCTCGTGGCTCAATTAAACGTGTGAGGTTTTATCAGTAAAAAAACGAAATGGTGGATGGTCTAAGGCAGAACGAACGCGTCAAAAAATACGAGAAAATAAATTAAAATAGCTTACAGATGAAACTTCTGGTAGTCTTGTGTTGAACGAAAGGATAAAACTAAACTAAAGTAACGTTAAACGCACTTAGTTGATGGCTCTCTTCGAATTTTAAGTTGTGAACACGCGGAAAAAATGGCGAAAACTAAAAATGTGATTTGTCTTATTAGCTGCTATTTAAGAAAGATATCTTCAACTGATCTCGATAGACAAGGATGTTATGAACAAAATTAAAACACTTCTGATAGCTAAAAACACGAACCTTCGAGTATATTTAAATTTCACTTCTCGCGTTAATGCACGGATAATTCTGAAAGAAAGAACGAAGATGCGATCGCTTTTTCATCCCCCCTGATTTTAAAACTCGTCAAATGGCTGAAGCTACGACAAAATAAACGTTAAAATATTTTACTTTTACTAAATCTTTAATGCAAATTCTATTTCAGTGAATTCTGTTTATGTTTCTAAATCAAGAACTGCGATACACTTTGATAGTAGGAAGCTCTGACTTTGTTTTTCATTTCTTCTTCGTTGACCCATTCAAACTTTGTTTTCTTGACTTCTCCTTCTTTGTATGCTGCCCGATAGAAAAATGTCTTCACTCCAATAGCGTCGCTCTTTCCCGTCGATTTATATTTGTACTTGTAAAATCCACAAGGCGACTGTCCATAGAACTGAACTTTAAGTTCAGGACCCAATTTTTCTTTGACAATTCTTTCTGCTGTTTGTCTCATAGATTCACCTTCGATCCATTTATCTTCTGGCAGCACAAGAATTTCTTCACCACACAAGAGCATCAGAGTGTCATCAAGTTTCCGATTAAGACTTTGCAAATTATTCTTCTTGTCATCCTCCGTTTCCCTTGTTGCAAACTTGAATTTAGATAATTCTTCTTGATTAAGATCTTCGAAATCCTGAGCGGTCTGCAAACTTCTTGCGTCAGAATCAAGTTCGATTTCCAACTTTCCTGCTTTGATCAATTCCTGTTGAAGTTTGTCTCTCTCCTTACGAATCTCGTGGTCACACTTCAAACTGTTTTCAAACTCAATTTGATTAATTGTTTTCTAAAATGAATGTTATTGTGTAATTTTATCAATTCATTTCAAATTGGTTAATTTCTTACCATGAATTCAGTCTCGATGTCATTGAGTTTTTTCGAGACAATCGGCAATCTTTCGATTAAAACACCGACATGAAGGTCCCATCGTTCCTTTTGTGAAGCCGTCGATGCATTTCTCACTCCGAATGCCAGTGTTCTTCCAATAATATTGCGGAACATTTTCAATTTTCTTTTATTTACTTTCGTGCTCTTTCACTGGGTGCTCACAAAAGTTTTTTTTATTGTTTAGTCCCCTCAGTCAAGTTTAATTTCTGATCAAGAAAAATGTCTGGATTAAATAATGGTTTGCTCATCATAACATGCTTGTCGAAATTAGCAGCTTCGCTAACTGTAGCAAGCAAACGAATCGTCAACCACCTCTATATTCATTACCAGCCGACCGAGCCATTGAAGTATGAGAAATTTAGTAAGGTGCGCAAATTTATTGAGAAATCTTTTTAGTTTCTCCGGATATTAACGACTTTATATATTTTTAGACACTTTTAAGCATATACACAAGCTCCGTTGAAATATGTGGCAATATCGATGTTCGAGTTCTCGTGTCAACCATGAAGAATCAAAGCAATATGATTGCACGAATGGATAAGATGGATCTGATAATGGTTGATCAAAATGAACACTCGTCTGATAGCGTCATATCATCGCTTAAGTTAAATGTTTCCGATTCACTCTTCGATGAACCTGATTGCCACAAATACAACTCAGTTGTTCTCGGAGGGACCTTCGACCGGCTCCATGTTGGTCATAAGATATTATTATCGGAGGCGGCCTTGAGAGCTCAGAAAAGATTAGTGGTCGGAGTGACTGACGTAAACATGATAACGAGTGAGTGAAAAAAAAGTCGCAAGGTGATAAGAGAATCAAAAAACTTACCGCGCTCTTGCTTTTAGCGAAAAAACTACCCGAGTTGGTTCTTCCTCTGGAGCAGCGTATGGCTGAAGTTCGAGAGTTTCTAACGGATATTGATAGCACGTTGATTTATGAAATAGTTCCGATCCAGGATCCGTTTGGACCAACGGCTACCGATCCAGATCTCGACCTTATTGTTGTCAGTTCCGAGACAATGAAAGGTGGCGAGAAAGTAAATGAGATTCGACGAGGGAAAAATATGAGAGAGCTTGAAATTTATAGCATTCCATTAATCGAAATCAAAGAAGTACTATTAGAAAAAGAGAAAAAAGTCAGTTCATCTAATCAACGAATGGATATTCTTGGAAGTCAGTTCAAAGAACCTTTCCCAAGACCAAATCTTCCATCACGGCCTTATATTATTGGATTAATTGGAGGAATTGCTTCTGGTAAAAGTAAAATGACCGAGCGGTTTCAAGCTATGGGCGCAGGAGTGATTGATTGCGATAAGTTAGCTCATTCATTGTATGAACCTGGTGAAGAATGTTATCAAGCAATTGTTGACGCTTTCGGAAAGGAAGTTGTTGCAAACGATGGAAAGATAGACAGAAAGGCACTTGGTGGGATTGTCTTCACTGACAAAGAAAAGTTAGATCAGCTAAACGGAATAGTTTGGCCTAACCTGATGAAGAAGTCAAAGCAGCGAATAAAAGAATTGTACGAATCCGAAGGCAAGGAAATCGTTATCCTTGAAGCTGCTGTGCTTCTTAAAGCCGGTTGGGAAACCGAGTGTCATGAAATTTGGTCTTGTATAATTCCATCAGAAGTTGCCACTAAGCGAATCATGGAGCGTAATAACTTGAGTGAGGAAGAAGCTAAAGCAAGAATTGCATCGCAAGTCAAGAATTCCGTCGTAGTCGCACATTCGAATGTCGTTTTCTCGTCTCTCTGGAGTTACGAATACTCGCAATCGCAGGCAGAAAAAGCTTGGAGCGAGCTGCTGACTCGTTTAAATAAAAGTTCAAACGAAGCGTCGAAAATGTAGTCACTTCATTTAAGTAAGAATTTAAAACAGGGAAAAATTTGGTTTGCTATAAAAATGTTTTTTAATTACTTTGTTATCGTATCATCAGTAATTCTACGTTCTTGTTGGATTAAAATTGAAGGGAATGTGTTCTAACTACTCTTAGCTGTTTCAATTATTTAGTTTCAGTGGGTTCTTCGATGAGAGCGTCATTGTTTGGTTTATGGATATCATCAAAAGGCCTTCGCACGTGTATATTTCTAAAAATGAATGTTTTTATGAATTAAGTTTTAACTAAGAGTAGTCGTTCTTACAAAACGAGGAACATGACAATCATCTGCGTTCCGAGTGTTAACCAAAAGATTCCTGCTGGATGCGTGTCTATGCTCCACTTATAAACTTGTGTATACATCACGCCGTTGAGTAGAGGCACTGCATTGTCGCAAACTGAGAGAAGAGCAAATATTGTTCCACGTTCTTCTACAGGCACAAGCTTGGATGTGATCGAACGCAATGCAGGTGCAACTGATGGTCTAAAACGAGTCCGTTAGTTTGACAGTCAAATTGATTTTTTTTTTGCCATAATTCAAGATATTACCCAAGAGCAGCGACAGTTGCACCGAGATACATCATCCAAGTGCCTGAAGCCAGGCCGAAGAAAACTCGACCCAAAGAGTGAGCGCAAGCCCCGAGAATTACAATCGTCGTATCTCTCCAATGGAAAACCTTGTTCATCACGGGAACGAAGACAAGCATGACGATGACGAATGATGCCGACTGATATGTTTTGAAGTTACTGTATATCTCAGTTGTCCAGTTGAACTTGAGTTGTGCAAACAGGTACAAATAAGGTTTCTCATCACGCTGAAAGGCATAAAGAGCCATTGATACCATCATGATAATAATATAAGTTCGGAAGTTGTTGCTGCGTCTTTTACAAAGAGTCTTCATCGACTGTGTAAAATGTTTTTTATCGAAGAAATCGGAAAGCCATCTCGTATAATGAAGTTCAGTCAAAGGCTTTTGTTTCGATGTTGTCTGCCACTAAAATTAAAACAGAAGCAATTAGACCAGGAAATTGAATGAAAGATAATTTTTGCTTTGCCTCCAAATTAAGCAGAGAGTAGACAATTGATAAGAATAATAACGAAGCGTTAATCGTAAACATTATTGTGAACGACTTGTCGAAGTAATTGAAGAGATAAGTGCCTGTCAAAGATAAGTTTGGTATCAACTAATTAAGATTAAATGGGATTCACTGGGAAACACTTCAGATAGCGCTACTCTTTCAGAAAATCTTTTTTGAATTGTTACCTAGTGCTATTCCGGTAGGCATCGTTGAGAGGTAGCAGACATCAAGAATCGTTATGCGTAATGTCCTATCTCTTACACTTGAAACGTCAGAAATATAAGCAAAAGCACAAGCGAAGATTGCAACATCTAGAATAATAAAATTTATATCTACGGTCAATCAATGCAATAAAATATCTCACCAGCTCCAGTAAAGGCACTTGGGATCGTAGCTGTGTAAATGATGTATTCGATGGGCCATTGCGGTTGTAAAGTATTGACAACAACCATCACAGAGTAAATGAACTTTCCGAACAAGCCCATTATAAGTGGGAGCTTCCTTAAAATGCAAGTTAAGCATCGGATTTCGCAATTCAATCAAATTTTACTCATTTTACCTCCCTCGTCTGTCGGAGAATGCGCCGAGAAAAAGCGCTAGAATTATAGGAATAACATGCCCGGCGATCGAATTATACTGGAAAAAATCTGCAGTTGACACTTGAACTTCCTTCTTTATTTCACTATAATCCGCGATATTGATGCACACTGAATGATTGTAGCCATGATTAACAGTGCAAGCTTTGTAGACGAAGTAGACATTTTCAACTACCGAGGTCGTCATAAAAGCGAACATGTAGAGAAAGAGTGACGGTTCGACTGTAATCTTTCGATACCATGGCACTTGAGGCTGCTCCTCTTCCGGAGACGATACCTTCTTCTCCATTGCTAGCCACTCACTGTTCAAGAGAAATACTTTGTGTCTCTTTTAAAAACTCATCACAATAAGGTCGTAAAAATAATCAAATGATAACGCAATGAAGCTACGAGCGAGATACTTATTGATAAGACGCTTAATTAAATCTTCTCTTTGTTTACATCGTGGAGCAGTTGGAACGTTTTCATAGAATTTCATTTTTGATTTGGACGTTTTCCATTAACCTAAAGAAATATTTCAATAAAAAATTCACAAAATATTTGATTCTTGATTTACCAGTGAAGTAAGCTTTAATATTCATTCAGTTGTCCAAAAATGTCAGGACTAATATCGATTCTTGGCAATGGACTCAAATTTCTGCACGTAAGTCACTTATCAATCCAATTTCACTGAAAAATGTGGCTCAATTCAATGTTTTCATTTTAAGGTTCCGCGTATCAGTTTGTTAGCCGCTGTTCAAGCTTCACCAGAACTCCAGCAATATCGTCATAGAAGAACTAAACATTTCAATCCGAAATGGAAGAAGATGAGACAAGAGAAGTATGTAAAAGTTGAGCTACCAAACATGCATGAAAAGTTCACTGATATGACTCCGGAAGAGCAAAGATCGAAGATGAAAGAGAGAGGAATTGCACCACCAAGGCCATATATGGAACGACCCTTTTACATTGCTAGTACCGGTGGAACATTTGAACCGTACGTTCCTCCAGAAGGTGACGGAAAAGTGTCTTCCATCAAAGGTGTTACTAAGGCGAAACTAGAGTTCTTAGAGAAGAAGGGAAAGTCAATGATGGCAGTTAGAAAGATTCGTAGCTTCGACGAAGATTTTGAACCACCAGAATTTGCTGAACAAGCTCAAGAGATTTACATCAAAGCTCATGAAGCTATTGCGAGAAGAAATAAGTACGAACTTCGAGAGTTCGTAACTGAACGCGCTTATCCCGAGTTGATGCATAATGTTCATGATAAAACTATTCGCTGGAAGTTCATCAAGAGTCTTGAACAACCATACGTTCTTCATGCTAGATGTACTGACGTCATCTCGAAAGAAAACATTTATGGACAAGTAACAGTTCGGTTCCACACTCAACAAAGTCTTGCAATTTATGATCGCTTTGGTCGATTAATGCACGGTAGTGAAATCCTTGCTAAGGATGTTCTTGAGTATGTAGTATTCGAAAAACATTTATCTAATGAGTATGGCAAGTGGAGACTTCATGACAAGATCATCCCAGATTGGACACCAGAACGTGAACCATCACGTAGAACTTTCGTCGAAGAGCCAGAAGAAGTTCAGGAGATTGAAGTTAGCGAAGAGGTGCAAAAGGATAAGGAAGAAGTGGCCAAGGAAGTGGCAGTAGCAAAGTAAAACACTTAGAATGTTAGAAGCATTTTGTATATTATTTCACAATAAAAACTTTAGAGAGATAAAACTTCAATCAAAAGTTCGTTTTCATTTTGTGGATAAATAAATTTCTTCAAAATCTCTTAAAATATTTAGTTGGCACTTCACAAAGTGTTAAAATTCTCTTATTAGCCTAAGTCACTTTTATATTTAAGTATCGTTTAAACGAATGTGCTGCTTGTTGGTTGATCGAGATAAATATCGCTCTTCGAAGTTTCAGCGCTGGCAAGGGGAGCACGTCGAGGTAATTCTTGGGGTGTCTTGAAGAAGTTTTCTTTGTTGTTACTCGTCGTCTGCCAATTATTCGGTTTGATCGGAAGCTTTGACGGCTTGGGTGGCAAAGGCGGCACTTTCTGTGCATCTTCTTCATGCTTGAAGATCCGATTTCTGTTCGTATCTTCGATTTCTTGATACTCATGATGATTATTGTTGTTATAATATCCCATAACGTCGTTACTTGACTCATATGTTGAACTAGGATGATGATTAAAAACCATTGTTGTATCTGTTGGTGAATACTAAGTTAGAATATTTTCATATGAAATTTTAAAAAAAATCTTACCAGCGTAAATTCCACTGCTGCCGTCGGGACTATAATAAGATGGCGAGCTAATACTTCTGATTTTCATCGGAGTATTGGACGGCAAACACTGCGTTGACAAATTAAGGTCAATTGGTGTATTTGATCTAGAGTTGGCTGCAAAGAGTTTAACAGAACTGGTCGATCCCATCATGATTGCATTTTCTAAACTGCTGATTTTTGATTGAACTGAAGAAGCTTCTGGTGAAAGTTTCGTTGGACTTTTAGTCAAAGACAAGCGAGGTGCTGGTTGTGGAGGCTTCTGAGAATATTGCGGAGGGGAAGTGTTCATCTTCATTGACTCGTTATTGTTGCCGCATGTGTCGATATTGTTATACAAGCTGATAGAATTTGAAGGATTCTCATTAAACTTCGTTTTTCTCAATTTGTTGCCAACATTTGCATATTTTTCCTTGTCCTTTAGAAACTCGGGAAGCTCAAAATTTATTTCAGTTCCACGTTGATCTTCAAGGCGTGCTCGTTGAGCTCTTTTGAGTCCTTCGAGAAGAGATTCTGTAAAAGATTTGAGATAAAATTTTGTATTGCACAAATATGAGCAAGAACACTCACCATCATTCTGAGCTCGACTTGTTACCTGAAGCTTTGCTCCAGCCTTCCATTTGGCGATTAAAGGCTTCTTAGTGCCATTTTGATCACCTTCTTCGGAACCTGCAGAGCTTTTGCTCAGCATCTTTTGCGACTTTTTTGGATGTCGACGCATTCTGTTAAAGATTCCTGACGATGTTTCAGATCCCCAATCTTCAGACTGTAAAACATTTAGATTAATAAATAGAATTTTAAATAAATGTTTTTAAATTTACCTTTACTGATTCTTGATCAGACTGTCTAATATTTCCATTAATTTCGCCATTTTCGACCTGCTCATCAACTTTGCCCTGAAGCAACTCATTGAAGACTTTGTTTGTGATCTCATCAAGAGTGTTAAGTTGGGGGTTGCTTGCACTCGTTTTTAGTTTATTTGCTTTGACAAACGTCACTGGAACGTTTCCCAAGCGAAAATTTTGTGGTGATGACTTCTTCGTATTAATAGGTGTGACTTCTCCAACCATCTCAGTATTCTCATCTTTACAAACAATTTGTAAACGATGTCCATCTACTGCGGTTACTGGCAATGACATATCCATGGGATCTGAACTTTCCCTACCGAACACTTGAACCAAGTCTAATCGATAATTATACTTGTGCAAAATTGGACGAAGTACTTCGCAAAGAACTTTGCAAGTCTTGCTCTTAACCGATATCACCTTCTTGTTGGGCAGATCCAACTTAAAAATCACTCGCTGTTCAATCATAACTTCATTTCCCGATAACTGAGTCGAAAGTCCATCGAGGTCAAGAGGCTATAAAAGTAAACGATTAATGAGTTTTTGAGATTTGCATGAAATGAAATATTCTTACCTTATTTGTTCCACTAAGAAAAGCTTCATAAGCATGGTAAATGATTCCTCTCTTGTCCAATAATCTTTCAACTAATTCTCTGATAGTCTCATTAACTTTCGTCTGTACAATTGTAGTTGCTCCATTCGAAAGTATTACACGGCACAACGAGCTTCTTGTGTCTTCATCGAAGCTGCTGATTTTCGAGATTGTGGCGTCGAAAGACGATAAGGAACTACGAGAACTGTGAATGTCAGCTACTGAATGGTTAGAAGCATGCTTCAAGGTATTTGAAGATGATGTTGAGTTTTTCATTGACTCTTTAGCCTCATCGCGATCCTTTGACTTGCAACGAGTCTTTCTGTGCCATGGCAGCAATGATTTTCTTCGTCGATCTTCAGCATTACTCAATGACTTCTTAAGCTTCGTCATTGTACTTGTTGGCGGCTGTTGAACGGCAATTCTTAACACTGGATCCAATTGTTCAGCTGTGTAGGGCAAAGTGACATTTTTGTTTTCAGCATCGACACACGCTTTGTATAAGTCACTTCGGATGAAGCGCTGGTAGCTATCGAACTTCATGAGATTAAAGATTTGTTTCTGAGCTTGAATGAATAAATCCTTATCAGCTGATGATAATCGTTCTTGAGCTCTTAGCCTCGCTTGTGAATCAACGTTGACAGGTTCAAGTGATCCGTTAGCCAAATGCTTGTCGAAGATCGCCAACGCTTCTTTCTGTCGCTCATTTGCATCATTGATTTGACGGAATCTTTCGCATGCTGTCCAAAAGTAAATGTTTTCTCCTGAGAATTCTTTCTTTAGGAATTCAGCAAACGAGTGAAGTCCAGCGGGATCATGAAGAAGTAACTCAAATGATTGTCCCCAGACTGCTGGGCCCGTTGGTAAGACAACTTGAGTCTCGCTTTTTGAACAGAAGTCATCGTCCTCTTCATCGCGAGTAGCTTTTGTGTAAACATCGTTCTCCGAGGCTACAAGTGACGATGGTCTTCTTTGAAGTGGCGTTCGAGGATCAGCTCTCGATCGAAGTGACGACTGTCCCCATCGCTTGAACGGTGAGAGTTCGTTTGAAATCTGCTTTGTCTGGAAACAGAAAAAAAATCGATTAAAATTATAAATCTCTATTCTCTATGTCTTTCTATTCAAAAGTTAATTAATGTGATAGAGTATCGCTTACACCATTCTGAGGATTATAAATTTCATCTTCTTTAATGAAACCCATAACAAAGTTTAAGTCATGAGTTGTCACAAGCATATTTGCCGAAATCGTTTTGTAATAATTATAATTTGGCATTTGGATTATCTTTCGGTTCGTTCTGATTTCACTCATCTTGATTATCGTCCTTTACATAAATGCCGCCTCCTTAAATAAAATTCTTAATGGTTATTATGAATTTTATTCTCGCGAGAAATGCACTGAACGAATTCTGATAATTAAAAGCGACTTTCTGTGGAAGTGAATCGTAAATTCTCATCAACGCGACAGGTTGGAATCGCGACCTTCTCGCATTTAATTTCGCAATGTTATCTTCAAGTGTTTATTGACTTTTATTTGACGAAGCTTCGCTTTGTGTTTATGGGCTCATTAAGTGTCATAAAGCTGACGATCCCCGTTCGCAATTTCTTTATTCGCTTAACAATGTTTTCTTTACGGCTTTATAGCAACGCAGAGCATCACGAGAGGTATAATAAAAGTGAAATCCGACACTTTTTTCTAGCAGCATCCAATTTCCAGTTTCTACCAGAGCAATAATTCAATATTTAACGGAAGCTGTATTTTTCACGCTATTTTCGCATGTAATTAATGTAGCAAATATCGCGTCGTCATCAACGCTAAAATAAACTCCAGCGCACTTTCCAGACCGTATTCACGTCTACCATGCGGTTTGATGTTGACTTATCTTCTCGCGATGTTGGTTTAATCCCAATTCAAATTCGATGTAAATATTTACTCTCCCTCAACATTGATTGGATGAGAAGAGCTCTCTGTTGATCTGTGGTGACCGAGATATCTTTGTCGACTGAGTAATGAATGATTGGAGCGCGATATGCAGGAAACAGAAAAGCAATCAATTTCATTTTGTTGGTAAACAGAGAATTTCCCGGACGAAGAATTAACATCGTTTTCACTTTTCTGAATTTATAATTTCACTTTTTCCAATCAGTTTTCAGTTTAAATGCAATTTGCGGCTTAAAAACTTCACGAATTGGCCAAATCAGCTTATTTTTTGCTGAGCGTATTAAAGAAAATAATTCGCCTCAGTCAATGAAAGAAAAAGCTAAATTGACTTGAAATTTGATGTTGTTAGCCGCTGATGCTTAATTAATTTGTTTCATTTCTTCAAATCGCTCGATTTCTCTCGTCTCTTGTCCGAGCTCAATTATCGTGACGTAATCTGCTTTGTGTCGGAAACTCAATGGCATTTTAATTAAATGCAAATCGATTTGAAGCCTTTGGGCAAAGCGATCGACTTTTAGTCGTCCGAAAAGAACAAAAGAAAACCGTTTAGAGACATCTGGAGCAGGTTAATGGGCAAGCGTGGAAACTCGAGGTAAAAAAGACCGTGAAATATTCAATAATTGCCGATTTAATCGTGACCTAATGACGGATTCATCTTTTCATCAGCCGTAAAGCCCGACAGACATGAAGAAAAGAAAAGCGAATTCAGATCAATCTCAATGCGGTAACGATTTATTGTTGAAGAAAAGCTTAAGCTTCCTTTAATCTCACTTCATCTTTCGCGGAAGTGCTGAAATGTTTCGATCATCTTCAGCTGAAAGGCACAACATTGTATGGCCATTCAGAAGATTAAGAGATTTCGATTAGGAGGTTCATCCTTGATAATGCTCTAAATTGCCTTTCCCAGCAATTCAATCGATTTCAAAAACGTTTCGCATTCTTTTTATGGCTCGTCGCACTCTTCGATAAAATTCGTTTTGGGCCGGCCGACTCAGGAGAATAATTGACATTCCGCGTATTCGTACCGCGAAACGCGTTGCCGCATTTGGAGTTGTTGTGAGCGATTGCCAGACGATTACGCAAAATATCTGAAAGTACTGAACTTGCTCGATTAGTGTTTCGCACTCAATTGGTTCTTAACAAAGATTGCATTTCACTGCAGACGAATTGGATTTTTAATTGAAAAGCACAGTTGCTTCGCAATTTCATGTGCTCGTTGTTTCTTTCTCGACATTCAATTACTTGGGGATCTGGAACGGAGAACTTGTTAATTTGTTTCCCATTTCGTTGAGCGCTGGCTCTCGTTTTTATGTCGCACATGAGAAGAAACGGAGTTGAAGTCGTTAGACAATGAGAAAACTTTTCTATTTAATCATCTTTCCCTAGCTTAATAATTACTAAAGAGACGATCCCATAATTGCCTTTCACGTTAAACAGATTTTTAGTGCTTTGAGGCGCAGAACAAGACGAAAAATAATTTTAAAAATTAAATTGCTTTTAGAAATTTTTCGCTGCTTTTTGATAATTTTCACACTAACCAAGCCCATTTGGGGTGCGATTGGAATTAACGTTTTAAAGCTTAGTCAGACAAAAGCATTGAAAAATTCCTTAAAAATCATGTCCCGAAACTTAAAGTCGATTCCATCGGATAAGAAATTTCACGGAACAACAACGAAGTTAATTATCTGAAGACGAATAAACGGAGAAACTGTTGGTTTTAAAATTACATTCACTTTGCTAGAGAGTTGAGACGATCCAATTGCATTCGATCAATGAAAGGAATTGATTTCGTTCCGGTCTCCCGCATTGAAAAGTTTATGTCTTTCGATTCAGTTAATTAAGCCTAATTTCAACATTTTATTTAATCCGGGCAGAAGATTACGAGAGAGATTCGAAATGCTGGCCAAGCCTTAGCTCACCTCATTACTGAATCGAAAGAGCTTCTCATTCAGCTAAGTCAAACAAGAGACTTCTTTATACAGTTTCTGCTACTGAAAGCTTTCAATTACGACTTCATGCGGCGCGAGAATTGTTCAAAAGACATTGTTACTTCGAAGGAAAACTTTTCACGCGCTCATTAAAAACAAAGGGAAAATTCGCTTTAAGCAAATCCAATTGCGGCTAATGTCGATTCTCATCGCTGCTGCTTTTCGAGGTCTTTTCAAGTGCACGCAAACGAGAGAAATCTTGGAGCTTGGGACGAAAAATTTAATTTATGCAAAAGAGAACAAACTAACATTTTTATGAAGTTATTGTTTCGTGTTTTTTTGAATTTCGCGAGTTGTTTTGTGTGCTAACAATGTTTGGAATAAGGAGCCAAGGGCAAACTCAACGTATTATGTTTGATTCTCTGTTCTCGCTTCTTAGATCATAAAACATTTTTGTCTAAACCTCGACAGGGAGAGAGCGATTGAATTTGTCGATAAATGAGAAAAGCTGAGCGCGCGCAATTCAATCCGAAAGAAGTTTTTGGTGGCAGACACCAAAACAGATAAAGCGGAGGCGACGAGAACCTTGAAAAGCGATATTTTCTTAATCACATAAGAAACGGCTATAAAGTTTTATTATCGTTAAACTTCATTTCTTTTCTTCTCACATGAGTTATTGTTGTTGTCAGTGATTAACAGTGAGAGGCAGTTTAGAGGAAAATACATCATAAGCCGTGGACATAAGAAAGAACATCGCAAGAAAAATTAAAAGAATATTTCCCACGAGCCGTGTTTCTATTGTCTTCGTCACTGCTCCTGAGAGTCGTGTGCTGTTTGTTGATCTCAAAAATAATTGTAAGAAAAGATTCATTTGTGCATGCTAGGTTAACAGCAACGAATGAGTTGATTTACATTTTTAAGCGAGACTTTTGTGGAAAGTTTCAATTGACAGGCGCTCGCCGATAGATGATTCATCGAACTAAATTAACGAATTAGTGTCGTCGCCTTCATTCTTATCGCTGTTTGTTTCAACGTCGTTTTTATGCCCACAAATCGAATGTTCCAATTCAGAAAATTTTCCAACAAAAAAATATCACAAGAAACTCATTCGATTGAAAACTTTTCGAGGTTTTAAGTTTCACGTAAGCAGCCAAGAAAAAATGTTCTCAACGCTCAATTTACATCGACAGAACCGCAAATCACGTTGTTGGCCACGGCTGACGACAATGGAATCATTAACAAGACACTGTCATTTGAATTAATTTTCTTTTCGTCTCGTCCACGCTTCAAAAAGCATAGAAATCGTTGTGAGAAATCTTTTGGGGCGAGCTTAGAATATTTGATTGCTTTTAACGGCAGAGAAATTCCACGATTCTTTCCAGATGATCGTTTTAGATCCTGATGTTGTTCAGCACATTTGATTCGCAAGCGAGTGATATTCACATTCCAAACCTCTTGAAAGTATTTCTTCAAAACATCATCGCAATCGTTAAGAAATTTAATTAAACATGTCTTATCACATTCTCAGTCACGAATACTTCCGCGGGCGTTAAAGTTCACGTCAATTTTTTTTGTAATTCATCAAAATTAATTAAACAAGCTTTTCAATTAAATACAGATTTGCGAATATTTTTTTTTTCGAAAATCCACGAACCGCGATCTTTCCTCGGAAGCGTTTAGACTCAAACTGAAAATCTCGAACGAAAATCCAAACGATAATGTCGACTTCCACTTGTTGAGTGTGTTTCTCTTGGTTCTCTGATTCTCTCTCGTTCGTTACACAAATAAAAAAAGTTTTTTTTTTCTTTCGATTTCGCGGGAATAGTCTCTCGTTCGAAGACAGTTTGTGGATTATTTTAATGATTTAATGCGACGAGAGCCGCCATCAACAACTCGAGAATAAAACCGAAAAGGGTTTATTGCTTTGCGGGTCTCATGTTTATGCAAACACAGACCGTTCAATTCAAGTAGCCGATCTCGAGCGACAACAGACATCGATGCTCTCTCGTTCTTTTTGATTTCACGATGGAAGTTTGACTTATAAACAAATTTATTAGGAGCATAAGTTTATTTCTCCATCGCGATCTGGCGTCACAACGCACCAGCAACGCACGATCTCGAGAAATATTTAATTTACTGTTTCTTTTCCTGCTTTAATGCACATTTTCTCTTTTGTTTTAACGAATTTTTATATTTTTATAGAACGTTGAACATTACAATGAGGAACGTTATGAGGCGAACTGCAGGCAGCGAACTGAATAATTTTATGCAAGAAAACGAACCAACCTCAACACGTTAATCAGCGTGGGAACTTCGTGGTTTTGTTTTTAACGTTTTTTTTACTTCGATCCGAGGTTCCATCAATTTCTCAAAGTTTGCAAAATAAAGTCAAACTCGTTGGAATCTGGCGCAAGAAAATCTTTTTGTTTTCTCGCGCGGCTTATGCACTCATTAAAACGATTTTCTTCAAAAACAAAATGCAAATGTTCTCGTTTCTTCATGCATACATCCACATCACCACACATCAGATCGCAATCGTTGTTATTCTTCCTTCGTAGCAAGTGGGGTTTCGCTTGCTCTGCGTTTTTGCTGTTGCAAGATTAATCCGAAATCACGATTGTGCATGATGGCAAATGTAATCACATCTGATACGATGAGAAATGACTCGAGGAGTCTGAGTTTATGGAAATGCATTTTTTATTTAAAGTGTGATGATGACATCTTCTGATTAAAGTTTTTTTTTATGACAGCGGTGATTGAACGCAACGTATTTCTTTGATCCTCTTAAATTGCTCAATTCACTTCCTTTAACGAACCTCTTGATAACGCGAAACGATCCCTTCGAGTGAACCTTTCTTGATTCCCAAAAAGTAATTTCAGATAACTCTGACTCATGCCAGAACCTTAATGATGCACTTTCACAAGGCAGTTAAGAGTTTCCTGTTAAGCAACGGCTCTTCTCCGACGAAGAGCGATTGTTCAATTCAATGTTCCTTTCGAACTTCAATGTTCCATTGTCATAATGACAAATAATTTCATTATGAAACGAATAGAACGCAGTAATGGGACTTGTTCCTTTTACGAGTTCTCAAAAGGAAGCGAAAAGAAGAACCGAGAATCAACAAATTCAATGCCAAAGATTCGTTTCCAAAACTTCCGGTCGAAGTTTCTTATTTCTCATGAAATCTTCTTCAGTTTTGCGCTTATTCCGTTTCCATTTGCATAAATTATGATCACAGCTGATGAAAACTCTCGATTTGGCGGTAAATCATCAACTTGTTCTCACATTAGCTGTCACTCAACTCTCTCGCTCTCGTTAAATTCCTCGAATGCTTCACATATCAATCGATCTAACTGATCTCGTTATGAAAGAAGCATTCCATGAAACAAAGCAAGTCGCTCGTTTTTATGCAATGACGAGTGTGTAAATGAGCTGAGAAAGAAATTTATGTAGAAAATCTTTGCTGTGATGATGGAGCAATCGACATTGTTCAAGACGACGACGACGACGTTTAGAAGAAACAATTTGTTTCTATTTCTTTTATGATTTCATTTCTATAATGCACAGAACGGATCGACGATCGATTTAATTGACTTTTACATGTTGTTATGGGCTGAACGTGATATGCGGCAATGTCAAGATCACGAAGAAGGGAGGAAAGATCGGAGAAACATGCAAGAAGGTTCACATGGCGAGGTAAACGGTAGTTAGAAGCAATCGTCGGCATATGTCATGTTTTTGATAGAGAGAAATGTTCCACAAGACTGGAGCTCAAGTCAACGAAGTATAGAAAAACGAGAAATTGATATCGCACCCATTAACGTTCATTAGGAGTTTATTTTCCCGATACCAAAGCTGATCGTTTAGGCGTCTCGCAATTTACGATGTAAATGAGTAAACGCCATAAAACTGAAGTTGAAATCCCGTCCTTATCCTTCTATCAAAGTCTTGAAGTCTCTTTTTCTTTTTTAATTAGTTGCTTTATCAGCGAATGCAGATTAACAGCGTCTGACACTTGCCAGCATGCAATATCAAGTCTACAATCGTAAATAGAAAATCATCACGCAATTAATCCGCGAGCGACCGCCGTTCTAATGAATTCGCCCATTTCTCATCTTCAACCTCAGGCTCGTTAAAAAAACTTTATTTAAATTTCATCACGTCGAGAGCAAAAAAAAAAGTCAGATTTCATAAATTATTTTCCTCCCGCTTCTGACATTCATTGGACGACGGTTGTTTATCATTCTGCGATAGTTGATTACTTTCATTTCTATCCTCCAACTCAACATTGTAAGATGTTGTTAAATGTTTAAAGTGTGACCAAGCCGAAACGAGTTGTGTTTCGTTTCATGGAGATTTTCGATCGATAAAAGCAAAGCAGACAATCAACTAAGTAAACATGACGATCCCACCAGCGAGAAGTGTCCATAAATACCGAATTTAATGTCGTGAGACGTTTACTGTTACAAGACGTTAAAAGCGTCGAAGACAATCGCAAATATTTGCCGAATAAATTGCTTTGACTCCAACATTCAATGTCGTTAAGACCTCAAAGATTTGCATATTAACGCTCGTTTTAACGAAAAATTTTGTCTTACGGCTCTAGAAATTCAACTTTCTCGTGATGGATTGTCGATTCAATCTTGAAGTTTGTCAAGGGAATGAATAAAAGAACCGTGATAATTAGAATTTGAACGCTTCATTGTAAACGCTTTTGTCTTCCACGAAAGGTCTCGCGTGACTCGTTTTGATTCTCTAGAAGTTGATAAAAGTTCGAAGGAAAGAATGCAGTTAAATTGCATGGAACTGTTATCGATGTCAAACAGCAAATGTTTCACTAAAGAAAGCAATTAAGACATCGACGTCAACCTCGAACTCCCACCAAGTCAATTGCTTTATCATTTGGTCTTTTGGTCGATTGATTATTTTCAGAAATCGATTGCTGTTCACGCCAACGTTTGTTGTCAAGAGCTAAAGGTTCTTTCAAGAGTTTGATTACTTAGAGAGGCGAAACGAACGGGATCTTTGCCTTATAAAATAACAGCGACAATTGAAGCTTTCTTCATCATCTCGGCGATTCTTTAATTAAGCACAATTTCCGAGGTGAATTGAATTGATTGATGCTGCAATTGACTGAAGCTCTAAATCTTTTTCTATTGTTAAGAAAGCATTTCAAAATATCCGAAGCTACGTCAGCACCGGTAATTTGTTTTAATTCAACAATAAAATAAACTCTTGACGGGCTAGACTCTCGAATTGCGCTCATTAGGTAGCGGAGTTCACGAAATGTGAATAAGAAATTTGTAAAGCGAGCCGCGGGAGAACTTTTCAATTGCTAAACATAATTCATATCATTGGCACATCTTCGCCAAGTGATCATTAGCATTGCCATCACAACAATCGTGGCACAAATCAATGATTCGGAGTGATCTCTCGAAACGTCAATCATTAGTTGCTTCATTCGATGCTGTCCAGGTAAATATTTTTTTATTGAGTTTATTGATCTTTATGAACTTGACAAGTTTGAGTCTCAGCGACAAATGTTTTATGAGCTATCGGATCATAGTTCACGTATTGGAATTCATACATCCAACTCTCTCAGCGTGAAAAACTTGTTAAGACACGAGTAATTTATTCTTTTTCTTCATTCGTCGTCAAAGCAATGAAGCTTCCTACATGAATCTCATTCTCTTTTTTAAGAGACAACTGGCGTGTGTCTAGATTGATAAATCGATAATTTGCATAATTTTTTGCGACATAAAGTTGTTTACATGATTACAGAGCGACGAAGCGAAAAGAGAAAATGATAGCAGTCACATTGTCTCATAAAGCTTTCGAAGAAAACGTCAAATTGACATGAACATAATCGTACGTCGTCATATTCGCCGACAAACTTTCCATTCTTTCGCAAAAGTAAACAAATATTTCTTGGAATAATAATAATTCATAATGCGTAGAACTCGATCGCCCGCAATTCCATTCAAGTCTTCTCCCGAAAATTTATTTTATAAACAAACATTTTTTACACCCAAGGAGTCCGGCAGCAAAATACGAAATCCAAACACGTGATTCATTCATTGAAAGCAATCGCCGTAAGTCGAGACACAAACCTTGCGAGTAAAACTTCTTTTTTAAAATACTTACAGATATTTGCGAAAGGTTTTTTATCGACGCTTCGCATGTCTTGGTAGTGTTAGCTTGCGAAAATGCGAATTCCATTGACTCGTCATCGGTTTCAAGTTGATCTTCTATCGCTGGAGCGCTCATTGACCGTCTTAGTGACGTCGATGAAATCGAAGCGTAGGAACATTTTATCATGTGTCGGACGTAGTTACATGCGGGTGGATAAAGATCGCTCTGAGGCGTAATCGAAGATGAACCAGATGAAGAAACATCTGACGGTGGGTCTATTTTAAACCTTGGAACTAGCGGTGACTTCAACATTTCAATTGATGAGTCCAATGATTTGTTGTACGATATGTAGTTGGGTGAGTTCTCGTTCTCGTCAACGACTGAAGATGCTGGTTCGCATAAGAACGAATACTCAAAGTTGTCGCCCCATTCGACGTTCTCTTTATCATCAATACCATCTTCGAGATGCTTTTGCAAATTCTCTTTCGTCAGCGGGTGTTTCTTTTTGCCGCTTCCCGACCTCCTGCCGTGTTTCTTCTTGCTCGATGATTGCTTTCGCCTTAGTTTCTTAGTCGAGGAAAATAAATTAAGGAATGTCGATTTCTTGATTTCTTGAGTGCTGCTTGGACTTCCTGAATCGCTGTCCATATTGAAGGCGAAAGCTTTTCTCAGTGCCATTGGCGTTCTTCGAACTGTCTCCTCGAGGATCATCTTAAAACCGTTTTTAAAGTCAGTTAAAGACGAAGTTCGTGAGATGATCGAAATATTATCTTTACTCGAGCTTCTGTTTTCATTTGATTTTGATGTGTTGATCAATGTTAAGTCATCGTCAGGAATTTCATTCTCCTTGCGAGATTCGTCGTATTGATCTTGATCCATCGACTCGAAATCTGAATCATTCAACGACACATTTTTGTTATTTTCATCTGCTTTGTCCCCGAAACTCAAATAACCGACTCCAGAAATATCTAAATTGATATTACGATGCTCGCACACTTTTATAGGAGTGGAAGATGACATAGTGGCAAAGGCAGCAGGTGAACCATCGAAATCATTAATCTTCTGTTTTTTGGTGATTACTAAATCACTCATTGATCCACCTGAATCATTCTGATCACTTTTACAACCCGAATCGTTCTTGATTTCATCGCTTTTGTTATTTGAAGTTTCTTTTTTTTCGCGATCACGAATTTTCTGAATGAAATCGTTTACATCGGCACTGTAACTCTTGTTTTTGTTTTCAATTTCATCGATTTGGTTTCTCCCATCAACTTTAAAAGAGCTTGACGTCAGCGATCGAAATTCGAGGAGATTGTCAATCGACGAGTCGTTCGAGTTCTTGATTACATTCGTAAAATCAGTCGTGATCGGAATTATAGACTTAATAATAAACTTAATTTCGCCCGTCTTTACGGGACTTTCATTCACTCTCTGCTCCATGTCGAAGCTTAACAACAACTGCTTAATATTCAACTGGCGCTCTTATTCATTGTACGCTTTCGATTTTTTTCTTGTCTGTCGCAATAAAATGTTTAATGAATCACAAGATACGAGATGTTACACAACGAATCTAAGGAAATTGCCAACTTTTATTTCGTTTTTCTTTCACGAGACACTGCATATGGCCACTGTTGATTGTAATAATTATTTCACGAGATTGTGACAACTTTTTTGCTAATGGATTTTCTTTTTTTAAGAGTTCGCACCAATTAATGAATTTTATTTTTCATTCAAGTTTATTTCGCGATTTAAAGTTATTCTCAAATTCGTCACTCGCAACTTCCTCGAACAACGAACAATTGTTGTCTGATGAATCACTTGTCGTTTCTTCTCAAACAAAACTAGTAATTTCGCAAAAACGTCTTTGAACGAAGCGACAGGTAGAGAGACAACCGTACCGGTCAACAGAACGAACTAAACTAACCGAGCCGAATTAAGGAAACCTTTGTGAATTCTCGTGTTTTTCCCTCAGTTTTAATTCTTCTAAGTAATAAATATCTTGATCGCTTGCATTGGTGTTCGTGTTTTTGTGTGGATGAGTAACACGCAAACGATTAAAGGAAAATTGTTTCGCTTTCTGAGAAGTCTTGTTCGAGTTTGTGGCGCTACAAGACTTTAAATGCGTGGGTGAACTTCGCAGGAACATGATAGCTAATTCTGCGAACAGGCCTTGCAATCATAGTTTCATTCTCATTGGGAGTCGTTGAAATTTCAAGAACTTCACGCATGAAAGTAAACATTTTGCGCACGAAATGATCCAACTGTTTCCACTCTATTGATCATTAACGTTTTACACCTTGAATTAAAAGATTTTCAGCGAAAATTTTCATTTGTTTGGACTGAGATGAAAAACAGCTTTGACTCTCGTTATCGCAGCTCACACATCAAATTAGCTCGATCAAGGTCAGCTGTTTAACGTTTTTTACATAAATTTTCAACTGACAGAATGCAATTGGTGGAAGAAAGACGAAAAGGAAGGAAACCCCTCATGCATGACGAACAATCAACCTGTTAGTTTTAAAACTCTTCCCCTTGCCTTATTTTTTATATGCCGGAATTTTTATCGACAGAAACAAGTCTAAGCCCCACGAAGAATTGTTAAACAAAAAGTTAATTTCTTTCCTGAACAAAAAACAGCTGCAAAGTCGAGCGTTCAGGTGATTTAGAAACAAACGGACGACTCGATTGCCATTTAAGAAATTGCTCTTTTTAAGAATCGAGGTTAAGAATACAGAAAGAATTAAAGCTTACCGCAAAGCCCTCAGGTAGAGATCGAGTAAATCCACAAACTAATCCCGACAACATGCTCGACATGTTTTGTTCTCACTAATCACATGCAGATTTTTTTAATCTGCTCAATACTTTTAAATGACAATTATTTTTCCTCTTGAGCGGACTTTCGCTTTTGACTTCACTCAACTATCAACTGACACATTATTCCCATTGGCATTTCATCAACACAGAACAATGTTATCAGCATTTGTGATTATTTTACGATTTATCGAACGTCAGTTGATAAGATAAGTAAACATTCATTCGGGTATTTCGTCATCGTTTAAAAACAGTTTCTCGTTCAAATCACTTTCGTCGGGAAATCACCGATAAGAATGCGTAAAAACGTCACGAGGTTTCCTCGAATCACTGTCGCGTGAGGCTAACGATAAAACTTTTCTTTCCGAATTTGATTCAAGCCTCGATCAACTTGTGCTCTCGACACGACACTTGAACGGAAAGAAGGTCAAATCTATTGGTTTCAATTAGTCGACAAGATGCTCTCTTCTTATTCAACTCAGCACGACGGAATACTAAAATATTTTAATTGGAATTTCACTTCTGAAGCCGGAAATGTCAGCCTCACACTCAAACACTTGATTATCGCAAAACAGTTGCT
This sequence comes from Smittia aterrima, assembly GCA_033063855.1. Taxonomy (NCBI): domain Eukaryota; kingdom Metazoa; phylum Arthropoda; class Insecta; order Diptera; family Chironomidae; genus Smittia; species Smittia aterrima. The sequence goes on along the minus strand of CP093831.1, from coordinate 528,555 downwards.
CTTACATAGAACTAACTAATTGGTCGACTCTTCTTATCACTCGCTCAACGACATCTCAGATGCAACTGAGTCGTTCCTCATCCCTCAACAATAATCTTTCGATTGATGGAAGCTAATTCTTCTCAATTATCTCACATAGTCGATTATCACAATGCTCGTTATCAGAAGTCTGGCACTGAGACTTAATTGAATTAAATTGAAAAACGACTTTATTTGCTCTGCTTGAAACCCCTCGCGGACCCTCAATTTGTCTCTCTTTTATTTTATCAAATTGCTAATTGACGAAGTGCTCGTGTCTCAAAAGTATAAAAGCTACTGAAGATCATTTGCGAGTGAGAAACGCAATTATGAGAAGATCAAGTCGACTTTTTCTCTTCTCTGTACAAATATTGAAGGCAAAGTCCTGGACGAGTAATCAATAAATTGTGAAGACGAGACTGTGTAAAGCGATAATAAACAATTGGCAATCGAATGGCAATGTAGAGGAGGAGCATAAAGTTTTCTCTTTCAGAGTTTACGACCATTATTGCACAAGTGATGCTGAGTCGCGTGCGAGAAATGAATTATTGTAATTGAATGGCAACAGGTGTTTGCGAGACATAAAATTTACAATGGAAAATAAATGAAACAGAAACTCACCTCGTCCAAGTTTTGGTTCAAGCTAGGCTCGCTATAAGTTCCTTCAAGAAAGTTGTTTGTAGGTTGAGGCTGCTTTAGGACATCGGATTGTCTTAGTTCCTGAAGACTTCCCCAGATCGAAAAGGTTTCATCTTCTTGTTCTTTGTTCTTTTTGCGACTTCCAAACAAACTTCTTCGCTTCGTTGTCGATGAAAGATTCTCGAAACTCATTGAAACAGGTCGTGGTACTCCAAAGACTTTCGGACTCAGCTTGTAGTGCAAGAGATTGCTCTCGGTTTTTATCTTTGAATCTTCGTGTGAAGACTTGATTTTTCCAGAAATGGTGAGCGACTTTTTGTTTATGCATTTTCTTGAAGGTTTACTTGCTGGCGCAAGAAATACGTGATCAGGTTGTTTTTCGTTCAAGACCTTGTGCGAATGTACATCTCGTGTATATCTTGAGTCCTCTTTATCCATCACCATGATAAGATCGTCACAAGACCTCACTACTATATTTCGCTGCTGATCATTCAACGGCTCAATCGAGTCAGGAACATCTACAGCTCTCTCTTGAACAACGTTCCCTGCTTCGTCTAAAGTTTTACCATTATACCAAACATCGTCTACAGTTTGAGGGTAAATATTTTCGTAGTTTTCGTAAGCAGGATCTTTGTCGATAATATTTCGTGCACTCGATTTGACTACTGGATCAGGCATTGCACGAATTGTCAAACGAGGATTTATCTTCTGAGTGTCAGTTATCGGACTGTAGTCAGCTGACTTCGATTTCGCGTGGGCAATTGGAAGTTCCGACGAGCGACTACTCGAAGGTTGAGGCGATGAGAGATTCATGCTCCTGATATTTCTTATTGGATTTATTGCTTGCAGTTGAAGGTCGTTAACAATTCCGAGGGGTCGCGGTCGTTGACGCTGCATGTATTGCAATTGATTTTGATTCAGTGGTCCAAATCGAGGTTTTTGATTGAGTCCTGGGAAGTCTACAACTAATATACGATCCGAGATGTTAGCATAATCATTGTGGAATCCAATGCCACTGTCAGAGTTGCTTGATGTTGTAGTAATTTCACTATGATTGCTTGGATGTGGGGAGTTGGCCATCAAAATTTCATGAGCATCATCAAAGTCGTTTCTCCTTTGACCATCAAAATTTAGGTTTCTCATTGCTGACGGCCGCCCAGGAGCAACTGCTTCATTTTTAACGTGTGACTTGATGCTGTACATTCCTCGAATCAGATTGCAAATATATTCTGAGTTTGTTGGAAATTCGAGACATGAATTTGATATTGAGTCTTTTGTGCAACTGATGTTAAATTTCTCTGCTTTGTGGAGATGAGTATTGTGGTCAATAAGCTTTGTGTCGATCACAAATACGTGGCAACTGTTGGAGATTGCAATTTTACGCATCGCGAGTGTGTCACACGGTAAACCTTCTTCCTGGTAAACCGCTGAAGTTACTAAACCGAAGAACTTGCTGTTGTTATCTGAACTAGAGCTCACATAATTCAATCGATTGGACGGATAAGTTGCAAGGACGACACTGTTACTATTTAAGAGATTCAAAGAACTTGGCAAGATGTTCATGAGTACTAAAGCTGGATTTCGTTTTTCTTGTCGCAGTTTTCTAATGCAACTTCGTACTGTTTGAAGTTTTGATGCGGTGGCAATTTGCTTGGGCATTTCAATTGTTCCTAAGTAGCCAACCATAACTCGGAATGATACACTTTCTGGACTGTTCATCATAGAAGCAGCAGCGTTAAGAGGACTTGGACTAACCATAGCACTGACATTGAAAATATCCGAGTTGTTTCTTGCATTTGGACTATGAATAACATTGTGAGCTTCAAACATTGGCAATGGCGGATCCATGTAATTTGAACTTGAGAATAGGTGCGAGTATCTCGGATGTTGCTCTGGAATCGGAGGTGTTTCTAAGTATTTTGCACAATGAACATCAACCGAGTTTCTCCCTTGCAGATGAATCCGATTGATTCTTGTTTTGCTATGTGGATATTTTGGACGGAACCTTTGATGATGAGCGTCTTCATCTGAACTGTCTGAGAAGTAATTGTCAGCGATTGTGATTCGTATTTGATTTGACTCGGAAGCTCCGATCAAACAAACGATTTCTTCATGATCTCTCTGCCAAACACTTTGACCATTCACAGATATTAGAAAATCTCCACTTTTCAATCCAGCCAAGTCAGCGGGTGAGTTCCTCACAATGGAAGAGAGAATGCAAGGTTGTTGTCCGGAGATTGTAAAACCAAATTTCCCTTCAATAGCCTCGAGATGAACATTTCTGATGTTTCGCGACCAGTTAGCGCGTTTCTTCTTTTTTCTTCTATGAGGATGCATTACTTTGACACTAAAATCAATGGAAACAATATTATTATCACTCGAATTAAGAGAGAATGAAAAGGAATTTTTTAATTACCACAACTGTTGCACAAAAAAACTAGGCCATGAAAGAAATTCTTATTTAAAAGATAGCTTGCTCGATTGGAAACTAAATATTCACTGATTCCAATTGTTAAATGACGAAAACTTAAACTTTAAGTAACTAAAACGCAGAAGAACTCAGAGAAAACTTGAGAAATTTAAGAAAACATAAAGCTGACTTCAATTGTTGTTGAATATTACCCTTCGACAGCCTATTCGAGAAAAGTCTCTCTACTCAATTTGAATTAACGGATTTTCATGCTTAATTTTCAGATTGCCAAAACTCCGTCGTTTCAACATAATTACAATTTTTAATTACTTCATTGCATTCGCTTTCATTTAAATTGAAAATTAACATTATTTTTTTTGACTTTGTGTCTAATTTGAAATTAGACATTTTAGAACCGTTAATTCAAATTGAGTAGAGAGACAACCTGGATTTTCCTACGATTTTCTTCCGTTAAGATTTGTTTAGTTCATGTGACGTAGCAATTTTATGACAGTCAGACGAAATTAATCAAAGCAAACTGAAAAGCATGTTCAAAAACTTTTTAAACTCAATCGCAGCCGGCCAAGGAAGTCGAAAGTGTCTTTTAAATTATTTCAAAGCTAAATTAAAAGTTGAATTTCAAAAACGAAATATGGCAGATGAAGTTAAGAAAGCAAAACTGATTGTTGCTCCGACGATTGGAACTCATTCAGGAACTTTCCATTGCGATGAAGGTTTGACAATTTTTAATTAAAAAAAAAACACATTTTATTTCATTGGTTGATTTTAGCGCTGGCCTGTTACATGCTCAAGCAACTCCCCGAGTTCTGCAATCACCAAATCCTTCGTTCTCGTGATCGACCTTTGCTTGACGAATGTGATATTGTAGTGGATGTTGGAGATGTATTTGATCCCGCAAAGAAAAGATTCGACCACCATCAGCGAGGATTCGCAGAAACATTCGACAGTCTTCGTCCTGAACTTGAAACAAAATGCGACATTAAGTAAGGAGTTTTCTTAAATATTTATACTATTTAACACAATGGCTGCTTTCGTTTAAGATTGAGTTCTGCTGGACTGATCTACGTTCACTATGGCGAGCAAGTGATTTCTGAAATACTTAAGAAGAACAAAGGAATTGATCTGACGAAACCTCAACTTCGATCAATTTTCATTAAAATCTACACAAGTTTCATCCAGGAGCTTGACGCTATCGACAACGGTGTTCCTCAATTTGATGGCGAACCTCATTACCGTATTAACTCTCATCTCTCCAATCGAGTGAAAATATTCAATCCAAGCTGGGATGAAGAAAAAACTCCAATGCAGGTCGATGAACTTTTCCGCGAAGCAATGGCCTATGTTGGAAAAGAATTTACTGAGAAGATATATTTCTTTGGAACTTCATGGCTTCCTGCTCGTAACATAGTCGAACGAGCTGTCAAGAATCGCTATAATACTAGTTTGACTGGAAAGATAATAGAACTCGAGCGCTTCTGTCCATGGCAAGAGCATCTTCGTGAAATTGAAAAGGAACTGGGTGATTTCACAATCAAATACGTGCTTTTCACTGGTACAAGCGCCAACGATTTTCGTGTTCAGGCCATTCCAGTTCAAGAAGGATCGTTCATCTGTCGCAAATTTTTATTAAAGGAATGGTTTGGATTGCGTGACGAGGAATTGGAAAAGGCATCAGGTATCCCAGGAGCTAAATTTGTACATGCAACTGGATTCATTGGTGGAGCTACGACTCGCGATGCTACACTGAAAATGGCAGAAGATTCTCTGTTTGATGGTCGCGATACTCAAGGACTGATTGATCACTGATTGTTATTATTGAAAATTTATTTCCTATAAAACGTATTTCGATTACAACTCAGGATTCAATCGCTGTTATTTTTCTCCTTTTCGTCCGTTTCGGCCACTTCCTCTGCAGCATCTTTATCTTCTCGCCTTTCTGTCATTTCGTACTTATGCTTTCGTAGGCGGTCAATGTATTGAAGCATTGGAGTTTCTTTCAATTCCGTCTCAATGATTGTTGACATTATGTGTTTCTTAAAGAATTCTTCAATAACTGGTTCCTCTTTCTCGAAAGTTATAGGTTCGTGAACTCCATCTGAGCCGTAACGCTCATTGTATACATTATAATGAACAGCATCCAAGACAAGACCAAGTCCGGGAGCGTGATGTATTAGGAATCGTTCCTTTTGCGTTGCTCGGTTGATAAAATCAGAATCCAAGTAACCCCGCATGATTGCAATTACAACACCAACCATTCTGCAAGAGAAATAAACAATAAAGTTACGGTTTCCATTTTAATCACTTTGCTTACTTCCTGATCTGGTGGAGCATGAAGGATTGACCCGTGATCTTCAAACGAGCGAACTCAACTTCTGTATTTTCCGGAACGAAAGGTTGTTGACATTCAAAAGACATCATGAATCGCAATGCTGATTGATCGTGAGGCTTCTTATCGACCGTAAAATTGTGAAAGTTCTTTGTTCCCAAATATAAGCTCAATACTCGATTAAGCTCTTCAAATCTTTCAGGTGATAATCGAAACGTCTTGTCACAATAAACCTCATCGTCTTTTGTAAAAGCGTACGTCGGAAGTGTGTAAGAATAACTTCGAGCATCGCAATTAGATTTTGAGTTGAATCCTTTCGTTACACGCTTCACGGCGAACACTCGAATGTCTTCAGGAAGATCTTTATTGATCGCATCTATGTCAACGGTATCAGCTTAAAAAATACTATTATAATAAATCGATTACTTCACTTGGCTTTAATTTACTCACGAAGTTTCAATGAAACGATTTGACGAGCTGCTGAGACTCCCTTATCGGTTCTTGACGCACGCTGAAAGAAAGCTAGTTGTGGATTTTTGAAACCTTCTTCATTAATCCAATCTTGCTTTAGCATAGCTTTTAGAAGTTCTTCTTCAACTGTATTAACGTCGGGATTACGCTGCATTCCATAATATTTCACACCTGAGAAACCCAAAAGAACGAGAGACTTTTTTCGCTTAACGCGATCAACTGGATTTGCTTCAAGTCTTGCTCGTTTGGCTTCTTCCGTTTCCTCAACCCAATCACGTCGTCTGATTTTTCCATTGTATCTTTCTTTCTTAACTTTTTCCTGTTTTATTTCTTTTACTGTTTCCATCTGCTGATCTATTCTTTGATTGAGTTCTATTTCAAAATTCGTCAAATTACGAAGAAACGAAAAATTATCTGAAATGATCAGATTCTTATTTGTGAAAAATCAACTTATGAGAATGTTTACTTACATTTTGTGGCTAATCTAAGAGAATTGAGCGATTTTAACATTAATTATCTTGCCGTGTTTACTTTCTCTGTAACCTAAAAAAAAGTTTTTTTTTTCAAAAACTAATCAAATCCACTAAAAGATATTTTTTTCGACAAAAATAATTTTTGCTAAATGAATAATTTACTGAGTGGGATTCTTAAGAAAAATGTCATCTCGACATTCGCTAGAAACTTCAGCCTAACATCAGCGACTCGTATTAAGCAAAGTAAGATTAAATCGTTGAATGAATGAAAATTTATTATAAAATTCTTTTTTCAGTCGATGTTAATCGCGACGAAGCTAAGCAAACGATCACTATCAAGGCCAGCATTGTTCCATCAGCAAACGAGTCTTTGTTAGTAAAGGAGCTTGTCGAATGTCAGAAGAAGGGAGAACGTTTTTGTCCGGAATGCACTCTCGGACTCGATATTAAACACACTGATGTCTTGATTCTTTCGCAATATGTTCGACCTGATGGTTGTATGATGCCAAGAAGAGTCACGGGATTATGCAGACGCCAGCAAAAGAGAATCAGCACAATGGTTACGATGGCGCAAAAAGCTGGATTAATGATCAACCTCACTCCTAGTTACTGTAAGAAGGATCCAAAAACACGATTCGGCTTTAAAAAGTTCAACAAATATTACGACGAAAACACAATCAGATTGCGTGATTGAATGGCTTAAGCATTTAGAATTTTAAATTTCAATAAAAATATTTGGTAGTGAATATAAAATTTCAAATTTGTTTATCTTCGGATCTTGTTGGCAATATTATTTCTTCTTCAGCAGTAAAAATGGTTTTGGAAATTTGCGTCGATTCTATTCTGTCAGCAGTCAATGCCAGTGAAGCTGGGGCAGCTAGGGTTGAACTATGTTCTGCTTTAAGTGAAGGTGGTTTGACTCCAAGTGTTGGTTTATTTACAGGTGTTAAGAGAGCGGTAACAAAAAGTTTTTGAATTTCCGAATCGTTTTCTTAAATTTTCATTTTTTTTTTAGATTGGAAACTCGAAGACGAAAATATTTTGTATGATTCGAATTCGTCGAGGTGATTTCAGCTTCAGTGATGATGAGATCGAAGCAATGATTGAAGACATCAAATACTTTAAAAAAAATGATGCTGATGGAATCGTGATTGGGTGTTTGAGTTGCGATAATGAAATTCATGTTGAGAACTGCCGAAAATTGATTTCTGCTTGGGGTGCTGATAAACCTGTGACTTTCCATCGAGCTTTTGATGAAACTAATACCAACAATTACAAAAAGAATATTGACATCATTGCAGAGTTGGGAGTGAATAGGATTCTCACAAGCGGGTTTGCACCAGCGGCTGTACAAGGAATTGAAGCTATAAAAGAACTAATTGCCTATGCAACTGATAAAGGAGTTTCGATTATGCCTGGTGCCGGGATCAACAAAGAAAACGTTTCAAAAATTGTAGAAGAAACTGGATGTAAAGAAATCCACGCATCAGCAAGATCACAAATGAAGACTGCAGTTCCAAGTCGGCTGTCAATGGGCGGAGGAAGTGAAGACCTTCAACCGTTGATGATTTGCGATCCAGAAAAAGTAAGAGAACTCCTTAAGTTATTTAATCAGATGTAACTTTGTAAGCTGAATATATGAAGCTTATAAAATGGAATTAAAAACAAAACATTCACAAAAAATGAAATAAACTTTATTCGCTTTTTGTCAACGATTTTCGTGCAAACTTGCAGCTAAATCTTTTTGGTAACTGGTAAGGGAATTTCGTGATTTTCATTAGTTTCATTGGTTTCTTCGTCGAAGTACAGGATTTGGGTTGTAATCCACAACTACAGTCTTACCAAGTAAATCATAAATGAGTTGATTAGATTTGTAGAAGAACAGCATGAAATAAACCGGAAAAAGCAAAGTTACAAGAAGATTTTTTGCTAGCGATCGGAATAGTGCTCGTTTGAATGTCAGTTGATCAGCTGGAAATATCAAAGCTCTGATTCCTTGACTATGATTGATTTGTTGTTCCAACGGCAACACTGCTTCGGCGTGAAGAATTCGAATGCCCATGATTAACTTGCCAGGAGTTGCATGAAGTTTAACAGTAAAAAAAGCTTCATAGAGACATGAAACAATTTTTGTTAGGATTTCAAGAAGAAGAAAATCACTGCTAAGACTTAAAAGCTGTGAGTAATCATCTTCAAGGAACTTCATATCTTTGAAATCGTTAATATCCAAGTCTAGCCCACTAGAAAAAAGAAAGAAAAAAATGATGTCAAACTTTATAATTGACCTTCATAACGTGCGGCTCACATGTGAATATCGAAGAAATCCATGATCACTACGAAAAACAGGATTTTGACTATGAAGAGAATTACAGTGTCTATAACTTCAGCGAGGAATCGTTTGTACAACGGACTGATTGTTAATTCGAACCCTCCATTGTTACGAATTATTTCTTCAGTTCTTGCTGGATCGAACCAGCGACCATTAGCGAATGGCATGTTCGGTATTTGAACATTTGGCTGCTGTGGGGTGTTGGTCGTGGAAGCAGGCGATGTAATTCCAGCTGCCGAAGAATTCATTTGTGCCATAGCTAAAGGGAAACAAGCCATGGCTCGGAATGCTGATTGAAGGTTTACCCATTCTTGAAGAAGCTAAATAAAAAAAAATCGAATCTTGTTATAAAAGACACATCAGAGAAATTAATTTGTCACCTTAAAATATTCATCCTTCGTCAGCTTAACTTCATTTTTCGGTAGTAATCTTGATGTCTCTGCATCGCCTGCTATCGTGTTTTCCATCTTGAACTGTGTAATCGACGGATTAACAGCGAATTCCTTTAACTAAAAACTTTTTCTATTGATGAAAAACATAAACAAAGACACTCAGCTTTGCTCCCTTTATAATTTGAAAATGATCGTTATAACCGAAAAACATAAAACATATCTAGCTAATTAAAAGGCTTAAGAAAAAGCGGAAAGAAAACGAGAATCTGAAAAAAACCTTTTAAATAAATATAAGCGATATAATGAATTTTCTGTTTTTATTCAATTCACTATTTAAACTTTATTTTAAATTATATTCACATAGCTTAAGCATTGGAATTGGTATTCAGTCCATTGTACACTTTGTTGATTGATGCTTGAGCTAAAATATCTTTGATTTTTTCCTTTGCTTCTTGTGTGAAATCTTCTTCAGGGAATTTCACATCGAAAGTGACGTAGAGAGTTCCTTGTAGGTTGTTGTTTTCAAAGTTCGGCATTCCTTCTCCCTTCTTACGAATGCGGGCACCTGGCCAAGTGACTTTCTCCCTCACGATTGAAACTTTATGGCCATCTAAGTGAGTAATCTCCATCGAAAATCCTACAAGCGCATCCTGAAAATAATTTGGGTTATCATTTATACATTTTTCAATCAAAGCTCTGGACTCACTTGAAGCGAAATAGTAACGTTGGTATATAAGTCATCACCTCTTCTCTCGAAAAGTCGATGTGGCATTTGTCTTATTCTATTGATAATAAGATTAGTGAGATTAGTGTTATGGTTGACATTAAACTGCTTACTTTATAATGAGATCTCCAGGCTCTCCATCCATGTGAGGTTCGCCTTCAGCTACGAATCTCGTTTCATGACCATCCTGAACTGAAAAAGAGTTATATTAAAATCAATTCAATAAGATATTGTAAAAAATGATATACCTCCATTTTCAATCTCGACTTCAAGAATTCTTTCTTCATTAACTAATTTAACGTTGGGACATTCATCACAAACATTTTGTTGCATCATTTGGAATCTTCCTGGTCCGAGGTTTCTTGTAACCATTTCTTGACGGCAGTTACATTTACGTGTTCCATGAGCTGGCTTGAGAACGGGTTTGTTTCTTGTTATCTGAAATTAATATGAAATTGATAACAATTTTCGGTAATGCCCAGAGTAATGACACGTCACGGTGTCTGTTTAATTTTAATTACCTCAACAAAGTTTCCTGTATACATCTCTTCTAAGGTCGCATATAAGTCCATCACAATGTTTGCTCCTTTGTGAACTTCGTTTCTTTGATCCTGACCCCCAAAGTTGAACCCAAAGTCACCGAAGAAGCTGGCAAAGGGATCCATTCCTAGAAATTATAAAAAATAGAGATTTAGATTTTGCGATTCGTTAATATATCTTTTTAATGGAAATAATTATCAACTCACCTCCATCAGACATCATTCCCTCCTTCTTTACGCACTCCTCTCCACATCTATCATACAGCTTCCTTTTGTCCTCGTCACTTAAAACTTCGTAAGCAGACGATAAATCACTAAACTTCTCTGAGGCATTTGGGTCATCTTTGTTCTTGTCGGGATGAAGTTCTTTCGCTAATTTTCTGTAAGCTTTCTTAACTTCATGCAAAGTTGCTGACTTTCCAACATTTAAAATTTTGTAAAAATCCCGGTTTGCAGACGACTCATCGCAAATTAAGAGGAGAATCACGAAGTTAACAAGAAAACTGTAGAGAAACGTTACTTGCTTCATGTTTATCCTAATTTATTTTAAGAAGTTACTTTTTAAGGAAGTTTGTTACTCGAATTGAAGTTTTTGTGTGGTATTTTCTGATTGGTTGAAATTCTTCTTGTCGGGGTAACAAACAGCGTTCGAACACTTCGGATACTTTGACCTTAAAGCGTTTTTAACTTAAAAAGTGTGAGGCTTAAATATATAAAAAAAAGATGTTTCAGCAATTGAATTTGTAAAAAATTGATAAAATTTGAAGCCTATTCTTTACCTTGCTTGCTCTAATGAAGTTGTCAAGCTAATCGCTTTGCCAAAATTACAGAGTCGACGAAAATTCGGCCAGATGTCACTTCGGCTCAAGTTCACTTTTTATGTCCCCCCTTGTTAAATCTATTTCAAAAGCGCAAACACAAGTGAAAATCAACAGCAAGAATTTTATTAAAATGAGCGAGGAATCAGCTAAATTACGGATGAATCTTGTGGCCATTCAAAACGTGGACCCCTACGCAAAAGAAATATTGGCTTCAAGTCCTCATGTTGCTTTCTATAAGTTTGCAAACGACAGAAATGAATGGGAAAAATCTGAAATTGAAGGTAGGTTTCGCAATTTGAGCAAATATAAGGAAGTTCAGCAATTAATTTTTTCTTAGGCTCCTTTTTCGTCTACTCGCGTGTTGCTGAACCTTTTAATAGCATTTTCATCAACAACCGCTTGAATACAAATTCACTCGTTGAGCCGATTACCAAGCACATCGAATTGCAACAACAGAAGCCATTCTTACTATATAGAAATCAGCGTTCAGCTATTTCGGGCTTTTGGTTTTATTGTGAGGAGGATTGCATTCGTGTACATGCTTTGTTGGAAAGACTGATAAAGAAGTGCAACAATGTTCGGCCTACCGACCATGGAAATAACAAAAGTAATCATCAACCAGTCGCTCCTCAAATGCAACATCATCAAGTATTTGTAAAAGGTCAAAATGGAGGTGGAGTCCAGCAGCGCGATGTGGACATTTTCTCCATGCTAAGCAAGGCTCAAGAAGACTTTAATAAATCTGGTTTCCCGGAAAGCTCTCAGCTTAACCAAAACTTTGCCGGCATGCAACTAAACAAACCTTCGCCTCCTCAGCAGCAGCAACCTCCTCATCATCAACCACTCATGAAACAAATGTCTAACGCTATGCCCGACATAACGTCACCGAATGTCGTTAACTTCTTTGCAGCTGCTCAGATACCAAATGGTGTTCCGACTAAAAACGACGGACAAATGATTCCATCTCAAACCAAACCTTTTATTTCGAATCATCCTTTAGCTCAACCGGTGCAAACTCTTGATGAAATCGAGAAGCAGCATCGCGTGTCATCATCGCCACCGCAGCAAAAAATTGGTATGTATTATGAATCATGCGATTTGCAAGTGTGATTTGTAATGTAATTTTAATTGACAGAGCCAAAAATGATCAAGTCGGAATTCAATAATTTGCTCAATTCGGTTGCACAACATCAGCAGCAAAGTTCTTCAGTATCTCCACAACCAAATGTGACACTTCAACGACAACAGAGTCAAGGATCAAGCAAGCCAGCAGCTTTGATAACTCCAGCAATGTTTCAAGCTAGTAAGCCGTCAGTGGTTGAAGCGAAAGAAAATGTTTCTGTTTCCGTACAGCAAAATATTCGTTTGGAGCCTTTGACGAAAAATCAATTGATTCAAGCTCTAAACTACATGTTGGAAACTGATCCAGAATTCATTCGTAAAGTTCATGAAGCTTACGTAAAGTCATTCAACAAGATTGTCCCGATTTAAATATCTTCGGACAGACTTTTTAATCTAATGGCAAAAGAAAAAAGATTTCGGTGGCTGATATAATCATTTGTTTAAAAGTATGTCGTCATCTTTTCTTTTTTCTTAAAATGTATGAAACCTTTGGACAGGAAAAAATATTTCAAACTCCATTCGATTATAAAGAATAAAGCAAGAAGTCAACAAACTTTATCGGAAATATTTGGTTTTACATTTAAAATAATTTAATTATGTTGACGGTCGTCACTGTCGACAGCTTGCTGAGTTTCCGGTTCATTCTGATCTGAATCGAGTCGTGAGGCGATGTTTGTAGATTGCATCAGAGGAAGACTAGAGATATCAGCTTGATTATGGATTTTCATGAGATGATTCTTCATACTTGAACGGTAGGCAAAGGAAAGGTCACAAAAATTACAGGAATAGGGTTTCTCCTTTGTATGAACTCGAAGATGAACTTTGGCGTTCTTTGAAATGCTAAATTTTTTATCGCAATATTTGCACGAATATCTGAAAATAGATTTAGTTTAAATCAAATACTCTTTTTAAGTTTTAGTATGGCAAAACTCACGGTTTCTCACCAGTGTGAGTTCGAATATGTTTGGTCAAATCGTATTTGGCTAAAAAGCTTTTCTTGCAAATATCACAAGAATGATTTCGTTCCTGACGATGTGTTTTTTCATGGTAACGCAAAGCTCCAAGTCTATTAAATCGCGAGCCACAAAGACTGCACTGGAACTTCCTGTCTTCCTTATTGTGAACCACCAAATGTTTTGTTACAGACGACGGATCAACAAAAGTTCGATCGCAACCAGGCTCAGGACATTTATAGTTTCGAATGTTTAGATGTGAGTTAATATGTCGTTTAAGTTGACCTGATTGGGTAAAACTTTTACAGCAGTAACTGCATTTATGACGACGTTCTCCACTGTGAATCAACATATGCATTTGGATTCCCTTTACGAGTTTTCCACAAATAGGGCACTGAGAGTTCTTTCCCTTGTAAGACTTTCTGTCTCGTTTTCTTTTCTCTTTTGACTTCACTTCATCACACTTATTAGTTGCTTCATTCGAATCTGATGGCTCCATTTCATCATCTTCATCTAAGCTATCATTGGAATCCTGAGTTGTCTCGTCGTCTTCATTTTCCATTTCCTCATAAACATTTGACTCTTTTATCAGCTCTTCCATTGAAGGATCTCCTTCTGAGTGTGTAAGCATCTTGTCTAATTCATTCTTTACCTGCATCAGTACTTCTGCATTAAGATCACATTTCTTTTTAAATTTATAGAAGTCCTCTATCTTCGAATTGCAATCGACGCAGATTAAATTGCTTAACTTGAAGTCAACTTTCTCTAGAATCTAAATAAAATAATTAGATATTATTCAGCCGATTTGAAAGAAAAGCTTACATTGTCATATAGTGTAAAATGAATCCTTTCGATCAAATCATTGCTTTGGGCAAGCATTTCTTCTGTCGAATCATCGAGAATTGTCGAGACTGTACCCTCTTCCTTCAGTTTAAGACAAAACCGACACAATTCACTAAAGTTTTCGAGACAATAATTAAAAACTAAATCTGTTTCAAGGCTTCTGATAAGTTGAAAGATCTTTGAATCAACAATTTCTTGATGGCTTTTGTATCCACTTATTGCTTTGCTAAAACTAATTCGGCAGAGGTCGATCGGAATATTTAATTCATCTGATATTTTACTAAAAAAAACAATTGGGATTAGAATATTGACGTTAACAAAATGATATGCTTACATCCAACTTTCATCCGTGGTATGAGTTTTTGAGTATTCGTGCCTGAGCCCTATTATACTGAGAATTGCGTCTTCATTCATTTCAAAAGTTTCTAAAATAAAAAAAAATATTTTTAGCATTAGTCAATCCAAGCTATTTTTACATAATCATACTGCAATTATTGCTTATGTCAATAGTTTCGTTAGACATAGCTTTCCAGGGACCGTGACTCTGTTTTCAATTAAAAAATAAATTCAAAATAAATGTAAACAAACTCGGCGATTTCGATTAGTTCTACTCGACAGGGACATGTAAAATTTGTGAACACGAATAATTTGTTTTAATGAACACTGTTTACTTTTGAATCGCGAAATTAAAATAATTCAAATATCATAAATTTAAGCCTAAAGAACATAGAATTGAAGTATCAGCGAAATGTATCAAAGCTCATTCGTCGCTGCGGAGCAGTGCTCAGCTGAAAATGTTTTACAAATTGTTTGCGAAATCTGTGGGAACTCAGTGCCGAGAATCGATTACGACAGACACTTACGGACTCATAAAGAAAAGAGGGTTGAAATTTGCAAGATATGCTTTAAAGCCTTTACAAGTAAGTTACATTTACTTTAATTTTCAAAGAAATGAAATTTTCTTTAATTACGTATCTTTTTCTTTTAGATATTTCTAACTTCAAGTATCATATGGCTCATCACGGAACAGAACGACCATGGCTTTGTACAGAATGTCCTAAGAACTATAAAACGAAGATTGATTTGATCCAACATCAACGTGTCCATGATAAAGCGCGCGATCCATTTCATTGCTCAATTTGTGGACAATTCTTCAAAACGAGAAGCAACTTCAACACTCACTTAAGAACACACAGGTTTTGAATCACTTTTTTCAATAACTTATTTTGTACTGATTCAGTACTTTTTAAATTCTTTAGCGTCAAAGGACCACAAAAATGCGTAGAATGTGACAAGATATTTGTTAACTTACGATCTCACATTCAAATGGTGAGTAGAAGGAAAAATGAAATGAAGATGGAATTGAAGGAATGAAATTTTGTTCATAGGTTCATCAAAAGATTCGGACGCACATATGCAATCTCTGTGAAAAAGCCTTCGGAAAGAAGTCGGGTTTGGATAGACATATCGTGACAGTTCATCAGAAAATGAGATTCTGGGCATGTGATTTATGTGATAAAAGTTTTGGTGAAAAAGCTCAACTTCAAAGACACCACAAAATCCATTTTAAGCCTGCATTTCAAGAACCTGACCCTGCACAAGTCACTGACGATCAGGAAGTTTTTGACGATAAGAAAAAGCGGATGCGATGTGGAATTTGCAAGAAAGTCGTAAACTCAAAAGCGGCTTTAAAGAGGCACAAGCTTCTGATTCACGAAAGAAAAAGAAATCTCTTGTGTGATTTTTGCCCAAGAATGTTCGGAGAGAAATCAAATCTTCGCAGACACATCGAGAAGTCCCATAATGATGAGATGAGAATAGATCGCAATGAGCCTGAAGCACCAAGAACTCGCCAATCGGATGCCAAAGATTGTTTTCCTTGTAATTCTTGCGAGAAAGTTCTTTCAACTAAATGGGGATTAACAGCGCATGAAGAAACATGTCTAATAAATCAGCAAAAGAAGCTTAACGAAAGTCTACCAGAAAATGTTCCAACAAACGCAGTTGATACAATGGAACAAGTTTTCTTAGTGTCAGAAGATATTGAATCCATAGAGATCAAACAAGAGCCCCCTTTTCTAGATGAATATGGATCAGACGAATCAGTTTCAAAGTTTGTTCCTGAAGTGTTGCAATCTGATTCAGGGGAACCAATTGATTTACTGATTAAGGACGAACCAGAAGAGACAGTGAATGAAGAGTTTGAGTTGATATTAAAACCTGATAAGCCAATGGATGAGCTTAAGGAAGAAACAATAGATAATTCGGGTGCTGACGAAATTTTCCCTGATAGCGACAATGACGAAAAAAATGAAAATCAAGATTTGATGACTAATCCTGAAGTACTTCTTGATGAAAGTGAACCAGAAGTTCAACTGTTAAAACGATACAAGTGCAAACTTTGCCCTCGGACGTTTAAAGCTAAAAGATATTTCCAATCCCATTACAGAACCGTACATGGAAAATCAAATAAAGCTTTGAAGTGCACCGTTGATTCTTGCGACGAGACTTTTGTGTATCGAGCGCAACGTCTTCGTCATCTAAGACTCAAGCATCCAGAGGTTTATGAAGAAACAGATGAAGAAACAGAAGAACAAAATATTGAATTGCAATCTCAAATTGTTTGCGACTTGTGCGAAATGTCATTTCCTACTCAAGATCTTCTCGATAGCCATCTCGATCGACAGCACTTAGACGATGCCGATAGTAACGTTGAAGCTGACGAAACAGAACAAAATATTATTTGTGAGGTATGTGTGCCTAACAAATTATTCAAGAAGGTTCGATACTTCCTCCTACATAATCAAGCTTTTCATTCAAACGAGTCATTCGCCTGTTCGCAATGCCCGAGAACTTTTTCTTTCAAATCCTCATTGGGACGCCATATTAAAGGAGTTCATGAAGATATAAGTAGGTTCGCTTGTGAAGAGTCAGGATGCGAAAAGAAATTCCGAAGCAGCTATGAACTAAAGCAACATCAAATTGGAACTCATAACAAGGGAGACAAAATTCTACGAACGTGTCAAATTTGCAATAAAGTTTTTAAGAAAGTCAAGTACCTTCAAATTCACGAAGCAAGCGTTCACAACACAGAACCTCAATTCACATGTCCAATTTGTAACAGAAGTTTCTCATTTCAACGCTCGATGGATCGACATATTCGTGCAATTCACGAAGATAGACGAGATTTCAACTGCCCAGCTGAGGGATGTGATAAAGCATTTCGATCAAAGTACGACGTCAACGAGCACTACAATAACATTCACGCTTTAGTTAAAAAGACGAGACCTGTCGAAGAAGTGACTTGCGATGTTTGTGAAAAGATTTGCTCTTCTCGAAAGGTGCTGTACTCACATAAAAAGATGGTACACGAAGGAGTCAAGTGGGGAATGAATTTCGAATGCAAATTATGCAAGGAAAAGTTTGAATCAAAGTACAAAAAGTCAAAACATTGGGGCCAAGGTGAGTGATTTTTTTTTGAGACTTGATTATTTTATTAACTCTTTTTTTCAAGTTCATCGGAATGGAAAAATCAAAATGCGAACATGTCATTTGTGCAATAGTGACTTTCAATTCTTCGAAGAATACAAATTGCATATTGAAACGCATGTCGGGTGTTTCATCTGCCTCATTTGTGGTTGCAACTTCCCAGACGAATCGTCGCTATTTATTCACAGTGAGTCTCATCGAAAAATAGAAGAAGTTCTCAGACAATTTGTCTGTGATGTTTGCTCTCATCGACTATCAACAAAAGCTCAGCTGTTAATTCACATGCGTAAACATTTCCCGGGCGATTACTACATGTGTGACGTAAGGAGTTAAACATAGAAGAAAAACAAATACATTTATTTATATTTATTTTATTAGATCTGTGGAAAATCGTATAAGTTCATTGCGCCTTTCCTACATCATAAAATGGGCCATGAGAATCGTTTCGACTTTGCTTGTCGCTTTTGCGAAAAAAAGTTCCGAGTCGCTCGAGATCGAATGCTTCACGAGCGAGTTCATACGAAAGGTGTGTGCGTTATCTGTTGATTTTTGATTTGTTCTAAATATTTTTCTTTCTTAGAACGACCGTACAAATGTGAGCATTGTCAGAAAGCTTTCGCCCACAAAGCAAATTATGTCAGTCATCTGAAAACCCATGAAGCGAAAGCGTACGATTGCAAGCTTTGCGGATTACAAAACGCAACCGCAGCAAAGCTTCGTCAACATGAAGACAGCATACATCCCGAGGAACGACCGTTTCGGTGTTGTTACTGCAACAAGAGCTTTAAAGTTTCGCACTCACTTGAAGCGCATAAACAAAAGTGCTCAGAATCTCTTCTAAATCTCGATGTGAAGCCATCAAAGTTCTTTAATTACTATCCGATAAGTTAAGGATCAAATAGATACGAAAGAGATATTAAAATATGTTTAAAAAATTAATCACGTGTCATTGACATTTATAAATTTATGGTAAGTGTTCAAGCATCTGCTTCGAAAGTTCGAATTGTTTAAAACAGTCGTAGTTTTTCAGAAGAAAAAAACAAATAATAATTTTTCATTACTTCTGAGTATTTTCAATTGATTCAACGCTATGAGCTTTCCGTCTTAATTATTTTACGTCATCAACGAGCTTTATAAGCCAAAGAGAGTTTTTAAATAATCACAGAGAGAAAGACAAAGAAGAAGTAACAGTTTTAAGCGATGACTCGTCCAAACCGGTTGAATTTTGGTTTTGCTTGCGAAGCTTCTGAGCTTTTTGTTACATCACAAGTGAGTTCACAGTTTTATGAGTTAAGTGTTTAGAGTCTATTTATTCATGATCTGTTTTAGTGGCAAAATCACTTCAAACCATCAGCGAAGTATTTAATTTATCGCGTTGTGCTAGCATGTTACTTTATCGCCGTGCTCATACTTTCTCTTTCCACGGCAGCAGAATGTAAACAATTGAGTCATTTTGCAATCTACTTAACCAACTGGAATGTAGTTTTAAACACATTTTCCTCGGTATTTGGAGCTATTCTTGTTGCTTTATTTTATCAACAAAAGATAAAGTTTGATGATGAGAACCGCAACATGAAAACATCGTTTAAATTTTACTGGCTTCTCTCGAACTTATCTACCGTTATCTGTATAACTCTGTCACTGGTTTATTGGCCGTTGATTTACACAGCAAGGGACAAAGGACTAAATGATGCTTTGACACACGCTGGAAATGGAATAGTCCTCTTTTTCGATATCTTCGTTAATGCTCATCCACCACGTTTTGGACATTTTGTATATCCTTTGGGCCTCGGAATATTTTATGTTCATATCTTCAGTCTTCCCTATACACTTCTCGGCGGAACAGACAGAGACTACAACAACTTTATTTATTCTGTCATAGATTGGAAACAAAATCCGATGGGAGCAGTGCTTTTTTCTTCAGCAATACTTCTTTTCCTTGTCTTCATGCACTTTACTCTGACAGGTTTGGCAACAATTCGAGTAAAGCTCCACAAAAAGTTCAAATCACGAAAAGTCGCAGCTGTCACATTGGTTGAAAAAAATATCGTTTAAAATATAATATGATAAATAATAAAACTTTCTTGCTTCAATTTGTCTTCAATTTAACATGTTGCTTAAATAGAATAACAAATATTTTGTATATAATAATACTTTCGAATAAAATATACATTTTTAAAAGTTGAAAATGTCAAATAAACAAAATTAATACAATGTCAACTCGAGTATAAAACACAAAAATTAGACTCCACATTTCGATTAGAATGGATACAACTACATGCTCAAAATTAACATACATCAGAGTCTAAAGATCAAATTAGATATTATGATGATCATATTGCATGTTTCGTTTTAAGCGAGATTACACAAAAATGATACAGGTACAATTTTTAAATTAAATCGAAAATCACCACATATAAATGCAATTTACATTATGTAAGAATAAATGTCTCCCTAAGCAAACAAAAATTGAAGATCATTTCATGCAACAGAGCTGTTCCAATATCTTGTTTAATATTTTTTTTGTGCGACATATCTAACTTGCTGAGAACGAGTAAAAAACGAAGGGTTGACTACCGAGTCGTTGAACATTCTTCTTATTTTCCAGATGGTTAGTCTAAAAATAACACAATCGTCTCGACGCAGGATGCTCTGAGTTCAGTTTGAAATTCGCGGCGAATTTATTTTCTTTTTTCCTCTAAAATTTTCTTCGTGCGCCTTGAATTTGCACATAAAGTTTTGTGAAGCATTCATCAAGCAGAACGCTAATCAAAATCACAGATGAATGTGAGTATTCGATGTTCTGGTTCGAGTTTGTTGTTTTCATTTTGTTTTTGTGAAGATAATCGAGTAAATATAAATCGTGGAATGAGAGAAAATTCTGCAACTTTTTTCGCAAAGAAAAAAAAAATCGATTTTCAGGGTGTTTTCGAATGTTTTGAATAAAATGTGTCGTGAAGTTATTATCATAAGAGTCCAATAGCTGTGGTTTAAAACAGTTTAATTAAAAAACCGTTTTAGCAATAAAGAAGAATTCTTGATTCTCCGCGAAACTTTTCCCTCTCATTCGCGCACTCATCAGTAGCTCTGAAAACACTGCGAAGAGCAGACGAAAGTTTTTTTGGTCCCGTAACTTGTTATTATTATCATCTTGCTACGTTGGTAAATAAACAAGATAGATGTCTAAATAGATGTTGTAACAAATATTGTTTGATTAAAAAAAAATGTTCTTATTCCACAGAAGCACATGAAGGCTACTACGAGTGATGTAAATTAACTCTTTACGCAACAACTCATCGATTTTTATTCCACTCACGCGACCACGAGTTCACCGGTATCGAAAATGATGTTCAAGAAGGGAATAAAGAGGAACTTTTTGTTGGTCGTCTTGTTCATTTGCAGTTACTTCTTTGTGACTTATGTGCTCGAGGCACGCGAGAACGGCGACATTAAAATGAAAATGTAAGAAATGAATATTTAATTATGCTTAATCACAATGGGCGAGCGCAATTCAATGTTCTTTATTGAAACTATCAACAAGCTTAATTACTGATACACAACAATGACAACTAAATAACTCAATTCATGTTTATTGAAACTGATCCATTTATTTTTCGATCATCAGCTCTCTCATCGAAGAATCGATCCGGTCACTTGCAAATCAAGGAAAATGTAAAGTTCCTTTCCTTCCTCACGATGCGCCTGAAATGATGAAGTTCATCAAAGAGGAACCGCCAATTGATTGCGGAATTGATGAAGATTGGGTCACATGCTACTTGTCGACATGCTGGATTAAGAAACATATAATTGATCTGAAAGGGGGATTGATCTCATGTGAATTTACTGATATTATTCGCAAAGACGATTACAAAATTGAGTTCGGTGCGACAGTTCGCTCAACAAAAAAATATGTGCTTCAAAATTCAGACATTGTTCGTGTCAAATGCAAGGCACCGGATGGGAGCAGGTACGATAATGATTTTTTGCATGATGTGGAATAATCTTTTTTCTTTTTTTAGATGGCAGGGAACACTAATAGGAATAAGAAAAGATGTTGAGATCGTGAAGCGGAAGAAAAGTGTCGACGGCATAAATGTTTTAATGATTGGTTTTGATTCAATCAGTCGCAATGCTTTCCTGAGAAAACTCCCCAAAGCTTACGATTATCTAACGAACATATTACGAGCCGATGTTTTAAAAGGTTACAACATCGTCGGAGATGGAACACCTCAAGCTCTTATTCCGATACTCACGGGATTCACTGAACTTGAATTGCCTGAAACAAGGAAACGAAAATTCTCATCGAACTATGTCAACTCTTATCCAATGATCTGGAAAGAATATGAAAAAGCTGGCTACGTCACAGCTTTTAATGAAGATCAGCCAAAGATTGGAACATTTAGCTATCGCCTAAATGGTTTCGATAAGCAACCGACTGATCATTACATGCGAACCTATTATCAAGCGATTGAAGGCGATCTCAGCAATTACAAGAAACTCTGTGTTGGCTCAAGACCCCGTCATCAAGTCATGCTCGACTACACCAAAGATTTTGTCCAAAAGTATAACAATACTAATCCAAGTTTCATCTTTAGCTTTCACGCAGAACTTTCACACGACTCGATTAATCTCGTTGGCGTTGCTGACGAAGATATTACAAACTGGCTGAAATCATTAAAAACTTCGGGTCTTCTCAACAATACTGTACTCATTATGATGTCTGATCATGGCAATAGATTTGCTGAAATTCGTAACACACTTCAGGGAAAACTCGAGGAAAGACTCCCTTTCTTCAGCTTTGTGTTTCCCGAATCATTTAAACGAAAGTATCCTGGTGCATACGAGAATTTCCACAGAAATGTCGATAGACTCACTACACCTTTTGATGTTCACGAGACATTACAAGATATTCTTCACCTTCAAACGAAAGGAACTATTAAGAAGCCTACACACTCACGAGCAATTTCGTTGTTCAATAGAGTTCCAGAACATCGTTCGTGTGGAGACGCTTTTATTGAACCCCATTGGTGTTCGTGTCTATCGTGGAAAAGCTTAAACGACACGACATCGGAAGAAGTTCTTCGAGCATCGAAAGCTGTAATCGAGACGATCAACAAATTTACTAAAGATTATCGTGACATTTGTGAAGAGCTTCATCTCGACGAAATTAAATGGTCAGCGAAGCTTATTCCTCAAAAAAGTTTACTTCATTTTAAGTCGAATAAAGATACCGACGGTGAGTACAGTCTAATAAACGTATTGTAATTGCTCATCTTCAACTAAAATTATCGTTTCAGGCTTCCTTGCAGACCTTTCTGCCAACACAAAGGTCACAAATGACATGTACCAAGTGAAAATAATCACCAGACCTAGTCTAGCTATTTATGAGTCAAGCGTTCTTTATGATTTCGTTGCTAACGAATTTAGTTCTCGAATTTCCGATATTTCTCGAGTAAATAAATACGGTGACCAAGCAAGATGTATTTACAGAGAAAATCCTGAGCTTCGGAAATTCTGCTACTGTAAATAAGTTTTTTAATCAATGTTGCCCCACCACTCTAAGTCAATCGTAACTAGCCAGAAGATATAATTTAGTTTGTGATAAATCTTTCGGTTACTTGAAAAATTATTAGAATGGTACTGATTCGACTGATACGAAAAGAATCTGAATCTTACAATGAAAATTTATTCTCATTCATGTAAGATGTTAATTACAGCAAAAAGAAATACTTTGAATAAAAATGAAAATGGTTTTTGAAACTTTTGAAAGTTGAGAGATTTTTGTCGAACAATTCTGATCTGTTATTCAATTGTTCTTTTAAATAGGAATTCAGGGATTTCATGTGTGTTTGCTGTTTCGCAACTTACTCGTCATCTTCTTGCTCTTCATCCAAATCTTCGCATTCAGATCCAGAATCTTTAATTTCGTCTTCTTCATCGTCGGCACTTGATTCTTCATCATTGTAGACTCCGATGTCTGGTACCAAGAAATACTGCAAGGGATTTGGCCAAATATCGTCTTTGATAAGTTCAGCGAAATCATCATTGACCGGATCTGAATTATCACAGAACCAATCGAAGAATGACTTGTGCTCAATGTCTCTCTTCTTATTACTTTGAGGTTTCGATTGAAGTTCCTTAAGCAAGTCCTTTCCTTCCTTCCACTTGATAGCTGTCGACGTTGATGTTTGAGTGAATTCAGTGGTTGATGCTTGATTTTCTGATGCGAGATGATATTCCTTCGTGATAACATCATTTTCGAAGTATGGATTGTCTTTGAAGTGGAACGAAATGCTGTATCCGGTCTTTACATCGTCAAAGTCTTCAACATATAGCTTTGTCATGTAGTGAAGACAATCTTCTTCCTGGTCTTGCAAGATGCTAAAATGAGTTGTTGTTGTTATTGAAAAAAGTGTAATCTAGGATCCTTTACAAGATAACCTCTCATAAAGATTTTGTTTTGCCGACTTACCTTGAAATGCGAGGATGATTTATGAAAGTCGTGACCCAGAATTTATCAACCTTAAATTAAACCATTATTAAAATATTAATTCGAAATGATAAATTTAATTCCTTACTTTCGCGATTATAAGCGAACGACGATCAAAAAACGGCTTACGTAGTTTATTGTACTTCTGTTCAATCTTCAATATTTCTTCGCTTGCCTGTTCGTTAAGTGCGTCAATATCATTTTGGCACGTATCGATTTCCTCGAGAAGAGATTCTTCTGTGTCAATCTTTTGTTTTTTGACTGCTGGCTCAACGCTTGCCATCTTTTTTATATTTGTTTGTATACCGTCAAATTAACAATCCGCTAAAATGAAATTATGTTATAGAGATCAATTATTATCTAAGAATCCTTGATCATAACTTTAAATCATCAAGAACAATGTACTTACTTTGCAGGAATAAAAATTTTCAAATTTTTCGATTTGTTTGGGAAAAATTACTGAACTAATCTTTTAATGCCGTGGCAAATCAAGAACGCGTTCAACAAAAAATGAATGCGTTCAGTATGAGTTCCACGTTAGGACGAGATCAGTTCGACAATTTTCCAATCGAATCTTCAGAATTTTCTTGCATCGAAAAATGGCTTGCGCTAACAAATTGGGACTTCTTGTAAGTATTGCTGTGTAGTTTATACCAATCTTTGAAGATGACATTATGATTTCACAAACGTTGTGCAAGATATAAGACTGAAAATCATTCGAGAGCACTGTGGTTATGATCTTCAATTTTAAGTTATGCAACCAAATTAAATTCTCGACACAAACAATGGTCCTGTTGGTTGAATATATTATAAAGTTACCATCGTTTACTTTTAGGCTCGTAACATCAGCTCATCATCTGTCGTTCAACAGTTGGTGAAGCCTCCAGTCCAAATTTTCGGCATTGAGGGTCGCTATGCTTGCGCTCTCTACTCAGCCGCCTCCAAACAAAAGTGTCTTGAGGCTGTCGAAAAGGACCTTACAGGATTCCAAGCTGACATCAAGAAAGACCAGAAGTTGCATGATTTGATCATCAACCCAACTATCAAGCGAAGCTTGAAGGCATCTGCTTTGAAAGAAGCTGCCCACAAGGTCAAATTCAGTCCTGCAACTGGATTCTTTTTGGAACAACTCGCTGAAAATGGACGCTTGAACAAATTGGACAGCATTATCAACGCTTACAAGCTCATCATGTCTGCACACCGAGGCGAAGTTGTCTGTGAAGTCACAACCGCTAAGCCACTTGAAGGTTCGCAGCGAAAGGAATTGGAAGCACAATTGAAAGTGAGTTAAAACATGAATAATGTAAAGTGTAGTTTATTAAAAATGTAATTATTTTTTAGAAATTCGTGAAATCCAATGAGACCATCCATCTCAAAGCAAATGTTGATCCAGCAATCATCGGAGGAATGGTCGTAATTATTGGAGACAAGTACGTTGACATGAGCGTTGCCAGCAAAGTCAAGAAATACACCGACTTGATTTCTGTTCCTGTTTAAATTCCCCAAGTTTTTGCGCAAACCTATTTTCCTTTCAAATCCGATTCAGAGACAGAGAAGATGCTGAAAGTTTAAACCTGGGAGGCGCAATCCTCTGAGGAGTAATGTAGTAAATTACGCAAAGCTGGAAATAAAAATGTTTCAATTTAAATTCTAGAACACAATCTTAGTTTTCTTTTTCCTGCGATGATGGAAATATGTTTTATTGATCCTAAATTTCATGTTTTCGCCACTTTTCTGTGGTCTCATTACGACGATTTATATAAAAACAAGTTTGTTAAATAATCGGTTGATTTAATTCTGTTTTAATCCTTTGCTGGTTCTGCTTTGATTGGAGACTTTGCTTGGTTTTCTTTTGTTGATGTCTGTCAATTAAACGTCCGATTTACTTTTTGACTTGATGAGTTGTTCCGCCACGAATTTGTCCCCATCCAATCAAACTGTTGAAAAAAGAAAAATGTTCAGAGATTTTGCATTTTAAATTCTCTAGTTTAACTTACCGCCAATGTTTTTCGACACGTCGACTCAAAGCAATTTTCTCGCCCACTTCAGTACAAACTGGACTAGTGAGTGCAATCTTAGCCAAATCAGCCTTAGTTGCAACCACACGACCACCAGTACTTAAAGATCCAATGTTAACCAACAGAATTTCACCTTTTGAAAGCTTCTGAACTTTAGCAGCTTTCTTGTCGCCTTCCATACGAACGCCCAGCAATCGTTTCAACAAATAATACGAAATTTCCAGTTCTACAAAGATTTCAGGCAATGCTCCAACAGCCCCAAGTACTTGACCAACAAGACGATCAGCACGACACAAGGTTGGCTCAATCTTTGTTCCAACACCAATGAGACCTCCCGGAACAGCAAATTGGAGCTCGTTTTGTTCAGCATAGAGCGAAACGATTTTTGAGAAGATCGGACGACATGTAAGTTTTCCTTCCGAGTCTTTGCTGACAAGACCAGGTCGAACTTCGATTTCTTGTCCAACCTTGAGGACACCACGGAGGATTGAGCCACCAGCAACGCCTCCCTTCAAATCGTTAACTTCGCATCCTGGCTTATTTACGTCAAACGAACGAATGACGATCAAACGAGGAGCGTCAGTGAAATTGCGTTGAGGAATAGGAATTTTCTTAGTGATATACTCGCACAAGACTTCGATGTTGTATTTCAGCTGAGCTGAGATTGGGATGATAGGAGCGCCATCGGCAACTGTTCCTTTAACGAACTTTACGATCTGTTCGTATTGTTCCTTAGCTTGGATTTCCTTCACCAAATCGATTTTGTTTTGCAAAATGAGGATGTGCTTAAGCTTCATGATTTCAATAGCAGCTAAATGCTCGCTGGTTTGTGGTTGCGGGCAAGATTCATTGCCTGAAAATAAAAGGGAAATTAAATATTTTGTTTCAGAATGATTCTGGTTGTTAAAATACCTGCAATGAGTAACAGAGCAGCGTCCATAACTGCAGCTCCGTTCAACATGGTAGCCATGAGAATGTCGTGACCGGGGCAATCGACGAAGCTGACATGACGAACCAACTGGAAACGTCCAGTGCATGATGGACGATAGCATGGGAAGTTGTCGTCTTTCCCTGATCCTCCTGAAGTATAGCAAACTGGTCGTGGACACTTTGAATTGTCACACTTGTAAATTTTTGCATTGGCATAACCTGTGATGAAAATATATGTTAAGATTAGGTTGCAAGATCATATTGATATTGTTTCGGAAAGATATTCTGTTTTCGAGTAATTATTTATTCATTTTACACATTTTATTTAAACTTTCCTTTTCAAAGATTGCTTCCGTGCAACATTAACTACAAAATTAGAACTGAGATTAGAAAAAATCAGTCTCCCAGCGCAAAAAGCGGTTGTAAAAATATAAATTTAACAAAAACCTCTAAGAAATATTTAAGCGTAATTTTTGAAAAAGCGTAATGCGTGTCAATTCTAATTCATTCACATTAGTTTTTTTTAATGGTCTTGTGCAGTTTTAAAGATGAATCCTCTACAAGATACACTTCCACATTTACAACTGCCATCAGTTTTAAAACGACGAACAATTTCTCCATTCGTGCTGTCTACAGAAGTTATTTCTTTTTCATCTTCATCTTCTCCATCGAATGGTCTTCCACCGTAATCAAATGTTAGTTCTTCTCCTTCTTTTATCAGTCGAGAACTAAAGTAGCAGATTTTATAAATCAATGGATTCTGCTTGCAAGTTGTAACTGGCCAAATGCGACAATTCGGGTCGCAGCTGTGATTAATAAATCTCGAAAGGTTTCCACACTTAAAAGCATCAATTGTGAATACAGCAGAAGTCGTATCGTTGTAATCAAGATCAAACATGTACGATTGACCGATCTCATCATAGATTGTACCACGACGAATGGACTCCTCTTGATCTATAATTTCTCCCGTGTATTCCATCAAATAAACTCCAGTTGGAATGTTAGTCTTTGCTTTCAGCCCCCAGCCACGGCCGTTATCAGTCTTGAATATTGTAAAAGGAAACAGTCGAGGTTGCTGAGTAACTCGATTAAGACATTGAGAGTCACATAAGCAACTGCTGCTGCATTCATAAATCATTTGAGTGTGATTCAATCGAAGCCTTTTTTTGTTATTTAACATTTTGTACCCGAATTGAGCTTTCACAAATGTAGGACAACATGTCGACCCTCTTGAACATCCATTTTCGCATTTGCAACCAGAACCTTCGATTTCTTTAGCCAGATCCTCAGATGGAAAAATGTTTTCACGGACGTAATCAAAGCGAGTCAATATTTCAAAATCTACATCATTAGATATCGAGACAGAGAAGATTTTGTTCTCTTTCTCTAGAATTTCTTTTGCGAATGTTTTATGGGCTTCGTATTGAGCGACATCCAGCTCGTGAAAATGATTGAGAATCACCATATGATCGAACTTCTTTCGAAAATTTTGATAGCATCCAGTTTGGTTTTTCACAAGATTGTAGATGATTTGATAGCAACGGTACTCGGTTGGATCGAACTTCTCTAACTCCTTCATTACCATACACTTAGATTTTCTTTTATATGTCTTTAACAAGTCTTGTTGATTAAGAAGAATGTTCCTGCAGATTTCCTGAATATTCTCTTCTTCACCATCCATTTCATAATTTAAATACTTTTTTAAAGCTTCAGTGTCTTTCACGCTCTCTAATGGTTCCCAAGTGTTTTCGCTGTCCGAATAGTTCTCCCATTTTACCAGAACCATCACTTGATTATTCACGAGATTCATGTTTTTAATATCTTCAATGTCGTATGATTGGTTGGGGTCCCAATATTTTTTCTTGTTTGGAATCTTTGGCTTTTGCGAATCTAGAGAAGATACGGAGTATCTTTCGGGTGCACTTGATATACGAAGAGGTCTTAAATGTTCACTGGAGCTTGATCCTGACAAACTTGCTGTGTCTGAGAATCGGTCGATATCATTTGAGAGAGCTTTGAACTGTGGTTGAATGATTGAAAACTTATTATTGATTGTTGACAAGTCTATCCCGCTGTTGACACATTCAAGGAATTCTTTAATGGCTTTCTCCTTAGTTTTTCTTTCTTCTTCCTCTCCCTGACGTTTCTTCCTTAGTTTATCGTAATTGTTACGGCGTGCTCTTTGCATTTTACGTAAAAATGTCTTAACATTCTTCTTCCTATCATTGCTTTTGGTCATGTCATGTATCTCCTGATCTGAAAGCTGTCTCAATGAGACATATGGCGTGAAGAATTCAGGAACCATGTTATTATTCAAACCATCTGTAAATGGGATTTGATTGTCAGCCTCATCTTTCGAAGAAGAATATTTCGTCAACACAGTTTCTGCTTTCATTTTCAGACTCGAGCAAGCATCGTTGCATTCGATCTGAAAGCTTTCATTATTTTGACTATTGCAGTTACTATGTATGGTTCAGAAAACCCGTCACCAAGAGCTAGAAACTTTGAATTTTAGTACATTCAGTTTAATATTGACTGATTATGTTTAAGGATTAATTTAATGTTGTTGTCGTTGAGTCGATCAACGGAATAGAATCAAGAATGCGTAAATAAAAACAGAAATCATGTTCCGAAACAATAAATAACTCCATAAGAACTAGAACTCACCCAACTTAATGGTAATATTTCGTTCAAGCTCATTCTTGAATCGAACTGTCATGACGTTCGAGATGGCTTTAACCACTGTGGACTTTCCATGAGCTACATGTCCGATTGTGCCGATGTTGATAGTTGCTTGACGTGAAATGACTTCAGGAGATTGTGGTGTCAATTTTGTTATGTCCTAAAAATAATAAAAAGATGTTCTTAAGTTTCATCGGTCTTTCATTTTATAGGTTAATTGAAAATCATGAATTTCTCAACAACAGAGAAGATTGCATGCGTGGAACACTATCAATTTACAACAGCAAGAGATTTAAATTGATGCTTAGAATCATTCGAAACACTGTACAAACACTTTAATTTATGTTTAGGTACACATTGACTTGGCAAACTCTGAAGAAATTTAAGAAAAGTGAAGCCAAGCCAAAAGATTTAAGAATTTAGAATTTTCTTTACTTACCAGAGTTGCTAAATCTTGCTTTTGAAGATGCGATTGACCTTGCTGCTGTTGGCTCTCCGTGCTTGCCATTTTGTTTGATAGTTAACCGCTCTTTACTAGCTATCAACGATTTCTATTTCGCGAAAATATTTTTTTCGCCTGAAGAAACTTTTAAACTCGAGTGCGTTCACTTAATTTTTTTTATTCATCAAACCTTTACACGCTATTGTGCGCCCTTTGAAAAACTAAACATATCCCAAGTATTTCCATTTGTCATAGAAACGTAAACAAAGATGAATTTTTCTGAAAATACAAATGAAACTGTGGGCTTTGATTCGACTTGGGATAAAGACAAACAAGTTCTCGTTCGCGATTCGTGTACTGATGTAATGGAGAATTCAATCCAGTTATCCGATAAATCATGCTCTACCCAAGAGAAAACGGAAATTGCTGTAAGTTTTCAAGCACAACTCTAACATCAATTAACTTGAGGGTTATTGTAGATTCAAGCCACGCCGGTTGTAATTAGCAATTCAAACGAGGAAACTGATAAGAAGCTTGCGGCCTGGCTGAAGAAAATTATGCCGGCACTTGAAAAAGAATTAACCGAAGGCCCTACGCCTGCTCGTGGCAACAACTCACATTCTCACGAAAAACAATTAAAAATAGAAGAATATCAAGACATCAGCTTAAAGAACCAATTCAGCAGCTTAAAGAATTTTTCAGAAGCTGATCTTAACAAAGGCGCAGCGACTTGGCTTTCAATGTCAACTCAAGAGTTTCCTGTTATAGTTCTTTCGTGTTCGACAAAATCCGATGAACAGACAATAGCATTCATCGTTTTGTTTGAACCACGCAGAAGTAAAGCTGATGCAAAGCTGTACTGGAACGAGCTAGAATCAATTCCTGTAAAAGAATCAATCGAGTTACTTTCCACAAACCCCCAAAATCGTGATATGTTCGCGGGAGCATCAACGGTTGGAGATGTTTTCATTTGGAATTATCAGAGCACACCAGCAGGAAACGATGAATCTCGAATCACTGAAATTTTTTCGAAAACTTCTGAGGACTCTATAGTTGCTTTGACGTTTTTGAGGTGATTTTCCTAAAATTTACTTTTCGAACATTGTACAATTGAATATTTTTAGTGGAAATCGTCTGCTAGCATGTCACAGTGACAGCAAAATTATCGTATACAAGGTGACAGGCAAACACAGTACAGTTGTCGATAAAATCATTCAAATCGAGCCGAGAAATTCAAAGGACCCTTTGATAACAAATATAGTATCAATACCTGACGCTGACGACGACTTCGTTATCGGTTTGTTTGATGGCAGCTTGCTTCTATGTTCGGCGAATGAAGCTTATAATCCTATTGTACGAGAGCTTCAATCCCATCAATTCGCCATTTCCTCGCTGCAATTCTGCGAATGTAACAAACGGCAGTATATCGTCTCTTGCGATTTATCAGGGGAAATCTGTTTTCACGATATAGACGACAGCAGTAGTAGGAACCCAAAGCTAATAGTAAAACTACCATTGCCTCTGAAGAACAAGATAGTTTTGGAAAAGTGCATGGAAAGAATTTTCTGTCCAATTGAAGGAGGATCTTTAGAGGTTTTCAAGACCAACAATAACGCAAGAGAAATCGTCATAGAGGGAAAGCTTAGTGGATCTGGAAACATAGCGAAGCTGTCACGAAACGAGTAAGACTAAGAATCATTCGAAATTTATTGCTTTCAACTTATTTATGTATTTTAGATCTTGGCTGGTGACTGGAATTTACAATGGAACTTACAAAATATATCATTTAATTAAAGATGAATAAATTTGAGTTTTTAACGTAAAGTGTCCAAGTAATCAATATCGTTTTGCGTCAGGAAGAAATCATCGGTATCCTCAGTCTTGGACTTCTTTTGAGACGGTTCATAGGACGATTTCGAGCAAGAATTTTGAGGAGATTCGTCTAAACAAATCTCTCTTTTAACTGGTTTAACTTGATTAGCAGCTCCTTCATTCTTGTTGATGAAACATTTTGTTGCCGGTTCCTCAAGCTCTCGTTGACTTTCTTCATTGCAAACTAGCTGATTTCCTTCGTGTCGTTGCATATTCATATTTTGAGCTTTAAAGCGACATTCTTTAGCTAAAACAAGCGACCAAATTAAAAGTAATGAAAGAAATATTCTCAAAATATTTACCAGCGAACGAAGTGAAGTAAATCAATTTAACATTCTGACTACAATTACAAACTTTGCAGGTCCATTTCTTTGCTTTTTTGACAATGTCAACTTGATAATTATCGCATTCAAAACATTTTAGGACTCGAAATTCTTGCATTTCAAGATTTGAATTTAATGACGTGGCCCGGCAAACTCAACTAATCGAACCTGAAAACGTTGCACAGAAAAAACTCGCTGAGTTTTATTTTAGTTTCTCTTCGAAGTTCGTACGAATAGCTCGTGAGTTTCATTCAAAGTGTTTCTTCAAGTGTTCACCTCAAATCAAAGTTATTTTTAAGTAAGTAGAAGATGTAAACTTTTCGGAAAATAAATCTTGGCTTATCAAAGCTGTTATCGGCTTGCGATAAAGAAGAAAACAATCAAGTCAATAAAGTGAAAGAATCATAAATTAGGTGTTGATTTTTCGCTTTGGGGGAGCGAAAACACGCCTTGAAACAATAAGAAGTTGGAGTAAGGGAATTATGCAATTTCGAGATGCTTCTTGATCATTCGCAATCGAATTGCCCTTCCGTGTTACGCAAATTTATTAAGCAAAAGAATTCTGTTGATGTTTGGTTCGCTCTTCAAACACGAAAAACGTTTGGCCTTGAAATTGCTTCTTTGTAGATTTACGCAGAAGTTTGCTAAATACGAGATACTAATTCGAGAGACATAAACGATTCCTTCCTCAACCCTCAAGCCCTTAAACCTAATTGAAATCACAAAAAAGCGGAAAATAATAATTTTCAATAATCGTAATGAAAATAAAAAAAAACCAATTAAAGGCATTGAAGAAGACAAACCGTATAAACTCATTTCAATCAATGCATATCATTAATAAAATGTTTTGTACTACTTGTCCTTGATGAAAACAAGGAAATTCCAGCTCTCCCTTTATTGATTTCCCCCACATCATCCTCCAACATGAAAAAGCACTAAACTTTGTCCAACAAAAAAATAAAGCCGAACGAAGAATTCTGACGCCACGCCAAGAAATGTTTTCCCCGTTAGATTGGTTTGGGTATGTGGCAGAATTACTCGTCATCAATTCATGTCGGTCAGTGACGATTTCTCGAAGTTTCAACTTTATTAAACTCACGAGTTCCGCTCGACTCTATCATCAGCTTAATTAATCTTCTCGATGAGTCACAAAAAGCTTCTCCGTTTCTTAATCTTAAGGTTTTCAAGAAGCAGAAATATAAAAAGCTTCACTCGATCGTAGAATGTTCGTTAGAAGCAAATTCACAGTTGAGTGTAAAACATATTTCGCGAGTTTGGAAAGAGCAAACGCCGAGTTACCTATTTCAAGTGAATTGTGAGTTTTTGTGCACAACCACCCACAGAAATAACGAAGCAATAGTCGATCTCCATTTACATAAAGCAAAACCCACCAAAGTTAAAACTAGTGTGTGAGTTGAGACTGGTTTTGATTTACAATTTTTACTGATCAACCGGCGAGAATGCATTCATGCATTCCGTAACGGAATTTGTGAAATCATGAAAATTCCAAGCACTGATGAGTTAATTGAGTGACGTGTTGGATGATTCAGATGCCATGAATTGAGAAAATATATCACATCATCTGACTTACTATGACGAGATCAAGTGAAAACATGCAAATTATCAGTCATGAATGAGTCATGGCACTTTAATTAAGTTTTGCCTTGTACTCAATTCATGAATAAGTTTGTGCTGTGATTAGACGCTAGGACGACGATCCATTTTACAATTGGAATAGTTTTAATTTCACTGGCGCCAATTATTTCCTCTATCACAATCAAGGGCTTGGTCGTTGTGGGTGTGGAAATTTCCCACATTTTCTCTTTAATAATTGCGTATTTCCATAACGAAGCTGATTGCGATCGATCTTCTAGCGTTTCTAACTTGTGAGATCACTCACCAGCTAGGCTATAAATAAACAATCGACACGATCTTTACTTGATAGAAAACCTTCGTCATAACTTTGTTTTATTCATTAAAAAATTTACGAGTCTCAATGCTGAATCATAGATTGATTATCTAAGGAATTCCTTAGAAATCTGATGAGGTTTCAGCAGAACTTTAAGTGAATCAATTTAAATTCATCAAGCGTCAACCGACAACTGCAATAGCGAACGAACAACCGGCTTTTTGTTTCGCGCACACTGTCGCAACAAAG
Organism: Smittia aterrima; assembly: GCA_033063855.1. Classification (NCBI taxonomy): domain Eukaryota; kingdom Metazoa; phylum Arthropoda; class Insecta; order Diptera; family Chironomidae; genus Smittia; species Smittia aterrima. The sequence continues at coordinate 494,070 of CP093831.1, read as the reverse complement.
TTTGCTTTCGAAGCAAGTAGAAGAGAAATTAATGATGAAAAGTTCAAAGCGTGTGTCGTTTCTCTGTCTGTGTTGCATGGAAACGCCGGTTGCTTCGAAAGTTTCCGATTTTCTCACACAGAAATAGAAAAATTTTCATCTCGAATTTTAATGATTTTACTCTCCGATCGAAAAATGATTTTTATTGACTGTTTTTCTCATTTTCATTTATAGCTAAGTGCTTGTTCGAAAAAGTCAACGAAAGATGAGTTCAGCAGCTTATTATCCATTCCAAGTGAGTAGTTGTTTCTATATTTGCAAGTGTTGAGAATCTCTAATTACTAAGCTGATTGGCAAGCATGTCCTATTATAAAAGATGAAAAAAAAAATCTCCTCGCACCCCCGCGATCCGTCGCTGATCCATTCCCCGCGATGACTCCCATCCCGTGACACATTCAAGGTCAATTTTTTGGAGAGGAAAGAATAAGCGAGAATGAAATAATATAACAATGATGTAATTTTTGCTCATGAGATTTTAGTTTCGGCACTTTTATTTCGTTCCCAGCGACGACGATGAAGCGTAAAGACCGAGAGCGCTGAATATTTCGCGAACGCTTCGTCAGTTCTTCTCATACGTTTGTCTTTTGTATTGTTTAATTCATCATTTCTTCTCAGCAAACAAGTTCCGAGCTATTACTGATGCTCGTGTATAGTGGTAACTCTTGATTTCGTTTACAACGCGTAAACAACAAGTGAAGATTAATTGAGTAGCTACAAGAATAAACCTGAACTTGAAAATTATTTCTGAAGCAATCAAAATATATTTTGACTTCGCAAGAAATCTTGAGTTTCGTCTTTTCGCCAATTCTTCCTCTCAATGAGTAGAGCAGAAATAAGAAATAATTTAAAGCCGATCTACCGGTGATCGAAGAAACACAAACATGTGAGACCTTTCTACGACCCCACACCAATTTCTGCGCAGTATCTCGTTAAACTGAGCTTGCGCTTGTGTGTTTTGCATGCCGAAGAGAAGTCAATCTTCGATAGAACCAAGACACGAAACATGTCCTGACGTAGAGCTTTACATACGCTGTTTGCCATCGCGATGTTCCGCCACCCAATTATCTAAATTAACTTCACATTCTCGAACAGAATTATGAAAAATTACGCGCGCGTTTTGAAGAGCGAGATGAAGCTATGCGAATGGTTACACAATTGCGCTAAGCTCCCCATCGATACACACGAAGGCGAATACGTGCCGGTATCAGCCTTGGGCATCACAAACGCTTTTATATGCCTTTTTTTTAATGCCACCACCATAAACAAATTAAACAGAGAAGCAAGAGTCGAGTCGTTGATTTTGCTTTTCGGGAGAAGTTTCGCGTTTGTGTTTAAAGTTTCATTATTTCGCGTGTTATTTTTTCTGTTGTTAAAAGTCAGTGGACGAGTCGAGACGTGGTGTCATCGCGCAGTAAAAGAGAAGCCAAGAAACCACACATTTCACTATTTTCGGATCTTGGGCGTGAATCACTGATTCATTAAAAATTCTCCTTTCAAAAGAAATTCATCAAGAATGAGTAAACGAACGGTAAACTAAATTTGTAGTGAACGGGGTGTGCAGGGTGGAAATGTTTTCTTGTTGGATCATCATTCATGAGTCAACCCATCAGTTGACCTTGACGAGAAAACATTTTAGGGCCTTTTTATTGTTGACTTCGTTCTATGATAACAGAGCGATGGAGGAGAAAATCGATGGACATGTGTCACGCACATGATTTCGTTAAACTGCCATTAGCTTAGATTTGATTTAATCGAAAAATTTCTTTGCAGTGCCAACCAAGTGTTTTCCCAGCGGATCCATTTGATCCAAATGAAGATGCTGCAGTCTTGCGCAAGGCCATGAAGGGCTTCGGAACCGGTAAGATTTGAGAATACTCTCGAAACTTCGACATGATTCAGTGATTCATCGTTTTGCAGATGAAAAAGCAATCATCGAGATTCTTGCTCGTCGTGGAATCGTTCAACGATTGGAAATCGCTTCGGCTTTCAAAACAAACTTTGGAAAAGATCTGATCTCCGACTTGAAATCAGAGTTAGGAGGAAAGTTTGAAGACGTCATTCTCGCTTTGATGACTCCATTGCCTCAATTCTACGCAAAGGAATTGCATGACGCCATCAGCGGAATTGGAACTGACGAGGAAGCCATTATTGAAATTTTGTGCACATTGTCCAACTACGGCATTCGCACGATTGCTGAATTCTACGAACAGCTTTATGGCAACACCTTGGAGAGCGACTTGAAGGGTGATACTTCTGGATTTTTCAAGCGATTGTGCGTGTCTTTGGTCCAAGGAAACCGCGAAGAAAACAACGGTGTTGATCAATCCGCTGCTATCGCTGACGCCACTGCATTGTTCGAAGCTGGTGAAGGCCAATGGGGAACTGACGAATCAGTTTTCAACATGGTCCTTGTAACCAGATCTTACCAACAACTTCGTCAAATTTTCTTGGAATACGAAGCCATGGCTGGACATGACATCGAGAGCGCAATCAAACGTGAATTCTCAGGAAATGTTGAGAAGGGATTCTTGGCCATCTGTAATATTCATTGAACATTTTTGCTCAATTAGTGTTAATAACATTTTTTCAAATTCACAGCCAAGGTCGTTAAATCGAAGGTTGACTTCTTCGCCGAGAAACTTCACGATTCCATGTCTGGATTAGGTATCATTGAAAATCGATAGCAATTGCATAAAAGTTTTTTAAATCAAATATTTATCTTTCCGGCTAGGAACCAACGACAAGACACTCATCCGCATTATTGTTTCGCGCTCAGAGATTGACCTTGGTGACATCAAGGAAGCTTTCGAGGCTAAATACGGCAAATCTTTGGAGTCGTGGGTCAAGGTAATTGTCACAAATTATTCTCATGAACTAACTGGCCATCTCTGTTGTTTGTACCACTGTGAACGATTGACTGTTCGTAGGCTTCTATTAACATGCAAGCAGTAGAAAAACAAAATTATTCTCACGAAATTAACACATCTCGCGTCATTTTATTCGAACTGCTCCCTCCGAAAATTTTCTGAACTTCCATCGCTTCGCGACAACCCAACCTCGACTGATGTCATGAAAAGTTATTTTCTCTCTCACTCGTCGAGATAAAATCATACGCGCTTTGAATTCTCTTCTGTTTGCCACGAATGACTGATGTGTAATTATTTGCCTGTAGTGTTAATAACACATTTTCTTTGAAAGACGATGATGTTTGTAGCTAGTTGAAATATCTTAGAATGACGGAACACTATTCTTTTTTAGGGCGATACAAGCGGCGATTACAAGAAAGCTTTGATGGCCATTCTCGGATAAAGCGAATCTTTCCCTTCTTCCGAATCTCCTCTCGCACGGTTGAGAAAACCTTTAGTCATTAAGCGACACAAATCAGACCAACACAAGCACAACACAAGAATCATTAAGTTCGATTTAGAAAAAAGTTTTTGAGTTTGATGTTCCAGAGTTTCTTGCTTTATGTGTTTTGATCTGTTTTGCACAACGAATACACTTAACAAAAATTCTTAGAACTTAGCTCGCACATACACATAAGAAGCATTTTTCTTTTCTCTTGATAATGCTGTTTGATGTCTTCTGCTTTCGTGGCCTTTTAAATGCTTCGATTTATATGAAAACCCGAAGATTGTCTAATAAAGTTTTAAAAGCGACATCGCTCGTTGGAGTTTTTAGAGATGAGAAAATTACAGCAGTCGTGCGATGGCAAGTGGAGCAAAAGCTTCACAAATCAATATGTGAGAGTGAGCGAGACGGAGCTAAGCGTGCATCGCGTGATAAGCACAACATCTTTCTAGCAGTTTAATTTTCCGTTACGTTCGTTTAATTAATTTAACTTCTCAGGTGGATAAAGGCTGACTAGATTTGATTTCTCTTACTATCACAGTTCATTCGCTTCATTTGCTTTCTGTTCGTGCACAATCCTAAATCACATGAACAGATTGCAAAATAACAAATGAAGCATAATTCTTTCAATGTCTATTAATCAAGCAAAGCTTATTCAAGAACTACCTCAATTGCATGTGCAAGGCAAAACTTGTTAACTAAGTAGCTTAATCGATAGCATAACTTTTTTAAATGAAAAAATCTTTTCGTTTCGTAGGATGAGCTGAATCTAGAGATCGGATACTTGTTGTTCACACTCGTTGCATATTAAAAACAAGCATAAGCTTCCCCCTTCTTCATTCTACTTCTTCTGAATCATCACAGCTTGTATCTGCGATGATTGAAACTGTCGCGAATGTGTTACCAATAATTAATTTTAAAAGAAATGTAATTCCAATGCTTGCACGTGTTTCATTGCTTTTGAGTTGAGTTTTTGAATCAGAACAGTCTAATTGTTTACCTGTAATCTTCTCCTAAACGAGAAGACGAATGGTTTCACTCACAAAACATTTTATATTTTATGTAAAAATTTATTTTTGGCTAGTATTTATCGGCACTGTTGAAGAAGAAAAAAAAAATCTCAAATCAAACCAAAACAAATCCTTTCTGATTTTAGGAGGACGCGGGTGGTGACTTGGGGGAGTTGCTGGCTTCTCTCGTTGCTTACTAAAGCAACTCTAAAAAAGTATTTAAAGATAATTACGCAGCCTTACGCATTAACTTCAGTGGAAGATTATAAATTTATTAAACCATTTCTCCTTCGATGTATGTTAACCACTTGTTCTCGAATTAATTCTCTAAATATTCAATTAATCGTCTCCTTCACTCAGGAGGAGAAAATTCTCAAAAATAAATTCAGTTCAAATCAAATAAATTTTTACATAAAACCATTTTTTTGATAAATGTTTTTTTTTGCATAAATATTTATGAATGTGTTATGAGCACAATAAAAAGTTAAAGTAGAACGATGGAAAGAAGAAACAAACAAAATTGTTCTTTAAATATTTTTGATTTCATTACAGGACGATTGCAAGGGCGATTACAAGCGAGCTTTGTGTACACTCATCGGATAAAGCATTGGCGACGATCGAGCCTTCAAAAATAATGTTTTCGAATATTCTCATTAAATGAATCAAAAATAAAATATTATCGCTTCTTGTCATCATAGATAAAAGTTTATTTAACATCACATTAGATTTCAGTGAAATTTGAGGAGAGCAAGAGAGTGAAATGCTTTGCTGAATCGTTTCGCTTCGATTTCCATTCAAGTTTAGCCATAATTATATTAGATGATTTTAAAACTAAATCATTCATTGAGTTCAAGCATTGAGCGTGAAATTAACAGTTTTGTTGAACATATCGAGCGAACCATGAAGCTGAAGCCAATGCCGAGCTTGAAACAACGATTTTCATAAAATGATTTTGAAGCATTGATGATGGAATAAAATAACAGAATGAGTTTACTCTACTCGAAATTTATTTTATTTTATTACAAGATTTTACAATGAAAACAGGGAAGTGGAAAAAAGAACAATATTAAAAACAATGAAAAGACTGCTGCTGGTGGTTCAATGGACTGGCAATTAGACTACTTTTGCTTTTGTTTCGGTGAACAATATGTTTTCCAATCGTCCTGTCACGACGGGAGGCAAAAGTTTCATCCAGAAGCTGCAATAGACCATGTAACCAGGAAGAAAGAGTTCCTTACGTTTCTTGGAAACACCTTCTAGAATTGATTGAGCAGCAGCGTCTGGTCCGATAACTGATGTATTGAAGAGACTGGTATCATCTGCTGTGGCCGAGATCTTAGGGTATACCGTTGCAAAAACTGTCGAGACTCTGGCTTTTGTTTCCTTCAATTCTTGGCTGATAGTTTCGTAGAGAGTATGAATAGCATGACGAGCCTCAAAATCAGATGTACGCATGAACACGAGTGTTCCCTTCTTGTTTCCTTTCATGATCGGTAAAACAAGTTTGTAGACCTGAAAATTTTAAAGTTTAGGTAATTTAAAGCGATTGAAGTCAGCAAATTACTTACGTCGTAATAGGTTGCGATCAGACTATGCTCCATACAATTTATCAGAACTGAAATGTCACCAATATCCTTCGTAATTGAGTCGATAACTGTAGCCATGAGGTCTTTTCGTGTGACGTCACATTCAAAGAAAAACGCCTTTGGGCCAGTGATACTTGTTGATGGATCGTTGATTGATTTAACGAAAGCTTCACCGCGTTCTTTAGATGAATCGACACATACTACTGTTCCACGCATTCTCACAACTTGAGTTGAGATTGCTCGACCGAGTTCCGTGTCCGATCCAATGACCTATTATCAAAATCAAACATTGAGGTTAATTTATTCCATGTGACATTTCCGAAACTTACCAATACAATATCGTTGTGAAGTGGGCGAGCTGGCGAGGCAAAGATGTGATACTTCAAGGCACTCCAAAACGCCTCAAGGCCCGTAATGTAGAGCGAGATGAAAATAGCAGGAAGTGCAAACATCATCCTGGTATAAGTTAGAACCATTTTGAAGATCCCGTCGATCATGCCTGTTATAGAAAATCCTTGGGATATGGCATCGTACGACTGTTTAGAAAAGGAAAAATTAGAAGATTTTCAAAGCAATCTTACGTCCAAGCTAACTTACATCCATTGCATTCATTTTTAAACTTTTATAGCCAGCGAAATAAAATTCAGACTTAATAACTCAACGACACGAAGCGAAATGAGGTGAAATCTCGTTCTAATCGAAAGGATCCAAAAAAAAAACTCCCGAAGTAATGCGAGAGAGCTGAGCGAGACCTGAAATTGAAACTGGAACGTTCCCCAGCTTTTCATATGAAAACGAAATGAATACAAATTTGTTTGTTACTGTTTTATTCTCAAGTATTCATCAATAAAAAAACTTTTTTGTGGGGATTTACATCAAAACTGTTTGACAAAATATTAAAAAGTGTCTCAATTAAAATTCTAATGAAATTCGAAACAGATTCAAAAAAGGAACGAGCGGACAAATGGCTCAACAACTACATTATCTTCATCAAAACCCAACATCCAATTGGCTAATTTCTCATCTAAACTTGAAACAATTTCCTTCAATCAATGTTAAAAATTCTTTTCGTTGCTATTCTGGACTGAGTCTTCATTTTCATTTTCAACATTTGAGTAATATTAGATATTTTGAGTAGAAAGTTTCCTTCAAGACATTTATCCACGACGATCGTTCTACTTATTTTTATGATTCATTTAATATTTACGTTCATCAAAAGCAACAGAAATATCCTGCAAATATTTTTGTACTTTTCGATGAAATTTCCTCTGACGGCGGCAAAACTAAAATCGTTTTACAAAATAAAAATAAAATGTAAAAACTAAAAAGGTTTTCTCTAATAACAAGTTTTCTCTTTATTTACGGCTTTCAGATAAGTTCACGAAACTTAGGGAAAACATTATTCGACAAACGAAATGAAATGATAAACAATTTGCACTTAAGCGAGTAAATTAATTCAATATTCAGTTATCGATAATAATACACATGAAAACTAAAATATTTCTCTTTTGATTATGCAATGAGACAAGAACACTGTCTCCTTACGATAAATGATTATGTTTGTTTCTTGATTCTGTTGTTGCTCTAACTTTCTATTAAACTTACAACGGCTTAATCCAAGTACATATAAATAAATGGTTTGAAAGAAAATTTTACTAAATTAACGCTAACAGAGCGAATGAAAATAAAAAATTAGGAAAATAGAAAAGAAATTTTGATTTTTTTTCGTTCAACTTTGATGAAAAAATAAATTTGAAAATTGAAGAATCTTACTTAAGTTCATGAAACTCTAAATTAAGGATAACATAGATAAAACGCCGTCCGAATCCATTTCTATACGAACGAGTCACTTCCGTTCGATTGGTTCACGATGTTGGCGTTCAAGACTTTTCCGCTGACTTCCGCTTGCGGTTGAGTTGAAATTGTAATTCTAGAACGGGAAAAAACTGATCGTTGTTTCACGTTGTTCAATGATTTTCTTCGTGGTTAGTTAAATTGCAGTCAACATCAACATTAGTGCAGTTTTTGTTAAATTTTTTGCAAGCGCGAAGTACTTTAGTGTTACAAAAGCTTTTCGAATCCAATTATTCTTATCGTCCAAAGGTGAGTGCGGTAAATATCAAAATTCCTGTCGGCGAAGTAAGCAGACATCCATCTTACCTTGGCGTATTGTCACGTTCATCAAACGTATTGCTAGTGTTATTTTTATTTAGATTAGTGTTATTAGCATTGTGATTATTTTTTAAGCTCAAGCCATTGGTGGAATCACTCAACGAACTTTTTGTGGCGCGGTTGACACCGGTGGATTGAGAAGATGTTGAAGCAGGACGGAGACGCATATCGAGTTCGCTAGAGTCATCACTCGAGTCATCACTGTTGTCACTAAAATTAAATTCACATCATTCAATTATATTTTCATAGAAATCAAAACTTACCTTTCTGATCCTTCGCTGTCTTCACCGTCCATTGCTTGTTGCAGATCAGCGATTCTCTGAAGGGCAAGTCGCAGATCGCCTCGTGCAGATGCTGATTCAGCTTCTGAAGTCTCCAATCTCTTCTCCAAATCCTTTCGCTTGTTAACTCCTTCTTGCTCACGATTCGAAATTGAGTGGAACTCATCGCGGAGCTCACGCAAGCTCTTTTGTGTTTTCTTGAGAGCTTCCTGAGCGTGAGCTTCTTTCGTTTTCACTTGCATGATCTCATTTTGAGCCTTTTCGACTGAGTCCTTAAGTCGATTACATTGAACTTCGAGTCGGGCACGTGTCATGTGTTCGAATTCAAGACGAGACTCGAGCTCCTTCGTGCGAAGCTCCAAACGTTTATTCTGAAGATTTGAATTGGAATCTCCCATGCTTTCAACGTTCTCTAAACGGGCAGTTAATTCAGAGATTTGTTCCTTCATCGAATTTTTCTCTGACTCCAATTCTGATATTTTGATTTCATAATTAGTCATTGCTGCTTGTTCAGTGCTGAGTTGCTTCACAGTAGCACTGTACTTCTTCATTAGTTCACTCATTTCTTCTTCGTTTTCATCGATTTGCGCCTGAAGCTCAGCACGATCTCGTTGCGCAATCGTAGCCTTCTCGTCAGCCTCATATTTCGCTCTTTGAACTTCATCTAAAGTTGCTTGAAGATCAGAAAGCTCCGATTCGGCTGTTTGACGAGCCTTCATCGCAAGAGTTCGAGAAGTTTCAGAATCTTCGAGTTGATTTCTGAGCTGTCGAATGATAGCCTTTCCTGCGGAATCAGCTTTAGATCGCTCGATTTGCGTTTGTGCATCTCTTAATAGAGCCTTGCATTTTCTTAAATCTTTCTTAAGCTTTTGTGTGGCTGCTTCTTCTGCAGCTCTTTCAGCGCGATCCTGGTCCTCGAAAGAATTCAATCTGCGTTCAAGTTCATGTTTTTCACGAACTAAAAGAGTTCTTTCTTCATGCTCTTGTTCGAGCTGGCATTCAAGAGCTTTTATCTTTTTGTAGGATGATCCTCGGATGTCTTCGACCTCTTCATCTCTTTGTGTAGCTTCACGACGGGCATCTTTACGCATTGTTTCCAAATTCATTTCAAGGCGGAGCTTTGCTTGTTCGAGAAGCTAAATGAGAGACAAAATCATTCGTAATGGAAATGCTGAAATTAAATTTCAATTGTCTACCTGAATTTGACCAGCTTGCTCATCAAGCTCTTCTTCTTGTTCCTTGCATCGTTTCTCGAAATCAAGCTTTGCTCGTTTAAGTTGAGCTATTTCTTCTTCAGTGCTACCATCGAAAGTCAATTCTTCCAACTCTCGATTCAAAGACGAGACTTTCTCTTCCTTAAGCTCAAGCTCAAGGCGAGTGTCCTGAAAAGTCAAACAAGTTAGAAATAAGTTTTAAATTAATTATACAATTTTTACCGCCAGATGTTGTTCAAGTTGGAATTTTTCAGCGATCAGGACGTCCTTCTCTCTTGAAAGTCGATCTTTCGCTTGTCTCTCCTGTCGAGTTGAATCCTAAAAAAATATTTCGCTATCAACAAACGTCGTAGCTAAAGAAATGCGATATTCACCTGTAGTGCTTGACACTCGGAGTCAAATTTCCGTTGACGTTTCTCTAGCAAGTTGTTTCGGCTATTCTGTTCTTCCAATAACATTCTCAGGTCGTTCATTTCGTTAGTCATTTTCTGGTTTTTTCGTTTCCACTGAGCGACAACTTGACGCTGTTCCTCAACTTCTTCATAGGCATCAGCAAGCTTCTTTTCCAACTGTTTCTTAAGACCAACAAGTTGCTCCAAGTCGTGCTCGTGCTGTGTTTGCAAACGCTTCTTTGTGAATTCCAACTCGCGAGCTACACGCTCGTACTTGAGACGGTACGCGCTGCTGGATCCTTCATCATTATCACCTTCTTCCTCCTCTAAAACACTAATTGAGAAAATGAAAGCATAAAAAATTTAATTAAAGTAATCTGATGAAATCATACCGAAGTGAAAGCAATTTTCTCATCAATTTATTTTATAATAAACAGAAAATCTCTACGGAAGGGAAGCTAGTTCGCACGCGATGAAACGTGACTTGCGACTTACCCATTTAAATCAGATTTAGCGCAAATTAGCTCCATTTCTAATTTCTCTGACGACTCTTGAAGGTTGCGAAATTTAAGTTGGTGATCGTCAAGCTCCTTTTCCAGCCTCAAACGTTCACTTTGCTCAGCTTCAAAGCGCTCGCTCGCCAAATTTGATGTTGAATGCTCCTCAGCTAGTTCGACTGTCATCTCTGATAACTGCGGTTGGCAAATGAATATCAAAGTAAACAAATGTTGAGTAACAAAGTTTTATTTTGTCAGAGAATAAATCTTAAAGCTTGATCACCATGAAGTTATCAATTTACAACTGCTGAACACAACAAAAAAAATCGTTCACAGAACTTCGTTTTACTTCCTCGCGTCTAATCGATCGAGAGCGATTTAATTAGCCGCTAACAATTATGGCAAGTTTATTATGACGTAAATGTTCGCAATTGCGAGAAACGTGGAGTGAGCGAGAGAAAAATTCCCATTGCTGCTTATGTTTATCATTGAGCTTTGGAGCGATAAGAGATTTGCTTCTTGTCGCTTGGCTTTTGTAACGAGAGTAAAGCAAAAATTCCTGGGAAACCGTTTTCATTCGATTTCCCTGATTTTTCAAGGTTGCAAAACGCTAAAAACAATCGAGAATCATTTAGGATATTGGAGACGTCTCCCCACAGACTCAATCGATGAATTTATTATCAACTTGTTGAATTTAATATAACAGAAGCACGCAACTCCATTTAAGAATAGAATAGAAAAACTTATAAGGAGTCTGTGCCTTGTTTACATTATCGAGTTGGATTTAAGATTTATTATCATTTACATCGTTGCCGACTTTTCTCATCGCATGCGAGCATTGCAACTATTTTGCTAGAACTTCGAGTTTTAGCATCGAGTTTGCTATTTATAGCAATAAATTGCAAACAAAGCTGATCCACTTATAAGAGATTCGAGATCAAGTCGTCGACGATAATTTCTTAATTCTTGTAGAAGACGACACGAGTTACGACAGATGCATTCACGCGAGATCCATCAAGTAAAGTGTGACACGAGATTCGTTTACGCAATTTATCAAGAAACAGCGATGATTTCCAAGCTAGCAAGCGATTTGAATGATCAAGAAAGTGCTTGAAAGTTGGAGTCGGTCCAATTTCAAGATGTCTGAAACCAGAGTCTTTAGTTTCTTTCGAAAACTAAAGACGAAAAGGAATTTCTCGATCAATAAGCAAATGCAAATTGAAATTTTATTGTTTTTTCTTGTCTTTCGCAATTAAAGTTTTTTACGACCTTCGCGTCTTCTTTACGCTCGTTTCGAAATTTACGAGGAGTTCATGAGTTTATTTTCTTTATTGATTGTCGATCGAGTTGAATTTGTCGACAGATTTTATTTATTTAAGACAAATTTCATAATTTGGCAAATGAGAGAAGAAAAGATTTGTTAACGCAAATGGTTTCTGGCACTTGAGATCATTCGTTACACAACACAATCGATTTGGATTATTAAAGACGTCTTCATGATTCAATGCGCGTCGCTGAACAAAGGCGAAAATAAAATTCATCTTCGTGTTGATATTTAAAAATAGTTTGAACATAATTTCAAGCTGTCGCTCATCTTTTTGTTTATAATTAAAGCGAATTACCGCGTAAACAATTTCCGAAGCATAACATCGTGTCTATCAATTAACGAAATTGGATTCAATTACGTCCAACTAATTTTACTAAATCTCTCTCTCTATTTAGGAAAATCAGTTCACAACCGTCACACGATCCAATTTCTTTCGCCAGCTTTTCCTGCTTAGCAAAAATAAATTTCCTCTGCACCATTTCCCTCATCGATTGCGGTCAAAAATTTGTTATTGAAAAATATTTTCTCCGATTTACTGCAAAGCTATTTTAATTGGAGAACTTTCCGTGGCGAGAAAAACACGGCTCGATTCGCACAACGCAATAACTCAGTTTTCGTGACTTAATTTTAGGACAGAAAATTCACGAAGCGAAAACAATTCACCTCTTCATCACACACAGTTCGATCATCATCCTCGCCGTGTTCGCTTGGAATTTCGTTGATATCACGAGACATTGACCGTCTCAACGATGGCTGTTTATTCATAAGTTGAAATCCTCTTAGCTGAATGTTTGCAGCGCTTCTTGAACGTCCGACACTGCGATCCATAGATTGTGATTCTCTTTGACGTTCGATGTAGCTCACGGTGTCTTTTTTCTTGCTTCCCATCGCAGACCACTCTTCCATCACATGGTCGGTTCGCTTTAAGAAATTCGAGATCTGATCTGTGAGATAATGGGAAGCTGTTGATTTTTCTGAATGGGCAGGAGAAGCTCTCAGTGACTGTCGGATTGGTTGTTTCACGCCCAAAATGAAAGACAAATTCGCATCATACACAACTGGCGATTGTTCCATCTTGAAATACTCGTGAACGTCAAGAGAGTGATCTGTGTATGATTGAGGAAACTGCCTACGAGGCGTGGTTGTCGACCTGGAGTTTTCTGACGAACGCCAAGAGTCATAGTTGCTGAGTGACGAGCCACTCCGTTGTGTCGACTGTGAATAAGCTGGTGATGGCGAACGTGAAACGTAGGAGGACTCATGTGACATGCTTCGACGATCGTTAAGATCTTCTGACGTGTAAGTGCGTGTTATGGGAATTTTCAGTTTTCCATTTTGAATGTAGCGAGATTTTGGTGGCGGTGGGAGTCTTGATACAGCGACCTCATCCAGACTTGATCTCTTGATCGTGGGAATCATGGGACGAATTATTGGACGCGACGTTCTTTTGCGAGGTGGCAAAGCAGACAAATATTGCTGGGAAAATGGAACGGGTTGTAACCCGTTCATCATTGAAACTGACGGTGAAAGGGGCATCGTTTAAATATCTTTTTTTTCTTCTAATCACATTATTACGCAATCGTTTATTTCCCGAATAAATTTGTGAAATTCACACGGATTTCCTTTAAATACTTCGATGTTGTTATTGTCACCCGCGCATTAAATTTTCACCATCAAAACTTCATCCAAAACGATCAACAAAATATTTTCCTCGCGCTTCGCTGTGACTAATCGCGAATTTATTTTCAAACTGATTCAGCCGCGGATTTTCTTTTCTCAATCGCCTGGTTTTTTCTTCCTTCGGGTTTGAACTTTTCCCCGAGCGATTGTTTTCTCTTCTTGATGCTGTAAATTCTTGGCGAGAATTTGCCCGATCGTTGCAATAAGACAAACAAAATGAGTTCGTTTCGGGAAACTCTTTGCCACCTCACTCACACCCACGCACTTCGCGAATAACTAGGATGCACTAGACATCTATCTTCAACGGATACAACGGAGAGACTGGTCCGAATAGAAAATAGAAAAAACAATTTTTCCAACTCTGTGTCATCAAAGAAACTTCAAGTCTTCCAACAAAGCAACAAGTTAAACTCTGAGATTTAATTTTAGCCACGAAAAGAAGACGCGTGTGAGTATTTGTGGACACATCGGCCTAAAGAGAGATTTTCTTTTATTTATTTTGATTTTCCGAATGCGATCGCGACAGTGTCATCGTTAAACCTCTGCTAACGCCCTTTTGTCAGTCTCAGAAATGAGTTGGTTGCACTGACGATGGAAGTTCGTCTTCATGTTCTCGATTTATGAGTCGATTCACCTTCGTTTTCAGAAGGATTTGGTTTGTTTTCTTTGTCGTGACCGAGATCGGATTGCAAGGTCAAACAAACGTTGCCCTCTTCTGACATCCAGACTGCTATGCTTCTTGCCAATGGTCGACGATCATGCAGCGCATCAGAACACAGCATGCACAAATGAAACCTTCACAACGATTACCGAACTTTATTTCGGCTTCTTCGAAAACGAATTCGATCCGCGAATAAATCTCTCAATTTGTTCCACATAAAGTGGATTCCTCGGCATTTTAGGTTTCGTAACAACGCGAAAAGGCGAAGAAAGAAAGTGAAAGTCTTGCACATGCGAATTATTATCAGAACCTATTAATTGCGACCCCGCAAGCTAACGTGAGGTAAAATTCATGCGGCAATCAGATGAAACGTGAGGTCATTAATTATTGACTCGGTCGCGAGGTAGAGAAGAAGAAATCAGCTGAGCAAGAGATCGTAGCGAGTCTTATCTTGCGCAACTTTTAGAGAATGAAATATCATTGATGTGGAAAGTTTTGACGCCACCGCGCGATTAATTGTTCCGCGATCGAGCTCATTGCCGTTTGGGCGCTTTAAGTGGCGTCTCTCGCCAACGAAAGAATTTTGCATGTTTAACAAATATTTGGCAAACATCGAATTAATTGCGGGATTTAAATCAGCGCCATGAAAATACATGTGAGCTTCCGTTGAAATGTCATCGAAACGAATCTTCGTCCTATTCTTTTGTCAGCTTGACTACTTACATTTGGACGATGTCCAATTCGTCAATATTTGTGTAGCAACTTCTTAAAAATCATAAATAAACATCGAGAGCAGAATGAAAGTAGGAAAATTTGAAGCGGAGGCGATAGGACGTGACATAATAAGTTCGAGAGATGGTTTCCGGTCTCTTGTGCACGTCAATCAGGTTTTAATTTTTCGCAATCAAGAGTTTCTCAATCGAAACTGGTAATATCATAAAACATTCAATTCAGCCGTCAACGACTCTTGCAACTTTGTTTGGGCGGATTTATCTGTTTTCTCTTCGCGACTCCTCAGAAATAGTCTCACGAAATCGCCTTCGCTTCTTTTCTTTCTCTGTTCGGCTAACCATATTCCTACAACTTTTATCGTTGCTGTAGGTCAGTGAATTGCTCGATCGATCTTAGGTTTATGCTCAGAAACATTTAAAAATCTCTAATTGCAGATTACGATCGCCTTTTTATGATTTTAAACTCGCTGATTTGCAACGGAATTTCTTGGTATACGGCCAAAGCTCAATGAGCTTGAACTTTCATCACAGCAAACTTTCTGTTCTTATCAACCACAACTCTCTTTTTCGCGTTTGTCAGAGTTTTTGTTGATTCTCTATATTTTCAGTTTCTCAACAACATCTCCATAATGTTCCACATAATTCTCTTTAGTCTTTTAGTGATAGCGTGAGTGAATAAGTCGATCAATGGACTCTCTACGAGTTTTTATAGTTTTCTGCTTTGTGGTCCAACAGTTTGCGGGACAATATGAATGCTCCGGTGAGTTATGATCGCCTCGACCTAAATTCGCTCTAAAACCGCGAAGCAATTAGTAGTTCGACTGATAACGTTACGTTGAAATATTTTCACTTTCATTGAAGCTTCTGAAGTCAACTATCGGAGGACAAAGCGATTATCATTAAATTTACGTCAAGTAAGAGTTGAAATTTCTCTTTAGCTTGAGAAAACACGAAACTTTTTATCGTTTTCGCAGCCAAATAAAAATTATCAGCAATGTTTGACTCCATCCGGCAAAAGCGGTCATTGCAAGCATATGCAGCACTGCATGACCAGTGATATTAAAAGTAATTTTTGGAAATTCTTCGACTACATGTGCGTGATCGAACGTAGTGCAATTGGAGTTTGTTGTCCTGATGCGATCACCGAACGAAATAATGCTCTCGTTGCTGATCTTCCCGCTTCTGGAAACGATCATGTTGAGCCTTGGGAGATTCAGGACGAGGAGAATGACCAAACAAAAGCTGGTGAAGCTGAAGATGAGAGAGGATGTGGCGTAGCTACCAAACAATTTCCAAAAATTGCTGGGGGAAGGCCTGCAGACCCCGGCGAGTACCCTTGGATGGCTGCTCTCATCACTAGAAATGCTGCTACCGGAGCATTTTGTGGAGGCGTTTTGATCACTGACCGTCATGTCTTATCAGCTGCACATTGCTCTAATCGTATTAAAATTCAAGATCTTTTTGTGCGACTCGGAGAATATTCTTTCGAAATGGCGAATGAGACAAGAACTCGTGATTTTAGAGTTTCAGAAATTCGACAACACTACGACTTCGATGCTGCAACTTATGAGAACGATATTGCCATTCTCAAATTAATTCGTCCCTCAGTGTTCAACTCATATATTTGGCCAATCTGCATGCCATCGATGAATGACAATTATGACCGTAAAAATGCTGTCGTAATAGGCTGGGGAACTCAATTCTTCGGAGGTCCACACTCACCAACTCTGATGGAAGTTTCAGTGCCGATTTGGACGAATGAAAACTGTCAAGAGAAATACGCTCACAAGATTCACGAGACGTCAATGTGTGCTGGAGCCGATCAAGTTGACTCATGTCAGGGTAAGTCAAATAAGCTTAAAGCTAATTCGTTGCTAATTACGTTTCTTTCGTCGATTGCCTTTTAAAGGAGACAGCGGGTGAGTTGTTTAAACATTTCTTCTTATAATGATTGAAATTAATAATTTTTCAGCGGCCCTTTAATGATTCAACTACCAAATCGACGATGGACTGTCATCGGAATTGTTTCATGGGGAGTACGATGTGGAGAACCTGATCATCCTGGAATCTACACGCGAGTTTCAAAGTACATTCAATGGATTATCGAGAATGCAACATTTTAATTTGGCTTCGCGGAAGGTTCAAGCAGAAGCAAACTAGATTTAAGTCAATTAATATCTTTCAGTTATCATTAGAAACCATTAAAAGGGACTAGGTAGCATTTATGTCATGTTGAAGAATTGAACTTTAAGAAAAAATAAAACATGTGATGAACTTGTTCCTACATAAATTTCTCCGAATGACCATTAACTTCTCCCATCCCACCCATCGAGATTTATGTTCCGTGTTTTCTCTCGAGCAGTTGCAAATTGATTTTTATCGACTTTTAATTAAAACAAACCGCAAATGGGTGTAAGGAAAAAGTCCACGAGGCAATTAACTGAATTCTTCTCTTTGAAAAACAACTCACCTTCGCTTCCAGCTTTGAGTTTTCTGTTTTGAGAGAGCTACGATCGCCTTCAAGTTTCTCCATCTTAGTTTTCAGAGTATGCAATTCATCGTTTGCAATTTTCAATTGCTCCTCAGTCCGATGAACGTTTAGAAGTGGTGTCACGCGTACGAGAAGTCGCCACCACGGCCAGTCACGAACCTGCATGAATGCGCGGACATTTCGTTGAATGCAACGAACCGCCAATTCCTAGGAAAAGTTGAGTTAATTAAGAATTCAACACTGTTGACAATTCGACGCTTATTTACCTGTACTCTTCGTTGTCCAACTCTCCTTCGCGCCAAATAACCGCGACAGTAAGCTTGCAATTGTATGATGCGATCTGATAACAGTTCATCACGTTTTGCTTCCAGCTGATTAAGAACACCAGAACGGAATAGAACCTGCAGAAAGAAACCAAACATGAAATTAAGATGATCTTCTATTGTTTTGTGAAACCGAGGCGATGGAACTGCGGTGATTGTATTCAAATTGGAATCATTTCTCGTAGGAAATTTCTCACGTTTCTCGGAACTGTGCAAGAGTCATTGTGCAATCTTCTAACGACCGTGAACTTAGCAAATACATCGCTGATAATGTAATGGAGTTGAGAGACTTCCCACAGCGACAAATCTCCCGCTTCGATGGTTCATCAATCATTCAATAATTCCCGATGATCAATTAGCATGCTTGAGAAGCTTAGCAGAAGAAATTCGAAAATCGATTTGATTGATTTCGCAGTGCGAGAAGTTCCGCAGGTCAACGCAACGGTTAAAAGCATTACAATGATTTATTTCATGATTTGACAGTGGCTCCGAATGTAAAACAAGTTTTATGTCAAACCTTTATTCACGACAACCTGGACCAGCGACAACAAATCGACATTCGATTTTCGGTGAAAGTCTCGAGAGACACTACGCGAATTCTTAATTAACGTAATAAGCTCGAAAGCCAAAAAATCGATGAAAGCAACGGTCGAATACAACAACGACTTCCAACTTCGTGACTTCAATTCAACAGTCCATCTTTGAAAAGCCATCACAATTTTTTAAACATCGCTTAAAGCATTTCTTTTGATCGATTGTTATGTTGTTAAAAACAATTTTTCTTTGCCATTGATTAAGACACTGGCAGTTTAGCTTCTAAGAAATGAACTCTCGACTCATCGGAATCAATAGGAGTTAATGTTTTACGGCTTCTACAATGACCGCGAACCCCTCGCGTCATAGTAAAACTTGCTTCAACTACATTCCACACTTGTAATAGTAATCAAATCGATTTCGATTAGTCGAACTATCGCGTCTTCAGTTATATTAAGAATTTCTGATCCCATTATGGCGAAAAAAAAATTATGTTTCAATTGGAAAGTTTCTGTAAAACAATCGATCGACCGTTCAATTCATGAATTTTAATGCTTGCTGCATTGTGAATTAATCAAACAAATTATTAACATCATCTTCTGTAATTGGGCACATAGTGTAGCGGGCCACGGGTGGGTGGCAGCTGATGAATTATGGGAAACGACATCGTGAGATCCGATTCTCAAAGCTTCACGCCAAAATAAAGAAACTTTTTAGCCTAAGCAACTTTTTATTTACTTTTCATTCATTTGATTGTGCGATTTTGTATCTAAATGCATGAGGCTTTTGCTCTCATAAATTATGAATTTTCACTTAAACCAAATTCAGATTTCTCACCGATAAAACAAACAGCAAGAGGAAAGAGCTGATTGAAAAAAGTTTAGTTTGAACCTTAAGCAAAAAAGCGATTTGAACGGAAAGTGAAATTGAAACGATTTTGCTGCCTTTAGCTTAAAAAGTTTCATGTCTCGCTACCTGCGAGCTGTGATAAAATCTCTCGCGAGTTTGCTTCTGGTCTGCAATTTTCAATTAATAAATTATTTATGAGATTGCCATGAACTACAACGTCTGTCTAGCCCAATAGAGGAAATCGTTAGCGATCGATGACCGGAAATTACATCTCGACACAACATTTTTAATGATCGATAAGAAATTTTCACGATCAGTGACAGAGAACGCGTTTTCCCATATAGTAAGATCGTTTTTAATCATCGCATTGCTATAAATATCGTCAATTTCTCTCGCTTCCGTGTGATGTTCTGAAAAAATTCGAATTTCTCTCGCAAAATAAACAAAACGAAACTGTATAGTACGGAAAGAGCTTTATTTTGTCATCAAACAATTAATTGATCACCTTCTCCTTTCACACATTGTTTATGCAAATCGTTAAGTGACTTTTCTATTTCTGTTTGTTTGCGCCAAAAAAAATCAGCTAAACAAAACGATCCGATCAAACGTGACGAATGTTTTCTAATCGTTTTAACAGCTCAGACACTTTCACATCTGCGAGCAATGAATGCGTAGCATGTGAGCCGGTGAAGAAAGCAACAGATCGTTGGGCACTTAGTGCATTAATGACTCAATAAACATCAAAGTTACAAAAGAGATTCCGCTCAATCGTAACGGCGCAGATTCGCTGCTACAGTCAAGGTAATGATCATCTCCTTAAACTTAATGCAATTTAACAGAGTAAGAGAGAAAAAACTTAAAAGAAATTAAATCGCTGCGGCTGTCTAATTACACAATTTCTCTTCGTGCGCTTAAAACGCAATCTGCACACCTGGCGAGCTTTCGAGAATGTCATCAAGTCCATTTGGACTTTTGTTTCTTTTTTTAATACTTGTTAATGAAAAATGTTACCTCGCTCTTGCACGTTTTATTTAGTGTCGGGTAGATCTCCAACGATGTCTTGATCAGGTTGACGTGATTTAATTCGATCACTTTCGCCGTAGATTGAGAAATCTTTTGCGGTGCCTTTTTCTCGAAAATCTCGAGCAATTCTTCACTGATCTTTCTCGGCTTTTTCACTTCTTTCATCTTCAAAGTCAAATCCTCGTTCTCATTTGAAATGTGGCCACTGTCGTCACTACAATCACTGTTGTAGTCTTTTGTAACTTCATAGACTTTATCAAGAGGCTGTGAGGCGTCCAGAACAACTGGAATCATTTCACATGAATCCAGAGTGGCCACCGTTAGTTGAGAATCGTCATTGATCGTGACGATCTTGCTCGCTACTACAACTCGCGTCGTCGACAATTGAGAAACTGGCATTTCACTTTCAATCTGCCGTTGATGATTTCCCGTTTGATTGTCAACGCTGCAGTGATTTGTTATGGCATTTACGTTTAGAGTCTCGTTAAAATCTTTGTGATGATTTTTAATGGAATGAACGTTCACTGAGCTCGATTTCGTATTCATGCTCACATTTGATGGGCTGCTCTTTGTAGTCAACGATGCTGGTTGATGTTTCGCAATATAATCACGTTTCCCGACGACATTTTTCGCTTGGTCATGGGCACGATTCTCGTCGTTGAATTCCTCCGCCTTTCGCAGATCTTGTCCCTTCACCAAACATTTGTCCAACAATGAGTCAACGTCGCGTTTCACTTTCGTTGGTCGATTTGGGTCGCCTGTTCCGACTGTTTTTTGTTTGATTTGCTGCCGATCAGCAGCTTTCAAAGCAAACTTTCCGTGAATAGACATTTCGCTTTTTGCAGGTTTCAGCGATGATGGAACCGTTTTGCTTGAGGCTATCGGAATCGACATTTTGTTGATTGAATTCGTTGATGATATCAGGTTACGACGTTGTATGCTCGCCTTTGTCTCGGCATACTTTCCGATAGACTTCGGCGATGAACTTTCAGCTTTTTTGCTCGTTAGACAAAGCGATGATCGTCTAACGGTCGAAAGTTTCGATGGCGAATGAGATGTAAGGGAAAGAGTCGATGCATAAGTTGATGACTTGCTCAACTTTGAAGATGGACTGCAATACGATGAGTTTAGAGTAGAACTGCTTCCATTCAATTGCATCATCGAAGTTGAAAGCTTTGAAGATTTGATCGGAATCTTACTGATGGATGACTGACGAGTATAAGCCGGTCGTGGGGTTGATGAAGCTATTGGTGTCATGTCCCAAACACTTTTCGCTCTTAAAATGCCAGAGCCTTCTGATCTTCTGGGGGCCAATTGTGTCTTTTGATGTTGAGCTGATTTTGCAAAATCATCAAAGTCTTGAAGATTCCATAAGCTCTTCGTCACTTGATAGTAGTTGGCACTTGTTATTGAGCCGAAATTTTCAGCGTTCAACGGTTTCTCAACTTTCGCTGGTACATTTTTCTTTTTTTCATCTTGCTGCTTCTTCAAAATACACTTAGACTCAATGATGCTGCAAGTCTTTGACTTTTGAAGTGGTTTCGGAATCGCCGAAGGTTTCTCATCTTTCTTTATTTCGACCGCTTTCAGTTCCTTCGCTTTCTTATCGTTGTACTCGAAGAGAATTCTATCAAAGTTTTGAAGCGCAGCGTTTAGCTTCGACTCGTCGTGAGCAACCTTTTCCAATTCTTCGAAAATCTCATCCTCGAGCGATTGCTCGGAATCATCGAAGGTCAGTTTAGAGTAGAAATCATCGTCGTCTGAGAGAATTGTATCGTTGCCTGTTCGGGATTTCTTAAGCGGGCTCGTCGGTCGCTTGACCTTCACGACTGGTCTGTTGACAGGAGAATTTCTCACCAAACTGGAAGGTTTTTGTTGCGTCTTCGTCTGCAGCTTCGGTGTTGAATCTTCAATTTTGTTTATGATATCTCTGTAGATTTTCTGCATTCCATTTGTCTGCTTAAGTTTGCTACTTCGAACCGCTGGCACTGGATAATAATTTGTTGATTTAATCGTCTCCATTGTGCTTTCATACGTTTAGTGATCAAAAATCATTTGCGAATAGATATGAATCCGCTCGATGACTTTGTTGCGCGATTTCGAAACGCTCATAAAAATTCTTCGCTCGTTCTTTACGCCAAATTCAAGCCTGAGAGATTAAATTGACATTTTTTATTATGCAATCACGTTGCAGTGTGCTTTGTCTTGCGCAAGTCGAGAAACGAAGAGCTGTTGTGCATTAAAAAATTCTTTCGATCGCTTCAATAACTTTTCAGCTGATGACATTATTGCTTTGCTTCTGGTGTTTCGCAACCAAATTAGACTTAAATCGTTTATTGCGATCATCGAACTCAATTCAATTCACTTTCTTACACGAAAATCGAGAAGCTAATAATTGAATGTTATTCAAATACGATTGCAGCTGCAATTTGAATTGTTAATTGCCAATTAAATCATTAGGAAGGTGAATTATTTCCCATTCAAATGCTTTTCTACTTAGCCGCCTGTAAGTTGAATAACAAACGAGAGTTTAATGGCACTGCGCGCACAGTAGAAAAATCTCAGAAAAATTCTTCAGCATCATTGAGCATCATAATTGATGGGAAACGAAAGAGAAAAACTTCTTTCAATGAAATCGATTAACAACAATCGAGAAGAAAGATCCGAAAGAAATTTCATAATTGCAGGAACATCCCGCGAACATGTGAACTCGAATTGAGCTGCGTTGAACCCTACAACGATTATCATATTTAATCGTCTTCCGTGGGCTTAACATGATCTTCAATTGTAACAATAAAACTGGTTTTCATCGCTCTTGCAGCACCGAAAAGCACAATAAAGATCATATCATTAAAAAGACCCGGACGAGTGAGAGAAGGAAAAGACAGAAATTGAATTTTTCGTTCTGAGCCATCTGACCGCGATCCATAAACAAAAAGTTTTTCTCTTTTGATTTCTTTTTTTCGGGGGTTGACCATAAAGTTATGTTAAGCGAACCTGATCCAGATTTGGTATTGTGTGTCAAGCGACTTGTTCCTCGTGCAGGATCATACTCAAACGGTAAAACGAGAGAAGGGAATCTCGTCAATTCATCGTTGAATTAATAAATTAAATGCAAAGTGCAACGAGAAAACAATTTTATCAATTTCACGAAATCCCAACAAATTTCCGGCATTTCATTCCCGAGACCTCGAAAAGAATTCTCAATTGTTTGCAATTGTGTGTCTTATCTCTCTCGCTCACTCTCGTTACCCAAAAATTACCGTTGGCGCAGCAAGGTTTTCATCTTTCAAACAAGCTATGAACAATCGCTTTTAATTGCAATTTATTCATGTTTTTTTTAGCGTTAAAGGGAAATCACTTGTTGTTCATCTATGCTCCAGAAATACAGAGCGAACAGAGAAAACTCGAGCAATTTCGTTTTGTTGTAATCAGGCCATTAATTAACGAAAGAACGAAATTTCAGCATGGAAAAGAAATGAACCCACACGACTCGCACTAATGGAGTTCTTGTTCTGACTGTGATTGATTCGTGACGGTTAATCCCGCATCGTTTAATTAAACTCAGGTCAATAACTCCAAGTTTGACCAAATTAACATTAAACTTTTATTTTTTGCGAAAGAATTTTTCTCACAACAGCTTTTCTTCTTTCTCTTAAACTGCGTTTTGTTTTTAAAGAAATTTACAATTCACTTATTTCACGATGTGCGAAATATAATCCAACGATGTGAATGGCTTTTTTGGCAGTCACTAATTGACTGTTTGCTAATCAGAAAGCTTTTAAAATATTTCCTTCGGCTTCTTGATTCACTTGTTGCGTCTTCGAATGTTCAGCTCTGACTGCAGCCCGAAACTGAAGCTTTACAGTTTTTTTTCGCGCGCGGATAACAAACGAAACCAATAATTTTAGATTTTTGTATTTAAAATTCACGTTTCACTCTCTTTTCTCGTTCCAACTCTACACACGATTCGCTTATTGTTTCAAGCACCGTTGCTGAGGCGACTAAATGGTTATCGCGAATATTAATTTTTGAGAGACACAGAGAAATATTACTCGAGTTAATTGAATCAATCGAAAGTCTCTTGAGAGTTATGCTTGCTTTAAAGTTCGTAAGACCCGAAGAAAACACAGGTTGTTGCTCGCGCGATGTGAACCGTTTCACTGTCTAGAGACTTCTCATTTCACCGCGAATGGTTCAGTGCCGTCTTTGGATCTTGTTTCTTTTCCTTCCTTCTTTCTTTGGCTTTTCTTTCCAGTTGGAAGGCGAAGCAACAGACAAGTTGAAAAACAAAGCATTTCCATCCGCGCTCGGTGCACCATTGGAAGTAATTGAATGGTTTAATGAGATTCATGTTCTGTTTTTGTGTTTCTTTATAGCTGTGAATTGAGAAAATCGCTTTATCGTGTGATCTAGTTCTGAGACATTTTGTTGGGAACATGAAATCAACCTGCACTGAGATATTCTTCCTCGAACTGAAATCGAGTTCAATAAAACTGCTTTTATTTTTCGTTTTCTATTAAGAATTCTTGTTTGTTGCTTTATCAAAATAAAAACTTTCTCTCTGTTCCTTCAAGAGCGTAAACTACGTAAATTCGTGACTTGCGATGGAGCGCAACGATCAACTTTGATTTTCTTCTTGTTGGTTTCTGACGAAGCTATTAAGTCGAGTCGTTAAAGAATTATGCAATTTTCGACGGAAAGAAACCTCGAACTTCGTGGAATTGACCATCGAATCGGAAGAAGGAAAGAAGCAAGAATAATTTTTCTGAGATTTCTTTCATCTCACTGAAATGAAAATTCTCTGGAAGATCTTTAAGATGAGCACGAATGGAAATATTTAAGTCAAAACCACTTCCTGTCGATTTCAATCTCCTGTTTTGTAGAATTCGTAGCGCAACAGATTTAATATTTCCAATAGATCCAAGCTCACAAAAATATTCTTCTCTCGTACACCGAACCAGGAAGCGAGTGATCTTTAAAGTCCGATAGAAACCTATTCCCTGACTGAAGTATTGAGATCAAATCAATCGACACGACAGCTAATTGGAATCGACAGATTGGTCGTGAATAGTAAAACACAAATCACAACAACGTTAAGATTACGAAGATAACGCATCGATCGTCGGTCAGGTTAAGCGTTCAACAATTTCTCATTTCGCAGGAGATCAATTGATTGCCGACGACTGCAATTATTTTCATAGTCAATCGGTCGAATGTGTCTGCTTCAATTAACATCAAAGTGAGATCTGCGAGCGGTTCCAAAAGAGAAGAACGTCATGTGGCGTTAATTTGATGCACACGCAGATTCTCCTTAAGTCTGAAAGCTTTTCTCTTTGGCCAATGTTACTTCAAAGTATTCGAGGTGAGTGTTTTAGATTGTTGGCAATATCCAAATCGTATCTTTAAAAGTCGACGGATGACTATTTTCTGAAATCGAAACCTATCTAGCTGACTACGGATTTAATTATAGAAGAAAAACTGAAGCCAACTGACAACATAAAAGTGCAAGCCAAGATTGCGATAATTGCCATGTCACTTCGATGGCTTGTAAACAAAGCCCACAAGGCTCATTTCATCGTATGCTCATGCGAAGTCAATTTCATGGTTCACACTTTCTCATAACATGAGATTTTGAACTGACAGCACTTAAGTCAAGTCAAAAGAAATTTCAAAAGACGTTCCTTTGTCTGATAAATTAGCGAATAAATCAACCACGAAATGAAGTTTGATTGAATATTTCAAGAAAAAACATGAAAATGTCAAATCGACGATGATGATGCAACATATTTCCGAAGTTTTAGTTTAAACTTTAAAAATATTGGCGATCTCATATACTAGTTTCATCAAATTTATTCTTTCCCAGGCAAACGGCTGTGTTAATCTTAACATCTTTTTCTCCTAATCCGTCGCAAATAAGTGGAACACTTCGCAATCTCGACTACATTTCTCCTGACACGAAATCGAGTTTCTCTGGATTAAGACGCGCGGCTTACAAGTCGAAATGTGCAATTTAAATTCATCTGGGAAGGAAACGTTCTCACATAAATTAGCTTACATCGTTCAATGTTTCGCGCGCGAGCAAATGAAGCAGAAAAAAGTTTGTTCAAACTCGATTAAGCCAACACATGTTTCTAATTCAATTTGAGCGATTTTTATGGCGTACGATGCGATTAGCTCGATGCACTAGCTGCAATTTGTATCATCGAACGCTCAGTGAAGTCCCACACTCGAATCGCAGAGAGGTTCATGGTCAATCAGCTTTATTTATTCCTCACTGTCGCTTGAATGGAAGCATTAAAGCCAACATTCCTTTACAAACTTTAATGAATCCATTCAAATGTCTTCGGCTTGCAAAATATTTCTTCTCTTTTCGTTCTCAACGACATTGATTACCCTTAGCTGTCAGAGCGATAAGAAAATCCCTTCGAGACAATCTCTCGACCGTAAAAATCTTTAAAACGGAAACAACAATTTCTCACTTCTAAGAAACGTTGAATATTATTGAGAAGTCTCGGCCGTTCTTTTCTCGATTATGATCGCCGCATTGCTTCGATAGTAATTGTTGAACAAAGGAACGTTCAATGAGAAATTTCTTTCGATTTCTTCTTTTACTAGCTTCGCATTTCAGAAACGAAAACTCGAAAGAACTTTTATTGTCGAGGAATTCCTGATATCGACATCTTGAAAGCGAGTGGTCAAAAAGAAGCAGAAACTCATTAAAACCAACCGAATGTTGTCGGTGGCGCAAGTCGGTATGCTTCCATCAAAATATTTCTTTTATTCCTTTCCGATAAAGATCATGACAAATGATTTATTGAAACACGAATGCGCACACAGCTTTCTTTCCTTGGACGACGAACTCGAATAAAGCTCGGCATCGCCAATCAGCAAGTGTCAGCACGATTCTCTTTCGCTAACCGTTCACGATATTACGACAAAATGTTATGAAAAGACATTTAATTCACGTCAAAAATGAATTTGAGCAGAGAAATTACGCCAAGCCAAAAGGAAATTACCTTTATTGAATTGAACTTTCACAACATACTATTGCTGATCGCGTGGAAAATGCGAAATTGAATGGATGTGAACGATTGCTAAACAATATGAGATTTAGTGAGATTTCAATCATGCAAGAATGTTGAGATTTAATGAAAGTTTTAAATACAGATGATCTCGTTTATGTTTCGAATCCTATCACAAAAATCCCGCAACAAAGTTAATTTCCTTTTTCCCATCCACTTCAATGTTGCAAGATAAAAAATATCCCCGAACTGGTCACGAGAAACGAGAAAATCAGCATGGAACCGATAATGAAGCATAATGTCAGTTATTTTTTATCTCGCTCGCCAAATTGCCCATTATGCAAACATGGGCATTTATCACCTTGCGATCGTTTAAGTGGACAAGTTTTAAGACTTTACGACCTGAAGCTTGGAAACTTGGCCTGCAATAATCTGAATTATGCAATGAATCAAAAAATGTTTCGAACAAGGAAAGAAAAGAGAAATTTTTACGATAAATCCCGACAGTGATCTCTGATCTAATGCACGACCACACCTGGCGATGACTTGACAAATTCATATTTTATCGCTAATTTAATGACGTTCAGCTGAAATCACTTCATTAGAAATTGCTAGAGGCGGCATTGTGTAGTGGAAAAATGCAGTTTGACATATGGAAATTATTTACGGAATTTTTTCGCTGCTTTCTCTGCACGAAGAATCACAAACGATTCGAAGAAGAAATTAGAAATATTTACGATCCATGCCGGGGGACCGAGAGACGACGACAACACACGCAGCGAAAATTAAAAGTCATTTAGATTTATGAACGCGATTCACCTAACGAACTGCACTTGAACTGCGATTCTAATGAACGTCGCGTGTGAACATCTTTACGACCCTTTCCCTTTTCACAGCGATTCTTCGATCGTTCAACGACCAAGTCTGTAGTCGCTTTCAGTTTCATAATTCGCAAAAATAAAAAATCTGTAGACTGTCTCTCGGTTAAGTTTGCGAAATATTTCCATTTTTCATTCAGCGCGATTGGAATAAAGATCGACAAAAAGACATTTGCTTTGCATAATGAATGAGAAGAAAAGTTGATGCAGACTTCAATAAAAGTGAAGATGAAGATAAGACTTTTGACAATGGACGATCTTTTTATGATTCGATATATCGTCTTTGACACAATGTCTCGCTTCTTCTTGTTCCTTTCATCGATGTTCGTCTGATGCAACTAAAGTGTCACGTCATTATGATGAGACTCAAAGTCATCGTAGTCAGGTCAATAACATTTCCCTTTTTTCCCATTCTATTCTGCAGTAAGAACAATCTAACGATTTAATTATAGATTTAGATTTTCTATTCACTATAGCATAAATTAAGCAGCTCGTTAGGCGCATTAAGTCGCTCTATTTGTAACCTGAGAAAGTCAAATGCGTGATGTAAATTTAGATGGAAACATGAGACGCATTTGAGTTGAGTTTTTACACGATTTAGTGAGACTTCCATCGTAAGAAATGATCCCAGAAGATAAATCAAAGAAATAAACTCACCTGACTCGGTCCGATGCGATAAGTTGATGAATCGATCTCATTAAAAGAGAGAATCGACTCCACTGAAGTGTTTTCCTTTGGCATCGCTGAGTCGTTCAACAGTCCAAAGCGTCGAACGAATTCATTGAGTGGTACGCTTTCAGGGAAGCCAAGCCGATGAAGACGTCCCGCTTCTATGATTTGAGAACCGCGAACCTGCGAATTATTCGATGAAATATATCTAATGTCACATAATTCCTCGCACTCACTTGTGATCTCAACAACGGAACATTGACGATATCTTCACTCGTGTGTTGAAGCAGTTTTCCATTGGCAATAGTTGCTGTTCCACCGTTATGTTGCAAGAGATAACAATGAACAAAGTGCGTTCCAGTTCGACGCAACGTATCGATGAGACCGTCGACTGTAAATTTTACTTGAAGCATTACCGAGTTTCTTTTAACACCAGCTGATGTAAAAGATCGTCGAATACTCGAAACTCTTCTTAATGATTGAGTTCCTTCCATTCCAGCGATTGATCCACAGAAGATTGTTCCTCCTCTCGCTAAATTTCCAATGAATAAAGCGCTCAATTCTTCTTTAGTACTGTCTTGAAGCAAGCTGATCGCATTTCTGACTGCAGGATGTTCGCGACTGTTCTTCAACCATCCACTGGCAGAATACAAAACGGGATTGGTTCCTTGCAAGTGCTGAAGGACAAATTGCCGACTTCCTGGAGCTTTACGAAGCAAACTCTGACTTTCTCGGTCGCCGTAATGTGTAAACAATCTTTCTAAGAAAGAATCATCGTTCGAATTTGGGTAAATCGATTCTTCATCGAGAAGCCACAATAATCCTCGACGATCAGCTTCGCGTAAATCTCGTTGTGACGTTCGAACGACATGGTTCTGTGGAGACTTGTCAATAAGCGAAACTAATGGACCAGGGAACGAATCATTGAATCCTTCCGAGTCAATCTCAACCATTTCTTGGGCATAACGCTCTTGTGGCACAACTAAGGTCGTGTGGTGAAATAGAAGCTGAAGTCTTTCTTGTAAGTAATTGTGTTTTAAGTCAGAGAGTGTAGCTCCAGTTTGCAATCCACAACTAGCAGGATTTTGGAATCCTGGTGAATCAACCAAAAGAATTGAAGCAACCGTATGAATAGACGTGGAAATCGATTTGTTGATTAATGAAACTGCTGCAGCAACGGCTTCAGAGTAGAGTCCAATAACTAAGCCTTCCAAGCTATCAAAAGCAGCATTCAAAGTGTTGTCAATTGAATCTGATGGCGATCTCGTAGGTGTTCCTGGGTTTGAGTTCGATAATGTTGTGGTAAATGCAGCAGCAAGGAGATCTTCCATAGAAACTCCGAGCAAATTCGCAGCTTTACGAGCTGACGATGGATGCGAAAATTGAATTCGAGCTGTTGATCCACTGCCAACTTTCGTGGCTGATGCAGATCCCAGATGATAAATTGCAGCAAGAACAGACCAAATCGCTTTAACTGAATTCATATCAATGTTTAATGTATGAAATGCTTGAACGAGTCGAATAAAATCTGCACTTGCTTTCTGACGGTCATCGAGTTTGTTTGAAATGACAACAAACAAATTGTTTTCATCAAGATTGACATTGTCGAGTTGAAGTTCTTTCTGAAGAAGTCCTTCAGCTCCCGCAAGCAATCTCGTAATGACATGGAAAGTTGCTTCGTTGTTGGTCCTTCGTCCAGCTCTTGCTTTCTCCATAAGCATTATTTGCACAGATGCCGACGCAATCTGTCCGCTATGATCGAAGTCAAGGCTGAATATTTGCGTGAATCTCGTTGCATTTGAATTCATAACAGTTTTCGTGTTACCAAAAGCCTCAAGAATTGTGTTGATTGCATTGACCTTCTCAGCTGTTAAAAGCTTGTTGGTGGAGCCAGCAGCAAGTGTTAAGTAATATAAAGCATGTTTAAATGAAGCAGTTTTGCCAGATCCTGAACGCCCCATGAAGATCAAACTCTGATCGCGTCGAGTTTCTCGCATCGCTCGGTAAGCTGTTTGAGCCAAGGAATAAATATGCGGCGGCATGTCTTCAGTTTTACATCCTCGGAACATAGAAACGACCTAAAATAAATATTCAATAATGTAAGCAAAGTAAAGTTACACGGAATTTTAAAGATTTACCTTTTCTGAATACAACGAAAGCGGAGCCATTGGGTTGACAACTATCAAAGTCGGGCCTGCTCGTGTATGGATCAAGTTGCTGGCATATCTCTGCCGAATGCAATGAAGTACAGAAGCCTCGTTCAGCTGCTTCAAATGGCAAATGTCCTCACTCAGATCCAACTCTCCAGGGTTTGCTTTCTCCACGTCATCGTCATCGACATACATTTGCTCTCCGTTGTGTTCAAGCTCAACAAGAACCTTGCCAGGCTCGACACTACTGCCGCCACCATTTGTTTGATTCAACCTGATCGCAGAGCAAAATCCACCACGATGCACTAACCAGACTTTCTCACCGCGTTGACTCTCATGCTCCCCGTTGTGGCCATTCTCATGTGACTTTGGCTGTGAATTATAATAAGAAATCGAATTAAAATTCAGAAAAGGGAATGTTGCATAAAACTCGTTTAAGAATTCAGTTGAAATGTCGAATATTTCCGAAGGTGGCGATAAGTGATTCTAATCGTGGCAACGATTTATTTAATCGCGATCTCGATTAAAATTGCAAAGAGGCTAAAGGAAAGTTGCGACAGAAATCGAAGTCATCGCTTTGAAAAACACAAGAAGCTCCAATTTGTCATGTTTTATTGGCCGACGCTTCCGTGTTCTGTTAATGTCTAAATTTATCGACCGCTGAGAGACATATTCATCTTGAATGCGAGTCGAACGTAATTTAGAACATTTTCTAATCCGGGAAATCTCAAACATCTTTTCACTTTCCTCTGCGTTGTATTTTTAAATGCAATTCTGTTTGACATGTAGCTCCACATTAAGAATCAAAAGAAAATCCCAGGAAAATCAAAGAAAACTTTCTGCGTAAAAATAGTTTCAGAAAATGAGTCACCGCCAGTGGAGTGAAGAAGTGAATACGTTTTGCATCAAAGAATTTCTAATTCCAATTCCAAATGAATTGTGAACAATGGGTGTTGACGGCTCGAGCGGAAAGAAGAAGAAACGCGGAGAGGAAACTGATTCCATTTAAACACTTTATTTGTTTCTTTCGTGTCAAAGTCTTTTTTTTTGTCTGTTTGACGAAGTTGAATCTTATCGCTTCATTAAGAGTATTAAAGTCGTCGCGTGAAAGAATGAAAGTCTTTGTGTGAGATGGCGATCTAAATATTTGGAGTCGAATCAACACGCAACACCTGAATATACTCGACGTTCATCAAAAGATGAAAATTATGTGTAAGTCGAGAAGGCGAAAATTGACTTAAATTACGATAATTAACGATCGCTGAGTCTTTCATGGACAATCAAATTATATTTTATCGCTCTTTAACTACTTTCAGTCACAAAATGCAACTCTCGACAATGAACGATCATCAATGTTTTGCTCCAATCATTGAATGTTTCGTTGTTTCATGCTTCGCTTGTTTCATTCACAACAAAACGGTTAATTTTACGCTTATACGATCGACTTAGTTAGAAATCATTAATAAAATTATGGTAAACTTGAATTTAGAGGCGAATCGTTTCAGTAAATCATCTTCGACTGCGATGTAGGTCTTGAGCGAGCAGTTTTCTTATCACTCGACCGATCGATAAATAACAAAGTCTCGAGTTAATAACACGACAAGCTTGAAAGACGTTGCTGTTTCTATAGCGTGCAGTTTATGTTTCAATTCCTCGCTTTGATATCGGATCGGATCACGTCGATTTAATGATAATTAGGCGTCATTTGTCATAACATAAAGCGAAGGCAGAAGACGAAACGTGAAACTCCTTCGTGGCGGTAAAACAATTAATCAACGCAACTTCTAATCTGCCAATCTAAAATCCGACGTTTGTTTACATTTCTTTCATGATAACGGTTTAATTATGCGGCGATAGAGAAATGGAGCTAATTAAATCAAACGTAGCTGCACCGGTTGAAGTTTTCCGAAACTGGTTTGACATTTGTTGAAAAGCTGAATGACAAGTGAGACTCGATTACAGATCAAAAGTTAATCAATCGTTAAGTGACGGACTTAAGAGTGAATAAAATGGTTGATTTCGGTTCGATGGAAAACCATCTGGAGATCTGACCACAGAAGTTCGTAATATTTTTCAGAGATTTGGTTTCTTAGATTTCTATTGAAAAGTATCTCTAATAAATCAGTTATTTTTACAATTCCTGTCTCTTGCTATATAAAATTAACTGGACTTTTAAGCGACAATTCGAATCGATCACTTCCACTTCTTTCCCATTTCCTCTCACTTACGAAGAACAAATTGCTCGTCAAAGCTTCAAGTTCACTTGTCTCCGCTTAAACCAGTCCATGTGGGAGACTCGATTCTGTCTGTGGGCTCGCAGTCTCGATCTTTGTCCGAGTTCTTTGTAACGCTTGAAATGAACTTCCAGAGAAAATGATTTATTGACCAATTGTAGAGTCAACAACAGCAACAGGGAACATCTGAATTTTAATCGATTCCATGCTGCTCGGACATTTTCAAAGATATTTTTCAACTTTTCTCATTTGCCGACAAAAGATTTTCTTCTTCGGAAATAATAAACGGCGCATAATTCAATCTCGCGACACCAAAATGCAAACAACTCAGAGCTTAACAATTCAAGGACGCTATAAACCAATCAGTGGAATAAGCGTTGAAGTTTGTGGGATAGTCGAGACTGAAAGTGTTAAACGGAGATTGTGGACAAATTCAACGGCAAGGGAAACAAAATACTTTTGAAACCAAATATCAATTTCAGCTTTTGATATGCGAGCGATCTGTAGGCGGAACACGCTGTTTGATTAATTGACATAATCAGATCACCAACGCAAAGAAATAAAACTGAAGTCATTTGTTTTGAAAGTTTTATCAGTAAGTAGAGTTTGATGTTTCTTTCCTAAGTCAAAGCGCAGAATGGAAAACTAAGCGCTTAAGATCGTCTTCATCATTCGAATATCTTCTTTCCTAAGTAAACATACTTCAATCAATCAAATTCAATCGTTGACTCAAACCAGATCGCAAACTTCATATGATGGATTCGTTTATACAACTTCCACGTTTTCCAGCCTCGAACCGAAACGTAAATAAACTTCTAAATGTCGTACATTTTTCGCAATCATCGATCATAAGTCGCTAGTCTGTAAGTTCTTTTGTTTACCTTTTCAGTTGACGCGAGAATACTTTTATCCAAAACTCTCAAAGCACCGCCACACATTTTCGAGGCAAATGAAGATTCCCACAAAGCATTCCAAGTTACGAGCGGAGTTTTGTTTCGAAAAGAACTCCGCAATCGACTATTAAAACTTCCGTTTCTTTTGATTTGTGCTGTTGGTGGTTGAACTATTTTAGGCTTCGGTGGAATCATTGGCGGATCAGTTTTTAATCTAAAGCTTGACGTTCGCCTTAATCTCGAAACTTCAACTGCATCCCCTACTTTTTTCTCCTCTCCACCATCACTCATTAAACGACCGCGTCTAATTCCATTTCGCACGTTGTCTGGCACGTCTGTGGAGATTACACTGTCTGATGTTCGTCTTCTAACTGCTGCCGGCGATCCATTCGTTCCATAGTTCACAGACTTCGTTCGAGTCAATGGCTTCGGCAATAATGGAGGAACCGCAGCATTGCTTGATGCTGACGAGTCTTTGTTTGAGTTCCACGAAGAAGAGATTTCTGATCCACTATCGCTCACGGTCTCAGAGCTCAAACTGTTCTTTCTCAACGACTTGCCATCACTTTTTGCCTTGGGCTTTGGTGTCGCTGAAGACTTATTAGCCAACAATGCGTTGGCACTCTTGATGGATCCACAAGCGTGGGCTTTGCCCGTGCAACCTTTATGTATCTCCGTTTTCAACGGCGCAATGATCGGCAATTGATACGAGCCACTCGACGATCGTAGAGATTTCTCAAAAGACTTTTGCGGGCTGAACGACGACATCACTATATCGAAAATATTCACGCGATTCGAAGAAATTTACATATTTTTTCTTTTCAAAGTCGTTTCAAATCTCTGGACAAGTAATATAATGTTCGATTACCGTTTTGAAATCGTTTGAGCAAATGATTCGATGTCAGATTTTCTTCATTGAGAACAAAAGTTAAAAAGTTTCTTTATTTTCTTAAAAACTTCAGTAAACTTCAGAAAAAAAGGAAAGTGAAGCAAGTTCACAGCAACTCTATTTTTTACGAGCTCATCTAAATTCACTTTCGTTGGTAAAAAATGAATTGCGAAATGGAAAAATTCAACCTTTCGCACACTTTCAGCGGCAAGTGCTTGTTGAGTTGATGCCAAAAATGGAAGTCGGAGTTAATAACTCAATTGATGAGAAGCGTCTGCGGTTTCGAAACGAGACCGGTTGAAGACCGCGATGTTTGTTTAAATCTTTTCTGAGAATTCGATTAACACGCGAAACTTGAAGATGATTATTCAAATCTACGAGAAATTTATGCTGAAAAGGTTCAGCGACAGGTTTGGCTGGTAGCGCCGTTAGATGCTTAATTGATTCCAACGACATTTTTATTCGTCTAGTTTGCGGAGCCAGAGAAGTCGACATTCCCGAGAGCTTGGAATCGTTGCACGATTAATCGCGATAAATTCAAAAAAGCTTGACGCGTTCCTCGAATGCCTTGCGTACTGCAATGTTGTGATGCAATGGCGATCAATTAGGTCGGATTAATTGAATAATGAGATCGCCATAAATGGAGAATTTCGATTATATTTTTAAAAAGCTTGATTGAGAAACTTGAGAGCTCGATTGAAAAACTTGAATCTTATCAGTCAAGATATTTTCAAAAACCGGCCAATGATCTCGAACAGCACGCGACGTCCATTCATGAATAGTTTCGGAATCATCTGACGAAACAGAAGCAACTGAACAACTTCATCAAAAGCTTGCGATTGGATACAAATCGTGAGTTTCCCATCAGCACCCATCAGAAACATGAAATGCTTAATTGAAAGATTGCAGGCAAATTATGCCAAGTCGTTGATCACGATTTCTTGAGCGATCAAAAATTGCTTTTGCAGAAAATCTAAATCAATTAAAAATAAATTCATCGCAAAATCAAGAATTCAGATCACTGTGGGCTCATAATATCGTTTTAATGAGATGTTAATTCTCTCTGTAACAACGTCAAGGTGGAGCTGATTCAAGTGGCAACGAGATCTTGCATCACGAATTCTCAAAAATTCTGTTTAACCCGGAATAAACATCGAAAGTGACTCATTTCTTGTGCAATTTATTTATGTTACGGAGAATTCGGATGTGTGCACATGTGATTTATGTTTTCTGGCATCAAATCAATTGCTCAAAGCTTTCAATTTCATCGACAGCTATAAATTCTCCACGTTTCTTTATTTTTTTAATCTAAACGAGAGTTCGGCAGCATAAATTGCTACACCCACGCTCTCATGCATTTTCTTGTTTATGATTTTTTTAAAATTCACTTATTTGTACATCTCGAATCAAAATATGTTACACAATTCTGTTTAGGATGCGACACGACAATAATTCACACTTTTCTGGTTTTTTTTTATTGCGTTTTGATGGTCTCCAATTTCTTTTGTGTTTTTTTTTTATTTAACTCAACGCACCGCAAAATGAAGAAACCGTCAAACGAACCGAACTCGTTGAATGTCGATGCGATACTAAAGTCGTTGCCTGTTTACAACTCGCGCAGCATTGAGCGCAACATCTTAAGTCGTTTTCTTCAAAAGAAAAACATTCGAGATCAGTGAATGTTTCGCTGCAACATAAAAAGTTCTTTCAAGACATCAATTGCTTAATTTGCATAAACTTTCATTTTCGATCAGCAACATTGTTTCAATTCAATGAGATTTCTTTCGGCTCCCTCATGTTCGATCGACTCGATGTCCAAAGCAGCGAACCGTTCAATGAATGTAAAAAGCCATAAAGTTCCATTGTTGATACGATTTACGTAATTCTCCATTGAATTACGGACGGAGCAGAGAGATAAGAGACGAGAAGAAAAAAAGATGTTGAATTGACTTTAACTTTATGTTGTTTACTTTTTTACGCTAAACATGACCATGCTCAACATTTCCTCGCGACGTTTAGTTCGCTTCTTGACAAATGAGACTTCCGATGACATCAAAGAAAACTTTCGTGGAGAAAGCAAGCGACGAACTTTGCTGATAATTTCCGTGACCTGTTGTGATCGCCGCAAGGATCGCAAATCGCAATATTCGTAATTTTCTAGCAAGCAAAGCACGAGCAGATTTTTTCTTGTTGTGTGTTGTTATGCAAGCGATTGAATATCTTGTTGCAGAAACGCAAATGTTAAAGGAATTTGAATGCCCGGCAGCTAATCGAACTCCCAACATGGACATTCCTGATAAAATCATCAGCTTTTCATGTTCGATCAATTAAAATCGAAGTTGGTGGTCTTCGCAATCGCAAGTGGACCATCTCTCACCTTCCGGGTAAAATCAAATTATTTCGTTCGATTTGTTCAATTAAGATCGACAAGGTACAATCTTTTCTCTCTTAAGAGAAAAGTTAGTAAGCTACTTTCAACTTAATTAAATTACGAAAGGAAAGTTCACGTCAGTTACGCCGGGAGTTGTAATTAAATTAAGCGCTTTACGATTGACTTTAAAGTCCTTCGAAAACCAACAGCGTTGCTGTGATGATTGCACGACGTTGCATCCGTGGATAATCAACAATAACATGCCCCGCAGCACTCGGAGATTAGCATTCTCATTCACAAATCAAACGGTTCGTGGAGGAACAGCATTCCAACAGCAGATGACGTTAATTAATCCAAGTTGTAGTCTCCCAGCCTCTCATTCAAACGCCAATAATTCTCATGTCGCGATTCGCTTGTTGGAAGCTGCGAACGATCTTGTCGATTCAATTACTGAAAGCCCACACGATTCATTTCACTTCGATCAAGTGTAAACAAAGTGGCAACAAGACGAAGCTTCAAGTTTCATGATGAAGTCAAGAAGAAGAAGGAAATCGTTTTATGATCGCGCTCTGCTTTTGAACTCGGGAGTCATAAATTTTTCAAATTTAACGCATCGCAAGTTTCTACTTTCAAAAACCGATTCAAACTTTGCTGCTACGTAATAATTCATCAAGCTGTCTTAATGATGCCAGCGAAAATTGTCCATCGCAACATGATTTTAATTAACTTTCACCCGAAAAGTAAACAACAACTGTCGCAAGACGATCCCACGTTCCGATGCGCTCCACAACAATCTCCGTTATGTCGTCGCGAGTCTCTCATGAATGAGAGTTTTAATCGAAAGAAAACACGAAAACTGTGCGAAAACAGGAAAGACCGATTGATAAAATATCGACGATGTCGATCAAGCTGATTTATTAACTTGTTGCGATATCACGTCAGTGCGCAGGCAGAAAACATTTCGAATGAATCGGCACATCGTGAATCATTCAATCGGATGGAAAGCGAGAACTGACTTGAGCAAGATCTGATGAAGTTACTGCTGCTTTCTGACCCAGCGCAAAACCTTTCAAAAAAATGTTACGCAAAATAATTTTGCTATTTGGAGTTAGATCGGCCCGTGAATGCCTCGGAGTTACTCGAGTTGCAATAAACCGAACAGACAAAAGCTTTTAACGTTTGGAATGTTTGCTTTAATCTCACTGACAGACATTTTAATTCAAAAAATAAAAGTCTAACAACATTTCCTCGCGAGATTACTATGAGAATTGCAATTGCACAACACATTGCACTGAGCCGCAAACGCAAAGCTTCAATCAAGTTGTGACTCATGAACATCATAATTCATGCATTTGTGCAACGACCTGGTGGAATTCTGTTTAGTCGATCGTAACGCATTCAGCGACACACAAAATTACCGCGTCGGCAGTTCCACCTTAGAATCAACTTCGACGATCTGACAAATCGACAAATTCAAATTGATTGTAATTGGAGTCGATTTGAATGGCACAATGCGAAGGTTTTTCGTTATTGACTGCATTGTAAGCGATCGGGCAAATCAATCTCCAGGAAACTTTTAGCAGTACGTCGCCCACACTTTGTTCGACTTCATACAAAGTTGGTGCGAAACTTTTTTCAATTCTTAATTACGGATACGTATGAAGCATTCTGCTTCAATAAAATTATCATCGGTCGCCCGCGCAAAACAGTTGCCGTTGAACTTAACGGTGGGAACGAATCGAGAGAGACATCAACGCTTGTTGAGACACGAGATAAACTTTATTTCGTTCATGATTCGAGAATGCAAATGATTTGGTTGATCAAAGAGTAGAAATTTTTCTTGATCAATTTCTCGGGTTTACTCTCTGTAATCATGATTTCTTCGAATATCTCAATAAAGCGAGCAAGATCATTTCGAGCCATTGAGAATTTCATTGACTTCTCTTCTCTGGCAAATGGAGTTTGAGGAATATTTCTAAGTTGGCTTAAGTTTTCATTGAAAATTTCATAAAACTCTTTCTGTCTTTTTCGATCATCGATTTCTAGAATCAATTTGTACAGCTCTTGAAGATCACAGTTCCATTCTTGTCCACCACAAATTTGCCCAAAGATTTCTGCAAGGCATTGAACATTCTCAGACCGATAAAATAGACTTGAGTTCATTGCATTAAAATGATCTTCAAGTTGATCGTTCAAGAGATTTTTACGCAATGGTTTTCGCTCTGTAACTGACAATTGAAGAAGTAGCTTGATTGTTTCTTCAGAATCGTATTCCGCTGCTTTTCTTGTAATTTCATTGTCAATCTCGACCAACTCTTCTTCAATGTTGAGTGCCTTCGTATGACCAAGTAAGCTCACATAAATCTGACACTGACGACTGATTTCAGGAAAGCAATCAAGAATCCAAGTCTCACGAAAAAGTCCAGTTTGATTTGAGAAGAAATAAAATGGAATGAGCAGGACTTCGTCGGGAATGAGTCGGAAAGAAAATTTGTTGAAAAAGAATACTTTCGGTAAATAATCATCTTCACTCTCAGCTCGTTTAAAAGTCAAGTTCATAGCGATTTCACCGCAATTTGCAAGTCGCAAAATCTTTGTTTCTCGTTTCATCTCGTGACTTTCAAACGTGAGATCAACAAGAACATTCTTATGGGGGAAATATTTGTCAACTTTGATCCCTTCGATTAACAGAACTTGAGGCTTCTCTATTTTCTGGCTCTGCCTAATTTCATTAAATTTAATTGCTGTCTTTTTCATGTCTTGCGGTTTTTCGTCACTTTCATCTGAGAAATCATTTCCCTTCAAAGCAAGTTTCTCCAATTGTGGAAGAAAGAGTTTTGTTTCTTTCTTAAATTTCTCATCGAATAATTTCAGAAGCGTTGGAGGTGTTTTATCATCAGTGATGCTTTGTTCTCTGAGAATCAAGTCGGGTGTTTGCGTGTAAACATTTTCGAATGGCGTTACAAACTTATGCGACTTGGGAAGCGTCAGGAACAAGTCTTTGCGTGACTTCTCGGGTATCTTCCAGAAGTCTAAAGTTCCGAAGCCGCTTACTGACTTCTCGATATTTGCTGTATGATTCAAGATCTTGCGCAAGTCATTCGGATTAGAGTTTAAAAGCATTTCTTGTCGACGACGGTAAGTGAGCTTCTTAATCTTGCCACTTTCGTCTTCGCGAATCTTAATCCATCGTTGCCAGTTTAAAAGTCTTTTATCCTCAACAACCTCTAAGTCTGCAGCTTCATTGTTCAATGGAATGATGGAACATGAAGATCGTCCATCGACAAATCTTTCAACGTCTTTAAGAACATCACTTACAAATGTTTCAGCAACTTCTTCAGCTTCGATTATCTGCGACCCTACGATGTCTTGCCAAGTCAAGAGGTTCACGTTCGACCAAGATTTTTGTGATTTCGACGAATCTGTACTCAATTTTGTGTTTTTCATACGAAACATTTTGAAAGTTTTGACGTCTGAGGCTGCTTAGGCCAAACTACAATCCATGCGTATAGGTTGCAATTTAATTATTCAACCATCGTCTTATTTTCTCTCAAGTCGATTGTATTCAGAGTTTTTGCCGAAAAAAA
The DNA here is from genome assembly GCA_033063855.1 of Smittia aterrima. NCBI lineage: Eukaryota > Metazoa > Arthropoda > Insecta > Diptera > Chironomidae > Smittia > Smittia aterrima. The sequence goes on along the minus strand of CP093831.1, from coordinate 453,213 downwards.
AATGTAATTGAACTTCTCTGGTCATTTAAAAGAGGGAACCGCGACTAACTATTTTAAGCCCAAAGTGATATAAAAATGTTTTACTTTACTCATCGCCGTACCCTCTGATGTTTACACATCTTCAGCTTGTTTAATTCTATTGTTGATCGGTACCGTTAGACTTTTAACTTTTCTTAATAAACTCTTCACGCTCCATTTGATGAAGCGACGTGGAAATTCGTTCGCGATTGTCATTTTTATGGCTTTTTTGCGAACTTCACGTTATCTGTGTTATTTCACAATTCAAAACCGCAAATAATTGGAGTCGAAAGAATTCTTTACGAGTTTATCTTTTTTATACTAAAGCAATCTACTTACATGTGACTTGAACCGCTTGCTGGCACTTCTGCGTAGTGTGTTGCAATCGGAAACTTGAGCCGATCGATCAATTTCATCCTGATTTAAGTCTTCTTTTGGCATGCAGCGTCGAGACAACTCCACGAGCTCAGCGACAGGCTGAACTTCAACACAAACACTATCACCACTTTTTCTAATCATTTCAATGATAGCTTCGCGAGCAAGATCTTCTACTGGTTGGCGATTCACTTTAATCAGACGATCACCCGGAAGCAAACCAGTCGAGTTACCTGCTGATGTGCCAGGTTCCGCGAATATGACCGAACGCGAAATTGGAATAAAAAGCGATTCCGAGCGATCAAGCACTATTGCCTTGCGTAAACTAAAACCAAAGTCTTGCGTTGGCGTTTTTCTTCGCGTAATTAAAAGTTCTCTTGGTGGCGGCAGTTGCACGAGCTTTATAGCCGGCAGTGGAAGACTGACGTCGTCGAAATTTTGAATACGAGACCAACTGTAAAGACCTTGTGATTCTCCTACCGGACTCAAAGAAAATGGTGGCGTTGCGAATGATGAGTTAGTGGTATCGGTAAGACTTTCAGCTGAGGGTGATGGAGTAGTCGTTATATTCAAGTGATGACCTACATTGAAATTCGGAGATAATTGATTGTTGATGGTTATCTAAAAGAAGAAAAAATGTATGAATCAAGAGGTGATATGCTTTCTCCTTGTTTTTGTTTTACCTCATCGTTCAAACGCTCATTTTGCAATGTGTTACGCATAAGCACTGCACGTGAGTCTGAATCACTAATGTTAAGTAAACTCGTCTTCGATCCTTTGAGGATGCCGCGTTTTGGTATTCTTGGTGGAACAGGCGGAAGTGTCGTGGGCTTTGTTGGTTGAAAGTTGATAGAATTATCTGAGCTGTTATCGGAATGCGAAATAAATGTTGCAGAAACCATTGAATTGGAAGCAGCACTTGTAGTAAAGTGGTGATGGCGCTCGTAGACATCACCATTGTTAAGATCAATAACTGTCGTAGTGTTCCCTGAAATTACTTCTTCGTTGCCACGGTCCAGTTCACTACTGCGATCTACATCAAGCTGGGCGAAGAATGCCGAGCTGTAGTCAGCAGTGATTCCCGATGGAAGTTTAGTTTTCTCTTTCCGCTTGCCAGATCGAATCTTAAGACTACGACGAACTTCTTCTAACTTATCGACGTTCTCAAGCTCCTCACCGCCAGTACTCGACGAGCCCTTGCTGCGGGACTTTTTCTCCTTCTTTCCCATAAAATTGAACATTTTTCCATGGGCGGATTCTTGATTTATCGATTTTATTTTCGCGACTTAGCACACAACTTTATCGGTACCGCGAATTATAAATAAACCATCGTCGAGTGACGCACAATACAGAACGACTATCGGGAACGATGAGTCGCAATTTATGAAGAGACTCAACTTAATTACAGTTAGGTCATCCACTTGGACAAGAAATATAAAAGAAAACAAGAATTTACGCGTTTCACTGAACAATCACCGAATTGTTAACGTATCGAAGATGCACAAAACTCTTATCTACTTTTTTACTTTTACAAATATGATAAGGATTTCAAGCAAAATCCAATTTTAAATGAATTTTTTTTTTCTTGTTTATGCCAAAGAATTTGTTTTTTGGAAAACGTTCAGGGCGAGTTCATGAAACAACTCTGAGGCAGTTTAAATCTAAGTTTTCTGTTGAAGATTTTATTGTTGAAAATTTGTAAACAAAACAGGAAGACTCGCGACTCGAGTCGAACATAAATTTTTAATTTTTGATTTAATAAATGGATACCAATAATAATGGATTAATCGCCAGTGGCTCCGTAAGTGTAAACTTTACCTATTTTCGAAAATATTTGTTTATGTCATTGGAATACTTCAGAATCCTGCTAACGAAAAAAATATTCCTTCAACATCAAAAGCAATGGCACAACAACAAAACAATGTTGCTTCGGAACCTATTCGTCGATCTTCTCGCCCTTTGAAAAAGGTGGAATTCTTTCATGACGGAATACTTTCATACAATGACAAGGTTAAAGTAAAAACAGAAAGTATTCCTAACATTAACCAAGAAAGTTCAAATGAGGGAGTCAAACGACAGACGGCAAGAAAGACAGGTACTCCAACACCAAGAGCCGAAATTATCAATGAAAAACAGAGCGTAACATCCAGAAAGATTGCAAAACCAAAGTCAAGAATTAGATCAAAACCCGGCAGTAATAAGCCAACTGAATCAATAGCTACATCCAATAGAGAAACAGTTTCTGGTCGTTCTCATGATGGTCAAATTTTTCTTGATACCTACTTTCCCAAATATGTCACACCAAATCACATGTACGGCATTCCTAACAAAAACATAGAAATCATGGCAATGCACCAAAGTATTGATGGAAAGACGAGTTATATCATTCACAGAGTTTAAATTCTGAACTCGTTGGTTTTAGCATAAAGAAATAAATAAAATAAATCTGTTTTCACGAAGAAGTTAATGTGCACGTGTGAATGGGTAGAACCAACAAGACGAACGCCAATCACGTGTCGATCCTTCAAAGCGGAAAATTGAAATCAATTGAGGGGAAACTGTTTGTCGGCTTCAATCGTAACCTTTCATTAAGGATCAACAAATTAGCATCCTCAGAATGTGTTCACCAACGTTAGAATCCTAATAATATGCAATTTAAGGAAAAGAAGTGTTACACCTTCACAAAACCAAAAAGGATTTCAGTGAAATTATTGTGAATATAATTCTTGCGCAAATTAAAATTGATCCAATCCAATACATTTATCCTAGAAGAAATAAAATTTCTCTATATTTTGAACGACTTAGATTTCCTGTTTCTGCACATCATTCCACAACAATGAACTTTTGCGGTCACGCGACTCATTCTGTTGCAATGTTTGTCGACGCGATTCACACAGTTTTGCCTAATCAATTGTCGGCTATTAAAGAAATTTTTTATTTGTTTTGATACACAAATTTACAAATCATTTTATCGCTTTTCCTCTCGACCCTCTTTAATCGCACGGCGTAAGCCGACAAGGTCTTTCGGATGTGCAATCGTTTGCTTGTTTCGAGTGCACAAGGGATGCGACGAAGGGTTTGAAGAGTTTTCTACTTCCGACCCGCTCGAGGGTTCTCGTTTAAAAATTAATTCATTCAAATGCGATGAAAGTTAACATATTGATCTCTTTTGATCATTATCTTATTTTAGGAAATAAAGCGAAAGTTGTATAAAAGTATAAGTTTATTTTGGCATTCTTCTGAATTGAAATATTTTCACAGTCGACTTGAAATAATCACCGGGTCACTTGTTGTAAGTTTAACAATTTTTTCTGACTCTTCCCATAAAATTTTTTGAAAATCAATATTCTGAGCCTTACTGCTTGTCTTAGCAGGTCGACAATTTCGGAAGTATTGGCCAGTGACACCTTCAAGTTGAGTTGATAGGGCAACGTGTAGTGGAGTTTGTATTCCTTCGTAAATAGTTCGAACGAACATTTTGATAATTGCCGAGTAAAATCTCAATAAAACTGTTTGATTCGGCCAAATGTTTGAGTCGACCGTTCCTGGATGCAAAGCGTTGACTGTGACCCCTGTTCCGTTTAATCGACGTGCGAGTTCAAATGCGAAAAGAAGATTGGCAAGCTTTGAATTATTGTAAACTCCCATTGGAAGCAAATAGCCAATTGGATTGAGATCAAAAGGTCTTGTTGGATTGAAAGTTGAGGCAGCATGAGCTTTTGAAGCTACAATAACGATGCGACAAGGTGTTGATTTCTTTAGTAAATCTATTAATAAATTAGTCAGCAAGAACGGTCCATAGTGATTTGTAGCCATGGTGTATTCAATTCCATCAGCACTTAAAGATCTTCCAAATATTCCTCCGTAACCGGCGTTGTGAATTAGAATATCAATCCTCGGCTCAGTCTCTATAATCGCTTGTGCGAATTCTCGAACTGAATGAAATGATGATAAATCCAGATGATGCAAAATCACTTTTTTATTTTCACTCACAGCTGCGATCTCGTCTGATTAAAAGTCAAAGTCGGCTAATTTAAATAAAGTTGCGTAAACATAAAACTTTCAACGAACCTCGAGCTTTGTTTGCTGTGGTCATATTACGACAAGCCATTATCACACGGGCTCCATTCCTTGCCATGTACTTAGCAGTTGCTTTTCCAATTCCACTATTGGCTCCAGTGATTAAAACAGTTTTACCAGAAAGGTTTACCTTGACAATCATAATAAAGCAATCACAAAAATGTTTCTTGCGCAATTCGTCCTCACCTTTGCTTTAAATTCTGCGCTAGTGTATTTAAGCCAAACACGAATAATCCACGCTATAATCAGGGAGAGAACAAACACTCCAATGATGAAGAGACTAAATATTATTGTCAAATCCATTTTCACTTATTTTTTGTCTTATTTATGTTTTTAGCTTAAACGACAAACCTCAACTGATCAACAAACTAATAAAATCGATGCGAATAAAACAAGTTTATGAATATGAGATGTTGATAATGCGTTTCATTGTGTGGCCGTCTGGTCGAAGATTTGGATGACTCAAGTATTAAAAAGTTTTACGATTGGTATTTCAGCATAAATTTTATGTTGAATGTTTCGATGTTTCTGCTTACACAGTACTTGAGTGTAATTTGTGGGCGGAGTTATGCTCGATGTTGATGTTGCAATGAATGTTCTGCAATGGCTGTATGAAGAATACTTTCTCAATCATGCTCAGAAGAAAATTCTACTCATTTCCAATTGAGATTTTCTGTTGTCCGGAAGTGAAAATTATTTTGTGAAAATTCTGTAAAAATTAAAGTTTTTTGAAAATGGAAAAATTAAATCGAAATCAGTTGCCGGACTCTTCGTCATCACCTCCGTTGGGTGGAATATTTCATAACTTCGACGATGAGGCAATGTCAGACTTGCCGTCTTGCATTTATGCCAATGTCCACCATCATCATCAACTTAATACGAATCAGATCGCCCTCAACAGTCTTGGAATGACTTCGAATGGGAATCACTCGGGAAACAGCAACTTGAGAATGAATCCAAACAACTTTAAGCTACATCAACATTTCTTACAACACGCTGGAGAAATTTCCGACGCTCCCGCGACTTCAACATCGTCAAGTTCATCCTTAAACAATTTTGGCGGTCCTATAAAGAATAGTCGACAGCACAGCGCTGTTCGCGAAAGAAAGAGAACAATGAGGTCAGCACCAAATGGGTATTTATTAGTAAACTTTTAAGATTGAGAACATTCCCTTAACAATTTTTTTTTGACAGCTCAATCAACTCAGCTTTTGATGAGCTTCGAGTTCATGTTCCGACTTTTCCTTATGAGAAGCGATTGAGCAAGACTGACACTTTACAGCTCGCAATTGCTTATATTGCGTTATTGAGAGAAGTTCTGGAAGCCGATTACGATCCTTTGACTTATGTTGAAAAGTGTTTAAGAGGAGAAATCAAAGCGGATCGTTCAAGTTGGAACACAAGCGGTAAGAAAATCAATTTAAAATTACGACCTTAAAACAAGGCTTAATCAAACTTTCTCCCTGTAGATTTAATTGCGCGCTTATCTTGGATCAATTGGCAAAAACTTGGAGTTCATCCAGGCCGAACTTTGCTGACAACTCTTGCTCTTGGAGCAGATTCATCTCAGTTTATGGGACCGCAAATGTAAAACTAAACGAATTTTATCGCAAAATCAAAATGTGCAATAAAAAGAAATTTAATGAAGATAATTTATCTCACTTTCAATATTTATTATTTTTAGATGTTTTTGAAAGTAAAACAAATGTTCAACCAACAAGACATACGCCAATCGCGTGTCGACCCTTCAAAGCGGAAAATTGAAATCAATCGAGGGTGAAGTTTTGTCGTTTTCAATCGTAACCTTTCATTAAGGAACAACAAATTAGCATCTTCGAGAAATTTTCTGCAATGTTCGGAATGTAATTGCATTATACTAAACCAAATTTATAAACTTATCAATTTTTTGCAAATCACCTGCATCGAATGGCCAAGATATCCGATAACTTGACTTCATGCTGGCACTCAAATTACAAGGCACATCGTCTGTTTCTGATTGTTTTTCATACCCCTCTGCGCAGCATTCAACGTCTGTTGATGATGGTTGAACAAAATACAAAAAGAAAACTCAAAGCGATAAATGAACGTGTCACGAACACACAAAACTTTGTTTGCAGACTTTAGAGCGACTTGAAAACTTCTCTTTAAACGAACAGCCACGTGACTTGTGGAATTTGAAATGCTTTAAGTATGTGACATTAATCTCTTGCAAAGCACCGCAAACAATCATTGAAATATAATGAATGTTGTTTTTTCCCACAACTCAAATGAGATTAACATGAAAGTTTTCCGAATACCCAATTAATCAATTTATAATTTTCCACGCTGATGATCTCGAGGATTGAATCAGATCAAACGAGAACCCTCGAGCGATTCGGAAGTAGAAAACTCTTCAAACCCTTCGTCGCTTCCCTTGTGCACTCGAAACAAGCAAACGATTGCACATCCGAACGACCTTGTCGACTAACGCCGCGCGATTAAAGAGGGTCGAGAGGAAATACGATAAAATGATTTGTAAATTTGTGTATCAAAACAAATAAAAATTTTCTCTAATAGCCGACAATTGATTAGGCAAAACTGTGTGAATCGCGTCGACAAACTTTACAACAGGATGAGTCGCGTGACCGCAAAAGTTCATTGTTGTGGAATGATTTGCAGAAACAGGAAATCTAAGTTGTTCATAATATAAAGAAATTTAAATTCTTCTAGGAGAAATGTATTGGATTGGATCAATTTTGTTTAGCACAAGAATTATTTTCTCATTAATTTTACTGAAATCCTATTTAGTTTTGTGAAGGTGTAACACTTCTTTTCCTTAAATTGCATATTATTAGGATTCTAACGTAGCTGAACTGAGGATGCTAATTTGGTGATCCTTAATGAAAGGTTACGATTGAAGCCGACAAACAGTTTCCCCTCAATTGATTTCAATTTTCCGCTTTGAAGGATCGACACGTGATTGGCGTTCGTCTTGTTGGTTATGCCCATTCAAACGTGCACAATTTTTTTTCTTGAAATCAGATTTAAAAACTTTGTAACAATCGTCGGTAGAAAAATAACAAGTTTTCACATCATCAAATTTTTATTGCACATTTCTTAAGTTTTCAGAAAGTTTTTAAATATGAGGTCCCATAAGATGAGACGAATCTGCTCCAAGAGCGAGAGTTGTCAATAACGTTCGTCGACCAGGATGAACTCCCAAGTTTTCCCAATTGATCCAAGACAAGCGAGCGGTTAAATCTGTTAAAAGATTTTGGATTTTAGTAAAAGAAATTTTGCAAATTTTCAAATTTAATTTCTTACCGCTAGTATTCCAACTTGCACGATCTGCTTTTATTTCACCTCGCAAACATTTTTCAACATAAGTCAAAGGATCGTAATCGGCTTCTAGAACTTCTCTCAATAACGCAATATAAGCGATGGCGAGTCTCAATGTATCGATTTTACTTAATCGCTTCTCATATGGAAAAGTCGGAACATGAACTCGAAGCTCATCAAAAGCTGAGTTGATTGAGCTGTCAAAAAAATTTGTTTAGGGAATGTTCTCAATCTTAAAAGTTTACTAATAAATACCCATTTGGTGCTGACCTCATTGTTCTCTTTCTTTCGCGAACAGCGCTGTGCTGTCGACTATTTTTTATAGGACCGCCAAAATTGTTTAAGGATGAACTTGATGATGTTGAAGTCGCGGGAGCGTCGGAAATTTCTCCAGCGTGTTGTAAGAAATGTTGATGTAGCTTAAAGTTGTTTGGATTCATTCTCAAGTTGCTGTTTCCCGATGACGCTTGATTTCCATTTGAAGTCATTCCAAGAGTATTGAGAGCGATCTGATTCGTATTAAGTTGATGATGATGGTGGACATTGGCATAAATGCAAGACGGCAAGTCTGACATTGCCTCATCGTCGAAGTTATGAAATATTCCACCCAACGGAGGTGATGACGAGGAGTCCGGCAACTGACTTCGATTTAATTTTTCCATTTTTCAAAAAACTTTAATTTTTTACAGAATTTTCACAAAACAATTTTCACTTCCGGACAACAGAAAATCTCAATTGGAAATGAGTAGGATTTTATTCTGAGCATGATTAAACAGGAAGTTTTCTTCATACAGCCATTGCAGAACATTCATTGCAACATCAACATCGAGCATAACTCCGCCCTTTAATGTTTATTTTTCTTGAACTTATTTAACGGTTTTATAATTTCAAACGGAGATTCGGTATAACGTCGAACAGAAATTTCAAAGTTGGCTAAATGTTCTTTGCACAGTTTTAGTCCATTAGGGCAATGTTCAGTAGAAAAAACCAGGGGATTTTGGCTAAATGATAATATTTATGAAATCTCACAATTGCTGTGAAAATTGCGTATCAACCAAAACTTAATGTGATTACAAAATATTTTATTTATTTTTTGCAATTATTTTATTACAATTTTTTATTACAACAAGATGTAAATGAATTAAAAAATATCCGGCGTTTTGAATTTTATGAGAATAACTTCTTCGAACATATAAAATTACATCTAAATGGACTAGAAAGAAAAACTTATTTGTTAATATATTCAATTTCAATATCCTCTCAAAGCATTTAGACTAAGAAAAGTAAAATTATTTTAAAAAACAGGAAATGATTGTTTTAACTTATTTTATATATTTCAATTTGGTTATAAATAGTGATACTGATGATACTGCAATCGACTTCGTTCAGCTAGAATCCCCTTTCTAAAAACTACGCGACGAGAGTCGAAGCTACGCTCGAAAAATATGTACGCGAAATTAACACAAAATTAACAAATTCAGAGCAAACAAAGTCGTTTTAAAAGATTTTCTAGTTTAAATAAGTGTTATTTTATTGTTTACAACTTATCATTTTGTTTCATATTCACAGAAAAGTTGTGAAAATTGTTTATGAAAAGCGGAGTTGGAATAAAAATAAAAATATGGACTCAAACCAAATCTAAAGCAGCAAAAGTGTAAGAAAAAGCAAACATAACAATTTTTTAATTTCGACACTATCGGAAGGTATTCAAAGTATTCAAACCGCAAAAATGCGAACCTTTCGAATGCAAACAACAGCGCACGAAGAATGAAGCCATTAGAGACCATTAAAATTGCAAGCGAAATCAAGGAAAAGCAATCAAATATACGTGAAAATAAATATTTTTTTCCTTCTATTTTTATCTTTCCAAATGAAGAGAGAAAAAAGTGAATTTGTTGGCCGCGTTCGTCTTCGTTCCCCGTTGAATTGATAGATATTTATAATTAAATTTGGTTTTAATTTTCATTTCACGCTCCTCTCTGTTGTTTCCAGAAGCAATTTGCGCGCATCGATGCTACGGAGTGAGAGATTAAATGAGATTCCAGTGCAGCCGCTTGTTTAATCGGCTTGTTTCGTTGTGAAAAGATAAAGAAACATTAATTGTATTGAAAAATATGTGGTGTGTGAAGACCCCTGAGACACTTGGAATGATGTAAAAAAAAACAATTTGAAAGTAAAGTAGGAAGCTTTAATTTTCGAGAGAGTGAAGGAGTTTCATGAATAAATGGTCTACAAGTGTGTAAATAATGATCAAAGATAAGAAAGAAAAGCAATCTGCAGGCGGTGGTGGATCGTCAGGAGCTTCAGGTTCCGGAAGTAGCAACAGTAAAAATAATTCGTCAACAGGAAACTCAAACGCGACCTCGTCATCGCCGAGTGCATCGAAGGCGAGCAAAAACAGTAGCAACACAAACAAAAGCGGTATTAAGGAAGAAATAATTGAGCAAAGTGAGTTGTTTTGAGTCGTGCAGCTTGACCACGAAATTCATTTATTTCTTTTAGATTCATCGGAACAAATTGTAGTCACATCAATAAAACATGAAGAGGGATCACCACCTACAAACATCATCAAGAAGGAACCTTTGGCATCCTCATCATCCTCATCGTCAGCAAATGTAGCATCAGGCTCCGGCAATGTAAACAGCAACGATAGCAATAATAATAACGACACTAACGATAACAAGAACAGCAATTCATCGGGGAATCCCCTGCTGCCAGACGATAAAGACTCTGCAAATGATAACAGTATTACAGAAGAACGTATGTTACTTCGATTGTCTATAAGTTTTACGACAATAACACGTTGATTTCTAAATTTCAGTGCTAAATAGCGACAATTTAAATGCATCGAGCAGTGGAAATAATTCAAACTCTAACAACAAACATGGCATGCATATCAAAAGCGAAGATCAAGCGACAGATCCGCTAGCTGGTGTCGATAGTAGTCTGAATAATAGCAATTTCGGCGGCGCGAATAATCCCGGAAATAATGCATCTGGGCCTAATCGCTCGCTTATGGCACAAAACTCACCTGAACGGATCCAACCGTTGCCATCAAATGTTGTGAATAAGCAATCGAATAGCATGGACGTATGTGACGATGATTGATCTCACTCTTATCTCTTAACTGACCGAGACTATTTTTTTCTTTCAGTACATGCAGCAACAAAGTCAGATATTCGTTTTTTCAACAACGCTTGCGAATAAAGGCGCTGAAGCTGTTCGTGGCCAGCAATTCCCAACGATCATTGCGTACCACTGCGCACAACCGGAAACGAAAAAATTTCTTCAGGTAAAATAACTTTTTTTCATAAAATTTATTGATTGACTGAACCGTGATATTTTAGAAATTCCCACTGAAAGTAGACCAGTTCCATCGAAAAGAATGGTTTCATTCCAACATGAATACCAATATGAACAACAGCAAGAAACCGCGCATGATGCCGATGAATCAACAACAAAACTTTAATTTCATGAAGAACAATCAAATGAATTCCCATCAACAGCAACACCAGCAGCAGCCAGTAAATGGCCCAATGAATAATCAAATGGGAATGCAAGGCGGCTTCCCTCCAAGTTGTGATATGAATAATCCTGAAGGCATGTGGCAAGGAAATCAGCAACAAATGAACATGGATCCACTGGGAAATAATGGACCTTCTTCGCTAGATCCTCTTCTCAACGATCCAATCGATAGCCTCGTAAATGATCAACTTGGCTCACAACACAGCCCTATGTGCATGAATCCAACGAGTCCAAGTATTCCTTCACTTCAAGGTGTTAAAGTGCCCGACGAGGATCTCACGCCTCAACAGAGACATCAACGAGCGATAAAGTTGGCACATCTTCAAGAGTTAAAACAAATGTTTAAGCAGGAACCTCAATCGCTTAATCCAGATTGTCAGATGAACGAACAAGATTCACCACAAGGTGTTCCTGGCTCGTGTGCGAAAATGAACCCAATGGGTCCTAATCAAATGATGCAAGGAGGAGGAATGATGCAAGGCGGTGGAAATACACCACAAGGTCAAATGAATCCAATGAATACACCTATGCGACCAAATTTTCCAATGGGAATGGGTTCAGCTTCTGGTCCTCGCGGAAATATGATGCGACCTATGGTACCTGGAGGAATGAATCCGAACTCAATGAATGAAGAAATGATGGGAAATTCTATGGGGCCTTGCAGTGGTCCAATGAACAGCGGTAACATGCAAATGGGCTCTGGTGGCGGAATGATGAACATGCCGCCACATATGCAAGGCAATAATATGGGGATGAATAACATGGGTCCTGGAAACATGAATAATATGATGATGGGACAGAAAATAATGCCTCCGAATATGATGGGAGGACCACCAGGACCTGGTAACATGCAAGCGCACATGGAATGGAATAAACTTCAACAACAGCATTACGACGAAAGCAAACGAAAGGGACTTATGGGAATGGGGCCTATGGATATGAATTCGGATCCAATGGGACGACAAATGCCTCCTAATGCAATGAGAAATATGCCTAACATGAGAGGACCAGGGCAAGGACCTCCTCCGCCCTATCATCAAACACCGCGATCAGCTTCTGTGCCTATAGCAGTGCAAAGTCCTAACCCTAACAGTCCGAACAACCCTACTTCAAATTTATCACTGCCGTCTCCTCGTGGAGGTTGCAATTCTACACTCAACTCTCCAGCAGCAGGTGATCCGACTCGATCAATGAATCAGCAACACATGAATATGAAACACATGAACGCACGTCAAAGTCCAACGACTTCATCGCAAGACTCACCGGCTGGAGCAATCGGACGACAAATCAATCATAGCAATCCAAGCACTCCGATTTCATCGCATTTATCGCCAAGTGCGAGTCTCAAGGATCTCGACATGAACACCAATCCTAGTGAGTTTAATTCATCAGACATTCCTTTAATTTACAATATACTAACGTAATATTTCTCTTAGATAAAGAACCCAATTTAATGCCCGTGCCATCACCTCAGCAAATCTCTTATTTAAACACGTTTGAAAGTCAGGAGCTGACGATACAAAAGCAACCGAACACAAATATTAAAGATGGATGTTCGAACATGTAAGATGAATTTGTTTAATTGAGGTCAGTAATAAATAAAATTTCTATTCCTATAGTGGCGGTCCGAATCAAGGAAATCTTAATCTCGATAATCGACTTCCTGGTCAAAAGACGCCAACATCGTCAGCAGGCAATCCTCATCTGAATAACTTTCCAATTCCTTCGAGTCCTCACACTCCCGGTGGATCATCCATATCAGGTAACTTTCAATCTTCTGCTGAAATAGTTTAAGCCGAACTTATTTAAAACTCTTCACTTTAAGGCGACAAGAACCGAATAAATTCTTCAGGCCCGAGTCCTCAAAATAATCTTCAGCGATCAACCTCAATGATGGGCAATGATTTAGGGCAGTTTCCACCGCATCACCATTCGAACAACCAACAGCAGGCGAATGAAAATAATATGCAATTTCCATCTGACACACCAAACATGCCTTTCGGTCCTAATATGCAGCAGAACAACAAAATGGCAAATTTTATGGATCAGAAATCAGGAGATGTAAATTATACAATTCCACAATCTTAAACGGATTACTAAATATATTTTATTCTTGTTTTAGATGGGAAACAATGGGCCTCAGTTTGCGCCATGCAGTGGACGACCAGATCTGCCCTTGAATCCAAACAGTAATGCAACTATGACTAACCCAAAACCATCATCACATTTTGATCCAATCTCATCACTAGCGCAAATGTCACAGCAGCTGTCGACGTCCGGTGTGCCCAGTTCAATGAACGGCCAACCGATGATGGGAGGATTTAATAATAACGGCATGATAAATGAAATGGGCCAAATGGGAATGGAAGGTCAGATGGGCCCTGCAGGACAAATGGATTTTGGCGGAATGATGCCAAATCAATACGGAGGACCTCGCTCGATGTCTCCGAAAATTGGTGGTCCTCAAATGGGCTTCCCTGGACCAATTCCAAACATGAGAATGGCTCGGCCGATGGGATACAATGGTACAAATATTCAAGTTAAACCCAACGCTCCAAACACAATTCAATACTTGCCAGCCCGTCCACAAATGAATAACTCTAACGCGCCTCGAGGTCCTCCCAGGATAGATTTTCTTCAGCGTTATACGAATCCAATGGGAATGGACGAGATGAACAAAGGAGGTCAACAGAATATGCCATACTTTCCTAATCAAAACGCATGCGGAATGGGTTCCGTAATGGACCCTCTAGACGGCAATGTAAATCAGTTGGGCGTTCCAGGCAACGGCCCACCAATGATGAATCAAAATCCCATGATGATGAGTGGAATGCGCGGCAATGGAGGTGGAAATATGATGAGATTTCCTGGTCCCCAAGGGCCAGGTAGTGGAGGCCCTTGTATGATGAACAACAATTTTAACAGTTCAAACAACCCTAACATAGGCGATCATCAAATGATGTTTGGGGGACAACAAAACCCGCAGATGTTTGTTGCTGGTCCGAAAGGAAGCCCTATGAGCGGTCCTCCCAACCCCGAACAAATGCAAATGATGGGTGGACCAGCGCCGCATTTAAGACAGCAGCAACAACAGCAGCCACAACAATCTCACTTCCCAAGCAACGACCCTAATTATGCACAGCAGTTCCACAATTTTCAACAGCAGCTCTATGCAACAAACAGTAACAACCAGCAGAGGAATCAAATGGGCATGGGGAATCAAGCGTTCATGCCGAAATAGTGGTGAACGAACGTTTCTTAGTAGATAAGCTCTAAAGTTATCTAGGCGATTAAGAGTTAGTTTAATATTTCGCAATTTTATTGATTAATTTAAATGATCTTTTTTTTAAAAAAAAACACTGATTAACCGGAAAAATCAAAAAAAAAAACTTTTGCAAAAAAATTCTCCCTCAAGTGAAGTATTGTTTTAAAAGTTGCCAGCTTTTTTTTAAAAAAAATCACCACGCAAATGTTTTTTTTAAATTGTTAAAAGAAGAAATTAAGGACAACAAAAAAAGAAAACGAAAATCGCCTTCAAGTTTCAGTACTTAAGACATAGTGAGAAATCTTTTAGAGAGACAGACGTTTAATTGTAAATGGATGAGCAAAAGAAAGTAAAAAAGTTTTATCAGAGAAAAAGATGAAAATGCTAGTTACACACAATCAGATTTCTAATAAAATTGATAAAAACAAATTCATGACTTTTCTATTTAAACTTAAAATTAAAAAAAAATAAAACGACGAGGATGAGATTCGAACTCACGCGGGCAAAGCCCAATAGATTAGCAGTCTATCGCCTTAACCACTCGGCCACCTCGTCAGGACTCTATTATTTTAAACTTTGGCGATTTGCACTATTTAAAACATTTGTTGCTGGAGTCATCACTTTTTTTTCCAGCTGTTCATTATATTTACAAAATTTTACAGTTAATTGCGACACTTTTTTCAATTGAGTTTTTTGTAAATGAATATAATAAATATTCCACTAAAAAACGGCCAAACTGATCCTGGTGCAATAAAAAGAATTTTATGGCTTGCAAGTTGTTAAAATAGTAAATTAGGTCAATAATAACTAGTAATAGTAGTCAAAAAATAATCACAGTCTTGAAGGTTTTAGTGGAAAACCTAAGCTTCTTCTGACTGACAAGTTCTTAGCTTCGTCATCAACAGCTGACCAATGACACCATCAAAAATTGTATAAATTAAAATTAAATTCTTTTGACTAATAAAGTATTTTGGAGGTAACCACTTGCAGTTCTGCTGAGAAAGACCTAGTTCCATTAACCTCTGCAGTCGAGCCAGAAATAGTTTCATATTGAAAAGTCAACATCAAGTCATAAAGGAAAGAAATTACTTTAAATTTACTGATTTTTAAAATATTTTTCATTTATTCAGTTTAATTAAAATATATTTAATGCAAAATCGGTAGTTTCATGGTTTAGATTCTCGAACGGATTTCTTTCGCGTTCTTTTCTCGCTTTTCTCTAATTCCATTTCGCGGAATTTTTCTTCTTGAGCCTTCCAGAGCGCTTCTTGTCGATGCACAATTTGAGGGTGTTCTTTCTCGAATAACTTGTCCCGGGATTTGTGTAATTCCCAATATTTATCCTTTCCGCAAACTCTAACTACAGCAATTGATTCCATAACTTCCTTCGTTTCTTCGCATGGCAGTTGAGTGATTGTAGAAATTTTCTGTCTATTTAAATCCTTTGTCAAATATCTTTCGTTTTCAGGAAGTTTCATGAATTTGTAAAGGACATAATCGCGAGCTCGACACATTAATTCTGACGAGACTCCATTCGTTACTGAAACAACTCCTGCCGGATAAAGAATCTCGCTCTGTAAAGTCCAATTGCCGTGTATCAACACGCCACATAAAGTTAAGTCTCGTAAGATTTTTGTTGTAAGATTATCCTCATCCAAAAGTTTTCCATCAGATAGCATCGTCTTTAAACTGTTAAACGAAAGGATTTTTGCTGAAAATAATTGAAAGTTTAATTTACATCACATTGAAAAAAATTTCATTATCTCACCGTCTTTAAGAAACACTTTGATCTGTTCCAGCAGTGGAAGTTTCTTCACTTGCTTTTTACTGATTGGACCTCGAAGAAGTGTAGTTTTCTGTTTATTATCTTCTTCCATTGGTTCATCTTTCATTGGAATTGCCGTATTGAGAGTAGCATCGTCACTTATCAGTGCCGAGAAGTAATCATTTGCTGAAATACTTGTGAAGTGTCCATCTAATGTTTGTTGAGACAATGGAAATTTTGTTCGCTCAACCTGAGATTGAGTTGCCGATTTCGGGTAAATCATGGCTTCACACCAAGGCTCATCAGCGCCAATATGTGAAATGAAATGATAAGATCTCTCTCGAGCCTTCTTTATCTTCTCAGCATCACCTGACCGTGCAAACTTAACCGTAACTTGCTTAAGGTCTTCAACTTCCTCATCCGATCCATTCTCAGCCTTTTGCTCTGCTTTTGTTCTCTTGTCGCCTTTATCAAAATATGAATACGTTTGTCTCATTTGATAGAAAGTTTTAACTGGCACTATGTGAAGCTGTTTGTTTAGCATCATGCCCAAAGCATAACGAGGATTTTCAACGCCAACCGAGCTAACAAAACTGACTTTGTCCATTCTTCCTGACTCAAATGAAGGATGATCAGTTTTGCTGGACCCAGCTCTGTTACCATCTGCTGTCTCAGCTAGCATTTTTCCTTTGAACGCATCGTAGTTTGTTGAAGCTGTATCGACTTTGAAATCAATTTTCATCTACAAACAATAATCCAAGAGGTTAATAACAACGATTTGTTTTATATGGTATGATGTCTCACCTGCTGACTAACTGGTTTCACACAACAATTAGCTACGGTCGCCTTATCGATGTTATAGATTTTATTTTTGATTGGAAACTGAACCACGAAGAGATTCTTAGCAAGATTTTTCGAAAGAAATACTGGAATCTAGAATAAAGAGAAATTAAACTAACTTACTAAAGATTCAATTGAATTCCTCTTACTTCTTCAACAATCGGATCGTCCTCGTCCATTACAATTATTTGTCACGGTGATCTTTTGAATTAAATATCAAAGAAGAAAAATAGAATATTGTCCGGATGGGGGTTTTAACTTTTTGTTGTTTTGATGAGAGGGGACTGTCATGAGCTACAGAAACTACGACACGCGGTGTCAAACTACGACACGCGAGAATTTTTTAAGTTGGATTAAAGAAGATTCGGATTACGTTAGTTCATTTTCAGTGTGCCATTATCAAGAAATACGTCTTTAAAAAAGTCAAAAGTAAGTAAAATTTGTTAATAATAGTTCTCAAAAGAAAGATAAAGTGTTGATAAGTGGCGGGAAGTAAGATTTGAGATCAAAATTAGAAAAAGAAAAATTGCGCACAATTGGGGATCGTTCGAAAGTGACATCATCATTACGGGGTCCATCAGTGTTTTGTGATCAAATAAAACGTTTCAAGAACTTTACAAATCAGAGGAATCAATATTTTAAATAAGATTGGAGAAACATCATCTACGAATCGAGCCCTTTCTTCAAAAGCAAATGGCCACTCCCGTTTAGTTCCAATCTGTTTAAATGTGCTGTTCTTAACTGTGACTAATGAATAAGACGTGTTTCTAAAGCATTGTAAGTGATTAACTAAGTTGTCATAACCCTTTTGGTGAATGAAAATTGAATTTTCATCGATTGTAAAGACGAGTTGACTCATTTTTCGCCGGGTTCGTCCAACGACTAGAAAAATTAATCATCATTATACTTTTAAACTCGATGATGATCTCAGATACTTGATGTTGAGCAGAAATCTTGTCCTGAGCAGAACAGTACATCATCATGATTACGTTAGCGGTCTAAGAGTGTGTTGGATATGTTCACGCATTAACTAAGCTGATAAGCAGGCGTAGGGTTAAAAGTGTGATGAGACTTTGCTGATTTGAAACACGAGCCATATCATAAAATTGACTCCTTTGTCCGTTAGCAACGCTCGGTTGCTTCGAGGAACTTAGTAAATTGAGCCTCCATCCTCGGATGTCGCAATTCCACTTAAAAATTAAATAATCGTCCAATTACATGACTTAACGAGGCTCAAGAACCCACACAGTTACATATGAATTCCTCTGTGAAGACGGGAAAGTCTTAGAAAATTGTATGGGACGATGACGTAATCGCGCCCGAAAAATTGCTCGAAGACTTTTTTTTATATTTTTACTCAGGGCTGAAGAAGCGAATCGAAGACGATAATGAATCATTCAAAGGATGGTTAGAAAACAAAGGGAGAGCTGTAGAAGTATAAAGTCTAAATTTTTCATTTTCTTTTTCGAAATTCACTAATATGATCCAATCAATTTTTGCTATGATTACTGATAATGTCACAAGGTAAAGTCCCTAGTTAAAGAATGAATGCCAATTGTCACCAGCAAAAGAATTTCAAACTAAGCAGTCGCTATGAAAATTATCATAAATATTTAGTCAGCTTTCGGGGACTTCGTGCTGTTTGTGCTGTGCAAAGCGATTAGCCCCAAGTTCAATTTCGTCATAACGGTGCTCATTATGTGTATTTATGGAATGTTTGAAGCCTTTTCCTCTCTTTCGTTCGACTGCACATGAAAGCGATTCGATAGGGAAGGAGGCAAATGAAAAGGGAAAAGCGGATTCAGGGTTACAATGAACTACGCTCTACGCTGTTATTTGTTTGCGGAATCACTTATCCTAATGTCGCTAATTTCAGCCGATTATTTATTTGCATATGTTTTGTATGTAGCTCTGCAGAGATAGAAAAAAAAAGAAGAACTGTTAACAAGCCGTTGTAATTCACGGAAAAATGAATGAAAACACTGTGTCGTTATCACAAACTCAATGCATTAGCATTCCGCGTAATCCAAACACAAAAGCATTGCTTTGATTTAAATTGATTAGTTTCCACGCGAAAAGCTACAAAAACCGCTACAAGCTTCGAATTGAACGAAGTCTATTGCAACAAAGCCTTGTGATTTTGTCCCCAATCGTCTGTTGGTTCTATCTAATTGAGTTACGAAATGATCAATTGAGGTGTGAGGGATAAGGTCGATAAACGGAGAACGAAGAAAGCCTCTGCAATAAATCTATGCGGGAAAGATGAATGATTTATCGCCACTTGTGAGAAGCTCTCATAAACACATGACGACATTGCTTCGACGTTTTTACGTCTTGTAAGCTTATGCTAAATATCTCCTTTATTCTCTTTGATGCGTGAAATAAATGCTTGATAGCTCAAACATCAATTTGTTACCTGTTGGCGATAGCGTCATTTTGCATCTACAGAGTCTTCACTGTCAAGCTATTTTATTAGAAATCCCTAGTGGCCGAGTGAGCTGTTAAATTGACATCGACACGCGACATTGCATTGCAAAATTTTGTCTTTCTTTAGTTTTTTTTTCGGACAGAACATAATGAAGCTTGTGGGTAAATTTTCCTTTTCATGAAACGAAAAGCTCGTTAATTCCATTGCCCCTGAATTAAAATGGAAGAGAAAAAGAAAGCTTCTGGTGTGTATGGGTGCCTGCTTCTGACGTCATCATGATAATTGTTGTTTCTTTTTCTGCCTATTTTTCCTTTTTTCCGTGAGGCAATTGGAAAATTGTGCTCGGTTTTGACTCGAGGGAAGGAGAGTTTGGCACATTTGATTGACGTATTTATTTGTATTCAATGACGGGCGCGATTTTATTTTCTGTTTGCTTTCTCGCGACTCGATTTAACTTCTATTTCTTCATCAGAGCTTAACTCGAAACAGACCAAAATATTGTTTGACAACGGGAAAGAAGTTAATTTCGGTGCTACGTACTTGATAGCACAACTCTTACATAAGAGATTATTTTTGTAGAGACGCAAATACGCGCTGCTGCTTTGAAAAGTTATTACTAGAGATTTTATCCGGGAAAACATTGATTGAGAAGACAAAATGTTTTATTTTCATTTCATGCTTTATAGCGGAGAACAAATATCGAGTGCGTTAAGGAAACAAAATTGCGGCTTAAACTTCCTTTTTGATTTCGATTCATTGCCACATGGCAAAAACTCAAGTGCGTGACTAAACTTCCTTGAAAACAAGATCGACGTGTTTCAAGGACAAAAACATGTTTCAAAGAAACAGAAATGTTTCACTTTGCTGCAAGCTGCTGCAATAAAACTTTTGTTTCTTTTCCCTGAAAATATGTTGCCGTCGCAGTTTTTCAAGCTTCTCCTGTTCAAGTATACAATGACTGTTGTAGTATTCTTCTACTATTCTTAAGACTAACCTAAATGATTTAGTCACAATTCACTTAATTCTTCTACAAACAAAAACCTGCGTCTACAACATCTGATAAGGTTTCGACATCTCTTACTAGTTAAATGTCGTTGATTTTATCTCGCGTTGGGGGGTTGAACGGATACACAATTGTTGCTGCGAAAAACTTTTTTTTATTCACCGTGGCTATGTCTGGCAAAGAATATTTTCTCAGAGGGATTCGCTTTAATCAAAGCTGATATCGTTGAACCGTAAAACTTGAGACGGGTGCGTGGCAGATGAGCGACTGTGACTTGTAACTTAGATTTTAAATGTTGGATCGTACGATGATTACGAGTATTGGTAGCGAACACAAAAAGCGATTCAATATGAGAAGGAGGAAGAGCTGCGTATGAAAATTGTGTGGGTGGAAGAACGGAGCTGCCAGTTTGATCTGTGTGAGTTAATGGAAAACCGTCTAGGGCACACCTAATGCGCTTCTCATTTTCTCTTCAACGTACATAGATTTTTTAATGTATGCCTTTTGCCGCATCGCATCCTCGTGCTTTTAAAACCAATACAGATAAGCGATATTGCCGAGCGAGCATTGGAAAATATTCGGGTATCGAGGAGAGAATGAGCGAGGACAGTGTTGGGAAATTTTCAGCTTAGTTTCTTCTCTACTGTTGATTCGTTTAGTTCTAAACTGTACTCATTGCTCTCGTGGTTCGTCGAAACAATCTGGAATATATTAAATAAAATTAGAAGAAATATATCGCGCGTTTCGGTAACCATCAACGAGTGAATGGAAACACGACAAATCTTTAGACAAAAACTTAGATAAAGAAAAAAAAATCAATTTTCTCACATTTTTTCTGCTCGAGCATCGTTCGAGACAGTCTCGCTTTTCTCGTTGAGCAGATCGCGAGCAGCACGAAATGCTGTGTGCCATTTAAACGGAGCTACGTGTTTCCTTTTTGCTCGAAAAATACATTAGGACAGAACCTTATCTTCAAATTTCATTAAGTGATATTGAACGGAAAGCTCAAGTTCAGAAGCAAGGTAAATGGATTAAATAAAACTCCGACTGTGTTAGTAAGACTGCAGGACAATCGAAAGACTTTTCTTCTTTTTGTACATCGCCAAAGAGGAAAATGCAGACGAAAACCGACGTGAAAATGCTTTCCACTTTGAAATATTTCAACGAGTTATTGATTTTTCTTCTCAAACGGAAAGAACTCCTCTGCTTCAATATCGTTTTGCGGTGTTGCTTGTTGTGTTGGGATGGATAAGAGTCGGCCGCCCATCGTGTTAATATTGTAAAAGAGGACGAAAATATGTTAAAAACGATATGGCGCTGAGCAAGCTCCCGTGTTCACTGAAAAAGCTCGAACGTTGTCACTTTGCCACGTCAGTGCGCACAAATCAATGCGGAATGGACCGAAAGTTGCTTGTTTTACCCGAGGCCGGGAAAATCAGTTTCGTAATGGAAATTCAATTAAAAATTTCATCTCATTTCCTCTGTTGCCATGTGAACATCGTTTTAAATTCGTGTAACATCATCGGCCGCTGATTCTAGTGCGAGATAAAAATATGATTTAGAGATGATGTAGGATTTTTTTTTCTTTCGTTTTCCCGACTTTCGACAGCAGCGTTTTCTTTTCGTAGGAGAAAAATTGAGGAAAGAGAAGAAAAATTTCTTTTAATAGAAACTCAGGAGAAAAAATCAAGAAACGATTGTGTTTACGTACATTGCTCTATGAGCTACATGTGTGAGATGAAGTCGCCGCGCACGGCGTGTAGTTTCATCAAAAGATAGAGACTTTTGGATTTAACTTAATCTTTTCTTATTTAATCACACGAGACCATCGCTTGACAGTTAATCACCAAGCCGAAACTCTCGTAATTTAACTCTTCACGCTCTGTGTTAGATTCATGTGATATCTGAGAAGTTACTATCGGACTTCTCGAGAAAATCGATGGAAATAATTTGAAAATCAATGTCTTTGGCGCCTTAGCTCAAGCTTGTTATTGGCATGTCCTGATTTTCTTTCTTTGACCTTTTTTCACTTTGTGAGTGATAAAAGGAAAAAAGGACGATTAATTGATTGAAGAGGGTTCAGTATCGCTGGCCCGTGGGGTGGAAAATATTGCTTTCCTTGTCATGATGAAACTTCATTAAAACTTTTTAATTAATGCTCGGCTTTGCTTATGTTTTCTTCGCATGATAAAAATAACCAGCAACGCAACCACTTTAAAGCTTGGTTAAATAAAATTGCTTCTCTCAAGGCTTTGTTTCCATTTTAATAGAAAAGATTATTTGTTGAGAGCATTTCTAAGCTGATGTTGCAATAATCTTTCGAATGTCAGAACAAGATAACTCGCTGGTATTTTTAGCCAATGCAAAGATCTTTTTGGTATTCCGTGATAAATTCTCGTGTATTAATGACTAGTGGAATGCAGTTTAAATTTCATTTTCTTTCTCGTTGATTTAAATTCTCGAGCTGAAGCTCTGGAAAAGCAAAGAGTCTACCATTCAACTTTTCTATGACTTAGAAGCAATAAATTTCTCCACTGTCAACACCGCAACGCAAAGTCCTCGCCTTCGTGTATACATAAACTTTAATTAATTTACTTTCTGTCTTCTGAGGTTTCAACAACCTGATCAATTGAGTTCTTGACCGAATAGGTGCATTTCATTGTTATAGAGTCACTTTGCCTTAACGAGCTTTAGTCACAACAAATTTCTTATTGTTTGTTACGCAACGACTCTTCCTGTTTCAAAGTGAACTTCCTGTGAAATTATCTTCCGGTCGCAACTCTTTTAAAGGCGTTTTGTTGACATAAAATTATATATTTTCCTTTATCTTCTAATTGTAGGGTTCAAAATTAAAGAGACTTTGATTAGTCCCCGAGCAGGTGAAAGATAGAAAGGAATTCAATACTCTTCCCACTCATAAACAATCTTCGAGAAACGAAACGAAGAGAAGCTCATCCCAGCCCCAAGCACTGTCTCCAAATTCTCGAATCTTTTAAAGGAAAGCAAAAAAAAGCAAAGCAAACATGTCAACCGTCGACAAAGAAGAGCTCGTTCAAAAAGCGAAACTCGCCGAACAGTCTGAAAGGTGAGAAATTCAATTTTGATTAATTAGAACCCTAGCAAATATTCTTGTTTCTTTTAGATATGACGATATGGCTCAAGCCATGAAGTCTGTCACAGAAACTGGCGTAGAACTCTCAAATGAAGAACGAAATTTATTGTCAGTTGCTTACAAAAACGTAGTAGGTGCCCGCAGGTAAACAAGCTTCAGCCAATCAAAAGCCTCAATCGTCAATATATGACTCTCCCTTTTCTTATGTCCAGATCATCATGGCGTGTAATTTCATCAATTGAACAGAAAACGGAATCCTCAGCCCGAAAGCAACAGTTGGCACGTGAATACAGAGAACGTGTTGAAAAGGAGCTTAGGGAAATCTGCTACGAAGTACTGGTTAGTATATTCATTCATTGCATAACTACGAAAAACGTTTTGCTAATTGGACGTTCTGCAATTTCTAGGGACTCTTGGACAAATTCCTCATTCCCAAAGCCAGTAATCCAGAAAGCAAAGTCTTCTACTTGAAAATGAAGGGCGATTATTACAGATATTTGGCTGAAGTTGCTACCGGCGAGACTCGCAACAGTAAGTACAATCATTTAATTTTTATTGTCCTTAGCTTATTATTGTCCTGGAAGTTATCAACGACTGGATCACATAATAAAAAATCTAACCGATAAACACTTTACAGCCGTAGTAGATGACTCCCAAGCCGCATACCAAGATGCCTTTGAAATTAGTAAAGGCAAAATGCAGCCAACACATCCCATCCGATTGGGTTTGGCATTAAACTTCTCGGTCTTCTACTATGAGATACTGAATTCACCTGACAAAGCTTGTCAATTGGCGAAGCAGGTACAAAACGAATTTACTCGTTGAATGGGAAAGTTTCACACTGTTCCAACCTGCTGCTGTTCAAACTCTTCGTTGTCTGATGATTCCTTTTGTCGCTAACTTCACCGTCTCACACTTATGTTAACGGAAACTCTGAAGTTTCATTATCATTTTCTCTCTTTCTCTCTCTATCTTGATTTATTCCATAGCCGTTGTCGAGGATTCGCAAAAGTCTTATCAAGAAGCGCTCGACATTGCCAGATCGAAAATGCAGCCAACGCATCCGATTCGACTTGGTCTCGCGCTCAATTTTTCTGTGTTTTACTATGAAATTATCAATTCGCCAGCGCGAGCATGTCACTTAGCCAAACAGGTCGGTTTTGTTGCGCAATACAAATGACCGGAGCATTTTTCTGTTTTCTGTTTTGACATAAAACCCGTTAATGTGTCATGAGCGTCGAACTAACAAACTGTTTTAAGTTGAGCATCCTCACAACGCACCCAAAATGTCAACGGTACTAACATACAAAGAGAAAAGATAGCACTTGTCTAACATCTCTTTGTAGTGCTCTGGATGTATTTTGATTTTGTGTTTTGTTCTTGTGTGCATCTCTTGCCACCTATGCCACTCCAGCGAACGTTTCTCGTATAATTGGTTGACAGACAAATCGTATCATCAGAAATCGAAGTTGTGTACATTAGTTTAGAGCAACAGAAAGTTTAAAACACTAATGGAATGTGAAATTTTCTCTCGAATTCAACAAGAGCATTGAAAATAATTCAACCAAACGCTAATACAAAACTTTTTTTATTCCCCTTCAGGCATTCGACGATGCGATCGCTGAACTCGACACACTAAACGAGGACTCATACAAAGATTCGACGCTCATCATGCAGCTCTTGAGAGACAACCTCACGTTATGGACGTCAGACACACAAGGTGATGGAGACGAACCACCAGTAGGCGATGAGAATTAACCAAACTAAATTTCAAAATTCGAGATGATAAAACAACCAACTATCAACTAAACACAAAAAAAATTAAAATTTGCGCAGAGAAATGAAACAAAAACTAAAACTAATTCGCAGAGAGAAAAAAATATTGGATAACAATTTTTTTGTCGTGCAGTGCGCGCGCTTCTTTCATCACTGCAACGACTCTTGTACATCTCGCCTCCTGTTTTATGTTTATTTTGCATATAATGAGTTAATTTATTATTTTCGTGTCAGGTCACATCTCCCTCGAAATCGCGGAATAATAAGATTTTGTTTCATACTTTCATGAATCGACTTCCGCTAACTTCTCGGTCCTCCTTTATTCAAGCGCGTTCTCTACCTTTAATTTAAAGAAAGGACCTGTTTCAAAATGAGAAAATACCGCAAATTTAAATTCGATATTTTTTAACATCCAACTGATAGTCATTTATATTTTCTGTTGAACAATTTTTTTGCTTTTGGAATTCTTTGTCATTTTGAAAATAAAATTACACACATTACACAAACAAACCAAATCGATGGACCGCTTTTCTGGGACTTAACTAAGGGATGAAACTTGCTCCTTTATTATGTTTTCTAGATGATTAGGTATTTCCAAATATTCTGAAAACTTAGAATCTAGAAGGAACAACACGAACACATTTTAATTAAGCTTTTTGCATTTTTCTTTCGTTCACCCCTTCGCTTATTCCTATTTCGTCCTGCGACAAAGCTACATCGTCTCTGCCAAAATTAATTTTTGTGTCTTCTTAACATCGATGAAAATCGTATCTCGAAAATAGAATTCTCGCACAGGAATTAAACCAAAAAAAGAACTTTAAGAAAAAATATTTGCTTCAAATATTTAATGAAAAGTCCGGACATCATATGGAAAAATTATTACTCTTTTTCATCAAGGAAAATCGCATAAACTTAAATTAAACAATGGCGAAAAATCTAATTTTGCTATTGACGCAAAAAAAAATGTGAAGAATTGGATTTCTTATTTTCTTATAAGAAGCTCTCTCGTGTTATTGGCTCGCTGTTCACAGAAGACGTGAAGAAAAAGTCTTTAAGTTGTCGTTTTTTTGTCTCGGGAAATAATGGAAATAAAAAAACTGTTTCGCTGTGCTCCGCTTTAGTGTGAATTTTAAAAAAAGATTTAAGCGAAGCCGACGCAAGTTCTCCTTCTTCTTTAAATCCCTCACATCTTTCTTCTTCCCTTTTTCACAACATTAATAGAGAACTTATTAATCATAAAGACGTCGTCAACCCCAATCGGAACACAGATTGTAAAAGAAGTTATTTGCATGTAAAATTTTTGCGCAATTCACACAGAAAGCAAACGTCTCCTTCCTTTTTCTCAGAAATGGAAAACTTCTTATCATGCAAGATAAATGAAAACTTTTCTAATCAGCAGCGCTTGAGGGAAGACGAGAGAGTCTTCCTTCGTCTCAACATTTGAAAACTTGTAATAATGGATGTGATGAACCAATTAAATGTGTTTAAACATGCCATCGTGAAATATGTTGTTGTTTATTATTCCGATGATGAGTAA
Organism: Smittia aterrima; assembly: GCA_033063855.1. Lineage (NCBI taxonomy): Eukaryota > Metazoa > Arthropoda > Insecta > Diptera > Chironomidae > Smittia > Smittia aterrima. The sequence continues at coordinate 426,171 of CP093831.1, read as the reverse complement.
AAATCCTTTTGTTTCGATGTCGCCATTCGCAGCGGCTACGAGAAAATTTTATTGGCATTCGGAATTGGAGTGTATGTGTTCCTTTATCTCATTCGCAAATGTTTCGTCTCCCCGATAAAAGAATGAAAGCTCCTGAAGATGAAATTTTAAGCTGTCGAAGTGTCGCGTTCGACAACCGTTGAGAGAATCGAAAGAAATAAATACAAACAGCAAAAATAGCTAAGAAACCAGCAACTTCAATAAAAAAATTGAGAAGTTAAGAAGAAAAAAACAAATAGCTTAACACAGCAACTCTCACATTATTTGGTTTTTTGGACGGTATTAAGATATTTTGTGTATTTTGGACGAAAAGTGAAGTTCTTTCAGAAAAAGAAAGAAGAGCCATTAAAAAGGAAAACCGCAAAAGTTTTTTTTATTGAAATTTATTTGTGGGAACTTTAGATGAATTTCAAAAATCATATTTGAAAAGTTCTTTCCAAATCAAACTCTGCGAGATATTTGCAGAACTTAATCTTTATTCAACAAATTTTCATTGAAAGACAGGATTGTTGAAATTTTTTAAAGCGTCAATAACGTCAACTTTCTAACTTGTGCCCCAATTCCCTGAAAAACTTTTTTGCAGGAAGAAGAACTCGAACCGTCACAAATTCTCATCAAAACTCATTTTATCGCCCACATACACTCGTTCTCCATGAAATTTGATTATCCGCTAACCTTTTCCAGTCAACCGTTGTTTTGCTTCCTCCCTTGCTGTGTATGATTTGCCATCGGATGGAAAATATTTTCGTTTTTCCGAGAGCTGGGTCTCTCTGTCGAATGATGAATGGGCTTAGCGAACTTAATACCGTGAATTTTAGTTCATGCGACGACTTGTTGAATATTTCAGAAATATTATTTCTTCTTGCTATTGGAAAATTTTCATCGCAACTCTTCTAAGAAATCAATTTGAATCTTTAAAATTTTTCAGGTCTCATGGTATAAAAGTTTTTTAATATGTTGACGACACGTGCATGGATTGGAATTCTAAAGCTTCATATACTGTTGAAAATTTTCGTATCCCAAGAGGCTTTCCCACAGAATATTTTATTTACGGCGTGAGGTTCCACAATATATGTCATCACTCGTGAAGCTTTCGAGAACAAGGAAAAGTTAGCAACGTGATTGATGTTGGTGTGAATAATGTTGCATACTCACCATTCACGCTTCATTCGCTTACAGTAATTAGTTTACTTCCTCGATTGATTTTTCTCCAAATTCTTTTCGGCTACAAAGTTACGGGTGTTATAGAAAATTCTTCTTTACGCAATTTATGAAAGGAAAGATTAGAGATTAGAGGGTTCGATTAAACTTCCATAAAAGTTTCGAAGAAAGATTTGAAAGATCTCAAGAGTTCAGTGACTCAATCATAAATAATTTAAAAGTCTCTCCTCGATTTTCGTTTTATTCTTAGCAAAAAATGAAGTAAATTTTCTCAATGAAACGTAATTTCACTTCATCCGAAATAAAACTTGGAAATTTATATTCAATGAATCACGTTTCAACATTCAGTTGAAGTAGAAAAAGAAACGACGTGAATCACGTTGTTGATATTAATGCAATGATGACGAAAGATTTCAAAAGCTTTTGATTTTCAGTGTAATTGACTTCGATTGCTCTGATGCCAATAAACTTTCAATGGAGCATGAAAATATTCTTATCAGTTAACTTATTGTTTGATTCTCAACGGCTAAGATATTTTCATAATATTTATTTGTTTTCACAAAAAATAAAATTTGTTCCCACATGCGCTGCTCGGGTGGCGGCAAAATTGAGACAAACTCAAATTAAGAATGCGAAATTTTATATTTTAAAATATTTCTTTAATTCTGTTTAAACATCATAACAAAAGATTCCTAAAGAGTTTATTCAAAAAGTACAAAGAGAAATCGAAGCCATCTCCGTCTTCTTAGTAATTTATTACCTAAACAACATTTTATAATGAGTTTGTCTCATGATCAATTCACAAATACAAGTAACTCGGGAAGGTCAGCTGAAAGACACAGAAATTCAAAGAATCTTCAGCTTTTTCACTCAAAAAGCTTTTTTCTGTTGAACAAGAAAGATCCATCGGGAAAAGTCTGGAGGATCATTCATTTAGAAAGTGCGAAGTTAAAAGAAGTGAGCATATTGAGCAAAATTTAATTTAGAATTCTCCAAGAAAACCACTTCTAAAGTCCGGCCAAAAGGAGAAGAGAAAATTTGCATCAACAAAATTTTGATTGAGCAATTTCGAGTGAAGGAGAAAAGTTTTTGATAAGAAAATTCCTTTTGGAAGTGAGTTAATTCTCAGTGAATCTTATCAGTGACAAGGCCGGTGCTATTAATCTCCACAAATAAATATTTTCGACAACATAAACAGCAACTGAAATATTATTTTCTTTCTTCATTCTACGTGATTTTAAAGCATTAGAATGACCGACGAAGTTCAGAAGTTTATTACGCGAGGCAGTCGTAAAGGACATGGAATCGCAGTCTTTACAAGCGGAGGAGACTCCCAAGGAATGAACGCAGCAGTTCGTGCTGTTGTTCGAATGGGAATTTATTTAGGATGCAAGGTGAGAATCCTATGATGTAACTGCAGTGAAAAATATTTTTGCATTTGTGAGATCTCGTTCGTCATGCACGAGATGAGAGAAGAGAAATACGACAAGCGTTCGGAGCCGGTAAAATTAAAATGTGGGAAGTGACGAGCTATCAGTTTTGTTATCACGTTGGGGATTTAAAAGCTTGAGGTGATGAAAATTTATCGATCCGCGAGTGAATCGATGAAATAGTTTGTTTTGTTTTTCAGACGAGCTACACTTGAACTCGATTTCTTTCTAATTCATTCTAATTTAAAAGTTAATTTGGGTTTCAAGTTCGTGATTCGCTAATCGAATGAAGCCACCGGCGCCTCAATTGTTTAAGATTCCTCGAATTCCGCGCAATTGACCTTTTTCTCCTCCTTTGCATGTTCGATATCGCAATCATCACGACAAACCCTGCAAGAGAATATTTATAGAGTGGCAAACACTCAATTCGAATTACGCGTGAAAGCAAATTTGTTTTATTCGTGAAAAATTCTTTTTGCGTTACAAAATTCGATTCAATGTTGTCCTGAAGGTCAAATAAATTCGACTTCGAGAAAAGATTTTTATTCCTCATAAATATCTGTCTCAACATAAAATTATTAATCAACAGTTGTCGATCAATGAACTTAATGAACTTTGGTTTTAGGTTTACTTCATCAAAGAAGGTTACCAGGGAATGGTCGATGGTGGTGAAAATATTCAAGAAGCAAACTGGGCTTCAGTGTCCAGCATTATCCATCGTGGAGGAACAGTTATTGGTTCCGCTCGTTGCATGGATTTCAAAGAGAGAGAGGGACGATTGAAGGCAGCACAGAATCTCGTTAAGAAAGGAATTACTAACTTGGTCGTAATTGGAGGCGATGGTTCATTGACCGGAGCGAATCTCTTCCGCGTTGAATGGTCGAGTTTGTTAGACGAATTGTTGAAAACAGGAAGAATCACAAACGAAGAACGACAGAAGAACAAGAGTCTGCACATTGCCGGCATGGTTGGATCCATTGACAATGATTTCTGTGGAACAGACATGACTATCGGAACCGATTCAGCTCTTCACCGTATCATTGAAGCCATCGATGCTATCGTCAGCACAGCTTACTCTCATCAACGAACTTTCATCATGGAAGTCATGGGCAGACACTGTGGGTGAGTTTCAAACGCTTCTTCTCTGAAGTAAACTGTTAAAAAGTTACTCCAAACCTTTCCTTTAACATCGTCCAAAAATAATTTTTCTTTTACTTTTTTTTCTTTAAAAATTAACTAAATGCCCCTGCGCTCAGTTATTTGGCCCTCATCTCCGGAATCGTATCCGAGGCCGATTATGTTTTCATTCCAGAATCGCCGCCACCCAATGACTGGGCGAGAAAATTGTGCGATAAGTTGATGCAGGCAAGACCTCCCATTCTCACTCGCCAATGAAACTTTTTCATTTATAACGAAATTCCCGAGAATCGTCTTAAAAATTTGGCTGCATTGATCACACAATCTCACTCTTATTTTGAAAGCTTCATGAGAAGTTTGTTGACTGTTCCTCTTCCTTATTTCATTTTATCGTTGAAAATTGCTTCGCGTCTTAAACTCATGTTGTTGTTTAACGTCGACTGCTCGACCAACTATTGATTTGTAAAGTTGATTTTTTTACTTTACACGATTGTGTTGATTTCCTAAAATATCCCAAAAAAACTCATTGTAATCTAATATTTATTTTGTCTCTCTCTTCCCCTTTCTCTTGAACCTATAAAAACGATTTACAATCGGCGATGAAAATTCTGAAAACAAAATTCTTCCATAAATCCATTTGCACAGTTATTTAGCTGTTGTCGCTGGGCTCTGCTCCGAGGCTGATTACATATTCATTCCAGAGGACCCAGTTAAGAAAAATTGGCAAAGTCGCCTCTGTGCCCAGTTAAAGCAGGCAAGACGATGAAAATTTCTTGGTTTCAACTTGATCAAAGATTTAGAAAAAATTTCTACAAAGTAAAATTTCTCAGTTTGTAGAAACTTTTTCATTCAAAGCACTCATCTTATGATTATCCCTCACGTGTCTTATGGTTTTGGCAATCTTTCTTTATGATTTGCTAATGGTGAGGTATATTAGTTCTTCTCCAAGACACTCCTTTAAGATTAAGCGCATGTGAATGCAAACTCTCTTGCTCGTACTTCCTCAAACGTATAAATGTCAATAATTAGAATTGTAAATGATTAACACACCACGATTCATGTTCCAGTTATTTAGCTCTTGTGACTGGTTTAGTTAGTGAAGCTGATTACATATTCCTACCAGAAGATCCTGCTCCTAGCGATTGGAAAACCGCCCTTTGTTCTAAGCTTTTACAGGTAAAGAGTCGAAGAATTAGGAAGAAATTAAAAAAAAAATGTGATTAACTAATCTTCAAATAAGACACAGGAGAAGATTGAGCACTGACTGATTAACAGCTTCGCTGCTTGAAACGCCGATTCATTTTATTCTTTAATGCACTTCTATTATTGGAATTAAAATTAAAATTCACAGTTCATCAACGATTTTAAAGATATCCGCGAAGTGTACTTACTATTCGCTTAATGTTTCTTCCTTTACAAAATGTTTGATGTAGTGGACTTTTCAACTAACTTCCTTTAAGTAAATTCATCCTTATATTCTATTAACGATCATTGGTTTAATAATCATCAAGTGTTCTCATCAAATCACATTTTTCGAATTTTCATTTACGAATCACATTATCATTTCGTAAGCTTAACGTTTTCTTTACCAATTTAGGAACGTTCGTCGGGTCAACGCTTGAACATCATCATTGTCGCTGAAGGCGCAACAGATCGTGAAGGAAATCCAATCACAGCTGAGATGATCAAGAAGGTTGTCGTCGATGAATTGAATCAAGATACAAGAATCACTGTTTTGGGTCACGTCCAACGTGGAGGAAATCCTTCCGCATTCGATCGTGTTCTGGTTAGTTTTCCTCAAACGGATGGTTCTATTTGACGGATTGATGAGTTATTTTTATAGGGTTGTCGTATGGGAGCTGAAGCTGTTATGGCTTTGATGGAAGCTACAGATGACACCGAACCATGTGTTGTCTCTTTGGATGGAAATCAAGCAGTGCGCGTTCCTTTGATGGAATGTGTGCAAAGAACTCAAGCTGTCGCTAAAGCAATGGCTGAAGGAAAGTTCGATTTGGCTGTTGAGTTGAGAGGTCGCTCGTTTGTTAGAAATTTGGAAACTTATAAGATGTTGACTCGCTTGAAGCCACCAAAAGATGCTTTTGATGCTCAAGGCAAAGGCAAAGAGGGATATACACTCGCTGTTATGCACATTGGAGCTCCAGCTTGTGGAATGAATGCCGCTGTTCGCTCGTTCGTCAGAAATTCGATCTACAGAGGTGACACAGTTCTGGGTATCCACGACGGTATCGAAGGTTTGTTAACGGGACACGTTCAGAAAATGGAATGGGGAGATGTAACTGGATGGGTCGGACAAGGTGGAGCCTTCCTCGGCACAAAGAGAACTTTGCCAGAAGGGAAATTCAAGGAAATCGCAGCTCGCTTGCGTGAATTTAAAATTCAAGGATTACTCGTTGTTGGTGGCTTCGAAGCATATCACTCTCTAGGACAGCTCGTCGATCAACGCGATAACTTCCCAGAATTCTGCATCCCAATGTGCATCATCCCTTCGACGATTTCAAATAACGTTCCCGGAACTGAATTTTCACTTGGCTGCGATACTGGGTTAAATGAAATCACCGAGATTTGCGATCGCATCCGTCAATCAGCCCAAGGCACAAAACGTCGTGTGTTTGTGATTGAAACTATGGGAGGATATTGCGGTTACTTAGCAACCGTTGCTGGTCTTGCTGGTGGAGCTGATGCTGCCTACATCTTTGAAGAAAAGTTCTCGATCAAAGATCTTCAAGAAGATGTTTATCATATGGCTTCGAAGATGGCTGATGGAGTTCAACGTGGTTTGATCTTGAGAAACGAGAAGGCAAATGAGAATTACAACACAGATTTCATTCATCGTTTGTACTCTGAAGAGGGTAAAGGTTTGTTCTCATGCCGTTCAAACATTCTTGGACATATGCAGCAAGGTGGATCTCCCTCTCCCTTCGATCGTAACATGGGCACAAAAATGGCTGCTAAGGCTGTCGATTGGCTTGTTGATCAACTCAAAACTAATGCAAAGCCAGATGGAATTGTTAACCTGAAATCTGCCGACTCTGCCTGCTTGTTGGGCTTGGTGAGACGTCAATACAAGTTTACACCTTTGAAGGAACTCATTAGCGACACTAACTTTGAGTGAGTTAACTTTGCAAATTTTTCAAATCTTAAATTTTAATTAAAACATTTCTTACAGACAGCGCATCCCAAAGACCCAATGGTGGTTGAAATTGCGACCCTTGTTGCGCATTCTCGCTAAACACGACTCGACTTATGTACGTTTAAAAAACTAAGATGACAATTAATTTTTTAATCTAAAATATTTTTTATTACCTTAATAGGAGGAAGAAGGTATGTACATAACAGTAGAGGAGGAATGCGCGAACGATGCCGCTGTTGTTTAAGCTCTTTACCAACCCTCAAACTTGTCACGCACTATTTTTTCATCAAATAACTTTAAGTTTAAACTCAGCGAAGCAAACAAGATTCATGAAACTTTTGCGCTGTATCGCGTCTACAAACTATTCGAGAATAGAAAAACTAAAGTAAATTTAAGCAAATAGATCAGAAGCTATTAACATTGAAAGAGAAAAAGAAATATTTTTAACGCATGATAGTTTGATTTTGCATGGCGAATGAAAAAAATAATTTATTTTATAGTCTAATCCTTAGATTTAACGTCGATGTTCCCTTAGGAAATATTTTATTTTGCTGCTCGAGAACATTCACAGTTTTGATTTTCCGATGAAAGAAACTAACTGAGTTTAGCTAAATTTTCCGCATAACGAATATTAAGCAAATAAATTTCATCAAGGCTTGCCAAGATTTACCATCAAAACACCAAAGAATTCTTGATTAGTCCAAAAAATTAAACTTCTCTCGAAAATATTTTCAGATGTCCTTGAAGTTGACGTGACAGCAATTATTGATGATTAAGTTGGAAAATCTCTTGTTGCCTTAATTATGTTGTGGTAATTGCATGCCGGTATATGAGATCAATAACTGTGGGACGATTGGCGAAGCTGTAGACATGAAATCACTGAATTACTTTTGTTTTACTTGTCTCATTTGATTCTAACTTATTGCTTATGTTTGTGTGAACCCTTTTACTGACTCCTCTTGCAAGTTTCTTAGAATGAAATCTTCATGTTGTTGCCTTAATCATCCTTCAAGAATGTTTCTCTGTGGTATTTGGTTTACTTTTCAAATGACTCCTAAAACCTGCTTTCGATTTACATACTTCATCTCGAATGTGATTGAAAAGTCTCAGACCCACCCTTCTTTGCTTCGCTTCTCTTTTCGAGTATTAGTTGATTTTCTGAAATTGGTTTTGTGCCATTTCAAAGTTTAGTTCAGCGGCGCCTTAATTTTATTCTGTGAATTGTTCGACAGTTTGTTATTTATTGCACCATTTAATCTTAATAAACATCTCAAATATCATCCTGTGACAACTTTCCTATTAGAAAAATGTACATTTGATGAAAAAATAAATGAAATGAAAACGTTTCTGTTGTTACAATTTAAATGATTTTTTATTCACGAGGTTAAAAAATATCAACAGTTCCATACTTTGAGTCGAGTAGATAATAATAAGTGCCTTGATCATTTAGCATTTGCTGTAAAAGACCTTTCAGGCCGAGGACCGAAGCGAGGCGATACATTAAACCTTTATCGCTGGTCATCTTTACTAGATCGTTGAGAATCTTTTCTTGTTTGACGCTTATTTTGTCGAATTGAGAAATCTTTACGACATTCTCAATAATTTCATCTGTTAGCTCAAGATGTCCAATGTAATCAGTCAGGTAACTTTCGTCTTCCGACAGAATATGAACGAAGATTGCTTTAGCAAAATCAACTTTCACTTCTGTGTTCTTCATAAGAATTATTGTCTGAGGCACCAGCAATTCGTAATTTGCGAAATATTGAAACTTTTCCAAAAATTGTTCTTGATTGATGACGCAGGGACACAATTTCGCTTCGCGCTCCAATCCAACTTTCATTAAATGAATTTGCATAGCAATTAGCTCGCAAAATGAAGAGAATTTAATTGACATATCAATTTTGTTATCCATTACTACCATCTCAGTTGCGTGAATCATTCCGTTCAAAATTTCATGTAAAGCATCGATTGAAAGTTTGCTGCATTTGAGATATGGAACTTCGATTTGGTGATTCGAAACCATTTTTCCAGTTTTTGAAAGTTTTACCTGAGATGCATTGAGTAAGACATTGATTTTATCAAAAGACTCTCTCCTCCAAATGTTGGCAAGTTCAGTGTACATTAGGAAATGACTTGCAGCCATCTTATAGTATTCTTGATTGTTCGGATGATATTCGTTGAGAAAAGAGAGGATTGAAGTTTTTAAACTGCTTGTCTGTTTGTCGGGGAATTGTCCCAAAAGAGCTTCAAATTGTTCATTCTTAATTAAAATTTCGAAGCAATACGACATTTCTCGGTATCTTCCAATGCCGCACATCAATTTGACAATCAGTGTGAAATTCTTCCTAGATGCCAGTTCGGTAACGAGACTTTTAGCAATTTGAAGAATCGTTCCGATGCCTTCCGTCGAACATTCATTGCAGTAGCACTCATGAGCAATGATCAGCAACTCTACGCGTATTATGTTTTTTTTCTTAAGCGACATCATTTGCGGAGAGAGCACTCTGTTGAGATGTTGACAGATTCGATCAAGCTCGTCATTATCCGAATGTAATGGAATATCGACCCCAGTTTGAGATAAGATTTTGTAATATTTGAGTAGATGATTTCCTAGCGTTGCAGTACTGGTGCAAAGTTCAAGAATCAAATGTAGATCCTTCGATAAACTGAATCCCCAAATGTCGTCAATTTGGTCATATCCTGATTTTGCAGAAGACGACGTTGATTGATTCATTACCTGAGAAGTATCTTTGCTGAATTGAATGTATCTCGTTCGAATTATGCAAGCGGCAATCTCTTTAGCAATAAAGTCAGCGATATCACTATTAGTCATTTGGTTTGCCTCCATGATGTCACTCATTATCATAAGTTTGTTTTCGCAGTCGATGGAAGCAATCAGCTCTAGTAACTCAAATGAATTCTTAATCATCATGAGTTCTACAAAATTTCTATTTAGAAAGAGCGACGCTCTGTAGATAAGAGCGATCCGTTGAGCGATTCTCTAAAATTAAATTTGAAAATAATAAATTGAAGTCTAAACAAAATTCTCTTAGTGACGCACCACGCCGTTTTTCATCTTGCATGCTAATCCTTGAAGAGCTTGGAATGTTTCCTTGTTTTCCTTGTAGTTATTACGAGAACTATATTCTTCGAGGTTTTCTGAAGGAGCGCTTGATGGTGACGACGATATTGAATCTGCTGTTAAAAAATAATAATTTTTGAAATAACTTTTAAAAATAAACTTTAGTTTACTCACTTTCTGAATTTGCTCTTATGGAACGAAGTGTCAGTCGATTAAACTTATTCGAAAAAAGTCCAAAGCTGCTAATCATTTTTCTTTCTTCTTTACTGATGTCATAGATCGAGTTGATTCCTTCAGCTATCGACATGACATAAACAAGTAACTTGAGATCTTCTGGAGCTGTTCCAAACATTTCTTGAATTCTCATTGCTTGTACAATATCGCCAGCATCAAGGAGATAAGCAAATAGTTCGTCGAGAGCCTTGAGCAAACTTTCATCTGTAAGACATTTCTGACTGACTGTAAGCTCATCGATCTTTGCTATTGCCTTCAACTCAAAAAGGGAGTTGTGGATTAGAGACTCTTTAGAAATCACTGATTCAAAGTATTCTGACATAAGTGGCTTCAACTTGTCATCATGTGATCCCTCTACCGTCAATTTCAAATACAGTAATATGGTATCGTATTCGAGAGCGTCCATCTCGATCGGATTTTCAATCCAATTATTGCGTAAAACAAACTTCATCATCAACAGCTTCTTAACACAGGGTTCGAGATCTTTGATGACTGTGTTTAAGAATCTAATCAATACGTCGATGCTCAGATGGTATTCGCTGATAAGTTTTGAGTATTTCTTTGTCTCAAATGTTGGGCTTCGTTTGTCTTCGCAATTCCACAGATGAATCCACCATTTGTAAACGAAATCTGCCTTTGGAAGGTTCAGTAGGTTTGATAACTCAATCGCTTCTTCGAAGTGATGCTCATCAATAAGCGTTACGCAAATAGTTGAAATAGCCTCTGAAAGCTTGTTCTTGTCAAGCCAAGCTAAATGTTCGTAGTTGATTTGCACGTTTGTATGCTCGAGAATTTTTCGCATTTTCTTGAAAAATACGAAGTCGACTTTCTCATTGGGAAAAACCTCTGAGAGACAAACAGCTTCGAGATATTTCTGTTGACTCAGAACCATTGGGAAATTTGCTTGAAGGTTAACAATGACGCAACGAATTATAAAATTAATCGTGTCGACATTTCCATTGACTAACAGCATTTTGTAGTTTTCATCACTTAATTTGATTATAAGTTGTTTCAGTGTCAATTTCATCTCCTCAATATCTGCTCCATTTTTACTTCGAACCATGAAAGCTGTGAGTATCTTCATAGCAGAATCCGGATAGAAAACACTCATGCTCTCGTCTAAGGTTCGAAGAAAGCCGATTCGAATGCAGTGAAGAAAAACTTCTTGCGCAAGATCTGTGATCGATTCGTATTTTCTTGACCAATTGTAGTCGCTACTTAACAGCAACCAAGTGACCCAACAAAATTTTTTGCGATAAAGCTGCGTCGTAGCCGCGATAACAGCTATCACAGGCCAATCATAGAGCTTAGCGTACGAAAGAAGATCGTCGGTTATTTCTTTCGAGAGCATCATTCTCTGGAAATCTTCAAACTTTACTTCGAATCGTTCTGTTGTTTCATCGCATTTCATAATTATCGCAAACAAATCGTGTTTTATGTCGAGAAATTTTCCTTTGGCAAACAATTTCGTTTCCTGTAAAATCATAATTTTGTAATAAGTTTTTTTTTAAAAATATTTTCATTTTGATAAACTTACTTCAGGTTTTTGAACATTCTTTGCTCGTCGGCGTTTCGAAAAACTGCATCGTTTCTTCGATTCTGGCGATGAGTCGAAGAGAATGGCTCGAATCAGATTATCACGCAAAGGCTTATGTTTGATTCTTCCAAGGCAAATTGATATGAATGACTTCAAAGGAATATTGAGATACTGCGCGAGAAGAATTAAATGAAACCAATCATTTGAGACGATGAAAGGATTCAAATAATTTCTGGGAGGGTCTTCAATCTTCTTCACAGTCCAATATACTTCCAGTGCTTCGACGTTAGTCATCTCCTTATCAGTTACTAAATCGTCATCTGTGGTTCTAACATCAATGGATTCGTTCACAAACGTTTCGAAGCTTTTGTTGGAAGGTTTAAGCTTAAGGAGCCGCAAGTAACATCTCAAGTTTCTTGAATCAACCGAAAACATTTCCAAGAAGCAGATTACGTTACTGACGAGTTCTCGGTCTTCTGGACTTTCGATAGCCAGCTTTGCCACTTCTTCGCATCCGATGAGAATATGAGTTCGGGACAAAATATTGAAGTTCCTCAGAGTGTCTCTTATCAGTAAATAAGTGCCATAGGCGCCTTGATAATGTCGAACATAGTCAACGTATGTCAATTTGACGACTTCACCATAAGTATTGGAAATCTTTTTATCATCGATGCTGATGTTGTGATCTCCATTCTCATCAAGTCCAAACTCATCTTGAATGTAGGTAAAATTAACGTGGAGATATTTTTCAACGAGTTCTTCAAGCATTGGCATCTCCTCTTCTTGAACTGCATTTATCTTGAGCATTAGGTTCCTAGTAAATTGATTCAAGTCGGAGACTTCTTTGAAATCATCAGCTGGAAGCCCATTCAATGTTAAATTGATAAATTTCAAATCGGGTCTATTGCGGTCAAAGTTGGTGTCAAACTTTTCGATGTAATTACTTGTTACATTCATTATATCAAGAAACTCTGAAGCTTTAGTCTCGGGAAGAAGTAGATTTTTCAACTTCAGGATCAGTTTCAACTCTTCTTTCATGTAAATCACTTCGACATTCTCAAGAAGCAGTTCAATGTATCGATAGTCGATGAACTTTTCAGGAAGCAGATCCAATAATTTGTTTTCGATAACGAATTTTGTTATCTCATCGGTTTTCAAAGTTGGAAAGTTTTCACGGAATGTTTGCGTTGTGAAGAAACGATTCAATTTTCGGCAGATAGACTTATTTTCTCTTGCTTCGAACAATCCTAGTTTGGCAAAGTCATTCTTGATTACATCTTTTTCACGCCTCGCGACTATGTTCATCATTTTCTGTTCGATAGGCCATTCTCGGAAACATGACAGTAAAGCTCCTTCAAACGTCTCAGGCTCTTGAATTGTTGATCTCATCATGTTTCCTTCTCGTACCCAGTAAGCTTCTTGAAGCCATTGCTTTAGAATTGCGTAAAGTTCATTTCTAAGAATGTAAGCGAAGAAACAATTTTTATCCAGAACGTGACGAAGGTGAACGTTCTTAGATTTGAAAAAGACGTCAGTAGCTAGCTCCTAAAGAAAAATAGAATTCAGTTCAAGACTTTCGGATGAATCATTACAAACAAAACTTACATTTCGCCATTCCAAGGGTTGTTTCAAAAATGTTCCAAAAATGATTTTATCAATATTATCTTCAGTCACAGCCGATAATCCAGTCGATCGATTAACATTCTCCAAATATTTTGAATGCTTCGAGAAGTTATTGACGAGAAGTTTGAAGAAAAGATAATTAGCTTTGAGAGTTTTCTCATCGTCTTCACTGAGTTGTTCCAAATTTTTTAAACGCTCGAAAACAAGAATTCTGATTCCTTCGTCTTCTTCCTCCTACGAGAATTCCTTTAACTATTTTGTATTAAGAATAAAGAAATGTAGCTTACCTGATAAAATTCGTACAGATAATAGAATTCATTCAGTTGAACATTGTTCAGGACGTGACTAGCTCGATGCAGTTGTTTGTTCGTTATCAGATTATTGACAAACTGTCTAACTTCGATGAAAAACAATTCTTTGGACTTCTCAATGCTGATTTGACTTCGATTTGCAATAAATTTTATTGAATTCGATAGATACTTTCCTTTCATAACAACATCTCTGATTAAATGTTGATCGGATAAAGTCCACCATAGACCTTCAACGACCGACAATTCTGTATCTCTTTGACGATCGGACATCGCTTAGTAAAGCACAAAACTAAAATGAACGAAAATAGCGGATAATTGTTTATGTTCGGGGAAGTAGACCGATTCCTGAATGATTTCACCAGCGTTTACTGTCGTCCTACGTATTCTAGACGTAGCGCAAATGTTTTTGAAAAGTTTAACAGGCTTGAAATTAATGATCCCAAGGTAAATAATTAAGTTTTACAACATTAACCGCAATCGATCATTCTTTTTAAAATACTTCAGAAAACTTAGTTCAATATTTGTTTTATTCAGGAAAATAAAAATTCAAAGTTTTTTTTCCATTGAAATTTAAAATTAAAACTTCTTGCGTTTCTTTCCGTAATCAATTTCAGCAACGGCGAGAGGGTTGTTCGACTTCTGTTGATATTTCTGTTTAGTTTTGCTGATATTTTGTTGGCTCTTCCGTTTCTTTGTGACAATTCCGACCATGTTTTTCAGCGCAGCAGGGACAATGTATTCAGGAACTTCCGAAAGATGATCTGGAACTTTGACAATGTTAATGGGCTTATCATGACGAAGTACTTGAAGGTCATGAGGATTGTCTTCAAAAAAGGTCTTAAGCTTTTCGGAATTAAACATTTCAGATTTAATTTCCCTGATTCTCGCTTCACGAACAGCATTTTTTGTGATGGCTCGCCATCCATCCAGAGCTCTATATCGGAATGGTTCGACTTCCTCGAGCCTGAATTGATGTTTCTTAATGACCGTGTTTTCACTTGGGTAACTTGCCAGCAAATGTTCTTCAACTAAATTCATCAAATCTTGTTCGACGAGCGATACAAAAGAAACAACATTTCCTGAGTTGTTGCCTCTTGCAGTGCGACCAGCTCGATGGATGTATGAATTGATGTCAAGAGGAAAATCAAAATTAACGACATTCGAAACACAGCGAAAATCAATTCCTCTAGCGACACCCGACTCTCCGTCTTGCTTTTTATTCAGCTTTGTTTTAACCGTCGACGATTTCAATGCGTTCTCACTAGGTTTAAGAAGTGATCGCTCGTCAGAAGCAATGATGATGTCATAGAGTCCTTGATTAAATTGATGAACTGTGTGGCATCGAATTTTAGCTGGGAGCTCTGAGTTAAGAACGCAAGATCGAATTTTGAACTGTCCCAGAAAAAGTTTCAGTCTAAAATGAAATAAAACGTTAATACATTTGCTAATAAAATTTAAATTTTTGAAATTCTATAGAAATATCAGCGAGAAGATTAGAGATTGACTCATCTAACGGCCTAGACAAAACTGAATTCTGTTCGCCATCTCGTCTTGTATCAAATAAATTCATCATGGAAAATTAAAAAAACAATATCAATTGGGATAAGGAACTTACTTATAGCACTTGTCGACAGAATTAACGAAAATAATTGATTTTCCTTTGATGAGATGGAGTTTGAAAAGTGTGAAGAGAATGGCTGCTTTATCGTTTTCTTCTGCTGGAAGATGATAATGACTCAGTTGAGTTATTGGTGGAAGTTCAGGCTCCTCAAGTTTCAATGTGATAGGATTGTGAAGCACAACTTTCTTTAAATCCATAACTTCATCGCTGAGTGTGGCAGATGCCAACACCGATTGATAGTTTGGGGGCAAATGTTCCAAAACATTTTTCAAATCAGCTTCAAAACCAAATGAGAACATCAAATCAGCTTCATCAATGACGAGCGATTCTAAGCTATCCTTTAACAATATGTTTTTCTGATTTAGTTGCGATAGTATACGAGCTGGTGTTGAAACAATTATGTCAGGTTTCTGAGCCAGTAAATGTTTTTGAGCTGCTGGTTCACTTTTAGCCGATAAATCCACACAACGAACAATTTTGCTGCACTTTATCGTCAAGTCGTCAATCACTCGACGTATCTGAAGACAAAGCTCCTTGCTTGGTGCCAGTATCAAAGCTGTTGTTCTTTGTTCCTTTGCTGAATCTTTTGAATTCAGAATTTTCTGAATTAATGGAATCGAAAACGAGGCGGTTTTGCCTGATCCTGTTCGAGCTCGAATCAAAAGGTCCTTTGATTCAAGAATAAGAGGAATTGCTTTTTCCTGTATCATTGTTGGCGATATCCATCCCAATTTTGCGATTGCCTTAAAAGAAAAACATTTTTATTTTACTTTTCTCTCAGCACGAGATTTTAGTTAAAACCTTCAGTATTCGATCGTCTAGTTCCATTTGATGAAAGTTAAGCGTCTTAGCATCTTTTTTATCGACCTCCATTTGATTAAAACTATTTATTTATTTCTTTGCCGCACGTTTTTCTGAATTTAAGCAGTTTTACAGTGTAAGCTCTAATAATTTTATTTTGAACAGTGTCGAGAAAAAATTCGGTCTTCGCAGATTTTCATATTTGATTTAATTAAGAGTTCATCGTAAAAGAAGTGTTCAGAATGTCGACTTTAGAGGATAAGATTATGGGTGAGAAGCTTCAATATTATTGTAGCAGCTCAGAGGACGAGAAAGAAGATTCTGGAGATGAAGGTGAAGATTCTGGAGCTAAAGCATCAGCTTCTCAGCCAGCGCCAGATCTTACTCAAGATATGACTCATTGGCAAGGCAACAGTGCTAACACGGGACCAAAAGGTAATGCTTTCAGTCAGTAAGTGTGTAGGGCTCATCATAAATTGTTTTCCAGGTGTTATTAAGGATTGGCAAAGATTCAAGCAATTGGAGAATGAAAAACGACAAGATCAAGATCGGGAGCGTCTTGAGCTAATGAAAAAACTCAGTATTACAAGCAAGACTACCGCTGAAGATCAAAAAGCGAAAGACGACGAAGAATTTGACTCAGAGTTGAATGAACTGCTTAACGATGACTTCCTTCACGAATTTCAAAAGCGAAGGATGCAGGAGATGCTTGCTCTATCGGGAATGTTGCCAAAGTTTGGTACGGTTATTGCCCTAAAGAATGGTGATGACTTTCTTCAGTCGATCGATGGTGAGAACAAAAGCGTCACTGTTATCATTCACATCTATGAAGAAAAGTTCAAAGCATGTAAAACTATGAACAAATGTCTTGTAAAACTCGCGCAAGAATATCCTTCAGTAAAATTCTGCAAAATACTCAGCACTGTAGCAGGGCTCAGCAAGAAGTTCAAAACAGTCGCGCTTCCTACATTGCTCGTTTATAAGAACGGCCAAGTGATTGGTAATTTCATTCGCATGGGTGAAGAGTTTGGCGATGAATTCTTCGCAGAAGATGTTGAAAGCTACTTAATTGAACATGCGTTGTTGCCCGATAAAACATTAATGCCCATGATTACATCAAGTTCCACTGCCCAAGATCAAGACGACGACGACTAAAGAAAATTTTATAACATACAATCGAAACAATTAAATTAATTTAGAGTAGAGTCACTCGTCACTTAAACTTTCATCTCACCCTAATTTTATTTCTACTAATTATTTTTAATTAAGGTTGATTAAGATGTGTATGAAGCTTTGCTATGTAGCAATAAAAAAGAGTATTCAAATAACCATACATCAATTATTTTATTACAAATTCCACTTTATTAGCTATTTTTGGTTAAAAATAAATTAATACCCATTTATGTAATTCCTACAATCTATATGCGGTGAAGTTAAAAGTTATTATAGCGGATTGCTTCTTGCCGTCTTCTTGGTGGACCCGGTCCGATAGCATTCGCAGGAACAGGTCTTCGAGCCCCGAAAGAATCCTTCCAAACCATCGCAATTAATAAATAAAATCCACCTATAATCTTTGAAACAAGATCAAAGAGTCCCAATGCGACGGGTGTAAGAACATGAGCCAGCCATGTTGTTCGTTCGATCAGTTTGATCGTGAAAATTCCAACGTACTTAATTATTTGCGAAGATCCGGCAATAAGTGAAACAAAGAGCAGCGAAACAAATCGCAGGGTTTCAGTTATCGTATGTCTATTAATGGTTATAGCAGAGAACCAAGCAATTGCTGAGACAATTTCCTTCTTCCAAAACTCGAATAAAGTTTTCCAAAGTTCATCATTAGAGTTCTCTGATTTTTGATTTGTCGCAGTTCTAAACTTCTCTTCAAAAGTTTCTGTTTCTTCATTTTCGATAGATCTCAGCTTCTTCAGCTTAATTTGGATCTCATTAAACCGAAACTTGATTGTTTTTATCTGAAATACGATATTAATAGATATTTCAATGATTCATCCGATGAATTTCATCAATGTTTCTTACTTGAAACCAATATTTTCCAAATGGAATCGCGCTGTCACCAAGTTCTGTCCATATTGAAAAACATTCTTTTTCATCCTTCGTTACACCAACAAACAATGGTTCTCGAAGCTGACTTTTAATATCCAATGCTAAGGTTTCCAGAGATTTTGTAAATTCAATTTCTTTCTTATCGACAACAACAACATCACGGTAACAATTTATATCTTCACACAACCGCTTCTCTTTGAAATATCCCATAAATATCATCGACTTATATTTAGTTTTCAACTGCGTTTGGAAAACATCATTATTTAATGTATCAAAACCTAAACCGGACATTATTTTACAAAACACAACAAATTATACCGAGAAGACTTAAAAATATCAAAACAAAATTTCTGAGTAGGCTGAAAATAAATTATGTCTTCTTAAGAGAAAAGCAAATTTAAAATTGCCAAAAGCTGAAAGAAATATCGAAAAAAAGTGTATTAGAACCAAACGCAGAAAAGTCATAAATAGCTTGTCCTTAAGATAAAGCAGTGTGTTATAGATATTTAGAGACAAAAAGGAAGAAAGTAGTGAATAAAGTGATAAAATTTGACAATTAAAATTTCAAACCTAATAAAGCGGCAAAACATGCGAAATCTTTGAAATTCATATAAAAACAGTTCTTTACAAACAATATTATCCAAAATGATGTCCGGTACTGTCGGAGCTAATACGATCGTCAAAGTTCTTGGCGATTCGTCGATAAAGGAAGATTTACGATTAAAAGCAGCCCAAGAACTAGCTGAAACGTTCGAAAACAATGTAAACTGTCCTGGATATCCTAGCTTTCTTGATGGCGCAATGAAAACTTTTCTTAAAGTTCTTCAAGAAGGAGAACCACATTTTTTCTCTGATTTTAACATTCAGCAGGTGATAAGCAAAAGTCTCTTATTAAGATTATAACTGAAATTTAATACTTTTAATTTTAGATGAGAAAATTGATTCTTGAAATGATCCATCGACTACCTGTTTCCGAGATTGTACGACCCTATGTAAAAAGTATTCTGGCTTTAATGCTGAAACTCTTGAAAACTGATAATGAAGACAATGTTTTGGTTTGCTTAAGAATTATAATAGACCTTCATAAGCAATACCGACCAACCTTTCATTCTGAGGTTTGTGAAACGCATTTTTATATGTTCATAATTTATTTTCAATCATAATGTTTCAGATACAGCAATTTATTACTTACGTTCGAGATATTTATTCCAATCTGCCGAAGAACATGAACAAAATTTTTGAGCCTCGTGATCCTCTTCGAGTTGCTGATTTAAAGGAAGTCAATCTGGAACAACTACTTCCTGAGATTTACACTGTCACAACTATTTTCGTGGATAAAGTCGACGCTGAAGGCAAAGTCACAACAAATTCATTCAATCTTCTGCCTCGAGGCGTGAATTCGTTGAAAGTTCTTCAGGATCTTCCGATAATTCTCGTTCTTATGTATCAAATTTACAAGCAAAACGTTCACCAAGAGATTGTCGAGTTTGTACCTCTGATAATGACAACGATAACACTTCAACCATCAGCAGCACATCGCTCGATGCCAAATTTCAATAGAGAAGTTTTTGTCGATTTTATGGGAGCTCAAATTAAAGCACTCTCATTTCTCGCTTACATTATCAGAACGTTTCTTGCTCAGTTTCAAGACACGATAAACACTCATGCTCCAACAATGGTTGAGGGGATGATCTCATTGTTGAGACTTTGTCCTATCGGACCAGCAAGCTTGCGAAAAGAACTTCTTGTTGCAACGCGTCATATTCTCGCTACTGAGCTTCGTAACAAATTTATCAACTCAATTGATCTTCTCTTCGATGAGGATCTACTTCTTGGCCGCGGATACACCTCACATGAATCTCTCCGACCGTTGGCATACTCGACACTAGCCGATCTAGTTCATCATGTGCGACAACAGCTCAAATTAGACATTTTAACAAAAGCCGTTTATCTGTTTTCGAAAAATGTCCATGATGAATCGCTTCCGACAAGTATTCAAACGATGTCTTGCAAGCTTTTGCTTAATCTCGTCGATTGTATAAGAGTTCAAAGAAGCGAGGACTCTTTCTCGTCGCCTACACCGAGAGAACTACTGATGACCATGCTTAAAGTGTTTACACTGAAGTTCCACACCATCGCCAAATTGCAGTTACCGTTAATCATGCAAAAATGGAAGAATCTTAGCAGTCAACCTCAAGCATCCTCGGTCGATATCAACAAAGAGATGATAGGAATTGATATTTCGCCTGAAACAATGGGAAAATTGACGAGCATTGGGTTCTCACCACCAAATACTCTAAATGTGTGTGAATATAGAAGCTTGGTGAAAACTCTTATTTGTGGAGTAAAGACAATTACATACGGGATCAATTTGACTGATAATCCGCCTCAAAAAATGCCACAACCAGTGACATTCCAACCAGATGAGGTCCTTATTTTTATTGACCTCTTCAATTGGGCATTGGAAGCACTCGACATTTACATGATTAACATTCCTTCTCCTGGAATGCCGATGAACAACAAACCAATTACTCAAATGCCAAGATCTAAAGACGAGAAGGAGCTGCTTGAACACTTTAGTGGGTTGTTCCTCACGATGTCAGCTCAAAATTTTCA
This sequence comes from Smittia aterrima, assembly GCA_033063855.1. Lineage (NCBI taxonomy): Eukaryota > Metazoa > Arthropoda > Insecta > Diptera > Chironomidae > Smittia > Smittia aterrima. The sequence goes on along the minus strand of CP093831.1, from coordinate 405,367 downwards.
AGAAATCTTCTCATCAACAATTGATTTTATGGTCGATAGAATCGCACAGAATGTTGCACTTCAAGTCATTGCAAACTCATTTTTGGCATCTCCAACAACATCTCCTCTATTCGCCACAGTACTTATCGAATATCTGTTGGAACGTATGGAAGAAATGGGATCCAACATTGAGAGATCAAATCTGTATTTACGATTGTTCAAGTTAGTTTTCGGGAGTGTGAGTTTGTTTGCGAACGAAAACGAACAAATGCTTCGACCACACTTGCATAGCATTGTCAACCGATCGATGGAACTCGCCATGACTGCGAAAGAACCCTACAACTATTTCCTGCTACTTCGTGCACTGTTTAGATCCATAGGAGGAGGAAGTCATGATAAACTTTATAAGGAGTTCCTTCCACTTCTTCCAAATCTTCTTGAAGGACTAAATCGTTTGCAAAGTGGATTCCACAAACAACATATGAAGGATCTGTTTGTCGAGCTCTGCCTAACTGTGCCAGTTCGATTGTCATCGCTCTTGCCATACTTGCCAATGTTAATGGATCCTCTTGTCTCGGCTTTAAACGGATCGCCTACACTCGTTAATCAAGGATTGAGAACTCTTGAGTTGTGCGTCGATAATCTTCAGCCAGATTTCTTATACGATCACATTCAACCCGTTCGAGCAGATCTGATGCAGGCTTTATGGAGAACGCTACGAAATACTGACAGCGCAGCTCTAGTCGCATTCAGAGTTCTTGGTAAGTTTGGAGGCGGAAACCGCAAGATGATGATTGAACCACAAAGACTTGAATATAATGTCAAGGATACCCCAGCACCAGCGGTCGTAGCATACTTCCAAGAACAAAGAAAACCAATTGATTTTCCTGTAGACAAGGTTATCGAGACGGCATTCATTGCTTTGAAAACATCATCGACAGATCCATTTTATTGGGCTCAAAGTTGGGAAGTAATACGTTGCTATTTATCGGCTTCAATTTCCTTGGCTGATGAAAAACACATGTTGCAGAAGCTTTTTACACATCCAAGCTTCACGGAAGGCAACATTCCCAACACTACGATTACGCCCTCGCATTTCCAAGAAAATCAAGCAAGAAAAACTCATCAAACTGCATTGACAGCTATGTTTGTGGCTGCTGCGACTAAAGAGCTTCGTCAATCAGTATTACCGACAGTGATTGACGTTGTTCGTCATTACACAATGGTAGCAATCGCACAACAAGCGGGACCGTTTCCGCTCAAACATAATCAATCTTACAATAGCCTGGATCCACTAGTTCTGATCGATGCTTTAGCTGCTATCATGGGACACGAAGAAAAGGAATTGTGCAAAGCTGCGAACTTCGCAATGGTTCTCATTTTGAAAACAGCAACTGATGTCATGGGCACGAAGGAACGAGCTTGCCGACTTCCTATCATGCAATATTTAGCTGAAAAAATGGCTAATCTTTGCTACGAGAGACCATGGTACGCAAAAATGGGAGGATGCATCGCATTGAAATTCTTATACGAACACATGTCCATGCGATGGCTTTATCAACATCTTTACACTTTCCTGAAAGCCTACCTATTTGTCATCATGGACTTAACCGGCGAAGTATCCAGTGGAGCAATTGACATGTCGAAATCGTATCTCGAAAATATGCTCAATATTTGTATGGCCCCACCAGATAAAGAGTGCAAGAACGAAGATTTGTTAGTGATTCAACGTAAAGCAATGTTTGATGTTACTCACGAATTAGTTCGTAGAATTACAAGTCCACATACACTGGTTCGTGAGACCGCAATGTCTTCGCTTCGACAAATTGCTAAACTGCAAAACATATCAGTGACTGAAGTTATGCTGCCTCACAAAGAAGTTCTCGAAGATATAGTACCACCAAAGAAACATTTATTGAAGCATCAACCAGCTGGTGCTCAAATTGGTTTGATGGATGCCAACACTTTTTGTACTACATTGGAGCCAAAACTATTCACACTTGACTTCAGTATTGTGCAGCACAAATTCTTCTTCCATGAAGTAGTAACACTTGCCGAAGTCGATGATGTGTTCCTTAGCAAATTGGATTGCTTCAAAAACATTACAAACTTAATTCCATTGAGGAAAAGTGCACTTCGAGCCTTGGCCGCTTGTCATTATTTGGGGCAAGATCGTAAGACTATCAGGGAAAAGATTTTCACGATACTGTTCAAAGCGTTGGAAAAGAATTCTGAGCTTCAAGAAACCGCTTTTGAATGTATGCAAAAGTTCAATCTCGGAATATCAGCTGAAAAGGATTCTCTACTGCTAAACATTCGTCCGCTTCTAACAGCTCTCGGTGATTATCGTAATTTGACAATCAATATCGTCAAACGATTGTCTTACTTAACGCAACTGTTCCCGTCGATGTTTAATGAGAAGTTTTGTGACCAATTATTGGAGATCATCAAAAAAATGTTGCAAGCTTCTGTGGCTGCAAATAAAAGCCAAAACTTCTTGAAGGTTTCCAAGACGGGAGAAACAGAAATGAAAATAGCTACTATCATCGAAATCTTCCATCAAATTCCAGCTGCTACACAAAAGTACGTTCCAAGCTTAATTGCTCCAGTTCTCGCTGCAGAAAAAGACATAATGATAGAACCATCGAGTCCCTACCGCACTCCGTTGGTCAAGTTCCTGATTCGTTATCCAGAAGAAACTATGGACATTTTTCTGAACGAGTCAAACGTCAAAAATATGCAATACAATCGCTTCCTGATCTACTTATTAAAGAAACACAAAGATGGAAATGTTTTCAAGAACATAATGGAAAATAGAGAAGATCGTCTTGTCGAACTCATCGCGATCAAAACACATCGCGATCACCAGAACTCATCAGAACCCAACGCTTTAAAAGACAAAACAAGCACACCCGATTACACTTTAGAAGAAGAAAATGAAGCACAACATCAAGGCGTCCTTATCGTGCATACTCTGGTGGAACTAAACGACGCATGGCTGCATTCGAAAATTAAAATTGTGAACGCTCTCAACTTAATTTGGTCTCGGGAGCTTGGAAGCTGTAATGCCTACGAAAACATCACCTGCGACTTGTGGCATTTAGTTGCAAAAATTCTACTTCATTACTTCGAGAAAATTCCGAGTAATATCAATCTCCTCTACGACTTATTGAAGGTGCTCTGCATAAGATTTATTCCTGATTTCCAGGTAAGTTTTCTAAATTAAAAAAAAATTGTGCGTTTGCCGGGAATCGAACCCGGATCAACTGCTTGGAAGGCAACTATGCTGACCTTTACACCACAAACGCTCTGAAACTCTTATTTAAGCTTCAAAGCGTGCGTGAACAAAATCATTATTCAAACTAAATTCATCTTATCAATTAATTCTTGATAATTTTTTTCCCTATTTTTTCAGTTTCTTCGTGATTTTGTTCAAAATACTGTTTGCAAAACATACAACGTTGAATGGAAGCGGAGTGCCTTCTTCTTGTTTGTTGAAAACTATAAAAACCCGAATGTTTCAACCGATCTGAAAGTAAAAATTTTGACAACAATTATTATTCCGAGCTTCGCTGTCAGCTTCGAAAAGGAGGAAGGAAATGATTTGATTGGGGCACCACCAAACCCTTATCAGGAAGATGACAACAACATCGTTTCAGTTTTCATTAACAAAGTTATAGATCCTGAAAAGTCAATGGACGATGATGATGATCCACTACGAATTGCTCTTTTGCAATTAGCTTGCCTATTAGTAGAACGCTCATCGGCTCATATTCACGATGGTGGTTCAAGCAGCAAAAAAGAAGGAAGTAAGCTTCGTCGACTCATGACTTTCGCATGGCCTTGCTTGCTTGCTAAGAACTATGTTGATCCAGCAGCTCGTTATCATGGACATCTGCTTCTTGCTCACATCATAGCTCGACTAGCAATCAATAAGAGAATAGTCTTACAAGTTTTCCACTCACTCCTCAAAGCTCATGCAGTCGAAGCTCGACATGTCGTTCGTCAAGCATTAGAAGTTCTTACGCCTGCAATGCCTCTGCGAATGGAAGACGGCAATCAGATGTTGACCCATTGGACGAAGAAAATAATTTTGGAAGAGGGTCACGCAATGCAACAACTTCATCATATTCTTCAATTGATTGTGCGCCACCATAAAGTTTATTATCCTGTTCGTCATCAGCTTGTACAGCAAATGATTTCCTCTATGAATCGTCTTGGGTTCTCGCCAAATGGGTCGATTGACTATCGAAAGCTTGCTGTCGAACTAGCTGAAGTGGTCATCAAATGGGAGCTGCAGAGAATTAAAGAAGAATCTGATGGCGTTTCTGACGACGACACTACTGTGTCAAGTGAAAAAAGTGGAACACAAGGAGGAATAAAAAGAACGCTACAAGATGATGACACAAGAAAGAAGCAAGCAGTCGGAGATGTTCCAGGTCCATCCACAGTTACTGTTGCTGTTGTAGTTCCACAGCCTCGCGGTGAAGAATACTCGAGACCAATCGATCGTAACCAATGCGATTCAGCGTTAAACTTCCTTTTCCGTCTGGCATGTCAATTGGGTGACGTACAGCCTCCAATTCCGGGTATGGTCACTCCTGGTGAAACTCTTACGAGACGCTGTATTACGCTTATAAAACGTGTAATGGATCCTGATGTGTGGCTCACAACTTGCGATTTAAAACTTCAATGGTTAGATAAAGTTTTCATATCTCCTGAACCAACTCCAGCAAGCATCGTCAACATTCTCGTAAGTTTCTTTCATTTAACTTTAAATTTGCTTCAAAAAGTAAAAACTGGTTCATTTTATTTTATTTAAACAGACGGGTTTGGAACTTCTTACTTTCATTCTCGGATGTATGCGTCGTGATCAACTTCTTCTAATTTTCCGGCCATTGCAACGAGGTTTATCAGTTTGTGTCACAAGTCATAATGCTAAAGTTATCAAGACGATGCATACATTACTAACAAAGTTGATGTCAATCTTTCCACCTGATCGAAATCACGACGAAATGGAACAATTATATGCTACAATTAGTAAGACTATTTGTGATGGTCTTACACAGTTCGAAAAGAATCCAAAGGCAAATCCAACAACGTTGTTTGGTACTTTGATGATTCTCAAAGCAGCTTGTAGCAACAATCAGTCATATATTGATCGCTTGATTGTTCCGTTTATGCACATACTAGAGCGACTTAAGAAAGAACATATCGGCCCGACGACGCAGCCTCAACAACCACAGCCAATCCCTGGTCAAACTACTGTCCAACCTGCTGCTCCATCGCACAACAATACAGAAATAACTCTTGAGCTTCTTATTCTTTCACTTGATCTTGTGAAGAATCGAGTGATTGTTATGGGAGTTGAGTTAAGAAAAATGTTTATCGGAACAATCTTAGTAGGTCTTATTGAGAAGAGCACAGAACCAAAAGTTATCAAAGCAATTATAAAGATGATCGAGGAATGGATGAAGAACAAGCCCGTGACAGTTCTTCAAGCTCCCACCTTACGTGAAAAATCAATCTTGTTGGTAAAGCTGATGCATTACGTTGAGAAAAGATTCTCTGAAGATCAAGAGCTCAACGCACAATTCTTAGAGTTGGTTAATTATATCTATCGTGACGACCAACTGAAGGTCAGTGAATTAACGTCAAAACTTGAGCAAGCTTTTCTCGCTGGATTACGCTGTTCTCAACCAAGCATCCGTAGCAAATTCTTTGAAGTATTTGATGGCTCCATGCGTCGTAAATTGCATGACCGATTGCTCTACATTGTTTGTTCTCACTCGTGGGACTCGATACAACATCATTATTGGATAAAGCAGTGCATCGAGCTACTTATTCTCACAACAAACACTACTCACTCGCAAATCAAGAACTCAAACGATACACATTTGCTTCCAAGTATTACATCAGTCATCAATTTAGCAGACTCGGAAGAAAAGAACAACTTTGTTATCTACACTTCTCTTCAACCAGATCAACACGACTTGAATATTTTGGAGGATAAAGAAGACGCAATTGACATGGAAATGAGTGTCGATACCAACATATCTCGAAGGGAGGAAAGTGAACGACCTGTGGAAAACCGTGGCGCAATTCTCTCAAAACTTATCAATCGACAAGCAGACTTTTTAGAAGCATCACGAAAAGTTAAAACAGAACAGTTGCTAATAGCTACCGCTCAACTATGTCATATGGATACAAATCTGGCTGAATCAGTTTGGCTCAACATTTTTCCTCGACTGTGGTCTATTCTTGACGAGGGCCAGCAACAATCCCTCGATCGCGAGTGTGTCGCGTTCCTTTCGTCTGGTACACACGTCATTCAAAAGGATTGTCATCCAAGCGCTTTGAATACTTTCGTAGAAGCACTTTCCCGCTGTCAGCCGCCTGTCTATATTCCTCCAAGTTTGATGACCTACTTGGGTAAAGCACACAACCTCTGGCATCGAATGACATTGATGCTTGAAGACATGGCATTAGAATGGCCTAACCGAAGAGATACGGCGGTTAGCACAGAGTACCGTAGCGAATATGATTTCGACATCGAGCTCCAAAATGAAATCGCAAGTTCAAATGCTAGTGGCAGCAATGGTGCAGCATCAATCGTTCTTGAACCGCTTTCGCAAATGTACTCAGCTCTTTATGAAGAAGATTTGTGGGCTGGACTTTGGCAAAAATATGCAAAATATCCTGAAACAAATGCTGCCATTGCTTATGAACAAATGGGCTATTTCGAAGAAGCTCAAAATATGTACGATCTGTGCATGACAAAATTCAAGCAAGAAACAATTTCCGGAAGTATAGCAGCTGATATGAATAGTGAAATCTTGCTTTGGGAAAATCACTGGATTCGTTGCACAAAAGAGTTGAATGAGTGGAACATCCTTCTCGAATATGGTCAGTCAAATAAAGATAAACATGCATTTTTGATTATGGACAGCGCATGGAGAGTTCCAGACTGGAATTTGATGAAACAAGCACTTCTAAAAGTCGAGCAGACCAGTCCGAAGCAAATGGGGCATAAAGTAAGCTTATATCGAGGATATCTTGCCATTCTCAATCAAGAAGAGCCTTTACATTTGCCATCAGTGGAAAAGTATGTTGAGATTTCCTCGGCTTTGTGTATGAGAGAGTGGCGTCGGCTGCCACCAATTGTGTCTCACATTCATCTACCGATTCTTCAATCTGCGCAGCAAATCATGGAACTTCAAGAAGCAAGTCAAATTCATCAGCAACCTTTAAAAGTTCCAGATATGAAAGCAGTTGTAAAGACTTGGCGAAATCGGCTTCCGGTTATTGCAGATGACTTGTCGCATTGGAGCGATATTTTCACTTGGCGTCAGCATCACTATCAAATTATCACGGATAGTATGGGAAATTCTGATTTAGGGCCACACGCTTCAGCTCAGACTATAATTCAGTTTGGAAAAGTAGCACGTAAACAGAATCTAACTAGCGTTTGCCACAATCTGCTTTCGAGAATTCATACGATTCCGACGGTACCGCTTGCAGACTGTTTCCAGAAAATTCGCCAAGATGTTAAGTGTAACATTCAAATTGCTAACAATACACAAGATCAAGGAGCTCTCACTGAAGCTTTGGAAGCAATTGAAACCACGAATATAAAGTACTTTAAGCCTGAATTGATTGCAGAGCTGTATGTACTGAAAGGAACGCTTCTATCGCAAATGTCCCGATCTGAGGAAGCAAACAAAGCATTCAGTGTTGCTGTTCAACTTGGTGACTCACTTACAAAAGCATGGGCAACATGGGGTGACTACTTAGAATCGAGCTTTTCGAGGGATCCAAGGAACACATCAGTTGGTGTATCTGCGATGACTTGCTTCCTTCACGCATGTCGCCAATCAAACGAGTGCAAGTCTAGAAAGTATTTTGCGAAGATTCTTTGGTTGCTGACCTATGAAGAAACTCGTGTTGAGATGATGGATATACTAGAAAAGTACGGTCAAGCAATCCCTCCAATTCAGTGGCTACCTTGGATTCCACAACTTCTAAACTGCTTGATTCAATATGAAGGCGATATAATCATGAATCTTCTCAGCAACATAGCAAGAGCTTTCCCTCAAGCTGTCTATTTCCCGATTCGAACCCTGTACTTGATGCTGAAAATTGAACAACGCGAGAGATATAAGAGCGTCGAACAGGCTATGGCAAAAAATCAACAAACTGCGGACCAATCGCAGGCATTACAAGAATCACAAGGAATGTCAACTTCGTCTGGATCTCAAGGCGCATCCCAACCACAAGCTGCTCAAACTATCAAAGCAACTCCTCCGATGTATCGCTGCTCAAAGATCATGCACATGCAACGTGATATTCATCCAACAACACTCAGCTCTCTCGAAGGAATTGTTGATCAGATGGTTTGGTTCCGAGAGAACTGGTACGAGGAAGTTTTAAGACAGTTGCGACAAGGCTTGGCAAAGTGCTACGCCATCGCTTTTGATAAATGCGGATCAGTCAACGAAGCCACTATAACTCCACATACATTAAATTTTGTTCGCAAACTTGTTTCAACTTTTGGTATTGGGATTGAAAACATAACAAACAACACAACGGTCTTGGCGGGATCATCTGCTTCAGAGTCTCTTGCTCGACGTGCTCAAGCAACAGTGCAAGACCCAGTTTTCCAAAAACTCAAGGGACAGTTCACAAGCGATTTCGATTTTTCACAACCAGACTCAACAAAAATGCAAAATCTCATAACAAAACTGAAAATTTGGATTAAAATTCTGGACACGAAAACTAAACAGCTCCCAAAGTAAGTTCAAAGTTAATATTTTCACACACTTTAAATCAGTTATAAATCATTATTTTCGTCCTCAGATCATTCTTGATTGAAGAGAAATGTCGATTCTTGTCAAACTTCAATCAAAAAACAGCTGAAGTGGATCTTCCGGGAGAACTTTTATTGCCCCGTCATTCGCACTACCACGTAAAGATTGCAAGATTTATGCCTCGAGTGGAAATAGTTCAGAAACACAATACTTCAGCTCGTCGTCTCTTTATTCGAGGAACGAATGGAAAGGTAAGAATTTCCAAGATATTAAAATTACAGTAATTGAACTCAAAACGATCTGCAATGATAAAGATGATTTGTTGGAAGAGCCTCGAAGGCATTCGGGATTTTTCAGAAACTCATCTGGGCCCAAACACGTTGCATATAAAATTGCATGTGCGATATAGCTCTGCTCATAGACTCCACTGAAAATCTAACAAAAATATGTAAAATTTTACTTATTGATGTTATGAAAATTTTCGTAATTACGTGCGCAAAAGGTCCACTCGCATAAACGCCAACATCTTCTCCCGCATGTGTTTCTTCCTCCTTTGAAACAGTTGTTGGTTGTCTGAACTCCGTATTCATGTAATTTAGTCCTCTTGGATTTACTCTTCCACCTGTTTCTTTAGTATGATCTTTGTAACCAGGCCCATTTGCATAAGATGCTGTGAAAAACCACATTTGGTCATGACGAGAAAAGTCTCCTACGCCAAGAATGTTTCTGCCTCTTGGCTGAAATACAGAGTTTGTATGTTTCCGTTCAAAAGTGAACAATATCTTACTGGATAACCGCCAACGGTGAAAACGTGACTGTGATCAGCTGTTACAACAATTAAAGTATCGTCTTCATTGGTATTCTTCTTAGCATATTCAACAGCTTTATGAAACTGAACAGTTTCTTCCAATGCCAACTTTGCTCTTGTTTCATGATGACCGTGATCAATTCTTCCTCCTTCCACTAATAGAACGTATCCATTGTCGTTTTGTTTCAACTTCTCTAAAGCTTTTGCCGTCATTTCTATAAGACTTGGTTGATTCAATCCATTGGAAAGCAACTGATATTGCATGTGACTGTGCGAAAAAATTCCAAGTACAACGTCGGTTTTATTAAACTGCAGTTTCATTAATTCATCCTGGAGTCAAACATATAATTGAAATGTTCTTATTATAATGTAAAAGTTACTTACGCGGTTCTGAACAAAAGATGGTCTTCTTCCTGTTTCATTGTGTTTTCTCATAAATTCTTTAATAAGATTTCTTTTGTCAGTTCTTGACCCTCGTTCAGAGTTAACATCGATGAAGGTATTTGGATAAAACGAGCGTCTTCCACCTCCTAAAACGATATCGAGTTTCGATCCAATTTCTCCATGAATTAACTGATGAGCGATATCATCACAGCCATCGGGAACTCTTTCGTTTGTTTCCCAATAACGTGATGCAGATTTCGCATACGCTGCAGCAGGGGTAGCGTGTGTTATTCTAGTTGTTGTGACAATGCCTGTTGCTTTTCCGCTATCTTGCGCAAATTTAAATATTGAATCCACGTGTGTATTATTATTTCGTTGAGCTGTACAGTTTCTAACAGATACGTCGCCACTTAAAGAAAGAACATTAAAATTGTTTTTAACGCCAGTCAAGATTGCTGTTGCAGTACAAGCCGAATCGGCTACCAGATAATTGATACAATAAGTTTTCGATAATCCGGAGTAAGAAAACTTTTCGAATGACAGTTCAGCACCTTCATCGCCAATGTACGCTCGAGCTGCCATTTGGGTGGATATACCCATTCCATCTCCAATAAATATAATCAAGTTCTTTGCCTTGTTTAGGTTCAGCTTCGTTTTGGTTTTCTTCTCAAGAAGCTTTTGACCATGATTCATCCAAAAATCTTTTTGTTTTTCTTCAGTGGGACCACTAGGAGGAACAAAATTAGCCTCGTCCCACCAATTTGGTTTCTCCGTTTCCCAACGAGGGTCTTCATAATCCCATTGAACGTTTCTGTCATTTAGTTCTTCATGAGTTGCAGCAAATGAAAAAACTAAAACTAAAAATAAGATAATATCCTTGCACATCTCTATTACATGACACTCAGAAACCAACTGAAAAATTTAATTGACAAACGATTAGCGATTAGATAAGGAACCCATTTATTTAATCTTTTTTTTTTATCTTTGATGTACTTTCAGATTTACCCTTATCTTGTCGTGAACGATTCAGGCTTAGTTGATGCACGTCGAGAAGAAAGAGTTTTGCAGCTTCTTCGAATGTTAAACAGCTACTTGACAAAAACTAAGGAAACAAGCAAAAGATTCTTGCATATCACAGTTCCTCGTGTCGTAGCAGTTTCACCCCAAATGCGACTTGTCGAAGATGATCCATCCAGCATATCACTCCTTGAAATATTGAAGAATTACTGCTCAAGACTTAACATTGAACACGATGCTCCTATCACAAGATATTACGAAAGATTGGCTGAGATTCAACAACGCGGATCCCAAACAACACATGTCACGCTTCGTGATATTTTTAAAGATATTCAAAGCAACATGATTCCTAAAACTGTTTTGAAGGATTGGGCCTCGAGAACTTTCAATTCTGCGACAGACTATTGGACTTTTAGAAAAGTGTTTACGCTTCAACTCTCACTCTGCTGCATAATTGAATACGCTTTCCACCTTACTCGATTAAACGCCGACATGATGTATCTTCATCAAGATTCCGGCTTGGTCAACGTATCGTATTTCAAATTTGATCTTGATGATGTTACTGGCGAGTTGAATTCAGCGAGACCAGTTCCATTCCGTATGACGCCAAACATCGTTGAATTTTTGACAAATATTGGAGTTTCTGGACCTCTTCAAGCTTCTGTCATCGCTACTGCTCGATGTTTCTTGCAACCAAATTTCCAAGTAAGCTTATTCTAATGTTATTATTGAAAAAAGTTCTTATGAATATTTTTGTTTTTAGCTTTCCACAGTCTTAAGAACCATTCTGCGTGACGAAATCATCACTATTTACCGCAAACAGATAATGAACACCAAAGCAATCGATCCCAACGAAGATCTGTCTCAAGATAAAAGCTTTAGCGAGATAAATATCGAGAACGTGATTCAAGTTATTAACAAAGGCACTAATCAAATCGTCGAGCGTCTTACATTACTTTCGAACTTTGATCACAATGAAGGCAATAAGATGGCTCAACTTGTACAGCTTGCAAGAAATCCTGATTACTTATGCCGAATGGATCCGTCGTATCAACCTTGGTTGTAAACATTTAAGAAAATAGTAACATCTTAAGAAACATTTTATAAACTTAAATTTTTGATGATTCAATAAATTTTTTAAACTACATAAAGACTTCTATTTTGCTGCCCTGTAAACAACGAGATGAGACGAGTGATAAAACATTTGAATAGCTTTTGTTTTCATTTTTTATTTGAAATGAAGCTTTTTTAGATGGTATTCACATATGTTCTCAGTGATTTACTTTGCCTTGGCGTTAAGGATAATACCATCGTACTTCGTCTGGAACCACTTCATGGCATCTTCCTTTGTGAGACGATGCTGGAATCCGATAACACCTCGCTTGCGTCTACGTTGGGCAACGTTGTAACCTGAAGAGAATGCATTAGTTAAGTTTCAACACTTGTAAATGAGATTATAAGTTATAATCAATCATGTTCGTTCTCCACCGTGTTGTTCGAGCACTGATATGCCAATTAACATTAAGCAAAGATTAAATTGATAATATGAGCACAGAGACTGAATGCTACAGACTTGAATATTTATGGCCAGTGGCATCTAATTATTGTGCTGTCACTTATTTTACACAGTGTATGTAAACTTACCGGGACGACCCAACACAACGTAGAAATCAAGACCGTAAATGCCGATTGATGGATCGTACTTGATACCCAAATCGATGTGTTCTTGAATACCGAAACCGAAGTTTCCGTTTTGGGAGAAATTCTCACGTCTCAACTCGTATTCTCTGACCTAAAAAAGCGAAAGAAAAATCAGATTAGTAATTCTTTGAAGTCAAAGACTACATCCTTGCAATTAAACAAGTTGAATGTATCTTAATATTTGTAAGCAGTTTAGTATCAAAATGAGTAAACCGCAGTTGCAGAAAAGATCGTTATTGTGGCATATTCTAGGATCTGCGTAATGAGAGACAATACCTCATTGCTGATAAGGCAGAATGTGCCAAAATGTGAAGCTTTTTTCAAGTCAACTTACCTTGAGACCCTTTTCGAGGATTTCTTCGGCTTTAGCGCCACGAACAGTGCAATGGACAGCGATCTTTTCATTACGACGGATACCGAAAGAACGCACGGTGTATCTTGCCTTCGAGTAAACGGGCTGTTGGCCAGTAAGCTGTTCCAACACCTAAAATAAGAAGTTAGCATTAGTTTTTGTTATTTATTCATCTAACCTCACTTTGTTTATACCTTTGCTGCTCTTGTCAATCTATCTCCGGATTCACCGACACAGATGTTCAAGCAAAGTTTGCGGATCTTGAGGTCCCGCATGACATTCTTAGTTTTGTCCTTTGATGCTCCCGTTTTGGGAGCGACGACGGCTTTAGTCTGCAAACAAAAATTAATATAAAAATTTAGTTTCAACGTGTGCGAGAAAAACAGATCGAGTTTTTGTAACAATTTCGAATGAAATTGCGAATCCTTGATATTATTTGGATACACTACCAACTTAACATCAATTTCGCAAACAATTTAATTTTGTTTCGCGGCGATAAACATTTTTAAATTACAATTTTTCAAGAAACTGAACCAACCTTGCTCGACATTGCTGATGAAAAAGACAGAAGATACTCCAGCGAAAACTAAAGTTGGAAAATTTATGAAAGCGCTTTTTGCTAGAGTACGAGTCAAGTGGACAACTAAATTGTTCAAAGAAATATTTCATGATTTTTTTTACTTAAAATAATATTTAACATAATACTCAGTCTAGTGATTTATTTTTTGAAATGTAGTAAATTTAAATAAAAATAGGAAGAATAACAATTTCTTTTCAAAGTGGCGGATATGGACTTAACACTTCTGGATTCTATACTTGAATGTTCTATATGCTTAGAACGACTTCAAAATACTTCGAGAGTACTACCTTGCCAGCATACTTTTTGCATTGACTGTTTAAAAGTGAGGAAGTGCAATAAATTCCATAATAACATGATTCATCAGCCGTTTCTTCTTCTTTTTCCTTATAGAGAGTATTGAATAAAAATCCCTCAACTCCGCTAGCTTGTCCGGAATGTCGACAACAAACGAATATTTTCAACATTGATTCACTCCCAAGAAATGTTTTTCTCATAAGACTACTGGATCAATTCAAGCCAACAAATCAAAATGATCAACCAGAGAAAAAAGATGAAAACTCTAGCAATAAAGAAACAACGGTCCAAACAATCGTTCCGGAAATAAAACAATCATCACCTGTTGCAAAATTGACAAACGACCAACAAATATCAACCGTTCCTTATGCAAAAGCTCTATTTGATTTTCACATGAATCCGCTGGAAGATGAAGGCTGCTTGAAATTTATGAAAGGAATGGTGATTCAAGTGACAAGAAGAGTTGATCAAAATTGGGCGGAAGGAAAGCTGGGCGATAATGTTGGGATTTTTCCCCTTTCATTTGTTCATATGAATCAATCTGCGACTACACTTATGCAAAGTTATGCCAGGCGACTTCCAGTGTCAATCACTTCAAATAATCCCGATCAAAAGCCATCAACATCTGCGAGCCCATTAAGAAAAATTCAACAGCCGCCTTTGAACCCTTCGACTGTTTCATCTAATCTCATCCGTCCACAAAGTCCATCAAATTCTCAAAGTTCAAGTCAAATATTAGCCCCAGCAGCACCACTTGCTCAAGACAAAACAGGAATTTACATTGCTCTTCATAACTATACACCTAAGAAGCCTGACGAGCTTGAATTGAAGAAAGGTATGCAATATATTGTTAAAGAAGCTTGCAAAGATGGCTGGTTCAAAGGCGTTTGCATTGAAAATTTATCCATAAAGGGAGTATTCCCCGGAAATTACGTTATGCCATTGCTCTATCACCAAAAAATGATGTCAATGCAAAGAAATCTTCAAGCTCAAAAACAACATGTAAATTCCTGCAATGCTCAACTCGTGAGAACGAGCGGTGCGTATACTAATCTCGGACTCTCTTCAATTCCGCCAGAACTTCCACAAAGAAATATTGCGAATGGATCATTTCAGTCTTCAATGTCTCAACCAAGCATATCGATTAATGATAATCTGCCGGCTCAAACACAACAAAAGACTGATGATAACGTCAATAAAATCAAAAAAGAAACAGTCACCGAAATGCTGATGAAAAGACTTGGCTACAACAGAAAGTCGACAGACTCAAGTGCCTACTCAATGGACAATCCCGTTTTTGATGACACTTCAACACCTCAGCATCCTTTACAACACAGTCACATGAGATCTGGCTCATGTCCTATTGATTTAGGACTAACAAACAAAAATGTTGAAAATCTTCAATTTGGATCCCAACGAGTTAAAATTCGTGAACGAACTTCATTACAAATGTAAGAGTATAAAAATTTTATATTTTCTCTATAATTCTCATCTCTTCTCATTTTTAGGCCCAATCCCGAAACTTTAGCAACGCAAAAACGTCACAGTATTAATCTTTCTGGACCAAGTTCATCAAGAAACCACCTACAGAATTCTCAAATAAAAGTGCAACATCGCAAGTCGAGCAGTTTAAGCCTGGATACCAGTCTCGAACCAGTTATCAATTCAACATTGACTCCTGAACGCTATCGCTGCGTAACAAAATATCCAGCTAATTCTCGTTTTGAGCTTTCGTTAAACGTCGGTGATATAATAATTCTTCAGAAGAAACGTGACAATGGGTGGTACAAAGGCGAGCTTCTTCGAAGTGGACAAATTGGATTATTCCCAGCTAATTTCGTCGAATTAATTGATTAAAGAGAATTAATTTTTTAAAACTGGATTATTAAGTTTAAGAACAATATTAATTTTTGCCTTTCACGTGCATATAATTTAACATACGAAACTTTTGAATAAAAATTAACAATATTAAAATTAACAATTTCGATGATTTTTGGAAATTTTCATTTGGAGAACTTCATTTCTCTCGATTTATTCCCTTATAGTCGACTCGGTAGTAACGTTTAACGATTTATTTTAAACTGCGAAACGAAATGAAAACGAGACAAAATTTGGAACAAATGTAACATGTGCTTTAAAATTGTAAACAACTAAAGAAATAAAAAGAATGTCGGATATTCCAAAGCTTTTAGAAGAAAATTGCTCTTCATCAGAAGATTCTGATGAAGAAAAATGGGAAGAAGTTGATGAAGAAGCTGAGGACGTTAAGTGTTTGTTCAGTGATAAAGTATTTAACAGTTTAGAGGAAGCAATTGAGAATTTGAAGGAATCATACAAATTCGATCTGGCTGAATTAAAAGAGAAATACAACATGGACGAGTATAGTTACATTAAAATGATTAACTATATACGGCAAAAGGATATCAAAGATCCTTCCAAATTGTTCTCTACCGAAATGCTTCCTTTATGGCTCAGTGATGAATTTCTAAAACCAGCAGATGGTTATGATTTATGGCTCTCCTACGATTTTGATCAAATCAAGACGACGAATAACGAAGTTGAAACTAAAGAAAAGCTCGTTGCTACTATTCAACAACTAAGAGAGGAACTTGCTCAAGCACTTGATGATAAAGAAAGAATGAAGCAAGCTTTCAATCATATGCTAACGACAGAAACATCATTGCCGGTTGAAAAGAAGATAACTGATTCAGAAAAACGAATCAAGGAAGGAGTAGCAAGTGTTTCTCTGGACGATGACAGTGGATATTTTGAAAGTTATGCACATTTTGGAATCCATCATTCCATGCTGAGCGACAAGGTCAGAACAGAAAGTTATCGAGATGCAATTATAAAAAATTCGGCATCAATGAAAGATAAAATTATCATGGATCTTGGATGCGGCACCTCAATTCTTTCAATGTTTGCCTCTCAAGCGGGAGCTAAAACGGTTTATGCTGTCGATCAATCCGAGATTATCTATCAGGCCATGGAGATTGCACAAACAAATGATTTCAAAAACATCACATTTGTGAAAGGTCGACTTGAAGATGTGAAATTTCCTGTCGATAAAGTCGATGTCATTGTCAGCGAGTGGATGGGCTACTTCCTATTGTTTGAAGGTTTGCAATAATAATTGCTATATTAATTAAGCTAATTATTATTCTTATTTTTTTCAAGGTATGCTAGATAGTGTCATCTACGCAAGAAACAATTACCTCAAGCCAGGAGGTTTGCTCCTTCCCAACCGATGTACTATCAAGTAAGAAATCATAAGAGTCTCTTGAAAAAACAATTCTGATTATTAATATTTTTTAGTTTGATCGGATATGGCAGCCCGGAACGTTATAAAAACTTTGTGACATTTTTCAACGACGTCTATGGATTTAACATGAAGTGCATGCTGAAAGACATTCTTCGAGAAGGTCATGTTGAAAAATGCGATGCAGCTCACGTGTTGACAAAGCCAAACACTATTTGTGATTTGGATCTGATGACCTGCGATGTAAATTATTCCAGCTTCTCTTACGACTTCAATCTCGAAGTGCTGAAAACTTCAAAGCTAACTTCGTTTGTCGGGTACTTTGATACATTCTTTGATTTGCCTGAAAAAGTTGCTTTCTCAACTTCACCGGAATCTGAACCAACGCATTGGCAACAAGTTGTTTTCTACCTAGACACCGCAGTTGATATAAAAGAAGGAGATCAAATCAAAGGAAAATTTGTTTGCCGTCGTGATCGAAAAGACTTGCGGTCCCTAAATATTGAAATTCACGTGTTTGGAAAAACATTTAAATACGATTTGAATTAAACATTTTTGTCAGAATAAAACTAAAAGATTTATTTCCAAATTTAATTGAAAATTTCTATTTTAAACTACTTTCTAAAATGTTTACAACCAAGGTTGATACGACGGATCCATTCGGCATAGGTAATCAGGATTTCTGGAGTTAGTCACAAGCTGGTAAATTTTTGTGTCCTCATTTTGATTAAATAACATCAAGTCTTGTAATCGTAGTTTGATGGTATCCGAAGCTTTCGTGGCTAAACGAATAACAGCTTCTGAATCGATTTCTCCGTAAGTCTTATCTTGAGAAAGATCTTCGTTCGGACTTATCAACTTCGTTGCCATTACCTGTTTGCGAAGAATAGTGATAATTTCGTCACGCAGAATAGTCTTTAGGATCGTCGTTATCTGTTAAAGAAGATCGAATTGAAGTTAACGGAATATGAAATTTGTTTTTAAATAGACAACTCACTTGAAAATTTGGTTGTAAGAAACATCGAGCAGTAGCGATGACAGAAGCTTGAAGAGGTCCAGAAACTCCAATATTTGTTAAGAATTCAACGATGTTTGGCGTCATACGGAATGGAACTGGTCTCGCTGAATTCAACTCGCCAGTAACATCATCAAGATCAAATTTGAAATACGATACGTTGACCAAGCCGGAATCTTGATGAAGATACATCATGTCGGCGTTTAATCGAGTAAGGTGGAAAGCGTATTCAATTATGCAGCAGAGTGAGAGTTGAAGCGTAAACACTTTTCTAAAAGTCCAATAGTCTGTCGCAGAATTGAAAGTTCTCGAGGCCCAATCCTTCAAAACAGTTTTAGGAATCATGTTGCTTTGAATATCTTTAAAAATATCACGAAGCGTGACATGTGTTGTTTGGGATCCGCGTTGTTGAATCTCAGCCAATCTTTCATAATATCTTGTGATAGGAGCATCGTGTTCAATGTTAAGTCTTGAGCAGTAATTCTTCAATATTTCAAGGAGTGATATACTGGATGGATTATCTTCGACCAGTCGCATTTGAGGAAGAACAGCCACTACACGAGGAACTGTGATATTCAAGAATCTTTTGCTTGTTTCCTTAGTTTTTGACAAGTAGCTGTTTAGCATTCGAAGAAGTTGTAGAATCCTTTCTTCTCGACGAGCGTCAATCATTCCCGAATCATTTACTATCAAATATGGATAAATCTGAAAATCAAAAAATAAGTTATATTTCAATACACTATACAAATTATAAAACAAACCTTTCCATTCGTTCCACGAATGAATATTCTTCTAGCTGAAGTATTGTGTTTTTGAACAATTTCAACTCGAGGCATAAATCTTGCAATCTTTACATTGTAATGCGAATGTCGAGGTAACAAAAGCTCTCCTGGAAGATCGATCTCAGCAGTCTTTTGATTGAAGTTTGATAGGAATCTGTATTTTTCCTCGATGAAGAAATATCTAGGAGAAATATAAAAAGAGATTTAGCATAAAACGAAAATTTCTGATTTTCTTGATTCACTTACTTTGGAAGTGTTTTTACTTTCGCTTCCATGATTTTAATGCAACTTTTGAATCTATTGATCAAATCAAGAAGTTTGTTATTCTCGGGATGGTTGAAATCAAATCCGCTCGCGAATTGCATTCGAAGTTTAGAGAATACAGGATCTTTTAGTGTCAATTCAGTCGAACATTCTGTGACTTGGCTGAAGTTTGAAATCAACTTTTTGACGAGGTTGAGTGTTTGTAGCGATATTACCGCGTTGTGAATAATCAATCTGTTATCAAATGCAATTGCATAGATCTTTCCTAAACCTTGTTTGAGTTGATGGAGATTTTCTTCGAAAATATTCTCGCGGAACCAGCGCACACCTTCGATTTCGGTTTTAGAAACCATTTGGTCTAAAATTCCTTCGAGAGAGCAGACAACCGTTGGATGAATTTCTCGAACAAGTTGCATAATTTTGGAACATCGCCACATAGCAGGTGTCGACTTCATAGCTTGAATACTCGCTTGTTGATTCAAAGACATTCCTGGCTGATCGCTTTGCTCTCCACATTGCGTTTTCGCTTGTTCAACACATTTATGTCGTTCTCGTTGTTCTAATTTGAGCATTAAATATAGTGTTCTTATCGGAAAATAAATCGCTTGTGGAAATATTCTTGCAATTTGATTCAAAAGATTCATTATAGTGTCATTCTCGAACTGTACCAAACAGTTGAGCAGTTGAGGTATCCATGGTAACCAGTTAATTGTAGGAGCTCCAAGCATAAAATTTTCAAATACTTTCAGCATCTCCAATCTTGTTTCTTCATATGTCAATAACCAAATAACCTTTGCAAGATATTTTCTTGTCTTAGTTTCACTTTGGTCTCGCGATGCGTGGAAAAAGCAAGTAATTGCCGACACTCCCATACTGTGCAGTTTCGGATTTCTCGTGAATATAATTTCTAAATATTCTCCGTATAGAGCCCAAGCTTTGTTTGAATTGTCACAGAGATCAACAGCAAGTCCAAATGATTTGTTAGCGTCCGTAGATCGTCCGAGGTAAGTTTGTAGATACCCTATGATTTAAAAAGGTAAAAATAGATGCTTTATAATGATTTAATAAATAATAATCCACAAAATTTACCTTTGTAAGCAAATATCTCAGCTTTTTGCTCAGGTGTAAAAATTTCTGCATTCACCAATTCGAGTGAATTTAACGCTTCAGTCAAATCATTTTGCGAATTTTCAGAATATTGTGCGGTCATGATTGAGCATTTGGCGTTTTGAACAATTTTTTGAAAGCAATCGGAGACTGGAACCGATGAAATAGTGTCAATGCCTTGTAGTGACTTCTGAGCTACATTCAGCAAATTGTGCTTTCTCGCTATCTTCCCGAACTTTATCATCGTTTGAGCTGAAGCTTGCGATCCTAGACTCGCCACAATCGTATTGCTTCCTGCTGTAGTGTCGGTTATTAATTGGTAATGATGTTGGCGCCAAGTGAAAATATCATTCCTAGAATCGAATCGACGTTTAATTAAGTTCTATTGGATTCTTAATGAATTAAGTATATTTACCAGTGAGTTAAATCATCAGCGATCATTGGCAATCGATTTCTCCAAGTTTTCACAATACTTTTCATGTCATGGAATGGGAGAGCCTGTTTCCGTTGCAAATCTTGATGAATTTGGCTTGCTTCTTGTAACTCCATGATCTGCTGGGCGACTTGAAGTATCGGAAGATGTATATGAGAGACAACAGTAGGTAACCGGCGCCATTCTTGCAAACATGTTGATGACGCCGTTTCTATGTGTTTACCAACAGCGATTGAGTTATCCTTTGGACTAAGCACAGAAACATAGCCGTTGTAGAGACTGAGATTATAGTTTGACTGAGTTGAACTCATCTGTTCAGCTCGACTAAGAGTTTGCTTCATTAAATTCCAATCATTTATTCTCCAAGCACAGTCCATCAAAAGAAAAGCATACTTGTCTTTATTAGATTGAGCATAGCTTATCAAGATGTTCCAATCGTTTAGTTCCTTTGTGCATCGTATCCAATGATCTTCCCAAAGCTGAATCTCATTGCATAAATCTGCCGAGTCAATTCCGTTTGAAATGTCTTGTTTACATTTCAACAAAACAGTTTCATAAGCATTTTGAGCTTCATCAAAATATCCCATTTGTTCATAAAAGATAGCAACGTTCGTTTCAGGATACTTTGCATATTTTTGCCATAAACCGGCCCATAAATCTTCTTCGTGTAAAGAGGAGTACATTTTAGATAATGATTGAACGACCTCATTCAAATCCGCATTATCTTCAGGTTCATCTTCATCATCGAAATCATTTTCTCGCGATGTTATTTCTTTCGAAAATTCATTTACCATGTCCTCAAGTGTTAGCGTCATTCGATGCCAAAGGTTGTGTGATTGTCCTAAAGACTTCATCAGATTTGGTGGAATATAAACTGGTGGTTCGCAAAGAAGAATAGCTTTAGTGAATGTGTTAATAGCACTGGACTGGACTTCCTTTGTGTTCATTGTCGTACCGGCTGAGAGGAAAGGAATTATTTCTTTGGAAACACTGATTTTCTGATTCTCGTTCATCGTATTCCATAATCGAGGAAAAGTTAATATCCATACATTCTCTGCAAGTTTTGAGTCCATGTGACATAATTGTACTGCAGCGCTTAGGAAGTTCTTCGTTGTAATCTCACGATTCTTTTGCAAAAATGTTGCTTGTGAATTAATGATTTTCGTTATGTGACTTTTACGGTCAATAACTATTGATTCGCAAGTCAAGTCTTTGATTGCATTTGTCGCTTCTGTCCACTCATCAGATTCCATATCTTCAATTAAAGTATTTCCATCAGTCTGATCGTTAAGCGACTTAAATTCAACTGAATTCGATCTACTAATTCCGTTTGTAATTGATGGTAAAGAGTTCAAAGGATGAGAGCTTTCGATAAGCTGCTTTGAGTTTGCTGTTAAGATTAATAGTTCAATACATTGCTTAATCCAGTAATGATGACTTATGGAATCCCAGGCCTTTGTGCTGAGAATGAAAAGCAATCTATCGAAAAGATTATGCTCAACCGTCGCATCGAAGAAATCGTAAAACTTTTTTCTAACATCAGGGTCTGAACATCGAAGACCAGCGAGAAAAGCTTGGTCCAGTTTTAACGTCAAATCTATTGTATTTAGCTCTGGATCTGAGTAGATGAAATGTATCATCTCCAGGAAAAGTGTGTTAAGAGCTACTTCATTTGAGAACCGGGTTTCAAGATTATGTGTGAGCTTTTGTAAGAGTACGACCTTCTCACGGAAATTTGGCTCAAGTTCAGGATCCTTCATTTTGAACCAGCTATCGAGAACTTGGATTATAGTTCTAATTATTCTTGGATCGGTACTCTTCTCAATTAGTTCAACAAGGACCGAGTTTATGAATATTTTCCTTGTTTCAGTTCCCATTACTCCAGGCCTAATGTGGTTCTTCAGAAGCTGTAGCGATTGTAGCAGCATTTCTTTAGTCAGTTCCATGTTTGGTGTTAAAGCTGAAGGAGCTGCTGACTGGTTGATGTGCTCGTTTTTCAATAGAACAACAAACTTTGTGAATTTCTCGACAAATTTTTCAAAATATTTGGAGTTGTTGGTGAATGCTGTTTTAAGTATAAGAAAGGTTCCGAAAAATGACGCCGTCGGAGTTTCATTATCTTTATCGAAAACTTCCAGACCATTTCTGATTGTTCGCTCAACCGTTTGATATAAAAATCTTAACTCATCGTAGTGCATGTATATTTCCACCGGAAAGATGCTGATGACTTTTGATAAGAACGTTGACATCAAACGAAGAACTTTCGTTGTTGTGCTTGTAACACAAGTAGCCAACCCGGTTTGAAGAGCTTTCAAAAGCAATAAAATCTTGTTTTCTTCAAGTTCATCAAGAAGAAAAATGAATATTTCCAAGAAATTGCAAATGGTCACGCTGCTATATCTTGATGGTTCTTCAAAGACTTTGCTTAATCTTGTGAAGTGTAAATCGTCTTCTTTTCGTATCCACACGTCTTTTCTCAAAACTTTTTTAAGCAAGTTCAAACTCAATTTTGAGATAACTTCATTTGGTGACAATGCTGTTGTTATTTGCGCGTGATTAACTTGCTCACTCAACAAAAACAACAAATCAAATAAGAAATTAATCACTGATTTGCAGTGAACCCATTCAATTGGTTTGTTTGTGCAATCTTCAATGAGCTGAGATGTTCCGGGTTGAGGTGAATTTTCCCCAATAGCGAGCTTTTTTCCTGAGACTAAAAGCATATCTTGCAGAGTTCTCTTGACGCCTCCAGTTTCCGAAACTTTCTCTTCTACTTCAGAAGTTTCTTTGATTCTTCTCAGCTCCCAGTTAATTATAACGTCGGCAATGTCGATTGCAAGTTTTCTATAGTCAACAGAGTTGGATGATTCTAGTCTTTGCATTGAGTTAATCATATTTTGAATCAATTGATGACGGACGGGGTAGTAGATCGTGTGGTGTCGAATAATGACTTGAAAGACATGATATAGTTGAAGAATCGCGTATCCGTCTTTGATGATAACAGATTTTGTTAAATTGATAAGCGAAACATTTGATTCGTTTAACTTTAAAGGCATCATTGGCATGAAAACTTCCAGTGTCTGTCGAACGATGTGACGGGCTTCGATTGCGTGAGCTTTGAGCAGTGAGTGAAAAACTTTGAAGACGACTTCCTGCCACGATTTTTTGTTTGCTAGGCGGGCAATGATGTGAGATAACAATAAATGCCCGTTGTATATTGCAGTTGGATCCCAATAGTTTTTCGAGTGCAATAAGCTCGAATAGCCAAATGTTGTTAGCTGTCAAATTAAAAAAATTATTAAAATACTTAACTGAAGAACTAAAGTTCTGCTTACCTGTCGAATATCTTCTTTTTTATTGCTGTGAATATGAGCTGAAGCTCGCTCAACTAAGAGGCAAGCAAATTGGAGAAGTGCTATCCTGAGTCCGTCATCACTTTCTTTCATCATAAACGGTATAACAACTTTGTTGATGAACACTGAGATTACATTGCTCTCTTCATCTTGCGTTATTCCTCGAATTAATCTGTTTTCTTCACCTTTTTCAAAGCTAATAGCAAAGCTTGGAATTAAAATCATTGTCAAGATTTTAATTTTTAGATCAATTGAAACATTCGGATTTCCAAAGTAATCAACAAACTGGAAAAAGGCACTGCGCTTCCAGTCAACTGTATAGTTCTCACAGACGATGTTGTATAAAAAATCTCGTAAAAACTGAAATTGAGAAGAAAGTATTTATTTCTGATGAATAGATCATAAAACGAAAATGTGTATTAGCCAACGAATTTTCATCAAACAAAGCGCGTTTGTGGTGTAAAGGTCAGCATAGTTGCCTTCCAAGCAGTTGATCCGGGTTCGATTCCCGGCAAACGCACAATCTTTTTTTATATTTATTTATGTTATATTAAAAATTTAGAAGCCGAATTTTTTTTAAAGAAACTATGAAACAAAATTACGAAGAAATTTTTATATGTACGTGATGCCGATACATAAGATCCAAGGTTTAACGAAAATAAAGTTAAATAAATATTGAGAATGTTAATTTTTTTAAAACAATCAGAAACCAAAAAGAAAAAAAAATTGTGCGTTTGCCGGGAATCGAACCCGGATCAACTGCTTGGAAGGCAACTATGCTGACCTTTACACCACAAACGCCTGTTTTCGATGAAAACGAGTTGCGCAAAAGGCGTATATGAAACAGTCTCGGCATTTCTTGTGTTCTATATAAGTTTTTGTTTCACTTTCCATCGACTGCTTTTGATATAAAAATTGATTGTCTTACCTGGAAGTCTGGGACGAATCTCATGTTGAAGACCTTCAGCAAATCGTAGAGCAAGCTTATACTTTCTGGGTTTTTTTCGAAATATCTTAGTAAAATCTTAGCTATCAAGTGCCAAAAATTACAGACTACACTCAATTCGGAGCTCTTGTGTAAATCATTTGTCCAAAGTTGACTTAATGCGTTCACAATTATCATCTGTGTTGGAAGCCATTGATCGTTGAGTTCAATAATCGTATAAACAATTGTGACTGCTTGATGCTTAATTTCAAACTCATCCTTGGCGTTGAATATTGGAATTTGATTGCCGATTCGGAAACCTCCTCTTTCTTTTGAGATAATCTCATACAATCGCGGTCCTCTGTTCTCAATTATGTTCTTAAATGGTGTTCCGTCTTTATGCTTCAGCAAATAAATCATGAAACGATTATATTGTGGATTTGCCATACTTTCATCTGTCATTAAGAAGTTGACGGCATCGTCTGGATAGCGAATTAAAAACTTGAGCAATGGAGTGCGGTAAGGACTTGAGCTTTCAAGCGCGATTCCTTCTTCAGCTGCTAGAACGATTCGTAATAGCAATACGACGTATTTGGACGTTGCAGAAGGAATTTGATGAAAAAGCTCAATGATAGCTGCAATCTTCAGTTCACTTTCTCCCGTCTTGGCGACTTTCAGATAATTTTGGTCCTTATTGAAGGTTACTGAATTTTGCAAGAGCTTTTTAACGATTTCCAATAATTGATCACAAGTTTTTTCCGTGAAAACTTTTGGAAATAACAGACTATAGTAAGAAAGCCGCTTAATGCTGTTGGTCGTCCAGCTCATGTAGTCTCCCAATGAATCCAGAAAAGAATTTTGTATTGGCCAACCAGTTTCAGATTTCTCTTTACACTCTACTGTAAGTCTCTTGAGGCAATCAAATGCTGTATCTTGAAGATTTGGATATGTCTCCATGGCTTTGAATAAAGTCACGAAAGCTTCATCGCAGAAATTTACATTTTTTGTTTTGTCAGTATCGTAATGTTGCTTGTGGTAAATGTAATGCCATGAGACCAGGACTTTCATTGCTGTCTCTCTCAACTCGGGCAACTGCTTTGGATCCTTGTATGCATCATAGCGAATCATTGTGTCATCGTCACATTTAATAATTATCTTTACATCAGTAAGAAATTGAAAGTTTTCAAATTTCAATAACTTAGGCTCTAGCGATGTACAGAAGAAGTTAGCTTCGAGTATTCCAATTTGAGTGTTGAGTGGTTGATGCCGCAAATATGTTTTTGTTGGTGAGAAAACGATCATGTCTGCGAAAAAGTTCTTGAAGGGTTCAAGCAGGGCAGCAACCGAAATTTTCTGAATAGATGCAATTTGTCTTAATGATTTTGTGGCAACTTGTCTGATTACTTTGTGTGAACTTGATGTTTGAAGAACAAACTCGTTAACGATACTTCTATGAACTTTACTAAATTCTTCACCAACGACGGTCCCATCCATTGAACAGCCAATAGATTTGTTCAAAATGAATTCGATATTTTTAGTTGCAAGATCAATTGATCCACTACAAACATCATCTGATAGGTCTCGAATCACGTAGATGTGTGCTTTAATTATAGAGAACAAGTTGTTGAAAAGCCACGGAGTCGACGTTTGTTCGCAGAGATATTTTAAAGCAACACATCCTCCTTTCTTTGCGTACCAAGCATTTTGATAGCACAAATTTATCATTTTCTCGGCTAGATATTGCATCAAAGGAAGGGAACAAGCCCTGTCCTTAGTCCCCATGACATAAGTTGCAGTTCTGATAATAAGGGCCATTACGCTCAGACCGAAAAGGCAAACTTCTTTGTCTTCACTACCCATAATTGCGCAAAGCGCATCAATAATTATTAATGAGTCAGATTGAAGAACTTTACTGTTGAATGGTCCTGCTTGTTGAGCAATCGCAACTAATGTGTATTGTCTTACGCAAGCAACAAAGAAAGGAAGTGCACTTTTCTGAAGATCTTTGTTTGCTGCGGCGATCATCATAGCAGTCAGAGCTATTTCATGAGTTTTCTTTGCTTCGTTTGACTCATTCTGCGTCACAAATGAATTGCAAATTCTTACTTCACTCTCAGTGAATGTTTGATGCGTCAGGAAGTTGTACATCATGCATTTATCATCTGTCAAATTCATCGATGATACGAGGTAAAATCTAATAACCTTCCAGCTCTCATTCAGATAGAAATGCTCAGTTGTTTGATTTTGAAGGGCGTTATAAGCTGATTCAATAACTTTGTGAACTGGAAGCTTCACAGTTTTATCGCAGTAGATAACATTCAAACAAACTGCATTTTCGTCAGTTTTTTGATGATCGAGCATTTGCGGTTCAATTAGCATGTTGCGATTTCCACCGCCAAACTTTCCAAGAATTCTGAAAGCTCCCATTGCTGAGTTGTCGGTATTTCTTAATGTTTTCCATAAGGCTTGCATTAATTCAGCTCTGACGCATTGAATATGGTCGTAGAAAAAATCCGGGAGCAAGTTGTCGACACATAATTCTAAAGTCCTCAACCCCTGCGTTACGAGCATTGGTGATCCATTCAAAGCCGAGACAAGCGGGTCCATTAGCATGGGCAAGAATGGCAAGAGCGATGACAGTCGAACTGGTACAGTTAAGCAAAGTTCTACAAACAAGTCTTTCATGTGCTGCTTGTGACATCCGCTTTGTAATCGATTTAGACCTCCAAGTAAATTTGGCAAAAGAGGCAAAAATTCTTGGTAAAGCATGTCGTAAGTTCCTCCACCAATCGACCTGAACAAGGCACGAAGTAGCAGGAAATAATTGAATGGTTCCTCAGCTCTCATAGCCATTTCCATGGAGTTCAACACAATTTTCTGAAGATAAGGTCGGATCATTGGCTCATTTTCAAGAGCAAACATAGATACGCTGCCAAATATTAATTTGAAGAGCTTCAAATATAAATTTGACCTTTCGATATCTGCAGCTCCAATGTCTTCCATGCGATCGAGAAGATACTCGACCATTACTGATGCAAATAATGGTGATGTTGATCGATACGACAGAAACGTATTGATAATTACTTGAAGGTTTTGATTTTCAATCATTTTCTCGATGAGTAAACCAATTGTTGCAATAAAAATTTCTTGGAAGTTCTGACTCGTCATATTTAAAAATAGACCGCTAAATAATTCCAGCATTTCTTTTTCCTCTCGTTGAACTGCAACATTAGCGGCTGTCTTTCCATTTGACACTGATACAGTATTGATGCGGTAGAGATAAAACGACTCAATTGCCCAGTTGAAAAATTCAATGAAATTTTGAATTTCTTGTGGAGGAAGCATGATAGCAACAGGTTGCGGCAAATTTCCGCAGTCAATGTAGTTGATTCCAAAAGTAATTGTCTTTACACCACTGATGAGAGACTTGATAAGAAGCCGATATTCTGCAAGGTTCAAGTTAGCTGGTGGTGTAAACCCAATGCTCGTTAATTTTGCAATTGTCTCTGGCAGGATGTCGACAGTAACAAAATCTTTAGATGCCGCTTCCGAAATATTTGATTGCTGATTTGATTGAAACTGCTTCCATTTTTGCACTATTACAGGCATTTGAACTTTGGCGATTGTGTGAAATTTTAGAACAAAGACTCTTAGCATGTTCAAAAGTAGTTCTCGTCGACTAGCTGGCATGATAGATTCTCCAAGTTCATTTCTTGGAATTCGAATACAATCAACCAAATTCAAAAGCAATCGAATGCTCATTATTTGTATGGCGGTCGGAAGCGACTCGTCGTGAATATTCTTTGAAAACAAGTAAACAGCTTTTGAAAGAATGTCAAACTTCAGATCCTGGCGTACATGATGAATGAAATCTCCAAGAGTTGACTAAAAAATTAAAAAGTATTTATGAGTTGAGTTTTTATAAAGCAATTTAATTTACTCACATATGCCAAGGGACGGAGAGATTCATGTGTAGTATATCCTCTTCCAAGAAGCAAATCCTCATCAAAGAGTAACTCAATCGATTGCACAAAATGGGTTCGCAAGCTGGTTGCAAGAATGTGACGAGTTGCAACCAAAAGTTCTTTTCTCAAATGAGCCGACTCCTTTAAACAAAGTCGGAGCAATGAAAACATCCCATCAACTAAAGTTTTAGCATGACTTTCAATGATTTCAATTAAACCTCCAGAAAATGTTTTGATCGTGTAAGCGAGAAATGCGAGTGTTTTGATCTGCGCACCCATGAAGTCAACAAACAATTCTTTGTTAAAGTTTTCTAAATTTCGAAATTCACGTCGTGGTTCAAGTGTGATTGTATTCAGAATTGCAGGAAGAAAAGCGACAACGTTATCATGTACATTTTGCTTGTAGCTAAAAAGAATAAGCATCAGTATGGAAACTTTGTCTCTCTTTTCATTTACTTACAGTTGATACATCAATACGAGAATGATCGGAAGTTCTTGGAGAACTTTGAAAGAATTTCGTCCCCGTGGTAGAATCTTGTCAGTCATCGTATAAATATCGTTTATATTGACTGTGTTTGGATCTAGTCGACCGTATCTTGGATCGAATATCTTATCCATGTGATTAGGTAAATTGCAATAAATGTTTTGGATGTAGAGTAAAAAGTCTTTGATCTACAAGAAATATTAAGAATTTTAAGGGAGTTTGAACTTGATCTTTAAATATTTTAAATACCTGAGGATAGAAAGGCGGTCTGTATTGTTTATGAAGGTCTATGATGATTCTCAGACATATCAAAACATTCTCTTCGTTGTCCTCTTTGATCAAATTAAGCGTCAAAATCAAAATGCTGTTTACATGTGGTCTAACAGCGTCTGATACCGGCAAGCGATGGATCATTTCGAGAATTGTTTTTCGAATCTAGTGAATTTTTTTGTTGTTGTAGTTAGGGATCTTGTCATTTTACACTATATTATAATTACCTTTTGACCCGAGCTTTCCGACGAGAATTGGCACGGAGTTTGGCTGAGATAACTGATGAAACCATTTAGATAACACTCAGCTAATGTTCCTTCACAAATTATCGAGTCAAATGACTCACTGATTTCATTCACAACTTTAGCTTTCTGTTCATCCGAAAGATTAGGGTTTTCTAAACTCTTTAACAGTTCCATTTTCAACTTATTTACTTGTTATTTATTTTAATAAATCAATTTATGTTCATGTTATTTTTAGTTTCACCGAAGCTTACTAAGCTCTCAATTTTTTTCAAGCTTTGATTTCCGTTAAAATTTATACTCCTCTCGGACAAAATTTCGTCCCCTCAGAAAAAAACATTTCGCGCACTTAAAAACTCTTTAAAATGATGAAATTCATAGCAAACAGCAGTTAAAGTAAAAGTAACTAAAAAATTCATGTACATAAAGTTACTGTGAAGTGTTTGAGCTATAAATTGATTGAGAAAAGGTCATTTATTCGTAAAAAGTCGTGAAAATAAGAAGCGCGTCAGAACTAAAAAAAAACTTGAGCAAAGTAAATCTAATGAAACAAAAAACATACGATTTGAGGATTTATTATTCATTAGGTTAGTATACACGAGTTACTTAATGTGTGAAAGAGTAGTGTAAATCTAACAAGGATGTTTATTAGTAGCCGCTTCATGTTCCAAATGTTAAATCTTCATTTTCAAAACTCGTCGTCCATTACAGAAAATAAGACAAGGGTTGTATTCATAAATGCTGTGAACCTGCGCAGTAAAAGCTAAAATTTGTAAACAAACAATTGAAAGTGGTACAAATTGAATGTTAAAATATGATTCATGTGATTAATGCCGGAGTGGCGGTCGAAGTGACACAACTTTCAGCTTGCACCTTGATCTGGGTTGATTGTGTGTGAAAGCCGTGTATATACACAACAAGCTCTCAGTGTCGTCTCCGTTTAGCCCATATAATTGATTTATCCAAAAAAAAAAGCAAAATATGCAGAGTATATCTTGACTCTTCGTCAATTTCCGCAGTTATCAAAACGTGCATTCCGAAAATACAGCTTCGATTAGAGAATTTCATTGCTCATTATTAATTTTGACGATTTTTCACGATGTGGAATGCAGGTCGATCATTGATAACAACAACTGCATTTAAACAAGTTACGAATTGTCGGTTCAGCCTGCCGTTACGCATACAAACAAATGAAATCGAAAAAAAAACACCAGAAATCGACAGATGCGTTGTCTTCCGTGCAGGAAGAAGAAGAAGAAACTTACCTCTAAATAAAATATTGAAATTAATTCTTTCTTTCCTGAAAAAGAACAGAAGCGGAAAAAGTTTATTCTTAATATAAAATGGGCATTTGTACATATTCAATATCCTCGCGCGGTCTTTCATGCACTGTTTGTGTTAAATTATATAATTTCAATTGTGACTCAAAAAATTAAATATGTAAATATGAATCATTAAAAAAATCATTCGCGGTACCGATTGCAAAAGGATACGTTTTAAGACATCCGATAAAATGTCTAATTAGACGTAATCAATAGTGTGGAAACAGACCAAAAATGTAGATGTATTCATAAATATTAATTTCTATATCATTTTCCCACATCTCGTTCGCTCTGTTGAGTGCTAAAATGTGACCGCTTTTAAATAAATACCTGCTTATGACGACAAATGACGACTCGCCTTCGACAGGGCGATTCATAGATAAAAATGTTTTTCTTATGAAATCGCCGCATCTACTTTGATGCCTCACATATCAAAAAAAATCACGTTTTTCTGAATTTATTATTCAACCAGTAAAATGAGTTACCTGAATCGTACAATGCGCAAAAAAATGGGCTTAGAATTTAGTTACACTTAGAGTACTTGAAGTTAAATACATTTCTCTTTAAATCGTTTGGTATGAACAGAGATGGTCAACACGACATATAAAGAGCGAAGATTAAATTGAGCCAAAATTCTCAGTAAAATAAAATCAAAGTAAAAAACACAAAACTGAAGTTCGTTTAAATAAAATTATACATAAACATTTTATTTTCTTATTCCTCTTTAAAAATACCGAACCATCGTGCTACCTATACACTCATTTCGCTTCGCTCTTCCCGGTAACTTTTCTTCTTAGCTTCTTTTTCCCTTCTTTTTGGCGTATAACTAATAAAAATGCGCATTTTTTAATACGAGAAGAGTGAGATAGAGGCAGATGCCAATAATGTTAGTTTCATGTCGTTTGCTTAAGTTATTTACAGACATGATGAAGAATAGTATTGCTACTCTGTAATCATAATGAATTAAAATTGCAACGACACCATTTTTATTTGAACTAAGCATTGTTTATACTTTCATATAATATTTGTGTTGTTACCATTAACCTTTTTAATTGTATTTAATTTATTTTTCTAGAGACGTATAAATCGCTGTGAAATGCGAGAAACGTCTGAAGATTCTCCCGAAGTTTGGCAAGAATGGATTTTGGATGCAATTCGAAAGATCAGATCGCAAAAACAACGACCAAGCATTCAAAGAATATGTCAAGCTATCGGGTCACATCACAAATTCCACGAAGACATCGTTGCCGAAAAGTTGGAGCAAGCAGTGGAAGCTGGGGCTGTTATCAAAGTCTACAACAAAGGGCTGCACTCCTACAAATCACCATTGGCGTTAGCACATAAGAAGGTCATAAAGATCGATATCAGCTCGGACATTTCCCGCTTAGTCACGAAGGCTGTGCGAATTTTAGGGGAATGTGATGGCTCT
The DNA here is from genome assembly GCA_033063855.1 of Smittia aterrima. Lineage (NCBI taxonomy): Eukaryota > Metazoa > Arthropoda > Insecta > Diptera > Chironomidae > Smittia > Smittia aterrima. The sequence continues at coordinate 372,595 of CP093831.1, read as the reverse complement.
GCATCGAAGAATATTGAAAATTTTGTTTTGAAAGCCAATAATCTTCAAATTACTGATGGATCCGATTTGAAGACGATTGTGAAGAAAGCTCTAAAGCTTGCTGTCGGAAGTAAAATGCTTCTATGCGATGGGAAATTATACAAACTTGGACCTAACGCGCCAATAACAGCGACAGTGCCCCGTCGTAAGACAACAGGAACGCCATCACCAAGAAAGCGAAAGTCTGATAACAACAACCTCGAAACGACCGCCGAAGATTTTGACGATGAGGACGAAGAAGACGATGCAATGGATACATCTGGGGCCTATGATGAGAAATTAGTGAAACCAAAGGTGACTATCAAATGATTTAAAATGCAATCGACCATATTTAATCTTCTAAATTTTAAGGTTGAATCGAGTCGACAAGAAAAAAATAATCAACAAACGCCTGTATGTTTACAATGTCTCGGAACAGAGTTGAAGAATCCTCAAAACCTAGCTGAGCCATTAGTTGCTTGCAATAGCTGTCGGACAAATCATCTGCACCCGTCATGCACTAAATCTGCCATTAAATCTAAAGTACCGTCTATCAACTTAGCAACCTATCTAAGTAATGGCAACAAGTGGTTCTGTTTAGAGTGTCGAAATTGCATTGATTGTTCATCTTCAGAAAAAGAACCATTTGTGATTTCATGCAGTGAATGTCATAAATGTCTCCATATATCATGTAGCTCACAGTCGATCGATAAAAAATTTAAAGGTCCTTGGAAGTAAGTTTGTTTACATAACGAATTATTTTCTTGTGACTAATGTGACTTTCTCATTCAATTTCAGATGTTTAAAATGTAGCGCGGGAAAGATTAAACCGGAAAAGTCTGATGAAACTCCGATAAAAATCTCGGAGCCTTCAAGCTCGAAGTTGACTAAGCTCCAAGAAGACAAAAAGAGAAGAAAGTATGTACAAAGAAATTTATGTAATAACTTTATTTTTAATGTGAATTTTCCTCTTCAGAATATCAACTCCAACGGTGGATGAAACAACTCCGAAACCTCACAAGAATCCGGTAGGACGTCCCCGTATCCATCCAATTAAAACTCCAAACTCACGGACATCAACGAAGCAACCGCTTTCAACACCACTCGTTGCAGATACAGAAGAAAGCGAAGATAACGATGAAATTGATATGCCTGGTAAAAAAACAAAAGCAACCCCTAGAAATAATCAAAAATCTCTCAATAGTTTGCCATCAAATAAGCATAGTAATTACAATAACATTATGCTTATAAAAAATGAGCAAATAGTCTCAAATTCGAGCAGTTTGAAACAATTGAAAGCGCAAAATCGTTTAGCTAGTTCTCCCAATTCTAAAGCATTAACGCCTATTTCAAATCAAGAGTTGCTCTTCGAAGGATCTTCGGATCTCCACATGTCTTCAACCGCGGAACGTCAGCAACAAAATCCTTCTCTGGGTGTGTCAGACCGCATGTCAAAGGAAAAACAAAAGTTTTTCCGGTTTTCTGTGTTCAATAGCGAACGCAAGTCAAAATCTGTTGAAGACAGCAAAGAAAAAAGTTCTCTTAACAAAAGTAAAACTAAAAATAATCATATAGTCGCGTCGAAAGGTGAAGCCGATAGTTTTGATAAATACAAATTCGCGACAAGCAGCGAGAGTGAAAATGAATGCTTCAACAATGTGATCTGTGATAAAATGAACAATGCGAAGAGCAAATCGTTAAATACTCAATCGAGGAAAGTGATTCCGAGATCGGGCACGAAATTAAAAGGGAAACTGAAAACTGAAAAGAGGAAACAGAAAACAACAACTTCTGATTCCTCTTGCTGCTCGAGTGATGGCGACGAAAGTGGATCTTCTAGTGATACCTCAACATCATCCAGCAGCTCCTCAACTTCTTCATCAGGTTCTAGTTCATCTGCTATTAGCTCATGTGCGCCTCCAGTCGAAGAAGGTCAGAATAATCTGGCTAAAGCTAGTCTAGCAAACAAAGCTGAGTCAATAAATACGATGAATGTCTTCGCTTGCATCAACAGTCGTGAGCTATCGAGTCAAACGAAGCAACCGCCATACTGTTGGACCTCAATGCCTTTTTCGAAAAGCCAGCAGTCAGATTCGCTCTTTAAAAAGCAATCAACAAAATCGAAATCTTTCGGTGTAAGCGGCAAATTTGACAACGAGGTTTGGGGATTCGCAGCAGAAGCCAAAAAATCACTAAACATTTTTACAAACTCTGACAGTGAAAGTCGCACTCATCATGCGAGTAACTTTTCGGGAACTGAAAGTGACTGTCGAATGTCACTTTTATCGTTAAGTAGTACGATCGCGCGTAATAGAATAAGTCGAGGTAGTCGGGATATCGAATCATCCAGATTCACTCAAAAGTTGCCTTTACTTGTCACAAAAAAAAATCGGAATGCCACAAATTCAGCGAGCGATTATTTGCTGTCCAACAGAAGAACAACAACCCTTATGCGTAACAATACGATAATGTCTAGTGATGATGATGCCAAGCAGCTCTCGCCCAGTAAACTCGTTCGTAAAGCAGTAAATTACAAAAAATTCGATAACAATACGCTGAACAATAAAAAATTAATAATGGACAAAAGTCTGAACGGTGCAAAATATGGATGCGATGATCGGCCAGTTAAACAGCTGACCAGCGCTGCCGAACAAATATCCAATCTTCAATCTCAACCGCCATACAACAACAATACAAATAATCAGTCCGATATTGGTAAGAAGCTCTAGAGGAGACTTCCCTAGTGACCAACTAGGAAAAAAGTCAAAAAATTGATATTCCGCCAGTTTTCAAGGCCAGATTTACTTGACTAATTTATTATTGACCACTGTAAACCTGACTTTTTTTCTTTTGGTTGCTAGGGTTAAAGTTAGTAAAAGATATTTCCAAATAACTTATTAATCAGCATCCGACCAAGAGAGATCTGAAAAGTTCCATTGAATTTTAACAATTTTGTTGTTGATCAAAAATAAGCCGATTTTGAAAAAACTGATAAGCGTCGCGCGATTTAAAAAGTGAAAATTACGGATTGGAGCATGAGACTATATTTCTGCCATAATAATATGTTGATGTCATTTAAGTGGTGTGTGGTGTAACATTGAGGTCATATCTTAATTTCTCTTATTATTAAAAATCCTTTATTTTATTTCTATCGCATTGTTGATATTTTAAGTTGCCATTTACAAATCAATGAAACTATGGTCACCTTGCTTTAAATATGCACTCGACCATGCCGAGAAATTTTTATTAATTTTTTTTGTACTACAGGTACTATACATGTAGTTTTGTTGATTCAATTACACTTGATTTAGCATCGCCATTTCCCTCATAAAAAATTACGACAAGGAACGAAGACTAGTATCATAATATCTTCTTTCCTTGATTCGTGATAATGGATACTATGATTGAATATTAACCCGAATGAAGATGTTGAGTATGGCGGTTGGAGGATAAACTTATTTTTGTTGCCCAATCACTCTCCCTCGAAACGGGCTTGTGATCGCTGTTTATTCTGCTTTTTAAAAAATTTGGTTTCGGCTGTTGCCTTTGAAACTTTAAAATTTATGATTTTTTCAGGAATCGAAAAATGAAAGACACACAAGACCAAAGAGGAGTCACGAGTGATAAGAATTGATCTAAAAAAGTGAAATAATGATCAGAACAAGATGAAGAACTTTACTATCGGTCTGACTAACCCATTTAGAGAATTTTGTTGCTGGTGGTATTTTTAGATGGAGTTTTTTCAAAAAAAAAAGAAGATAATTTGAGATTGGCTAAAATGTTAGCCTCCTGCGCCATTTTTGAGATATTTTTGATAATCAAATTTTTGCATGCTCGACATCCTAATCGATAATATCAACTCTGACTTCTGCTTTAATTCCTCATTTCTCATTTTATTGTATCTTATTAACAGACAAAATTCCCTTACCTTCCTTCTCGACTCTTGTAACGGATAAGACCGAAATTTTCTCACACACCACTTGAAAACATCTATTTTATTTTAATCCAAATATTAATTTCTTTCGATTGAAGTTTGATCAAAAATATTGGCAAAACAACGACAAAATTGTTATATCAATGAATATTTTATATTTACAACACAATTGTTTTGCATTGAAATGAATTTAAATTAATCTTTCTTGTATTATTTAATAGAGAAACCACCATTGCCGCCAGGAGTTTTGCAAAAAGATGCTGACTTGTATAAGGAAGTTCGAGAAAAGGCAGCAAAGCAATTAGCCGCCGTCACGAAACCTAATCTGGCGAACTCTCCCTCGAAGCTGAGTCCAGCAACATCACAGATGGTGGAACAAGAACGATGTCCTGCGGCTATTGAATTCGGTCGTCACGAAATAGAAACCTGGTACTCTAGTCCATTTCCACAAGAATATGCAAGGTTCGTGTTCCCTGTCACAATCTCAACAGTATTTTAAATTTCTTCTCGTTTTAGATTACCTAAGCTTTTTCTCTGCGAATTCTGCTTAAAGTATACTAAAAGTAAGCTCGTATTAGACCGTCACCTCAACAAATGCACATGGCGAAATCCTCCGGGAACTGAAATCTATCGTTGTGGCGAAATATCAGTATTTGAAGTCGACGGAAATGCCAACAAAATCTACTGTCAAAATCTCTGCCTACTAGCAAAGCTCTTTCTTGATCACAAAACTTTGTATTATGACGTTGAGCCGTTTCTCTTCTATGTCATGGCAAAGAGTGATCGCAAAGGATATCATCTGGTTGGATATTTTTCTAAAGAGAAACATTGTCAGCAAAAGTACAACGTGTCATGCATTATGACGATGCCTAATTATCAACGACAAGGATTCGGTAGATTTTTAATTGACTTCAGTTATTTACTGTCGAGAACCGAAGGTACTCCTGGTACTCCTGAAAAACCTCTGTCAGATCTTGGTCGTGTTTCTTATCACGCATACTGGAAATCAATTGTTTTGGAATATCTTCACAACAATCGAAGCGGTCCTGTTTCTATCAGTTCAATTTCCAATGCCACTGGCCTACAACATCAGGATATTGCTCAAGCATTTCATCTTTTGGGATTTTTGAAATGCCGAGAAAACGGTGGCGACAACTACAATGCAATGCTTTGTGTAGACTGGAGCAAAGTCGATAGTTACATCGAGCGTGCAAGCAAATCGAAAACTAGAATCAAAATAGATCCGGAATGCTTGAGATGGACTCCTTTACTGATTTCGTATCAGCCTCTCGTTAGAGAATCTGACACAGAAAGTCAACTGAACGATTCAACTGTGAGTGCATCTGATATTTTGCCACAAACCGAGAAGAAAATGTCGGTAGTCGAAGCTCTACAAAGCTCGAACATCAGTGAAGTGCGTGTGATAAAACGTAAAAAGAAAAATTCAGCTGCACTAAAACAAGCAATGCTAAGAGAACAACTTGAGCTTGTTAGGGCTCGTGTAGACGCTGATAATCAAAACTCGATTGAAGAGTCGCCACAAGAGAATTCAAACGCCAAAGCTCCTCTTCACGAAACCCCATTATTAACTACGGGTCGTCGAAAGATGAGACCTAGCCGATTTAGCGAAGCCATTTTAGAGGAACTGAAATCGACGTCTTCTCCTATGGAAACTGATTCACCGCGAAGAGGTAGAAAACGAAAGCATCCTTTACCAACAGATGAAACAATCGAAATGGAACCTCTCTCACCAAGCCTAGATGACACACCTATCGGAAAACGAAGAAAGAATACGAGACAATCTAAATATTTAGATGATTCTGAAATTGCAGAAGAGAATTCTGTTATTGAAACTCCGAAAAAGTCACCAAAGAAACATCAATTGATCGATAACTCTAGTGTCGAGTCAGACTCCAAATCAGAAGACAACCCATTACGTTCCAAGCGAGCTAGCAGCCGAAACATCCAATCTCGACGATCAAATCTAACGTCACCGACTTTAAGCGAAGACTTGATTCTTCCAAGTTCGCAAACGCCTGTAAAACGAAGAGGAAGACCATCATTGGCCGATAATCAAATGTCTGACGACAGTTCTAAAGCTAGTGAGAGTCCTAAGCAAAAACAAAATCTGCTTAAGAGAATGATGCAAAACAATACCAAAAAACTTCTTAGTCCAGAGCCATCGCCAAGCACAAATCAAAGAGGCCGTAAAAAGAAATCCTTTAGGAAGTCTGAGAAAAACAGCGGCGTCAGTAGCGATGATCAAAGCTCATGCACGAAAAAACAAATGACTTTACTTGACATGTTCAAAACTAAAGCTGTTAAGAAGACTCAAGAAGCAATACCAGAAAATTCTCTCGAATTAGCAACAGGGTCTGATAGAAAATTATCTGTTGAACTAAAGGAAGACGATAAACAATCAAAACCAAATGAAAAGAGAAAGTCGATAGAACGTGAAATATCAAAAGTCAAGGAAAATATAAATTCTCCTGAAGATGTTGAGAAGGAACCGAAGAAAATAAAGGCAAAGGAGAAGTTAAGCTTCAAGCATAAGCCTTTGCAACTAAGTGAATCTTCATCAGAATCATCGGTAGAAGCTGACGACGAGATGGAGGACGACAAAAGATCAAAACTTCCGGTACCTCCTAAAAAAGATGAAGCGATCAAATCGAAGTTTAATAAACACACAAGTAAAGGACCATCTAGCGAAAGTAGTTCCAAATCAAGTAATGAGGAAATCAAAGCACATGAATCATCAAAAGACATTGCAGCAGAATCCAACACTGCTTTGCCACCGAAGAAAATGCGCGGAAAAGCTTTTCGATCTGCTGATCGTTCTCCGAGTAAGGAACAACAACGTTTGAGTGTTGAAGAGCAACTACGCAAAGAGAATGCTATCATGAGGTGCGCGGTAAAAATTGAAAAGCTCCCAGCAGATTTTCGTGAAAGGCATATAAATAATACAAATGTTAAGGAAAGTGAGAAAAATGTTGAAAGCAAAAGCACAAATGCAAGTAAAAGTTCATCTCCTGTACAAAGTACAAGCAGCAGCTCAACCACACCATCTAAGTCTGATGCTCCTCCGAAAGAAATTAAGAACTATCAAGAAGCGAAAATTTCATCAAAGAAACATATTTTACTTGAAAGCGCCAATAACAGCAAACATAAAGCATCTTCGACACCATCAGCAACAAGCTCCGCAAGTTGTTCACTACTTTCGAAAGAGAAAGAAGTGTCAGAGAAATCCGATGAGAAAAGAAATCCTGAACCTACTTCGGAAGAGGTTAAGAAACAACGAGAATCGCCACCAATGGTCACAATTCCTAATGACATTAAGATCCCCGACAAAGAAACTGAAAAAACTGAGAAGAACTCAGCAACGGTTCCTGTAAAAAAGTCTTTCAAGCGCAATCAATCGGTCAATGAAATACGAATCGATCAAAAAATTGAGCAAATTTCTGTGATAACTGGACACAAACAGCTTGAAAACAATACAGCTTCTGATGTATCTGCGAAAAAGACATGGGAGTCACCCAAACAAGAGGCGTTAGAAACCAAATCAACCGAAACACTTGTTGACCATAGAAAATCCTCAGAGATTGCGCAAAGTGTACTAAAGATGAACGAAAACCATAAGATCATCAATGATATCGATTGTATCAGCAGGCCAAATGTTATTGTCGACACTAAGCAATCAAAGACAGATAGTAAATCAAGTTCTAGTGACGAAAGTTCAATTTCGAAGAACGAAAAACTTGCTCAAAAACCTGTTGAGGCTTTAATTCCCGAGGTCATTGCTGATACAAATCAATCTGAGAAGAGTGTCATCAAACATAAAAGTGAAATGATTGAGAAAATTGAAGAGGAACGAAAGAATGAACATTCATCAAAAAACGACAACCCTTCGGATGCTCCGGTGAAGGAACAGCAACAGCAGCAGCAAATGAATTCTGAGTCTTTGGCAAAAAATGCTTCGGAAATGTCCAGAACTGATGAGAAAAATTCTCAAAAGCATAATTCCGATATTTCAAAAACCATTGAATCAAAAAGCTCCGAGTTAAAGCGAAAGGATTCGAAAGACAAAACAACGAGCGTTTTAGTTGATGGAGCAAAAAACTGTTCACGGACTACGGAAACCAAACGAGCGTCAATTGATGAATATTCGAACAATCCACAATACAATAATGCTGCTCAAATTAGCGATACCGCCTCGACTTCAGGAACCTCAAGCCAGCAGACAAAAAAGGCTGAACCACAGACATCATTCAAAAAAGAAAAGCAAGCGAATCAACAAAGTCTGCAGACCGGTTCAAAAAACTCCTACAACGATTCATCGAAGTTTCATCACGAATCTTCAACAAATAAGCAGCAACAGGCTCAATATCATCAGCCTTCGACTTCCCTTATGAACATGCAGTCGTCTGTTAATAGCGCTGCAACAAATCAGCCTTTGTTGAAAAATGATAAAAATCCATCATCAATACCATCGAATTCAAAGCACACTTCCTCAATAGATATTCACAACAAAATGCAATATCCTTCGATGAATCAGTTTGCAAATTATTCTTCGCATACCCCATACTGGCCCCCGATGGAACCTTCCTTCTACGGCTACAATATTCAGCATCTCGATCCAGCTAATTCGAAGTCTCCAAATAAATATCAATTAGAACTCGCTACTTCTATGGCCTACAACGCTAATTTAAATCATCACAATCTTTATTCGAACGCCTACACACAATATCAACAAGATTATCAGCACAACTATCAAAATCACCTACAACAACAACAACCTGGTCACATGCAACAGCAGAATATGTATAACAACGCTGGAGTAACAAATGTGGCAACAGCACCTCCAGCTGCCAAAGATAAGAAGAGTGAGAAAAAGTCTGATAAACATAAATCGAAGGCTAGCGAAGAGCTGAAACGAGATCACCAATTCCAAGAACATCTACAGTACGATCCGAACAGTTGCGCGGCTGCTAAACAACAGCAACAAGCTAATAACTACAACACCTCGAATCAAAAACCAATTAAGCAAAAATCAGAAAAAATAGTTGACAATAGCTGTATGCTTAGTGCAAAACAAACTGCGCCGTCGCAGAACTCCACTTGCCATATGAATATTCAACAACAATTGCATCATCAAGCAACTGCACAACATCAACAAATGACAAAAGGTAACAACCTAAATAATTCTCTCATGGCTACTTCGCTCAACAAAAGTTACGCAAATGATGATCAGCTACAACAGCAACAGCATATCGACAATACAATGATGAGCCATCAACCGACCCCTCCATCGTCTTCTGGCGATATTCAATCGATGGGCGTTTACACACCTGATTCAACTACAAATTCTGTTCATAGTTTGCATCACTATGGGCAGTGCGATCTTGACGTAAACCAACTTGAATTAGAATCTCCAGCAAGCATAGCCAGTGATATGGCTTCTCAAAATTCAGTTGAAAGCATCCGATCTCCTAGTGTTTTGCCTCAGCAGATGAATCAGTATAGCGATTGTTCTATGCAGCAGCAGCCTCAAGGTATGCCAACTCATATGAACATCACTTCTCCCCATGTTCCATCTTCAAGCCCACAACATCAAATCGTAAATAATCAAACAAACCAAGCTCCACCTCAAGTGATGAATCAACAAACAGTTTCAACCAACAATCGAAAATTAAGTCAAATGGGTCGTAATGCTAATAGTAATGCTGCTAGTAACGGACCAGCCAGATCAGCAACACCGAAGATCTCACGAAACACAGCAACGCCTGGTCTTCAACAACAGCAAGCACGACATCGAGCAACTCCGCCAATCCATGCGAATCAACCAATGGCCAGTCCCGTACAACAGCACCTTCAACATCAGAACTTGAATCATCAACAACTTCAACACCTTCAAATTCAACAAATGCAGCAAACATATCACCATCAGGGTATGCATCAATCGAATTATTTGTCTCCACAAATGGGAAATACTGGTGTTAGCAACGCAAACTACGCTCAAGCACAGTCACCCAACTATGGTACTGGTGGTCAGACTACAGGAGTAATTGCCCAACATCGATCGATGTCGTCAAATCCTCATCCCAACTTGCCAATTCAAAACTCGTTACCTAGCCCATCTCAGCGACTTGGTCCCTCTCCATCTTGCGCTGTCTCATCATCGAATAATAATTACTATTCACACGGGCAGCAATCTTCGCACACGACTGGTCCGATATCCATTCCCACGCCATCTGCAACTCCAACTCCTCAAATGGATCAGCAAAGCGTAAATTGCCAGCAACAGAATCAGCTGAACATGGGCAATGTTTCGAGCTTAACAAAATTACAGCAGCTAGCGAGCTTGGACAACAATCCACAACAGATTTGTAACACACCTCCAAGTGTTGTTGTGACGCCTCCCCCTCATCCTCATGTATCTATGAGCCCTGCTCCGCATCTACTAAATCAAAACAGGAGCATATCAACGCCTCCAGTTGGTTTTCAGTATAAGATATATGGAAACATGAACGTTCCGCCTTCAATCGGACAAAATACTGGTCGCAATGCGAGAACACCAGCCCCTCCGTCAGTTCAACATATGTCAGCTGGTCCGCCGAGTCGTCCAAATGTAACGATAAGTTCTATGATGCAATATGGTTATAGAATGTCTGGTCAACAAACATCTGGTTATATAGCAAATCCTGGCTTTATCAATAATGCTACTGGTCAGATTCCAGTTATGCAGTCACAGTACCAAGATCCAAGCGCAATCCAACGTGCTCAACAGAATTCAATGTATTACAATCCATATGCTCTATCGCCACTCAACAGCACTCCGATGCGAAGATAGGACTGCGATACAGACAGCGAATAAATGGTGTGTAAGTCGACAGCCTGCGCGGAGAAACACAAGTGTCCTTTATCCACAATGAATATGTCCTTTAATGTCTGCGCAAAAAAAAACGAATTGCGTCATTTTCCTGAATACATTATGCTTTTAGTTAAGTTTAAGTTAGTAAGAAATGCAGCAATTTGTTCATCATTCTCATAGAGTCTCCCAAAATATTCGTCGCAATCCTAGTTTTGTACGAGAAATTAAACTGAAAGCCACAAGATTCCATCTTTATTTCAAAAGAACTTTGAAAGTTCCTTTTTCTCTTACTAAGCTACGAATGTTACTTTTAGGGAATTACGTTGAAATATTAATTTAAAACTTTTTTTTGTTATCCATTGCGTTTTTTAAATTATCTTGTTTTGACTTATTTTTTTAATAAACTGGAGAAACAATGGAGAGAATGCAAAAAAAAAAAGATTTTCTCTACGAATCAACATACTTTTAAGAGAACTAACATAATTTGAAGCTGTAAATAATTATAAACGGTAATGAAGAAATATTCAACTCAATGAATATTTAAGGATGTTATTTTATTGACGATTCATAAAAAATGTGACCCAGAGAAATCAATAAACGCTAATCATTTTAAAATTTGAAAGAATCTTATAATTAAACTGCATCAAGTTTTTCTTCTGCAGGTGGTGTTCGGAAATATGAGTTACTTGCATAATATTCTTTAATGTATTCGCCGCCCATTTCGTTGTAGTCATCTTTTGAGATAGAAAACTGCTGTAAATTACTTGCATTCACAGCAAATTTTCTAGCTCCATTCCAAGCATCAAGAGATGGATCTTTTGCCAGCTTTAAACAGTAGTTACTTTGGAATGGACGCATTTCCATTAGTTCTTTGTCCAATCGTTCGCGCAATCCAGGTATTTTGGCGACTCCTCCTGTTAAGAACAGATTATCAACTAATCGCTGTTGATCGGCTGACGAAAAAAGTTTAAGAACATAATCGATCGTCTCTGCCAGCCCTGCTTCTCCAATTCCAATCATGCTTGGTTGAAATAGAACTTCAGTGGCTCTAATAGCTTCCACTCCGAAATGTAACTAAAATAAATGAAATACGTTACTAAGAAATTTTAAAACGTTTCAAGATAAAATTGGTCCCCTCAGTTTGTTTATAGAATAATTTGCGATTGAAATGTTTTCTCAAAGAATATTATCTCGACTATCCTTCGGCAATACAAGAAAACTTCTGAATATAGTGAGACGATCTCAATCAGGCACAAGCTCGTATGATGGAGATGGGAAGACTAGTGTTTCAATTCTAAACAAGGAAGTCGATTCAGGCATCATGATAAATGCTTTCAGTCAAATGGGATTTCGGCTTAATAACGGAATGATGGTCATTGGTCCGTGCGCAATATTTCCAAGGTAAGTTGTGAAAAATAAGGTTTTTAATGTTGCAATATTTGAATTGAAATTTTAGAACTATCATGGCATGGAATGTTAAAAGCTTTGAAGAAATCAACGAAAAGTCTTTAAGTTTGTTTTGCGTTCTGGAGCCAAAAATCGACGTCTTAGTAATCGGAACAGGTGACAATGTAATTAGTCCGAAATTCTCAGCCGATATAATGAAGTTTATGAAAAAGCACAACATCAATGTGGAAATTTTGCCAACCGAACAAGCCTGTACTACATTTAATTTTCTTAACGGTGAAGGACGAATGGTTGGAGGAGCATTGCTTCCACCGACCTTGCTTTCAGTTAGCGAGAGCGACTACGTCAGATATCAGTTGGATCGAAATAATGTATTGCAAGTTGAAGATTAACTGAGAGTTGTAAGCCGATTTAGTAAATAAAATTATCAAACTTACTTGATGATATTCGGCCATTCCCATTTTCAGCTGAGGTTCATCATTGTCATTTAGGAAAGGATCGTGATGTCTTAAAATATCGTCGTATTCCAAAAGCTTCTCGTTCTCAACTTCGCTGTCACTATCCTGTTCTCGACTTATTACCTTGTAAACATCCCAATCTTCGTCTCTCGAACCAAAATCATCATCCTTTCCTTTCTCCTTTCCTGCAAGCTTCGAAATAATCCTCATTCGCTCTTGAGCTGCAGCAGTTCGTCGCTTTGCCAGATCAGATCTACGTTGCTTTCTTATTTGCTTTTTCTCGAGAATGGCATTTTTCTTATCACGAACATCGACAAGCCACTCTTCCATGTTTTTGTTAGCTGGAGGTTGTGGAATCATAATTGGTTTCTCCTCAACTATTATACCGGACTCAACTGCAATCATTTTTTGTTTGATCTTTTCAATACGAGTTCTTGTTACGACTATTAATTTTTCTAGTTCTTCGTAAGTGGTCAAATTGAACTCTTTTAAACCCATTTCAAATTCTTCCTCGTCTTCATCATCATCATAAGATTCTTTGATTTCCTCCAATCGTTGAAGTTGATCTATATCCTCAACAAGTTTTTCCTCTCGTTTACGCGCGTTGATCTCAGCAAGTCTTCGTGACATTTCTTTTCTCTTCTCAGTCTTCTGCTCAGTTGTTAAGGTTGGTGCTGCAACAACTTGACTGAATGGAAGTTGGATCTTCTTGATTGTTTTTTCGTAATAATCATGTGACGCCCAAAGCTTCAAGGAGTCTTTGTAGTCATAAGCGATCGAGCAGTGGTTATGCAACAACTCCTCAACCCGGCTAAGAGTAATGTTATTGACATGAACCGGATATTTCAACTGCAACAATCTGTGCATGTAAGTGATCATATGGAAACCTCCTACATTCATCCGTCTAATTTTATCCGAAATATGCTTGCCATCTACGTAAGGGATGACGTGAGTTGTTGTATACCCAATCGAGATAATTAATCCAGTTCCCCCAGCAGAATGATCATTAAAACTGAAGCTAAACAGCGAGTCAACGCCATAGCAAACCGACGGTACGGAATAACATTCGAATAAGAGTTCCGACATCACTAAAAAAAGGAATTGTTGAAGAATAATTGAATTTGATAAGAAGCGAATACTAACAAGAGCGGCAATAATTAGGATTGACCATAGCTTCTGTTAAAAGTATTGGATGGTTGACGGCTCCTTTCGTATTGATTCCAAGATGCGTGAATATGTAGTCAAAGATTTGTTCCTAAAATCAGCGATGTGTAAATATTCTTGACTTCTTCAACTAAAGCAAGTAAATAATTTTCTTACCTGTAGAAAGTAGTGAGTGATTATATTTCGATCAAACTGAGTCCGTAATTGAAATCGCATTGTCTCGATGTTAATGATATCGTTTCCAATTAAAACTTGTTGTTGAATATTTTGTGATTCTTCTTTCGTTTCCTTCTTATTTCGATCTTTGCGTGGTTTGGCCACCAAGTTTCTGAATGTGAATTGCGGTTTTTTGTTATTTGCAAATCCGACGCGACATTGATAGGAACCATTGTCAATAACCAGAGGAACTTTTTGCTCTCTTGAGGTATAGTCGCAAACAATATCTGGGACAGTTTTATTGTCCTTTAAAATAAGAATTTTATCATCAAACTCCATTTCTATTTACTTCACAAAAATCGTTGAAGTCGAGTAGACAAAATCTGTTACCGAGAAGACAAAATCTAGGGCGTCAAGAAGAACTTTCGCTCATCGATTATTTCATTTTAATTTAGTTTGCAGCTAGAGCTCTAAAAGATAACTAGTTAAAAGTGAAAGTAAATAATGTCTGACTCGGAACAAAGCAATGCTTCCGAGCAATCCGCAGGTTCAGATGCAGAATCTGTAAATTCAGGATCGAGGTAAACAATATTTCGCTTCATTCATTTTTCTTTTTGAAAATTAAAATTTTATTATTTAGATCACGTTCGGTGTCTCGTTCTCGCTCTCGCAGTCGTTCTAAATCAGGATCTGATTCCGATGCAGGTGTCAAGCGCAACAAGAAACACAAGGAGAAAGGAAGCAAAAAACGAAGAGCTGACGAAGAAGAGGTCGAGGATGAACAAGTAATTACTTTAGATGTCACATTTTATCCCGGAAACTTATTAACTTATTCTGTTTCAGGAACCAGAGGACGCTGAAGATGTTGATTCAGAAGAATTCGAAGATGAAGAGGATTACGATGATCGTCCTCGAAAACGCAAGAAGAAGGCTAATGATAGGTTTGTCTTCAAAAATATTGATTTTAATTGCTTTAACAAAAATTATATTGGATTTTAGATATCGTGATTTTATTATTGAAGAAGCTGAAGTAGATTCAGATGTAGATGAAGATGACGAATATGAAGACGCTGTTGGAGAAATTGGAATTGTTGGTAACGAAGTCGAAGAATCTGGTCAGACAGCTCGAGAGATTGAAAATCGTCGACGAATGGTTATGCTTTGGGAGTAAGTTCTTGACATTTCATTTGAAAAAATAAACAAACATTACATTTTTTGACAATTTCAGCAATCAAAAAGAAGAGGAAATTGAAAAACTTTTGCGTAAGAAATATGCCGACAGCGAACATCAAGCCAGAAGTCACTTTGGTGACGGTGGTGAGGAAATGTCCGATGAAATCACGCAACAAACACTTTTGCCCGGTATCAAAGATCCTAATTTATGGATGGTAAAGTGTCGTATTGGCGAGGAAAATGCAACAGTGTTGCTCTTGATGAGAAAGTTTTTGACTTATGCAAATACTGATGAGCCACTGCAAATCAAATCTGTCGTAGCACCGAAAGGAGTCAAGGGATACATCTACGTAGAAGCATTCAAACAAACTCACGTTAAAGCAGCAATAACCAACGTCGGAAACTTACGTATGGGGATATGGAAGCAAGAAATGGTTCCCATCAAGGAGATGACAGACGTATTGAAAGTCGTAAGCGAACAGACAGGATTGAAGAAAAAGCAGTGGGTTCGGTTGA
Organism: Smittia aterrima; assembly: GCA_033063855.1. Lineage (NCBI taxonomy): Eukaryota > Metazoa > Arthropoda > Insecta > Diptera > Chironomidae > Smittia > Smittia aterrima. The sequence continues at coordinate 356,901 of CP093831.1, read as the reverse complement.
AGCGCGGCTTGTACAAGGATGATATCGCACAAGTTGATTTTGTTGATTTAGCTCAGAATCAGGTTCACTTGAAACTTTTACCTCGAATCGACTATACAAGAATGCGAGGAGCTCTTAAGACAAAACTTTCAGAAGCTGAAGAGTTTAAGCGCAAGAAAAAGCGACGACCGGCTGCAAAACCTTTTGATCAAGAAGCTATCCGAGCTATCGGAGGAGAAATTACTTCAGATGGTGACTTCTTGGTTTTCGAGGGTAATAGATACTCTCGTAAAGGTTTTCTTTACAAGAACTTCACAATGTCAGCGATCCTTGCCGAAGGTGTCCGACCTACACTGGCTGAACTTGAAAGATTCGAAGAGCAACCCGAAGAAATCAACATTGAATTGGCAGTTTCTCCAAAAGATGATCCATCGAGCACACATTCATTTTCGATGGGTGACAATGTTGAAGTTTGTTCTGGTGACTTGGAAAACTTGCAAGCTACAATCATCGCAATCGACGGCACAATGATCACAGTTATGCCGAAACATCAAGATTTGAAGGATCCCTTAATCTTCAAAGCAAACGAATTGCGAAAATATTTCAAGACAGGAGATCATGCAAAAGTTCTTGGAGGTCGCTACGAAGGTGAAACTGGATTAATAGTTCGTGTAGAAGCATCTCGTGTAGTATTGGTGTCAGACCTTTCCATGTAAGTTATTTCTCATTGTATCATAGTCGCTGGTGTCTATCTCATATTTTCATATCGTTTTAGGCACGAGTTAGAAGTGTTGCCGCGTGATCTTCAACTTTGCTCTGATATGGCCACCGGCGTGGACTCTCTAGGACAATATCAATGGGGAGATTTGGTTCAATTGGATGCTCAAACAGTCGGAGTCATTGTCAGACTTGAACGAGAGAACTTCCATGTATTGAGTATGCATGGAAAAGTCATCGAATGCAAGCCAACAGCTCTGCAGAAGAAACGCGAAAACTTTAATGCTGTTGCTCTAGATTGGGAACAAAACCAGTTAAGACGAAAGGATATTGTCAAAGTTATTGAAGGACCACACACAGTGAGTTTTTCAATCAGTGAATAGTTTTAAAAAGTAATATTTTTTGCTTGTAGGGACGTGATGGAGAAATCAAACATCTTTATAGAAACTTGGCTTTCTTATATTCACGAATGTATACCGAGAATGGAGGAATTTTCGTTTGCAAGACGCGTCATTTGAGACTCGCTGGAGGAAATAAGGTAGAAAACAAAAATATTCTTAAAATCGACGTTTATTTCAATTATCATTTGATTTTAGACAACTCCAAGCACAATGACAGCTCCAGGAGTATTCGGTTTCATGTCTCCTCAAATTCAATCTCCAATGCATCCATCAGGCGGGGGAAATCGCGGTGGTGGTCGCGGGGGATTTAATCGCGGCTTCGGTTCAGGAGGTAATCGAGGAGGAGGTCGTTCTGGAGTATCGAGAGATCGCGAAATTCTCGGAAAAACAATCAAAATCACTGGAGGTCCCTATAAAGGCGCCGTTGGAATCATTAAAGATGCTACTGAAAGCACAGCTCGTGTTGAACTTCACTCTTCGTGTCAAACAATTTCCGTAGACCGCAACCATATTGCCGTCGTTGGAGCTCCAGCCAAGGATGGAAGCATCTCTTCGTTCCGTACACCAAATCGTACTCCTGGATACGGCTCTCAAACTCCTCAATATCATGCAGGAAGTAAGACGCCACTTCATGGCAATCAAACTCCACAGTACGATCTTGGCAGTAGAACTGTAAGTAAAATTCGCTTCTCGCAAGGACATAAAGTAATCATATTTTTTTAGCCTTATGGTGGAATGACGCCGTCTCAAGATGGATCGATGACTCCGAGAAACGATGCATGGAATCCAGCTATAACAAATACGCCAGCGCGTCCCAACGACTACGAATTCAATCTCGATGAATCATCACCTAGCCCTGGTTATAATCCTTCAACACCAGGCTTTGAACCAGGTTATCAGACGTTCACTCCGCACACTCCTGGCGGTATTTACAGTCCTTTCCAACCTTCGACGAGTCCAAGTCCGTCTTCTTATCAAGTAAACTACACGCCAAGCCCGGGATATTCTCCTCAAACTATTGGCGCTCCTGCTTCACCAATGAATCCACAAACTCCTGGTGCAGGCTTAGAATCACATGGCGAGTGGTGCACATCTGACCTTGAAGTCAAGATTCGTTTATCAGCTGATTCGAAATTACGAGGACAAATTGGATTTATTAAAACGGTCACCAATGGAGCTTGCTCTGTATTTTTGCCGGATGAGGATCGCACTATCTCGCTTCCAAGTCATGCTTTGGAACCCGTTTTGCCGCAAGTAAAAGATCATTTCAAAATGATATATGGAGAAGATCGTGAAACAACAGGAGTACTAATCACAGGTGGAAAGGATGCTACAGTTTTGATTAACAATGAGAAACGATTAGTTCCTTTGAACTACTTGTGTAAGATGCGTAAAGAGTAAATTGTCAAAGAGTGAACAATCTTTACCCTCAATATTCTCTAAAATTTGATTTATTTGGTCTTTTAAATAACAAAAAGTTATGTTTAAAATACGAAGTTCGTCGACGATTCCAAATTCGTTTAAAACTTTAAATTATCGTGAACATATATTTCATGATTAAGCCCAAAAAAATATTTGATCATTGCTGAATTGACTTAAAAATTTAAAAAGAAACATTAAAACATAATTTCATCAAAATCACATGCTGTTTTAAATTGATTTTTAATGTCTTCTGAAATTTTTGCAGGATTGTTTGATCTCTCAATAATGACGACATCCATTCCAGCTTTTTTTGCAGCAATTGATTCATTTGGAATATCAGAAAGAAAAAGAATTTCATTCGCTGGAAGCTTGATTTCCTTAATGATGTTTTCATAACTCTGAGTTTCTTGTTTATGGCTGCAAAGAAGAAATAAATTGTTTAGTTCATAGTTTTCATAAAAGGAAATTGAAATTATATTTCATATCTAAATTTCAATTACCCGATCTTTGTATCAAAATAGCCGCTTAAATAATTTGAAAGACACCCATGAGTGGAGTGAGCAAACAACAATTTTTGAGCTGTAAAATAATGAAAATCTGGTAGGTATTTCAAACATTTTCTGGAAATGTGTTTCTACTTTACCTTCAACTGATCCTGAAGAATAAATATATATTTTAATTCCTTTTTCAACCCATTTTTTTAGATTCTTGGGAACATCATCGTAAACATGACCTAGAGCAAGCTTTATATTAGTAATGTGTCTTATCGCTGAAATAACAATGCTGACCTTTGATTGAACCCGATTCAAAAGCTACTTTCCAGATTTTTCCCTGAAGATTTTTTAGTTCTGTCGTTTTCTGATCTTCTTTGATTTGACGGCGAACATTAGATACAATAGATTTTATACACAACTCTTCTTGATTATCCGAAAAGTGCTTGGCAATATTTCTAATTTCTTGATCTTCAATGTGTTGATTTAAGAACTCTTCAACATGTTCACTTGCATAAGGAAAAAGTTCATTTTTGACAAAACTGATATCAGTAGTCGTTCCTTCGATATCGAGCCTACATTTATATTCAACAAGAAAAATAAGCTTATTGAAACAAAGTTCATACGGCATCAAATCAACAACTTTTATTATTTTCAAACTACTTACAAAATCACTTTAATTTCTTTATTCATGCTTGAACACAACTCGATTTTCTTAAAAAAAAGTTACAGTTTTCCGAGAAGACATCAGCCGTGAACTAAATAAGTCGTGGCTCGTACTTAATAAAATTTAAATGATGAATACAGATAGCAAGGATTTGTCAGAAGCTTTAAAAATCAGACTTCGAGAGTCTCAAAGTGTAAGCTAAGCAATCATAACTTAGTTATGATGTAATATTTCTCTTTTTTCTAGATCTTAAATGAAGCTTTTGGAAAATATAAAACCAAAGAGATTTTTCTATCGTTCAACGGGGGAAAAGATTGTACAGTTTTGTTACACATTCTAAGTGAGATGTTAAAGGACTCTATTGGAAACTTCAAAGTAATTTATTTCCGCTCATCTGAACCTTTTGACGAAATTGAAGAATTTGTGAAAAGTTGCGAATCGTTTTATGGGATCAAGATAAACACAGTTCAATCAGATAAGCCTCTGAAGGAAATTTTAAGAAGTATTTGCAATGGAGACAAAGATATTCATGCTGCAATCATGGGCTCACGTAGAACTGATCCATACTGTGAAAATCTAGACACATTCCAAGTGCGTAAGATATTTTGATGATTTTTTATAAGTGCTTTGATAAAGCTTTTCATTTTCAGCCCACAGATAAGGATTGGCCTCCGCTTTTGAGAATAAATCCAATGTTGGACTGGACATGTACTGATGTTTGGGAATATTTGCTTAAAAAAAATGTTCCGTATTGTTCGCTTTATGAAAGAGGATATACGTCGATAGGCAATAAAAACAATACTCGACCAAATCCACATCTCGAGGTTAAAGAAAATCCTGGTACATTTCTGCCAGCTTACAAGTTTCTTAATGACTCTTTGGAAAGAGCTGGAAGATCCTAACAATTATCGATACTTTTTGTTTCATGTTTTCTTTTATTATTTTTAAAATAAACCTTACTCAGAACAATTTCCGCACTAGTGAAGCATTCATCCTGATTTGTTACTCAAAAAGCTGTTGTTAAGGAATGAGTAACAACGATTAGCATAATGACCTTTTGCTCCGCATTTGAAACATGTAATGTCTTCGAGCTTTCTTGGTTGAAACGGAGCTCGAGGCTGATGATGGTTTTGATGGAACTGTCCTGGTCCATGTGTTTGAAATCCTGGCGGTGGTAGTGACAACGGTGGCTGTCCAGAAATTATTTGTGGATTTTGTGATATTTCGCTATTCTCATCGTTGCCGGCATTTTCTTGTTGTTCCATCAATTGACCTTGAAGCTTTTGCCGATGATGATGATTGTATTGAGGATTTTGTTGTTTCATAAGAGCAATTTGACGATATTTAATCTCATCGGCTTTGAGTTGAGCTTCTCTTTGCTCCGGAGGTAGCTTAGGACAAAATGATGCCTTGTGGCCAAGCTCGCCACAAAAATGACACACAGGAGCGCGTTTGGGAAGTTCTTTACTAAGATCAGCAGCCGGAGGAAGCTCGAAACGAGGATGCATATGTTTACAAGTTTTTCCATCTGGACAAAAGCCGGATAAGTAGTTTTTACACAAGACGCGTCTAACATGTCGATGTCTGCAACCCGGTCCATGTCTACAAAATCCTCTATCATACCAGGGACAATCTTTAATCTTGCTTTCGGGATCAATGTGTAGAAAAGTGCATTCTTTTTTGTGACATGTATTGAAACGAGAGTAGAAATAACATTCGGGCATCTTCGTCATGTCATATTCGTGTAGAAATTCGCAACTGTCGCCTTTCTTGCAGAGTGCTCTTAGCCAATGTTTGCAAACGATTGTTTTCTGCTCTGCTTTAATATGACGAAATGGGCAGAATTCTTTATCACAACGACCTAAAACACAGCAACCATCTCATTACACAAAACTTGTTTACATTTTTTTTAAATTTTGATATTTACCGTCATTGTAGAAGTTGCAGACAGCCGATGTGGATTTATCCATATTTGAAAAGGGCAGCGGGAGAGCCCCGATTTGCTCATTCAGTTCATATTCTATTTTGAAGTGTGAATTGTCTGTGTTTGCAATTATAAAATCCATTTTCGTTCCTCGAGTTATAATTTTTTGAATGAAGATGTCACCTCAGTAAATTTGAAAGAGTTTACCGCGGAAATCCCCAAGAAGACCAATTGTCCGAACACAAAAAACTTCAAAATCATTGCATAAAAAATAAAGATTTTCAGTGAAATACGGCAAATATAAACTGTTAAGATGCCAGATCATTTAGGTGACGATATGCGTAAAGTCAAGGTGGATGAAAAGGAAAAGGAAGAAAAGGAAATCAAAGGTAAACTCAATGAACTCAAATTTGTCAAGTCATCTACTAAAAACATTTTGTTTTCGTTGATATCACAGACCTCGATGAAGGAGATATTGAATTGTTGAAGACCTATGGACAGGGCCAGTACCACAAAAGCATTAAAACGATCGAAGAAGACATCCAGAAAGCAATAAAGCAAGTTAATGAGTTGACTGGAATTAAGGAGAGTGACACTGGTCTTGCACCTCCTGCTTTATGGGATCTCGCAGCTGATAAGCAAACTCTTCAAAATGAACAACCTCTTCAGGTAGCTCGTTGCACAAAGATTATCAACGCCGATACTGATGATCCCAAATACATCATCAACGTGAAACAATTTGCGAAATTCGTTGTTGATCTTGCTGATTCAGTGGCACCAACTGATATTGAAGAAGGAATGCGCGTTGGAGTCGATCGAAACAAGTATCAGATCCATATTCCACTCCCGCCTAAAATCGATCCAACTGTTACGATGATGCAGGTTGAAGACAAGCCAGACGTAACATACTCAGATGTTGGTGGATGCAAAGAACAAATCGAAAAGTTGAGAGAAGTTGTAGAGACACCTTTGCTTCATGTGAGTTACTGCATGAATACTGCCTCATAAGTGTGGATTTAAAATTTGTACCATTTTAGCCAGAAAAATTTGTTACACTCGGAATTGAACCGCCAAAGGGAGTTTTGCTTTTTGGACCAGTAAGACAAAGCATTAAATTATACAAAAGGATTATTTTATTCAAAACAAATATTTTTAGCCCGGAACTGGAAAAACACTTTGCGCTCGAGCTGTCGCTAATCGTACTGACGCCTGCTTTATTCGCGTTATTGGATCTGAATTGGTTCAAAAGTATGTTGGTGAAGGCGCACGAATGGTTCGCGAACTTTTTGAAATGGCTCGCAGCAAGAAAGCTTGTTTAATCTTCTTTGATGAAATCGACGCAATTGGAGGTGCTCGTTTCGATGATGGAGCTGGCGGAGATAACGAAGTTCAAAGAACTATGTTGGAACTGATTAATCAGCTTGATGGCTTTGACCCTCGTGGTAACATCAAAGTCTTGATGGCAACGAATCGTCCAGATACACTCGATCCAGCTTTAATGCGTCCTGGTCGTTTAGATCGTAAAGTTGAATTCGGTTTGCCCGACTTGGAGGGTCGTACCCACATCTTTAAAATCCACGCTCGCTCGATGTCGGTTGAACGCGATATTCGTTTTGAGTTGCTTGCTCGTCTCTGCCCCAACTCAACTGGAGCTGAAATTCGATCCGTTTGTACTGAAGCTGGTATGTTCGCCATTCGCGCTAGACGTAAGGTGGCAACAGAGAAAGATTTCCTTGAAGCTGTGAACAAAGTCATCAAGAGCTATGCTAAGTTCTCAGCAACACCACGCTACATGACATACAACTAAGCTTATCGTCTCAGTCTTTGTAGCGACACACTTTTTTGCTAAATAAAATTGAAACCAATTAATTTTGAGAATATCTTTAGTATGTTTCTACTTTCTTATTAGGTTCCTAATGTTTCAAACTTCCTGAACTGAATACAACATAGTTAAAATATAGAATTTAATGCTTTACAGCAAGATCACAAAAAAATTAATTATGTACATGACTAGAGCTTTTTCAAATTCATGAAACTAAGTTTAACTCAGAGCGCTCCTTATATTTCAATCGATATGGCTATTTAGCTGTGTTCCAACTGCACTTGGACATTCTCCTTATGATCATGAGGAACTGCTTGGTTTGGTTGCTGAAGATTTCTTTGGATAATACGACCTTGTTGGCGAACTGCAGAAGCAGCAAGATTTGATACATATCGGCTATATTGAATCAAATTATTGATAAGGATCAGACGTGTCTGCATGTTCTTCAAAAATTACCTCAAATCAATTTGTGTATTGTTGTCAAATAAATTGTTCGTTTCATTTTGAGGGCTTGATGACTGGGCAACGACCGCATTTATAGTTGCATTTATGCTTGAAGTTTGTACGCGATCTCTATGAACTCTGTTGTGGTGACGAATCAAATAACTGTCTCGAATAAAAGTTCTCCCACACAAGTTGCATTCGAAATTTTGACCAGAACTGTGAATTCGAATGTGGATGGCGAATTGACTTTTACTTGTGAATGTCATCGAACAGCGATCACAACTCAGAGGCTTCTCAGAGACGTGCGACCAGCGATGTGCGGTAACGTAGCTCTTGACGGAAAAAGTTTTGTTGCAAATGTCGCAAGAATATGGTTTAACTCCTTCAAATTGAAAAATTATTGAATTATGCATTTGAAAATGAATTATTAAAAGGTCAATTAAAAACTTTAACTGACCTGTGTGGATTCGTTTGTGAATGTTTAGTGTAGATCTTTGAGAAAACTTCTTTAAACATAGGTCACATTCAAACGGCTTTGAAAATAACCAAAAGAGAAAAAAATGTTTCGAATAATGAGTCGTCTAAATTTTAGACTTTTAAACAAAAATTATTGCAACAACCTTTTCGCCCGTGTGCGTCTATAAAGGAAATTATATTAAGCTTTGTGTTTGAATAGTCATTAATAAAATAATATACCCGTAAGTGGATATCCAGGTATGGCTTTCGACAAAAAGCTGCTGGACATTGTAAACAAACAAAAGGACGATGGCCAGCTGCAATATAAAAACGAAAAACCATTTGAAAAATTATAGACATTGAACAAAGTTAATGAACTAACCTGAGTGAATGGTTCTGTGGATGTTGAGTGAACTCTTTTGCGAAAACCTTTTCAAACAAATATCACATTGAAACTAAAAGGAAGAAAATAAAATTTTATTATTTAGCCATTTCAAGTAAACAGAATTATGAACTTACTGGCCTCTCACCAGTGTGTGTCTATCCAGGTTCGATAATAAAAGAGAAAATATATCATACACTTAATCAATAAAAATGAATTATTACCCTCATATGAATATCTAGATAAGGTTTTCTGGAGAAAGCTGACGTGCAATGACTGCATTGAAAAGGCCGATCTTGAATAGTATCTGAATGAATTTTTTTATGGGTGTTAAGTGAAGATTTTTGACTAAATCTTTTCAAGCAAATATCGCAACCAAAAGGACGTTCTCCAGTGTGTGTCTACAGGTTCGAAAAGAAAAGAGGAAATATATCATATACTTAATCATTTAAAACAAATTATTACTCTCATGTGCACTTCCAGATACGGTTTTCGACAAAACGCAGCATCACATACAGAACCTATTTAAGAAATTTGATACAAAATTATTGAGTTTCGAAGAGTAGCATGAAATTATTTACATTGAAATGGCTTTGTCCCAGAGTGAAGCTTTAAGTGAACGTAATAACTTGAAGCAGAAGACAAAACCTTCCCACATATTTTACAAGCTTGAGGTTTGCTTCCTCTCGAAGTTGATGTAGTCTGAGTTGCAGTCACAATTGATTGACGAACGATTTGTTGAGTTTGAAGCGGATTCATTATTTCCGGCTTGATTTGGTCAGCCATAATCGGAATCATGTTCACTGCATGGATCTTGAGGAAAATAGAGAAACATCAAAAAATTAACTGGTAAAGAGAATTCCTAGGCTTACATCTCCAAGAAGATTATCCTTGTCATCATTAATTGTAATTACAGATGTGTGCTGTTGACTTCGAACTTGATCCGTTGACGTGAGTTCTGCCGGAGATAGTTCAGCTTGATAGAAGTGCAGTGGTTCCGCTTTTATTTGATCGAACATGCTTATCGTCGTAATCATTTCGCCACTATGAGGTGGACGACGATCCCAGTGATGTTGTTGAAAACTAATATTGAATGCTTTTCAGTAGCAAATATTGATTAGCAGTGTTTACCGCTGAATTTGATTGTAACATTTATCACGCAGAATTGTCTTAACTTTGAATTATATTCAAAAAAACCTGCGAAAGAAAATATCAAATTTTGTTACAGTTTGTCATCGCTTGTGAAAAAATGATGTTTTTCCGTGTTTCATTTTGAAGCATTCTTCTCAATAAGCAATCAAAATAATATAAACATAGACAGGTTTGAAAGGATATTTGAACTGAAATCAAAGCTGAAGTAATTTAAGCTTTTTAGCGAGTTTTGAGAAAAAACATCAGTTTCATTTACAACAAAAGTTAGAGAAAGCCTGAATTGGTGTTGAAGATTTTAAGGTTTTTTGTTTTTAAACTTTACATATTTTTATCTTATCTGAATTTCTTTTGTGACAAATTACTCAACAATAATTTCAGCTAAATTAAACCGTGAATGAAATTGATTTTGATTTATCGGTTTTCCACAATAAACTTGATTTTAATGGTAATGCAAAATAATATGTATAGACTTTTCCGACGGACACTAGTTCTATAGCGAGGAAACGTCGGGCGGACAAACGATTAAAATCTGACATTGTATTAGTAAAAATCATCGGATATCCTCAAGTGTGTAAGAAATTGACGCCAGAGCTTTAGGAAGTTCTTATTCGATTATGTCTTAAAACTTTTAAGTTAAAAGTTTAGACAATTTAAAAACAATTTCATCACAAAGAATTAGTTTAGGCGGAAAATAATTTTTCGTAATAACAGCGAAAGTGAGTGTCACTGAAGAGAGTTTAATGTATTGGTGCTGAGAGCTTTATGGCAAATAAAGTAGGATGAAACGAGCTTGTTGAATTTACTTGATGCTGGTTACTACTTTGAAATATTTCGCTCTCTTTGAGAATCTTCCTCTTCATTAAACATTCGAAAGCTTTCGATCAATATCTTTTTCTCGTTCCCCATCATTTTTTAAATTTATAGGAATCTTTCGCAAGCGTATTTATTACACTTCACCGCTTAGTTATTTCACAAATAAAAAAACTTTGCACCTGATTTGTAGCGGAATAAAAACCGGACTAACCGAGAACTACTTTTCAAGAACTACTAAGCCAAATTTAAGTTTTTTGAAGCACGAAAAGGATAGAAAATCAGCAAAGCCATTAAGAACAAAATCATGAATGCACACTTGCAGATGATGAAGTTGACCTTGCAGGTCAAGTTTGATTTTATTGCCAAACCAATTTTCAAGTTAATTTAATATAATAAACATTAATTCCTTATAGTAGAACTTCTATTAGTTTGTGAATAGCAGTAATCCATGATGAAATCCATACTTCGAATTTTTTTAAAGTTTATTAAGTATACGTAAACCATCTACTTACAAATATTAGAATTTCATTTATTAATTTCCTTTAGTTATTGCAAAACTAAATTCTTCCGTCAGTTTAGTAAACTGAGTTTACAAACAAAAATTATTTCTGATTTTGTAAAAAATTTATTTGCATTGTGATTGATCTTTCAAGATGTTAAATTCAACGTTGAATGTTATGTGACATAGTTTCAGAATAATCACTGTCAAGATTAAATCACAAATAGCTTTAGTACATTTTATTTGAGCTTCTCCATAAATATTTATTTCCCGATAATATTTTTCGCGAAACTCCACTGAACACATCCAGGGCTGAAAAAAATTATCTAGACTTTCTTTCAAGGAAAAAATTTCTTTCAATTTCTGAGCTTTCATGTTAACAAGCACTTTAATACTTTCTCAAAGTTTAAATTGAAAATTTCAAAATGTATAGCCTGATGAATGAATATCGTAATTATTGTAAGTTGATGGTGCTTCTACTGGATTCGGAGCTTCTACAGGCATCGGAATATCATTTGGATTGAAGGTTGATGTGACTTGGTTCAGATCGTTTTGTAAGTTTATGGCGTAGAATGGAAATCTGGCCAAGAGTTCAGTTTTAGCTTTTTCAACAAGCTGCTGTTGGATCTCGTCTTTTGATGTAATTTGCGGAACACATTGATTATACAAATTCTGCTCAGCAGTCCAGTTTCTATGGCCATAGCCATATGAAGAAGACTCAAAGTTGAAAAACTGTTGATTGTTTTGAACAGGCTGAGGCGCGACCACTGGTATTGGATGATTTATTTTGTGTTGGTTACTGCTCATGTGAACTTCAAGTTGCAATTTGTTTTGCATTCTTACATCACATCGTTTGCAGTAAAATATAACTCCTTCTTCAATAAATTCGTTTCCGATAGTTTCAGCAGCTCTGACAAAACTATTCTGATATTTCTTTTTGACAAATTCCTTTGATATTCCTGGGTAAGTGTGAAATTTGTGTCGATTCTTTCGATGTTTATGTGATGCTAGATGCGCTTCCCATGAACAAATTGATTGACAAGTCACTTTGCAATGCGAGCAGTTCCATTCTTTTTTCTCTTTAGCAAATATTTTTTTCAGTGCATTTTGGTTTAATTGATTATTTTGCTGATTTATGTTGGCATGGAGTTTTGTTGTAAGTTCATCAAGTTCCTTCGGCGGTAAGAGTGGAGGAATGTTTGATATCGCGGCTCGAAGTGTTGTTGGCATTGGAGGTGGAGCAGCTATCGGTTTGTAATGCTTCAGATTTTCGACATGTTTTTCGCTTGTAACGTGTAACTCCCAGTCATCAAAAGAACTGCTTTGAGTTGAGCAGATGATACAGTTTAAATCAATCTTTTTCTCTCTTATCAAAAGTTTCAATTGATTTTTATGCTTTCTAAAAAATAAAAAATCAATTTAAATAAATAAGATTAGGAATTCGATTAGATTGTTTTTTTTAACAAATTATTTTTAAGCCTACCTTCCTTGTCTGTGATCTCTCAGCACCACCTTTAATAGATATTATTAACATAATTGACAAGAACATCATTAACAAAGTAATCTTACATAGCTTGATAACAAAATTTGGCAAACTTCGCAACGCACTTCTGGAATTGCTTTCGAAGGAATTGCATTTGCTGAAGAAGTTATAGAGCTAGAGAAATTCATTGTTTTGAAACTTAATAGCGATTTTTGTTGATTCTTCTTGAACAGAAATAAATCGTTGCTCAAAAATACAGTGTGGGTTAAAGTTTTTCACTAAATGAAAGAAAGGTTAGGTTCAAATTTTTCTCGCTTTTGTCTGAACCTCTAGTTTCCAAACCAACGCCACACTGTCATAAGGTATTTTCTTTGCTCAGTTGATAATTTGCTCAGACAAGTTCATCTCGTTTATCGACAACACAAAAATCAACAAATTCCCAACAAATTTAAATCAATGTGTTATTTTCACTAGCTGTTGCGTCAATAATTAATGAGTCAGTGGTAGCAAAGTAATGATTTTCATTTGGTAGCAGACAAAATAGGCTAGTGCTGAGTTATTAAAGGCTTTTTTAAGGTTTTTTTATTTGCTAGTGGTGTCAAGAAAATTTCAAGGGAACGAAGGAAAAATGTCAAGGCCAAGAAGAGGATACTTAGCTCAAGCTCTGTATGAAAAGTACAATAATGATCAGTACATTGAGAACTACGATTTCTCATTGTGGTATAAACTACCAAACGATGGAAAGGAAATTGCTGAAAAGTGAGCAGAAGCTTTTTAGTCTCATCTTGCTTCTATCTTGCTTATTTTATATTTTTAGATACAGAACGAAGTTCTTCGCACTTGAAGAACCAGATCCAATCACAATGCAGTGGATATCAGATTCTAAAGCAAAATCCTCAAACATGGCACTACAAATTTGGCACATTGTCGCGAAGCTATTTCTGAAAATATTTCTTACTCAGACTTGCTCAAACGGACTTCTAAAGTAAGTTACTTGGAAGGACATTCAGCTCTGATTTTGTTTTAGTTAAATGACTCTAAATTTCCTTTAAGACGCGGTTCGATGTTCATTTTATCAGAGAGTGTAAGAATAGTTTGCCTCGATATTTATATTCGCCTAGACATTAATATTCCTTTATTATAGCAATTTGCTCAATTTCTCTTTCGAGGAGGATTGAACTTCAATAACGAGACGATGATTAATATGCTAGATATAGGAGCGGGCGATGGAAAAATTACATTACGGTTGGCAAAATCGATGCTACAACTCAACAACAATATCATACTTAATGTGTTTGCTACGGAAACATCTTACATCATGAAAGACCGGTTACGCGAGAAGGATATAAATGTTATAAACGAAATTCGGGATTTGGAAAATGTTCATCTCATAGCATGCTTAAATGTTCTCGATCGATGTGTAGACCCTAAATCTCTCTTGACTGACATTTATCACTCCCTTCATCCCAATGGAAGAGCTATTTTTGCTCTCGTACTTCCTTACAATCATTTTGTCGAGCGAACTTCAACTCACTTACCATTGTCACCTTTGATGCCGCATTGGCCAAACAAATCACTGCCATTTAATGAAGAAATCAATGCGTTTTTCGAACAACTTGAGATGATGGGTTTCCGGATTGAAAGCTTTACGAAAGCTCCTTACCTTTGCGAAGGAGATATTCGTCAAAGCTTTTACTGGCTGATCGATATTTTGGTAATCGTGTCCAAAGCTTAAGTCAAAAAACTTTCATAAGTTTTTTTTATTTTGATACTATTTGATTCCTAACAAGCTTCTAATCTTGATGAAGAAAGTTTTGTGTTAAATATTTCTTGCATTTTCATTCCAAGTCTGTTTATTAATAAGAAAATGATAAATAAATATGTAAATGTAAAATAATTAAGGTCCTCGGCATGTGTGAAAATAAAAATTGTGCATCTCGTTTTTGGAACGATGCGTTTGGTTGCCAAAATAAAATTTATTAGAACATCTTTAAACTGCAAGAAAGATAAACGAACAATTGCTTCATTAAACCGTTTTCTTTTATTCATTTCGATATAGTAAAAACAAAAATATAACCTTGCGGCTCAACCGTAACAAAAGTAAACTTTATCATCGCACTTTATCAAATTCAAGCTCTTTCAGACAAAGCGATCAAATAATTGTGATTTTCTTAAAATAAAATTCTTGATAATTTGGCATTTTTTTCTGAAGCTGGTAGAGTTATTTCAAAGATTTTGATTTATTTCCTCTATTTATGCTCATTGTTGGACGATTTTTTATTCAGCATTTCGGCTTTAAAAAAATCCTTCCTAATTTTACATTGGAAAAGATTGTCGGAACACGAACAGAAATAAAATATTTGTTCTAAGTAAAAAGCTTTCACCGAACAACTCTCGAGAATTCCT
Organism: Smittia aterrima; assembly: GCA_033063855.1. NCBI lineage: Eukaryota > Metazoa > Arthropoda > Insecta > Diptera > Chironomidae > Smittia > Smittia aterrima. The sequence goes on along the minus strand of CP093831.1, from coordinate 341,843 downwards.
TCTTTTCTTTGTCTCTAATTTTTTTTATTTTCCATTTCAAATTTTAATAATTTCATTCATAGGCAGTATATGCAATTTGTCATTAATCGTTTTGAAAATTTGAACGCATAGGGAGAGACTTTCCATGTTACAATAAAAAATGAAAACAACATGCTACCTACTGGAGACTTGGCAGATGCTAAATTAGACCTTGGCAGTACGAGACTGCAGATTTAAAATTCTGAGAAATGAAATTTTCGGTTCCTGAAAAAGATAAGTTCACTTTGAAATTTGCTTTTGCTAAACACTCTTGGGAAATAATAAGATTTTGAGGTCTTTTTCGAGGCTAATAATAATCCTCGTAAAAAATATTTTTCATCGTAAAAAGTATCAAAATCTGAATAAGTTATTTAAGTCTTCCTTCGTGATAAAAGCTTGAATGGGGTCAATCCAAAACCAAAGTATTTAAAACCAAAATAAAAGTACTTAATATATGCAAACTTTTTTATATTTCATTAGTAAGAAATCTTATCTACACAAGAAGGAAGCAAGAGTATTATTTAAAAATTTTCACTTTTCCATTATTCCTCTTAACCAACATTTTTTCTGATTCTCAAAAGCTTGAACATTTTGGTTTGTCGTCATGAATAAAAATGATTCCAAAGCTGAGCCACCTCAGGTAACATTTCAATCCCGCCAGTGACAATCAGCAGTTCTCACTCGAAGTCAATATAGATCAAACTTTTCGGTGTTACGCTTCCTTCGAATGAACCTTCTATTTTTTTTCTAATGCTCATCAATTTAATTACATATTCGCTACGCTTAAATATTTTTTTCTTCCTTTCTCTCTTTTTTTATTGAAATAAAAATTCTTTATTTTCTACCGATTTCTCGCAAAGCAATTCGCAAAAACGCAACAAGAGTAGTTCGGAAAACATCATTTTCAATTTAAATAAAGGGGCTTAACTAATTTTTTAAACCAAATGGAAGGATTAAAATTAAACTTAAATTGCGATTGGTTAGTCATTAAATACAAATCGTCATCATTGGATTGGGTTGGTTGTATTTTCATTCCATCATTGAATAACGATTGAAAGAATGGGGAATGAACAATGATCACTGAATGATCACAAAGGATCGTTCAATTCATTTAAATTATTGATACTGTTGCTGCAAAATGATTTTTTGAATGGACAGGATGTAAGTGTGTGACTTCGATAAAGTTTTGAAACTTATGCTGAAATTGGTAAAAACTTGAACATCGACACAATCATTCCAAAAACTCGACTCCATAAATCGCGAAGTTTTTTTGAACGTGCCATTAAAAATCGCCAGAAGAAAACAACAACCAGAAGTTTTGAAAATTGATGCAAAATTTTTAGTCTAAAATGAAATTGAGAAAATGAAATTATGAATTTTGCTTTTGTTTTACTTTCGTTCGAACTTACTTTTTCATTCGTTTTCTGCTGGCTTCTAGTGATGATGGACTTTGTTTGAAGAGAAATTGTCGGAATCCTAAAACATATTTCTCGACGTAATCCTCCCACTGAATCGTACGAACATCGAATTGAAATTGTTGTCGATCTTTTTCTTTCAAGGCGTCGAGCAAGGATAAGACATTGTCACCGTGAAACTTCCACTGATGGGTCGTGAAGTACTCCAAGCACTCAACCGATTTTGCTAATTTGTCTTGTACTTTAATCATTCTAAAATTCAAAATTAAATTAGTATCACGAAGTCTTTCTAAAAGTTTAAAAGTTACATTGGTTTTTTTCCCGCAGCGCGTGCCAGAATATCCAGAATGTAAGCGGGTAAATAGTGAGCCAAAATTGAATGCATTGCGTTTATTGCCCTATTTCTTCTAAGAATTCCTGTCGGATACCAAAAAGCTCCCTCTGGAAAATAAATGAATCAGTTATTTCATCGTCAAACTTGATTTTTTTTTATCTTCAGTCACCTAACGGATGAATTCTCATTTTCTCTATAGCTAGCGACACCAATCGTCCCCAAGTTATCGGCTTTATATCACCAGTACAACAATTGTAAATTGTCATGCCAGCCGGTTTAGTGATTGCCGTTTTCCATGCTGCCGCCACCATCAGATTTATGACCTATTCAATTATTCAAAGAAACAGAAATAGAAATCAACTTGTGAATGAAGAAGAAAACTTTTGTTTTTATATTTACCAAGTCTACGGGAATAAAGTCGGCAATGCTCTCTTCATTGCACATGATGGTATGAAATATTCCTTTTCCTACTGCGGAGACGATTCCAGTCGGCCCATTCCAATTATCTACCCAACCGCTAAGCGGCTCATTAACACTCGATAACACTAATTCGGAAGAAAGGACACGTAAGTGAATATTTTTATGCATGGGACGCTTTAACTTACCAATCGAAGGTCGAACTATAGCGACTGGTAGATTGCCAGCTTCCTTCAACAGCATGCTCTCAGCGAGGGCTTTTGTAAACGTGTATGTATTTGGACGATTGCCAATAAGCGATGGCGTCAACTACAAATATTACAACCGAAATTAGTATTTCATGTATCATAAATGCACAATGGATGATGACGCTTCTTACCTTGTCCAAAAGATCCTCTGGCAGCCATTGAACCAAAGATATGATGTCATCAGGGCTGTATGGTGGAGCATAAATCATCTCAGCTACATCGGATCTATCACAATTACAGTAAGCTGTGGAAACGTGAACCAATGCCTATAAGCAAAACAAAATTATTTTAATATCAGTATAGTTTCTAAATTTAAAAAAACATATTTTAGATAGAGTTAATTTGTTTGTTTTTAGGCAAACGAATTTAATTATAAAATCTGATTATTATTCACACTTACGTCGAGTGATATCATCCGTTGACAAAGCTGTACAAGTCGTTTTGTTCCCAACATATTAATGGTCACTGAAAGCTTCAATTTTTCATCGAATTTTACGGTAGCTGCTGAGTGAAATACCACAGACACTGTTCGACTGAGAAGCGTCTGGTCAGCCTCTGATATCCCAAGTTCTTCTGAGGTAATGTCACCATGGATCGGAATGATTTTGTTCAAGTCATTGGGGCGTTCTTTGCGAAGTTTATCAAAAAGTGGGCCATTAAGGATTTCACTGAGTCGAAGGTTGATTTCTTGGCCTCGCTTCGGCCGAATGAGAAGGTAAATATTCTTAATGCCGGGACAAGAACGGATCAACTTTTCCACTAACACTTTTCCCATAAATCCTGTTCCGCCGGTAATGAAAATGCTTCGGCCACTGTAGAACTCAGGCACGGAGATGTAATCGTCGATGATGTTTTTCGTGCTGTTCTCGTGGAATGTCATCGATGCTGTCGTTTCGTCTGACATGTTTACCTTGTGCCTTAATCGTTATGTTTTAATTATTTTATGTCTATTAGAAACGACTTAACACACTTCGGTCAAGGCTTCAACTATCTGATGCTTGGAATTAGTTGAACAACTGGAAGCGAAGAAAACTATGTGCGTCCTCAAGGAATTTACTTTATAAGTTTTTTGGAAGCTGAAAAAAGTGAAGAATTGCAAGATCAGCAATCTTGTGGCCGTGATTGATTTAAAAAGTGAGAGCACACGTCTTTCCGTGCTATGATCTGCTGAAGCTGTCGCAAGCTCGAATATTCATTTTCACACAGAAGACTACTATTGACGTCGTTGTCGTTTGATGGTTTCAATTCTGAAAAAGACAATAAAAAAGCGGAAAGCAAAAGTATTAAAAAATTGTTTCCCAGTTTAATTGACCATTGACGGAACCGATTTAAGAGAAAAAGAAATTAATGAGTCATGCTCTTCATAGGTTCGCCAGCTTATAATCAACCCAATGACATAACGATGAAAAATTCACTGATAACGTTCATCAGATAAGAACTCGTTTCTTCGCTTTACTAATAAACCTAATTTTTTTTTAAATTTAATGCTTACGGTTAATGTCAAGATTTCCTTTGAATAAAATACTTAGAACTCGAGTGTACTGCTCGAGTTTTTTCTCTCTCGATCTTGACCAACTATTCGCAATTATAATTACCGAGATGATTGGCAATTTGCTTAAGTTATATTCAAGCTGACCAAGCTAAGCCTAGTTCACAAAAAAAATTATTCGCAATGCAGACAGCCTTCAATCGATATATATCTCTTCAAATCGTTATCTGATAACAAAAGCCCTGGGTAAAACTTTTCACTCATTTTATTCCAAGATAACCGCAAAAGTGATCACGTTTTAAAACCAAATATATGTGTCAGCCTGGAGGTGATGAAATTAGATTTGAGACAACTTAATCCTCCTACGAAAAGAAAACTTTTTCGATAAACAGTAAGCCTGAACTGGATACGCGAGTCGTGTACTAATTTCTTCGAAGACAATAGCAACAACAAAAAAAATTCCTTAAAATAGAAACTTTCAGATTGCAAAAGAGTTCGGAAATTCGGAATTTCTCTACTATAGAAACCGGTAAAAATACTCAAGAGTGCGTGAGAGAGAAAATGTGTTAACATGCTGCAGCAAATAAAAATCGAATGAAGGTCAATGTCTTGTAAGATTTTTCCCCATGACACGAGTTCATTATGAAGGCACAACGCGGCAAAATTTCGCATGTTGCATCGAACGAGTACGACAGCTGAAGAAAAAGAAAGTTAAAGCGCATCAAATGTGTTACTGGGTCAAACTTTCGGCTAAGAGTAAATGTTTGATAAGATTTCTTAAGGTTTAAGAATGACGAATTTGCTCAACCTTTGCTCGAAGGAATTTAACTGTTTCGAAGATTTAATTGCAAATCTATTGGTTGACCTATTTCAAAGAAATATTTTTGTTTTCTTCACCGCATAAGCAGATGAGAGAGAGAACGCCGGTCTCTGAATCATTTCATTCACGTTTTGAGACACTTTCTTTTCCATATAACAAGATGAATCAGCACGATTGTTTGTTACTTTGAATAATTTTTTTTCTGGCACAATTGGGTTCTCCATGAAATCTCATCACTACCGTTAAATTTTTCGTATCGTTAATGGAACGGAAACCTTTTCTCGCTTGCAAATCATCTCTGAAGCACGCGAGTGCTCGTCATAATCAACAAACTCACATTTTGTGTGTGGAAAACAGATATTAATCATTTGACGAGAACTTGAATTCGAAACGTCTTTTCACCGCGAAAGCTTTTACTAAACTGAACATTTTTTTTTACGAAAAAGAAAAGAAATCAAACACAGATAAACCTGAGCATGTACATGCACACTGATGGATATTTTATTTTATGAAAAGCTTTTATGAAGAGATCTCTAAGCCACGACTTTAACTTTGCTTGCTTAAACAGCTGATTTTCCATCACAATTTTTTTCGGATATAACTTTTTGTGACATAATAACTTCAAATGTCCACTGATTTTTTGAATCACCAAAGATTATTTTTTATCAAATCCAATACACAACCGAATTGATAAGAAAATTGATCGTCGTCATTGGTGTGACAGTGTCAGAATTTTATGTATTCGTGTAAAGATAAACCTTAATTGACCGGAAATTGAATGATGAGTTTATCTACGTCAACGTATGTAGAATATTTCAAGATATGTGAGCTCTTAGATTTTTCGCGTCAGCTGAATCTGTCGCACAATAAGAAAATAACTTCAAACTGCCGGCACAAAAATAAACTTGCGGATCTCAAAATAGAAATTAAATTGCTCATCATTATTTCAAGTCTTCTCATGCTAATAATCTTAGTGTTTTGAGCGCATTTTTGTATGATTTAGAGTATAATTAATCACTACGACAACAAATATTTATTGCAGTCGAAAAAATATCGACAAGGAATTTTCATTTTTCTCTTTCATCTCTTTCATTTTTTAAGCTGTATAGAGTTCGATTTGATAAACCAGAAGGTATCATATCAAACCTGGACGCTTACGTAATTTTTGAATGCCCAACACCAACAAAATATTTTCGAGTTCCTCAAGATCAGACGGAACAAAATGTGAGTAACCGACCAAACAATAATTAAATAATATTATTGATTTTGCCTGTGCCAGGCAACACTTGAAAAAACTTTCAATTCGACCCAAAAACCTCAGCTGGTACGTAATGAACTTTCCAAAATGAAATAACATTTTCATAGAGAAAAAATATTTCTTCTTTCATGATGTGATAAAAATTATTGAAACTGTCATCATTTGAGGAGTGCGGAGAAAGGGAGAAATAAAAAAATATATTTTTTCACGGAGGGGAAACAAGGTTCAGTCTGTTGCATGATGTTAGGTCATAAAAGGCGAATCTTTTACTTCGCGGCATGCAAACCTCTCTTGACTGAGTTGAAATCCGCAGTGTAGAAACTTTTAAATCGCGTTGATGCAAATATCCTCAACGTCACTTTATTGACTTTATACTTCTAGCTAATTAGTGTCTAGGACACAATCAATACTCTTCAAATGTTGATTGTTTTTGATTTCTACATAAATAATTTATAAATAAATTATTACCTGCTACACGCAATCGACATTTTCTTTGAATTGATTGATAAAAATATTCTTGTTCATTTCTTTTTGAGTTGTTGATTATATCTTCTAACACATTTCATTTTCTTTTAACGTCAAGAACGTCAGGGAATCTCCCCTTATAAAACTATCAAATGAAATAGGAAAATTCTCTTTTCTTTTCGTAAAAAGATAATTGAAACTATCGATTATTCAGTGTAAACGATTCAGCAGAGATAATTCAGCTTTAAGCATGAAAGTTTTCTGCTTAACTCACCAAACTTTACTAATTTTATCAATAAAATTGGTTCAACTATCAAACAATGCAACTGACTAAGCGACAACCCGGACGAAAAATGTTTATCGATCCACGACCATGTGTTGGCTAAGGAAAGAATATCAGAATCTTCTCTTTTCACTTTTCCGTTTTCCCAAATGCGTTTTGCGTGTGAGTGTGTAAGTTTTTTTTACAAACTTTTCTACCAGTTTCGGAATTCAGGCTTCACGGCTTTTGACTTTCGCAATTCCACTTAATGGACTTTCGTGCAATGGTATTGGAGAATCTGCTTTGCAAAAAATCATACGATTTTTTTAATTTTTTTCCTTTTTGCAATGCGACTCGAGCACGCCCAACTGGCTCATTTATTTCTTAAATTCTTCGGACAATTGCTCTAAGAACCTTTTAGCGAGTTAATTCTTTCACTCGGCAAATTTCGGCCGATTATGCATTAACCATCACTAATCAGGAAAATTATAGTTTTGCGGAAGTCGATGCAGTTATATTTGCAATCAGTCCATTGAATACTTGTCGTCAACCAATTAGATACTAATAAAATCCTTTACTTGCACGACTTTCATTTTTCAATTCACCGAACGAGGCTGGAAAGGAAAATCAGTGACGCCATAATGATTTTCCTCAAAACTTTCCCACTTCCGAAATGTTTCAAACTTCTTGTTAAATTGCAATTTCACAAAAATTTTCATCGGCTTACAACTATATTTCTCATTTCCACATTGTAAACCTTCATACTTTTTTTCTAAGGCTTTTCCACCGATAAATAGATTTTCTACTTTCAACAATTAAGTTGAGAATGTTTCAAAGAACCCGGAAGAATATCATTGGCTTGTAACTCACATCGATCGAGACTTTAAACGGTGACTCGTCGAGTAATTGAAACAAAATGAAATTAAAAATTGTACAGAACTTTTCAAATGACTTTACTTCAATCGCTCTGGCCACGGTCTTAGAAGTGAAGAAAGTGACTCTTTTTTCAATCAGTCAGAAATATTTTTTTGCCTAGAAATCGCGTCTGCGCAATGCCGGAGAGCATGAAAATTTTCTATGCTCCGCACACATGTCTACGAAAAAGGGGCCTACATAAAAATCTGTAGGCATGATAATAGGCCTGAATAAAAGGACTATCATTAATATTTGAATAAATATGTTTATAATAATTTGAAGAAATTCTTATACTTACGCTGAGTAAGTTACTCATCGAACCACGTCAATAGATGTTATGTTCACACAAATAAGAATTCTTTTAAACAATCATTTCATGAAATTCACAAATTAATGTCACAAAAGAATGTAAACATAGATTTACGTAAAATTGTGCTGAAACAGACAAATGACGTTCGTTTCACTGGAAGTTAAACGAGCTTAAATAATTGAGCTTTTTAAAAGCTTTGAATCTTTGAAGAATTTTCAAACGTTAAAAATAAATGAATTGAGATATTTTTCTGTAAAACTTGTCATCGCGTCGTCGAAAGAAAAACAATTACAATTATGTTTTCGCTCATGCACCAAAATGCTAAAATACAAATGCATTTAACAAAATTTTGCTTGAATTAACTTAATATTCTTCTGTTTTACTCGAAATGCTCCCACCAGTCATTTTCAAAATGTTAGAGAATGAGAAACAAATCGTGAGTCAATGTGACCGACGTCGTTCAGTAGTCTCAAAAGCTTTGATCGATTAAGTTCATAAAGAAACCTCAAGTAAAAATTGATTAAGTAGTTAAATTTTTTAATCGGGTCAGATGTACTGAAAACTTTTCAGTGAAAAGTTATGGAAGAAATAAGCAATGCAAATGAAAACTGCAATGATGTCAATGACGATCGCGTGTCAATTGAGCAGTTTTTAAGTGGAAAAACAATTTTCATTACTGGTGGTACAGGATTCTTGGGAACTGTTCTTATCGAAAGATTGTTATCGGCAACTGCGAACATTGACAAAATTTATTTGCTGATACGAGCCAAAAATGGGTTTTCAGCTGAAAGTAGAATTCAGAGGCTCATGTCTAAAGTTGTGAGTATTGCTTTATGTTTCTTGTTAGTTTCAAGAATAGAAATATTAATTTCTGCGATTGTTATGTTATAAACATCACTAAAAAACACCTCGACAGCAAAATTCTGAGTATTTAGCTGTCTGTTTTTCAAAAGCTTAATCTTTTTACGCTCAAAATTTGAAATCCAAAGAAGACTTCTTCGTCTGAAAAAGGAAATTCGAACCTTAAATATTTTTGATGATGACTCGCCCTCTTTTGCGTGAATTCAATCTGAGTTTTGAGTTTAATTGTCTTTAATTCTTGGTATTTGTTGTGGAAAGAACCTTCAATCATTTTTTAATTACTGTAATTATTGCACTTCGTACATAAAAAATGATTATGCAAGTAATTTTTCATTTATTTGTCAAAATATTTTCCTACAATAAGTTGTGCAAGTGGAAAAAAGTGTTGAACGGAAGAGCACATTGTTTGGAGTGTGGCAATGAATTATAATTTGATTTGGAATTTCCGCAAATCGGTGACTCCTCATTGAGTCTCCTGCGCACGTATCGATTGCTTAACGATAATTTTAATTCGGGATTGCCTAATTTAAATCGAATAATAAAAATGCTAAGAACACGAATCTTCAGTTAACATAAAAGCTGAAAAATAATTTGCTGACCTCTGCATAATAGCTATTGCGACCCGCGTTGTGCAATCACGACTTAAGATATAACATAATAATCATCAATTTGCAGAGCAAATCTGACATTTACTTTGTTGCATTTGCAGATCTTCGAGAAACTGAGTGATGAGACAAAAGCGAAAGTTGCCGGAGTCGTTGGAGAGTTGACTGAACCGAACTTTGGATTAAAACAAGAGTTCTACGATAAGTTGACCAATGAAGTCAATATCGTTTATCATGTTGCTGCGACGATCCGTTTCAATTCATATCTCGGAACTGCAATTAAAATCAATCTTGTTGGTACTCAAGTTGTGCTCAGCTTCACGAAAAGCCTTCGCAATCTTGTTTCATTCATCTACGTATCAACGGCCTTCTGCAACAGTTGTTATCTGAATCAAGGAATTAAGGAACAAGTTTATCCTTCACAATACGATCCTTTAGATATGATTAAGATGGTCGACTCAAACAATAATCTCAACAAACAACTTCCAGAAACTGGAACAAAGGAACTTCAAGATATTTTAGGCATTCATCCAAACACTTACACCTTCACGAAACAACTTGCAGAGAATTTAATTGCAAAAGAAATGAAAAATCTTCCAGCAGGGATCTTAAGACCATCCATCGTTTATGGAACATGCAAAGATCCTAATCCCGGATGGGTTGGCTCAGCAAACAACGGACACATTGGTTTTCTCGCTGGCTACTCGAAAGGATTATTTCGAACGATGGGTGGTGATGCTGAATCGGTAATGGATCTAATTCCTTGTGATTATGTTGTGAACGCTGGAATAATCCTGTCTTGGTATGTTGCAACTCACGAAATTGAAACTCCTGAAGTTATTCACTGCACAAGTGGAGAAATCAATCCATTGACATTCGGAAACTACTGCAAACTTCTCAACAAAGCAACCAAAAAACATCCGAACGATTTCATCATCTGTCAACCTGACGTGAGAGTTAGAACTGGAATGCGCTACACACTTTTCACGTAAATTTTTTTCAAGTTAAAAAATAATGATAAGTGAAAATTAAATTCTTTCAGTTATTTGTTCCATCTCATTCCTGCCTTGCTTCTTTATATTCCTGAGTCTTTTTTACCGGCTAGCAAAAAGTCTCCGAGAAGGTAAGCAAATGATCATATTTAAGATGAAACATTGATTTAAAAATTATTTTAAGAACCATTGAATACGTCCGAATCTTCGATAACGGCATCAAAGCGTTTGATTATTTCGTCAGTAGAAATTTTCATTACAACATGAAAAATTCTCTTCGGATTCTTGACTGCGTACGATCTGAAGATGCACAAAATTACAACTACAATGTAAAGTATTGCAACTGGGCGAAATACTTTGAAACACAGATTGTCGGCATACGTTATTATTTCTACAAAGAGTCTAAGGTCACAAGTATCTATCATCGCATCATGTGGTACACGTAAGTCATGATCAAGGCCTCGAATCCAAAAAATTTAATCTTTTTTATTTCCTCGTCAGTTATGGTTTTGTGCAATTTTTATGGTACACCATGGGATTTTTCATTTTGAAAGCTGTTATCTCGATGATACTTCCGAACACTGTCGCCGTGGCTTTGGCTTTACTTTATCTTGCGTTCATCAAATGGATTTAAGGGGACTTACAACTTTTATTCATTATACTTAAAAAAAATTAAATAAAAAAAGTTCAATTCACTCAGTTCAATGAATTATTTAAAAATTCGCGCTTTTTGTTACGTTCAGTCGATGGAGAGCATTTTTTTATAGAAGATTTTTTACAGAAAATAAGGCAATGTCGGATTGTCTTCAATTCATATAAGAATATTTTATATGAAAGATCCAAATCATAAATTCTAATTAGATTCAACAAATACTCAAGCTTTTCACGAAAAAGAAAAGAGCATAAAGGAAAATTTTCGTGAAAAATCTCGAACCTGTTGCCTCAACGAATACTTTTAATCATAAAGCGCTCCAGCTGCTAATACAAATTTTATTGTTACTCGATTTTGAGAAAGGAAAAATAAGAGCCAAGTCGATAGAGTGAAGAAAAAAATGTTTTTTAATCTAATAATTTCATTGCATCTCGAAACATATTGTTGATAAGTGCAAGCTGTGCTCATATATTTGATAGTTGAGTTTCCTTTTAGCTAATTGTGATTATTTTTGTACATTTTCCTTCTTCGTTCATGAAGCCTGTGTGTTAGTGAAACATAAGTAAAACTTTTTTGTGCAAGAGAAGAGTTAATTTCGATTATTTCATACTAATCAATATCAAAGTGGTTCATTGGGTTCTGAGCTAGTCAAGAGAGATTGAAGGCAAAAGTCATTTGTGATTCGTGTGAAAGTAGAAGATGCGATTTTAAATTGAAAGGATAAATTAAAAGGAACGAGGAAGAAAACTGTGCGGAGGAAGAGAAGAGTTTCCTTCACCTATACACTCACATGCTGGCCACGAAAAAAAGAAAAATAAATGCCAGCGGGCTAGTGAAGCTGAAATAATAAAATTTAATCATCAAATCATCAAACACACATTTACGCAGCACGCTCCGACTGAAAGGATTAATTGCCAACCATTTTTGTGGTCAAACGATAAAAGAAAGACAGACAGAGTGAAAACGAAAGTTATTGGTGTGTAACAATTTTTGCTGGTCCAAACAAAAGAAAGATGCCGCTCTTTGGCAAGAAGGATTCAGGAAAGAAGGTCCGGAAAGATGGTCATAAGGATATCGATAAGCAAATCATAAATATAGAAGACAAATATCACTTAAGACAAGTTCTAGGAAAGTAAGTGAAATCTTTAAAAATTATTTGTGAACCAATGCCATGAAAAAAGCTTTCAAACGAAATTCTCGTAAATTCGCAATCAGGCACATTTTATATTCATTTTCCTTCCTCGTATGACACATATTTTTTATGATGTATGTATGTTTGTTGAGCTACAAAAATGCGGAATAATTTTTCAGCTTTTTCGATCAAGAAAAACAAATCTTGATGAACATTCCCTTTTTGCAGGAAATTCTTCAATTTCCTATTTCTGTTTCTTAGCAAATTCATTTCAATTAGATCAATGAACAAGAGAAATCATCTTGGGCTGAGATAACTTTATATTTTCAATTCTTTTCATGTCAATAACAATTAATTACAAAGTTTCTCTTCTTATCGAGAGCAACTGGGAATAGACCATGAAGCTATGATTTACCTCGTCCTGGATTTATTCGAAGCCAGTGTCAGAGGTGAACGTGACTGATAACGCATTGCGTATTTTTGTCTTAAAATGTATTCACACTTACTACGCGGAACTGAAATCAGTCCTCAGAGCACGGAATTATTTAGAATTTTAACTTCTAGGTGTTCTTTATTAAAGTGTAAGAAAACGCTTGTTGAGCAGCCCTTCACAATACGTCGCCGTTGATGTTTTTTTTTGTAGAAAATGTTTTTTTACTCCACTCGACCTTCTGACTTTTTGCGCGATTAAACGCAAGCATTAGAAGTGGCTGTCTCTCTTGTTTCAAAATTGTGAATGAATTCAATTTACAACATAACAACGCAGTAGAGAGAGTTTCTAATAAGAATGTTCGTTTTACTAAAGATATTATTTGAATTCGATCCAGTTCCTTTAAGCGGAATATCTATGCATCAATGAATTTTTAAAATCAGTCTTAAAAAATGATGTCAGGAAATAAAATCATATTTTGTGCACGTGAATGCTGCTACATTAATACGCAACCTTCTACACTACTTTTTAAAAAAGCAATATTTTATGAGGAAGCCAGTGTAAAAATTATTTTTATTCATTTGATTTGACTAAGAATTTTACAGAGATAAGACAATGCGAAACAGTTCTGATAAATTTTTTCTATTCATCTTTAAAATTAGCGGTGCCTTTTCGGAAGTGCGGCTTGGCGAGAGCAAAGAGAATCCGGGTCAATTATTCGCCGTGAAGATCATCGATAAGAAAGCTCTAAAAGGAAAAGAAGACTCGCTAGAGAATGAGATCAAAGTGTTGAGAAGGTGAGTCAAAAATTTAGTCTTTTTTAGAGATTTTGGGAACCTGTCCCTTCTTCCTAAGTCATGCAACAGAAAAATATTAAATTCAGGAATGGCGAGCCAAAAGTCCCCCCATCAACTTCAGTCCAACAACCTCCCCAATCTTCCGTAAAAGGGATAGGAAAACATCCGATAAAAATCATTGAAGTCATCCCATTGGTTTTCTTTCTTTTTCAATCATCAATTTGTGTTGTTCCTTTAAATAGAAATATATACTTCAATAATATTTTCTAATAAATTGATAAAGTGAAAAGATTAGAAAATCCTTTCTAATCAAAACTTTCCCTTCAAGAGCACGTTACTCTTATATTTATTTTACACGTCAACCGATTGTATATGAACCAAACCTTCCGCGAAATGATAAGCGTTACTCCTTGTCAATAAACTTAAAGCACTCGTGTCCATAATATTTTTAAGAACCCTAATGTTATCAGAGATTAGAAAACAAGCAAAGTAATCAATTCGAAAACATTTTAATGTTATGCGCAATATATAAATTCATTTAGTTACAGATTCTGTGATATTTACTTGTTGCATGAAATTTTTTTGTCTATTCGCTGAATCTTTCAATCAAGCAGACTTTAGAGAAAAAATACTGAATATACAAAGCTTCCAAGACCGAACACTGTTTAAATATTGAACACTATGGCTAGAGCTCTTTATTAGTTTTTATGAGCTCTAGTCATTACATATTGTAATCCACTAAACGAAATAGCAACACCATCATATAGCTTTGCATGTAACAGAAGCAGTTTATGTTGTTCCTAAACAAACTATTTTTTTCATTTATTTCAAATATGGGAGGATATTCTATCTTATATCTCCCTGGTTTCTACCTCCCATTTACTCCTAAACGTTCCGTGAAGTTGATCCTGTTAATAGAGAGTTCTGTATGAAGAAAATATTTTCTATTATTATTATAATTTTATGATTTAAGTCGTGTTCAATACGACGAAGCAAAACAAAACTTTTGTTTTTGTTTTATGTTTTTCTATCTTCTATCTCTTCTTCTATGAACAGGTTCTCGGCCATGCCTGGTTGTAGTGATAACGATCCTGACCGAAAACCGTGGTGAGTTTCATTTTTATTATTTTTATATTTTTTAGCATTGAATTTCGTTTTTTTATCAAGGCGAGCGAAATTTTTATCGTTTTTATTTTCTCTTTTTCATTTGATGGCTACAGAATTTTTTCTTCGATGATTCAGTAACTGTTCTTGACTTGGTTATCTTTCTCTTTTTGCTGTCGATGCTCTTATTACTTCTTGATGTATTTTTCTTATATTTCTGTGACACGTCAATATACAGAATTCAGGCTTTTGTACTTTGTTGTTTAAACGGGTAGAAACATTTTAACATTTTAGTATGCTAATTCACTCAAAAAAAATATCAAGCAGTGCTGCTTGAATATAATTTTTATTCTGAGAGCAACAGACATCATTTTCAGTAAATTGTTCTGAGAGATCTCGCTAATGGTAAAGGGAAATCGTTTTTTTCTCCGTTGATTATTTGCTGTCTGATGTATTTAGGTTGTTTTCATGGTAACGAAGGGAAAATGAGTTGGAAGACGAAGGATGGGAAAACACAAACAAGTTTTCTTTTCCATGATAATCATTACTCTAATACAAATGTGTTAATTAATGAATATTGAATAATAAATAATTACTCGAGAAAATTTAGCGTAAATATGCTCACTTTTAGCCATTTAAGAGAGTTTCATTCTGTATAAAGATAGAAAGAATAGAACTGCACAGATTTCTAATCGAAAAATTTAAAAAGAGTTTCAATACTATGTTTTTTTATTTCCGCACTTAATTTCTGCACCATTAGTTACACACATTTTTATCAATTATTTTCAAACAATGAATTGAAAACTGAAAAAACGAGACAGAAAAAAATTATGAGCAATATTCGCAAGTTGTTCTCAAATGCCCGGCTCAAAATCCAGATAAAAAACTGATAGCCCGTGGCTAGTATTTAATTGTGTTAGCGATAGTTTTCATATTATCATGTATCACATCCTAGATCAAAAAATGTTACGAGGACCGAAAATCACTACAGAACAAGCATCAACAGGCTTTCAATTTTTATTTTTCGTCTCTCTTCAACCCTCGCTGTTCTACTTCACCGGAAGAGTTGCTAATTTGATTTTGCAACATGTTTGCTCCAAAATCAAATTTATCATTTCTGTTTGGCGGAAGAGAAATTCTATCAATTTCTTAGAAAATACCTTCGGTTTTATGTCAATCGTCAGAAGAGCGAATGATTGAAGATTTTCGAGGGGGATTCATATGGTCTTATTTATTTAACTTTGGTATCGTCGAATAACAACACTGTCTCTTGCGTTGTCACCACGTTAACTTTCTTTGCTATATTCTTCTTTAGGCGTTTACTTTGACACTATTGCAACTTTTCCTTCTTTTTCTTTTTTATCTTCTTCAATTTCTACTTCACTGTTCGCGGTGCGATTGACAAATCTAATGGGCTCGTTGATTCACGTAGGTTGTGTCATCCAAACATTGTTCAGCTTCTCGAGACATATGAAGATAAAACAAAAGTCTATTTAATCATGGAGCTGTAAGTAACCACTTAGATCGATTCAAGGAACAAGTCTCGACTTCTTGTGTTTTAATTTACTTTGCAGTGTAACGGGTGGTGAACTTTTTGATCGGATTGTTGAGAAAGGATCTTACACTGAAAAGGATGCTTCAGGTCTCATCAGACAGGTTTTGGAGGCTGTCGACTATATGCACGAGCAAGGAGTTGTACATAGAGATTTGAAAGTAAGTCGAAATATCGATAAATTTTAACCTTTTTTAATCAAACGCCCTTAACCTTAGCCTGAGAACCTTCTCTATTATAATACTGATGAAGAGAGCAAGATAATGATAAGTGATTTTGGATTATCGAAAATGGAAGACTCAGGAATTATGGCGACAGCTTGTGGAACGCCTGGTTATGTTGCTCCTGAAGTTCTCGCACAGAAACCATACGGAAAAGCGGTCGATGTATGGTCGATAGGTGTCATATCGTATATTCTACTGTGTGGTTATCCACCGTTCTATGACGAAAATGATGCGAATCTGTTTGCGCAAATATTAAAAGGTACATACAAAGATAAATTGACTATACAATAGTCAAAGCACACGTGTCTAAAATATTTTATTGACTTGCAACAAATTGTCACAGATTTGCTTTAATTATTTTTCCATTTTAGGTGAATTCGAGTTCGATTCGCCTTATTGGGATGAGATCAGCGAGTCCGCAAAAGATTTCATTCAACATCTGATGTGTGTCGATGTCGACAAGCGTTACACGTGCAAGCATGCGCTGGCACATCCATGGTGAGTTTATTTGTCTAATTAGCACTTGGAAATGATTCGTAATTAAATTATCCCAACATAATTGAATCTCCGTAGGATTTCTGGCAACGCAGCGAGTAGTAAAAATATTCACGGCACTGTATCCGAGCAGCTTAAAAAGAATTTTGCGAAATCTCGCTGGAAGGTAAAAATTATTTTTTAAATGAGGGTCAGTAATAAATTAAAATTGATTTTCTCTTTTAGCAAGCCTATCACGCGGCTACGGTTATCAGACAAATGCAACGTATGGCTTTAAACAGTGGCGGGTCAAGTCGCAACAACACGTTAAACCGCAATGAGTCAACGGACAAGCAGTCCTAAGCGATTCGAATGTGCAGCAAGTTTTAAACATTTCTTTTAATTTTTCTAAATCGTTTCGTGCTAAACAGAAGAAAAATCCCCAAATATTTTACAGCATTCAATGTTCAAGTTTTTAAACAACCCAGACATATTGAGTCTTTCTTATTTGTTTTATTCATCTAACCTAGGGAAAAAAATCGAAATCCCATTTTTCCTCTTAGTTCACGTAGAAAAATAAATCACATTTCAAACGAAAAGAGTTTCAAAATGAAACAATATTTAAAATGCATTTAAGAAAAGAGGGCAGTTCAAATAATACGTACAAAGAAATGGCCACTTGCTTAACTTGAAAAAAACTTTTACTTTCCGGGTACTTTCATTTAAATTTGAAAAGTAGATTCCTGATAAAAGGTTTCTAGTCTTCCAAAGACAAACCCTCACTTAATTTACAGAATAATTCCATTACGCGGCTGATATTCTGCGAGATTTGTAATGAATCTGAAAGAAACTCTTAGCTTTTCTTAAGTTTGAGTGGCCTTAATATACGACCACCTAGACTACAAGCAATTCAAAACTTATTAAAGTCGTACCAACCGTTCAAATCCTTCTCTCTTTAAACTTCGTATCTTGCTCTCTTCTTACAAATAGGAACTTAACTTATATTTTCAACAAGCTCTGGTGAAACTTTTTAAAACGTTATTTGAAAATATATCAAAATGTGATATGAAAGAATATAATAGCAAGTTTTACTTATTCATAATGTCATTTAAATATCTCTGGAGTCTAAAATCTCTGGAAGATATATCCTTGTAATATTTTTTCCTTCTTATTCGACACCTGTCTAGAGTCTTAGCATGTAAATATTCGCGAACGTATCTCAAAACACGACTAAGAGCAGACAAAATGAACAAATTTTAAGCGTTTTATTGAGAAGAATTGTTTAGGGTCAAGTTCAAAATGAAGATTAAAAATATTGCATGAAAGAGATTCTATTGTTGACTGAAGCTCCACACTTGTCCCTTAAAACATTTTTTTCGTTGATGAAGCTTTTCATGTTATCAATGCTATTCTTTTAATTATGTAAAACGATGGATGCGTATGATTTTTTATGGAAACAAATTTTAGCGTAAACTCTGGTTATCTAAATGAGACAGAAAATTTGTGCATGGCACAAAATGAAAAAAGAGAATAATCTTTCAGACAAAATAAATGTTTAACTAAATTTTATGGGAATTTCATTTATCAAACAATCATTTTATGGTGTTTGAGATCTTCAGAAAATTAAATCTGACTAAGAATTAAGAAAAATTGTTGTAAAGCTAAACTGAATCATTAAGATGAAAAAATTGTAAAAATGGTTGTTGGAATAATTTTATTTTTTTCTTTAAGTGGTGTATGAGATTTCTTATAAAACAATTTTCCTTTGAATCTGCCATTTTATTTAACTGAGCGAATATTCAATTGTAAGCTTCGAGTTTAAAACAATATCTCAATAAAATATCCAAGCAAGCATGTTCTTTGAAAGTTACGAAACATGTTTAACTCCATAATTGAAAATGCATTAGCAAATCTGACAAAAGGGTTATCGAGAGTGGTCCGTCTACCGTTCAGCCATTAAAAATCACTTAACCCAGAAATTATCGCTCACATAAAATATTTATTGCGAATGTCATTAACATGACTTCTACGTCGAAACATTTGACGACATTCCTTTGATGATTTTTAAACCTTATTCTTCTCCCCGATAAAATGAATTTCTCTCTATGAAACATTAAATAAAACATTGTTAAGCATATTTTAAGTTAAAGTTGTATCGTTGACTTTTCACACTCGGCCAGATAGAACCTGTGGGAATTTTAAAATTTGAGATAGAAGTCGCATGCAACTTACAGTTGATTCAAAGTTATGTCTGACGAGTTATAGGATAGTCAATGGTTGTGAACGGGAAATTCTTTGAAAACTTAGTTTTTAAATTATACTCGAATTTTATTGTTGAAACGTAATTACATAAACATGATGAAATAAAGTAAATTTTAACAAAAATGTAATAAATATTTATGGAAATTCAATTTAGTGTTTTTCAGTGATGACTTCACCTTGTTCACTATGATGTTGTTGAGTCAAGTCTGAAATCGCGGAAACAATCGATTTCTCTTCTGAAAAAAAAAATATTTTAGCTTTTCGAATTTCAAAAAAATATTTTAGCAGTTCTTACCCTCAAAAAGCTTTGCTAGAGATCGCGACTTTTTCAGAACTTCATCAGGGTTCGCATTATGAATTTTTCCAGTGGCAATGAAGTCGTATGGAGTTGCTCGCTGCGGATCAGAAGCTGATACAAAGTTTCTTCGATTCTCTGTTTCAACGTTGACAGAAGGTTCAATGATTTGAGGAGTTTCATTTATATTGAATTGAGTAAACGTGGAAGGCAGCGGAAGAGTTTGTTGATGTGAAAGTCCTGTACTAACTGATTGAACATTGATTGGTGCAATAAACTTTGCTTTAGTTTGGCTTTCATTAAAATTATTTGATAGAGGAATTGGAAGTTCCTTCTCTGTTGACACAAGAATTGGCTTATTTTGCTTCCGGTTAGGAATTGGAAGTCTTTGCTGCTTATGTGTGTGCTGCGCATTAATTGGCGTTAATTTAAGCACTTTGATCATATCTTGGAACTGAGCTTCAGTCATTTGCACTGCAGGTAAAACTTTAGTGTTACCGTCAAATGAAGGATGTTCCACAAATGATCTTCTTGGGTTTCCTAACGATTCTAAAGGAATGCTCTGCTTGGATGCTGGTGTCAAGAAGTTTCTGATGTAATTTAAATTTTGTGAAGGAGTTCCCAAAGTTGGTAATATATTTTTAAATATTTCTTTGTCTTTCTGAAGTGATTCAACTTTCGTTGACGGCACAGAAGAAAAACCCCACCATGAAGGTTTCCACCAAGAATGGCTTCCAGATCCTGTTGCGGTTCCTGTAGTTGTTGCTCTTAATTGAGAATTCGCTTCAGATCCAAGCAAATGTGAATTATCGTGAATTGGATGGGGGCCAGGAACTTGAATTTCTCCAGCTCCAAAATCTTCTTCGTAATTGTAAAATCCATCATCTTCGACCTTTTCATCATCGTGATCCAAATAACTCTTAATTAATTCCATTCCCTCTGGAGATTTTGCTACTTCATTGATCGCATCAATTGTCTCTTCAGCAGTCTTTGTTCCAAGAACAACCATAACATCGCTTATCGCTGGTAAGTTCTTTATGTCAACTTTTAAGTTAAATTCTTTAAGTAACTCTTGAAACTCTTTTGTTGAATAAAAGTCATCAAGTTGTGCTGATTTGATGGAAAGCAATGTTGGCGCATGATCATAAACTTTTTTAATCGGAATTTGTTGTTGAATATTGAAATGTTGATTCATACTTTGTGCTGGTTTCAAAGGGATGAAACGATGATTCTGAGTGTTTTGTTCTTTGGATCTGATCACAAGACTAGGATTAAGTCTTTCAGTTGATTTCATGATAATTTTCGGTCCTTGCTGTGCAAAGTTATTCACTTGAGGTTTCACCATAGGTTGTACAGTATTACTTTTAGGCTGATGTGGCATAAGAACTGCCATTCTTGTAGGATGAACAAACCTTGCTGTTGGTTGGGTATCAGCGCGTCGCTGGACTTTATGATCATTGATGCCCGGCAGTAAATGAAGATATTCCCGAGGCAAATACGAGTAAATTAATCCATTATTAACATCAGTTTTCACTTCACTCGGCCACAAAGAGTCAAAAAATCTTTTTTTACGCACTAGCTCATTATTATTAGTGTGAGGAAGTGGAGACACGAATCCTAACAAGCAAACAAGAGAAATTTGCATGAATATTTTCATGATGTCAATAGCTTTAAATCTAAATCACAATTGAAAGACACAAAAACTTTGCTTGCCCTATATAAATGTTTTTTTTAACTACCTGTTCTCTACTGATTGTCGATGAAAGTTTCGGCGAACACATTACGAAAAGTAGATTACGGGAATAAGATATTTCAAACATTTAGTCTGCAATTTAGAAAACTGAAAACAAAACTGGATTTTTCAATTCTAAGAAGCTGATTTATTATAAAATTGAATTATGATAAAAATATTTCTCTATTATCAATGACGAGTTTCTTCAAATGTTTAAGTTTATTTTTAAATAAGGCAAAATGGCCAATCTCCGAATTTAAAACTGAAGGCAAAAATAAATATTCTAAATTAGGAAAGGCTGAAATAATTTTTGCGGCGACATCATTCGACAAATGAATTTTTTCAAGAGACAAAATTTTAATTCCAACATTTCGTTTACTTAAAATTTTGTCTACGATGAATTTCATGTAACAAGAATTTCCTTCAGTGCAAAAGTTTGTTGGCTGAAGCTTAAGTTTCTCTAATTTTTGAAGATTATTTATATTAGAAAACCTTTCGTAGTGACAAGACGAGCAGATAATCAGATTTAAGCTTCGGAGATTGACAGCGTGCTGGGTTAAAGCAATTAAATGAAATTCGCTGATGTGATCGAAAGTGCGAATTTTAAACTTTTGAAGTGTCTCTGAATTTTTAATTACAAATCTAATGAAACCTTGCGATTCGCGAGTCAAATAAGAGTTGAATGACATTGAAAATTTTAAAAGTTGATTAAACTCAATATGAGAAATGTTTTCTAGAATTTGGTCATCAAAGTTTACATCATAGAAATTTAATTTATTAATAGTCATTTTGTTATTCTCGAGAATTTGAGTTAAATTCTTGTAACTCTCATTTCGTTCATCGTCATCTTCATGAGGAAGTAAACAAATTTTAAATATTTTTAGACTAAGTGTGGCTTCAGCAAAATTTGTCAATAACACATTCGAACAATAAAAGAATTTAAATATTTCCAGATGTGGCATGTTGATATTTTGTGCGTTCACCACTGTTGATTTGAGATGAATCCCTTCCATGTGAAGCTCTTGGAGATTGTGAAACTTTGTTATTAGTGTGAGCAATTCTCGGTTGTCGTATATGATCAGATCATCAAACTTGCATCGAAGAATCGATAAAGAAATGTTTTCTAAGAAAAAATATTTCCCAAGATTTTTATCTTTCGCATGCACAAACTTCACATTCACGTATTTTCTCGATAATTTCAATGCCATTTCACTTTTTGTCAAGTTCACAGTGATTTTGTTTAAAAACACAAATATTTCAATTATTGAATTGAATGTCTTACAAACTTCAGACACTCTCAGATAATCTCGAATTGGAAGAAGAGAAAAAATTCTTGTCAAAAGTTCTACAGGCAACTTCTCCATTCTCAGTAAATTTCAAATATAAACTGAATAGCGAAGTTTACTCGATCAACCAGAACAAGTGCAATTTTTCAATGGTCAATTAATTATTAATTTACCTTGATCGAAAAAATATTATTGAAAAGAAATGCAAATTCGATGAACTTTTGCGGTGTCAATAAATTTAAAAAAAATTGTTCGCGAATCAATTGAATGAGCGCAAATATTTAATTGGTTCAAATGATTTTATTCTTATAACCGGTAATTACAATTTTTCTTTTATACCACGCCGAATCAATCCAGAAGAGAACGCTTTTATCATTTTCATCCCTCGAGTATCGTTATTATCCTTCTCTTTATGTAATCTCGTCATGAAAGTTACGCATTTTGGCCATTACACTTTGTAGTCAAGTTAAATTGAATCACGACAATGTAAAATTTGTTTTGCGTGCCCTTTTACGTTCGACTGAACAAATTTAAATTCCACTTGTGTTCATTGATAGCACTTTATTTTGATTTTCATTCGGGTCGATAGTTGAGCTCAACAGTGAAGAAAGACAGCAATGAACAATTCGTGTCAATAATTGATTAATTTTCAGGCTTTCTGCTGTAACGAGCAGTGATTCTAATCAAACCTCAATGACTTCACGCAGCGACAAAAACACATTATGCATTAATCATGTTTCATGTCTCTCTCTAAAAGACATGCACATTCCAAACGGAAATTACAGGCATCAAGCATTCTAATTAATTGCGTGACGATACATTTTCGAAACATTTGTTGATTCAATTAATTTAGCTATGAGCACCTCTTCAACGTTTTCTCTAATTCCTTCAAGTGGTTCTCTCCTTTGTTTCGCTAGCAAACAAACAAACTGAGCAGCGTATCGAATAAAAATTTAATCCATCTCAAGGACGATTGCATTCGCTGCTGTTCAACAAACAACTCAATTATTTAAAGAAGATTTAGTTTCTATTCACTACGCTGATTAAACAGGAGGAACAACAAATATCCTCTTACACATTTAACTTGTAGCAAATAATTTAAAATTAAATGTAACTTATACTAGACATCTGCTAAGAAATATTTCGTATATCTAACTTGATCTTATTTTGAATTTTATTTTTCTTTCTTTTTAAGAAACAGATTGAATTCTTAGTCATGATTGAGGTCGTTAAAAAATCACTCACTGTGACACAAAAATAATTTATTTTCATTTTCAAGCGCCTTCGCTAACGTTAAATGTCACAGAAGTTTAACGATGTCATTTGAATACAAATTTGCGTAGTTAAAGTTCATCGTCAAGTCCACAGGGAATATTTTTTCGTTTTATAAGTAGACATTGTAACAAGATTAATGCAAACTCTAGAAATTTGTAATTTTTCAGTGCAGTGGATTGAAAGTAATTTGATCACGGATTTTCTTTTGTTACGAAAATATAACCAATCCACCAAAATTTAATTTGAAATTATTGAAATTAATTAAGAGAGTCTGATTCCTTTCATTTAACAATTTTCACTAAAAATAAACGAAAATATTTTAATGGCGAAAAGTATTTTTTATTAGCTACTGCCAATTGGAAATAATAAATTTCCTGGAATAGAACTGGAAAGTTCAACTTTGATGAGGAACGCCCACAGTAAAAGACTTTTCCTCATTTTCCATTTAAAGAATTACACACGCCTTCACAACGAAATATTCTGTTTAGCCATAATTATTGAATCAACTTTTTGCTTTCTCACTTGCAAATTCAGAATAAAAACATAATAATTCAATAAAATAAAAAGATATTTTCTTAACCTGCATCGGAATTGCCAAACCCAGAAGCTTCCATCAATGGTGATTACTTAGCAAGCAGAAAGCAAATATTTGAAGCTCTTCATCGAAACCCTAAATATAATTAAATTGAAAAGTACACAACGATCAGCGTCAATGAGTTTAGTTATAAATTAGATGGGAAATTTCGATTTTATTCTTTCCCCTCATGACGACAATGAAGTTAAGTGACCAACTTGATTTCCTGTGCTTGATCGCTCAATCAATTAATTTATCTACCTCGAGCAATCATGAATAAACAATGAGACATTCCGCCTACGGTAGTTACTTCTTATTAATTATTAACGTGGCTGAAGTGATGAAAACACGACTTTCGCGTTAATTTAATTAAATTCTAAAATCGATACTTCATTCTATGTCGAAGCGATGAAGCTCGCCATTGAAATATAATTATCGTTAATCCTTTATGTAATTATGCTCAGTGTTTATTTTCTTCATCGAAAACTCTGTTTTTATTTACTCATTTAATTACTTTAATTATAGAGGAGCTTTCAACGTTATTTTTTGCTGTGTTTGCCTTTTCGAATTAATTATTAATGACCCAGAAAATTACGGGATGACGACTCGAAGAATTTACTCTGGAATGTTCGAGGAATCTGTGAGAGGGTGGAAACATTCAATTCAATTAAAATTAAAAGGACTTAGAAGTGGATTATTTTCGATTATGTTGTTTACATCTAACAATGGCTTAATCTCTTCAACAACCTGCTTTGCTTTGAGCTATGGTTTGAAGGAAAAATCCTGTTCTTGGTAATCGAAAATTAGATAACAGATTAAAACTGATTGGAAATTCGAATGTTGAAAGAAAAACAGTTGAGATCATTATTGTTGACGATAACATGAAATAAATTTTTCCGATTAACTTTTCGAGGGGTGAAATAAGAATCAAAGGGTCGTTATTTGTATCTAGCGTTTTTATTGCATCGAGGGGAGTGATTGCTAAAAAATTGTCATGGACACCTGCAAAATTTACAAAAGCAAACATTAATTTTCATCAATTCTTAAGAGCAAAAGAAACTCATTAGGAATCAAATTCTAAATAGTCAATTGATGATATTTTATTGCGAGAGCTATTAACTTTATTTGCACATCCGTTTAACTTCCAGGTTTCAACTTACAATCATTCAAAGTTATTTATGCAAAGGGATTGAAAGCAAAGAAGATTAAGTCGTATTCTATTTACTATCTTGTAACATGAGTGAGAATTGCATGTTTAACATTTTATCGATAAAGAGAGTGCAAGGAATTTTAAACGATTCAACACGAGAGTTTTTGTAATTAACATTTTCCGTTTACGAGTGAGATGTTGTATTTGACACATCAAGATGATGGTGAAAGCTTCTTTGTTGTATTTGATTGAGTTGCTGATAGAAGGATTGTCGCGTTTCTTCTTTTGAGTTATTGTTACACTCCAACGACAGTTTAGCGACAGACCAGAGTTCGCTAGATTTTGCTGCAACAGAATTGTAATCAGAACCGTTCTTGACTTCAACTTTTGCTGCTCCGTGAATTTTGTGAACGTAGTTAGGCGAACTCATATCAAGTTTGCTCGGCTGAAACGGAAAAGAAGGAAAAAAAAATTAAGGAAAACTTCCCAAGGGATCCATTTCAAGTTAACAGAACTTCGACTTTTTTTCCAAACATTAAAACGAGACCAGATTGAAGCAGATAACAATGCGATTAATGATATCGTTCACAAATCATTTAGACGTGACCAGAATTGAATCTTTTCCACTTCAGGTGCGCACGAGTGAATCAAATTTATTGTCAGCTTACAGTCGAATGATGTAAACACGTCCAATTGACATCAACATTAAATAAAAGAACATAGCCGAGCACATGTTCACCTTCAATTTGTTAAATATCCTCGAGATTGTGTCGACATCCAATTTTAATTGCATTGGATTTTTGCAGAAGCACGAAACGACTCATTCAATTAATTATTCAATATCGCTCGGATTGCTGCTGCTTCCAGTAACGCGATCTCGAAAAAAACCAAACGATACAAAAAAATGTTGGGATCTGAATGTTTGATGCAAAAAGATGGATTACGTGAATTCGATTGAAAAAATTTAAATGCTCGATGTTCCCCCAATATGATCTCTGAATGTTTGATATTAAATAAATGAAAATTCTTTTTCCGATGCTGTCTAAGGGATTTTTTTTAGCTGGAGATAAATTTTTAAAATATCAATTTTAGGTTTTACCTCTTTTTTCAAATTCATTGTCCATTCATAGGGCGGTGAAGGTCTTTGATTTCGATTCGAAATAAAGTAATCGTCTGTTACGATTTCTTTTAACGACTTTATCGGACTCTTTGGTGGTTGTTTCAAGTTCTTAATAGAACCTTCGTGCTCATACGTTTTGATAGAATTGTTGTTTTCCAATTCCGTGAACTTTTCGTCTGAAGCTTCGATGTCTTCATCTTGTTCCACTTCATTGATTGGGTTTTTATACGGTTGTAAATTCAGAATCTGAATGTCATCTTCTGTTGTCTCGATGTCGACCATCTCATTTTCATCGTCACTCGTCATTTGGTCCTTTTTGTTGCCATCGAAACAATCACCAATGTAAATTTTATTCTCGGCATGATTTGAATTTTCATCGTCGACATCAACATAGAGTTCTTTGGATTTGAAATATCTTTTGCGATTTAGAGATTTTTTCACAGGAGTAATAGTTTCATCGTCGCTTAGATTTGTTGAAGACGCTGTCGTGTGATTGTAATTTGAAGAGGATGAAGACGAGGGCGATTGAGTACTCAAATTGACCATCCCACTTGTCTCTTCAGGTAATCTCATATTGATTACAGGCTTAAATGCTGAATGAAAATGATTAAATGCTGGCGGTTTGTCATCATTCGACTGCAGTGAGGGGCCATTCGGTTTGAAGAGAAACGACGGCGGCGGCTGTTTAATCCAGTTTAATGCCGAATACGGTGGGAATTGAAAATGAGATGCTTTGTTAGCAACTGTTGGAGCATTAACTGAATTAGTTGCTTGATGTTGTTGGTGGTGCCACATATAGTCAATCATAAAAGAGCGTGATAATGAGAATGGTAGCTCTTGAGGGAATGACGTTGGAGAGCGAAGTGTTTGTGGATTCGGGACGGCGGATGAAGCTACGGAATTCACACTTAACGATTGTTGAGGATTGGTTGTATTGTTTGCAATCGGAAGAGGTTGCATGCTCACGGGTCTTGAGTATGGCGAGCTTTGTGGTGGATTTGCGGGACTCACTGGAACCTCTTTGGGTTTTTTTGAAGCGGAAGATGAGTTTGCTGAATTTATTTCGCGAGATGAAGACATTGGCGATGACATAAGCCTCTTTCTCGTTCCACCATTAAACATCGCTTTTACATCTTCCCAAGCATGAGCAACATCATCCGGCGGTGTTCCACTCAATCTCAGATGCCGTCGCCATGAATTAAAATTTGCTGCGTCAGGTTGAACATATTTGTCGTTGGCAGACACGCGATGAGAATGAAAAATAAATTTATTTGGTGAGAAGAATAGTCCACAGTAGGTGCACTTTATGCATTTTGCTCTCGACGAGTTGTATCTCGACGGTAGAAATGATCCCCGACAACCAAAAGCACATTCGTGAAATACAGCAAATGAGAAGTCGTCAGGAAGTCGCGGCGGGGAATTATCTCCGAGAAATGATTTGCACAATCTCTCAGCTTCGCGTCTAGTGATCATTCCGCATCGTCTTGATGAAACGGGCATTGCGTTTGCTCGTCTGAGAATTTCAAGCTGAACAGGCGTGCACTGAACGCAAGTAATACCCAAAGCAACACGTCTATTATGAATTTCATTATAACTGAACTGTTTAAGAAGCGTGTTCGATATCTGGGCTAAGCACAAGCGCTCCTGTGACTCGATATAGAGTGAAACTATAGGTATTCCATAGAGTATCACTGTTCCAACCTGTTTTGAAGAACCGAAATGATTTTTCACCTTAATGGAGAAATGAAATGCATTCTTACGTCTTCACTTACCTGGTTTGGCTTTGGTGCTAAAGCTCCAGGTGACATTAAGCTTTCGGCAGGAGAAGGTGATCTCGATTGAATTATGAAAGTAGAAATTTTATTGCAATTGTTCATAACTGAAGGATTAGGTCTCTTCAAATTGTGACGTTTATCATTATGATTGCTTGATGTCAACGTCGTTAAGATCGGCTCCATAGTTAAGTTTTCACTTATTTTATAATAAAAAATATTTTTTGTTTTCGTTTTATTAAAAACTTTTCTTTTTCAACTCTTTTAATCCACTGTCAATAAAATATTCTCAGACTTTTCGTCCTCCGAACTGCAACTGGCAAAATTTTTAAACAAACTGATCCCTTCTTTTATTTAACAAAACGAAAATATCATTATTTTTAGTTAACAGATAAACCAAGCAGTGAGGAAAAAAACTCCTTGTACAAGTCTCCTCCTGCGACCAACTACAGACACAACTGCTCAACACAAGCTTGGATTGAGGAAAATCAATTAAATTGCTTCGTATTGTAATCAAAGCTGATAGAAACATTGTTTTATGAAGTGGAAATCCTGGAAAATGCTTCATGTTCAGAGGGCGAACAACACTTAAATTAATATTGAGAGAAGCAACCAATCGCGATCAACTTGACGACACGCCCTATTCTTTTTTTTATTTGAAGGAAAGAAAACTCGTTTTAATAAACAGATAAATGCGGAGGAGAAAAGGAATCAATATTTGTCTGTTTCTTTTTTATGATTAACCCAGTGAATGGGCCTCGACATTGATCGATAGTTACTTTCCAATAATTAAAGAATCGCTTGACAATCCTTTGAAAGCAAAAGTGAGTAGCAAAAAAATATTTCTCAATCTCTTGGTGCTAATGACCAAAAAAGATTAATTTAATTCGATTAAAAGCCGAAAATATGATTTTAATTGGGAGACTAAGCTGCTAACTTCTTTCATCTCTCAAATCATGATAATTGCCAGCAGATTGAAGTCGAACGTCACCGATAAAAATTAATCTCGTACACGTGCCCAACATGAGGTATTTTTTTCAAGCCAATAAAAAGATTTTGGTTCTCGATAGTCGTCTTTGACGCCAATTATTTTCATGCCCAATTTAAGGTTTTCCCCTTTTCAAAATGAAAGCAATAAAACATGATTTTTGTGATTTTTTAAGACAAACTTATTTTACAACCCTTTTCAAATACAAAAAGAGAAGAATCAACAAACATTCATAACTTTTTATTGTGACGTTGTGTGAAATCAATTTAAAACACTAAATGGAAGAGTTGAAAGTGTAAACACCCTTTTGCACATTATTCAATCAGCAAACATGTTTAGCATGATCCGTGACAAATTCGACATCTGTTTGAACAAAACTTGAGATATGTTTACATTTGTTGAAACTGAAACCACAAATTATATCTAACTGCATCGCTACTTTTATTCAACTACAAAAAAAAACATCAGATAAGAAAAGTTAATAGCTCTCTTCCCTTGTTAATACCTTGTTAAAAGTTTCTGAAACATTAAATATTCTGATCATGTGCCAGCATCATCATTAAGCAAAAAAAAATTTATGTTTTCGGATTTTTTATGTTAATTGAAATCACGTGTGAGTTATTTATCAAGCAGAAGGATTTACTAACAGTTTCAATCAGGGAGAGCTCAGTTTACATGAGAATTTCCTAAAGGGCTTTTATTTATTGAAAATGCCAATGAAAGCAGAATATTGACACAATAAAAGGATTTTCTGTCCTAATAACCCTTAAAACGATTCAATTTCCTCAAGTGAGTCGATTTGTGTGAAGGCTTTTATTCAATTTCTATTTATCTCTGTAGCGATCCAGTTCCTCCCTCAAATAAGTCTGTGGTCTAGTGCTTTAAAGCCCGACTCCCAAAATATTCAATTGAAAGGGGTTCTCTCGTTCTCGTTTTGTCGGATTATACCGTGAATTCAATTTTAAAATAAACATTTGAGGTGATTTAATTAAATGAAAAACAAGTTAATTAACTTCCCTTCAATTCGGTAACCATCAGAAATTAATTAAAACAACTCTGCTGGGTTGAAAATCAATTTCGAAAGCTCTTGTCGTAAATAAAGCTTTTCTTGCCACCCTAAACCCACCCACGCTTCACTTTCCATAACTTTTAAAAACAACAATAAATTTTATTCATGAAAATTTCATTCCGTTTTATTTAATTTTCTTCGCTTCCGTGGATGACTTCAGCTTGATAATGAAGTAATTCATATTACAGCGAAAATTTAATCATGAAAAATAAACATTTATTCACAAGAATCATTGTTTTTCTTCGCGTATTTTAGTTGTGGGCGTGTTTTTAATTTTTGTTGATACTTAAAGCATAGAGGGTGGAATAGAAATTTTTGTAAAGGAAAATTCCAAATAGTTCCAGTCAGGTCTCGCAAAATAATAATCTTTCCAAACATTCTAGTGAAGAATATCAGTGATATTTGTAACGTTTCAAAAACTATTCAGACTCGGGAAACAATTTTTTTATTCATTTTTTGCTGTTAATTTGATTGCCATTATTGACTTTATTGCATTTGCCAGAACAATAAATTGGACAAACCCACAGTCATTATTATATTTCTGGTAAATAATGACGACTGCAAAAACTGTTCAACATTAAGCGAAAATCACAGTAAAATAAATCGACAAAAAATCTAGAATTCTAATTCTCTTGAGGGATGAGAGAAAGGAAATTGAAGCAAATTGATATCGCCCCTAATATGAATTTCACAGCCTGATGATTTCAAGTGACTTCACTACGAACGACAATCTGGTTTAGGGCGACACAAACATGATCTGATTCACGATTAATTTGATTAAATTACTCGTTTTTTCACACATTCTCTAGAATCGTAAAGTGTGAATTCTCATGAGGCTTTGACCTGATTTTCGTTTTTGGAAAGAGGTTTCAATTAATAAATTTGAAGTCTGTTTGAAAGCGAAGTCAGGTCAATTCTTATTTACATTTCCACGCTCTTTTTATTTTTGTGTCACCCTTATATTTACTTTCGTCGATTTCTTTAATCTCGCGTGCTCAAAGCATACAAAGGCGTGAGTTTGACTTCAACAAGTTCAATCGATTTTCACTTTAATTGTGATTAAATTGAAATGAAAACAACGTTTGATGAGAAGGCGTGTTTGGTGGTTAAATTACCTAAATTATTATCAAGTTCGTGTTAATATTACTCAAGGACAACGGTTTGAATGGCTTGGTTTTTTTTTTAACTTTTTAGAAACTCTGCCACAGTGACTATGTTGAGTGAATTATTAAGTAGCTCATTTCATGTTTCTGCAAAAACAACTAGAAATCAAGATAGCAATATAAGAGCTGCAGTGACATGAAAAAAAAAATGCAATTTCAGAATAATTTAACAAATTGAAGTTCGCATGTTCTTTTATTTAAAAATGAGTTTTTATTTAAGATGACAATTCTATTACAAATTGGCGGACCTGAAGGCGAAGATGATTTCTATTCTGGTCACGAACGTTTTTATTATTCGCGTCGTTATCTGAGATTTTTAGAGAAAATGTTCAGAAAATGTTTTCTAAGGGAAATGGGTCTCTTGGGACAGTGGAAGTTTCAAGATTTCTTTCTCAAACGATTTGCTACAGACGAGTGAACCTAATGCTATTGTTAGATAGCAAATTTCGATCAATTTGAAAAAGTTAAAACAGAAAATTGTAAACGAATGTTTTATTTTTTTTAAGGTCATAACATACAAATGACTGAGTTGAAAAATCACATAAGGTAAGTTTTAATTGCAAAACCAAGATTATTGAAAGGAGATGAAAATATTGTTTAAAATCTCTGTTTAAATCCAATTCAAAATGTATTAAAAATATTTCAAACAAAGTTTATCGCTCATAAAATGTTTCAAAACAACTTTAAATTTTTTAAATCATTTCTTTAAAAATAAATTGTATTTTGAACGTTTAACTTTAAATAGACAAGCTTGAATTTTTGCCACTCTTCATTTAAGAATAATAATCTTAAAGTACGATGATTTCTTCATTCTCCCATGAATACGAATCACAGTTCCATGTCTTTCGCCATGTCATCTTCGCTGAAATCGCTCATACTACTTTCATCGTCACTGCTCTGATCGTTTTTCTCTGTCTCTCGGAGGGCTTCTTCTGTTGCAAACCGTTTGACGTAATCTTAGTAACAAAATTAATTACAAAATTTATTTAACCAAGGAATTTGCATTATTGGACTTACCTGAAACCTTTTTTTTGTACTCTTCGGGTTTGTGGAGGTACATTGCTGCTGCGTCTCCATTTAGAGGATCGATAGGGTTCGGATACGTCAGAAGTTGAGGCAGGAAGGACTCAAAAATATTTGAGAGATCGTAAAGCGCAGTCCAAGCTTGAATTTTATTGTTTTACCCATAAAAATATTTAGCAGCTAGATAAGTTGAGCTTACCTTGATTGATGACATCGAGGCAAACAGTTCCAGAGACTTCATCGATGTTTGGATGAAAAATTTTATTCATGAATCCTGTCAACAGAAAAGTGAGTTATAATATTTGATTTGTTTCTTTCAGAATAAAACTCACCAATTGAAGGAGATTTGAAAGGATAATGCTCTGGAAGATGTACACGAACTTTCCAAATACCAGTTTCGTAAGGAGTACCTAAAATAAAATAAATTATCGTCAATAATTAAGTTTAGGTAATTTATATATGAAATTTTGATACCTCTAGGACCGTAAAATTTTACACAAAACTCATTGAGATTTGAACCATTGCCAAGTAAAGTTACTTCATGTTTCGATTCTATTAACTTGATCACATCAGTGTCCATTCTGCAATAAGATGACAAAAAAATAAGATAAGGTTCCGATTTTGTGTATGAAAGATCATTAACCTCCGTTTTCCAGCTGACGGCGACGACATGATTAAATTGTTTTATTCGTATTTCTTGTCTTTCTTTAATCAGCAACCTAAAACAATAAAAGATGTAAACATTTCAGCAATTAAACTTGATTATGAAAGAAAAGTAAGAAATTGAATATGAAGCTACGAAATATCTTTTAAATATTTTTCCAGTGTCAACAAAGAAGAATAGTTAGCGTTCATAGCTATTGGGATATTTCAAATATCATATTTACAATTTATAGACAAACGAAAGTTTGCACTTAGCAAAAAGCTATAGAAAATTATTGATCTTCGTGCAAACTCGAGTATTATTCGAAAGTTGATGCACAAAATATGATTGCGAAAGAGAAATTGCTGCTACTTTAAACTCACCAGCTTTCATACCTTTAAAAACTCCGCGAAACGATCAGAAAATCCTCGCGAAGCAATTTTCAATATATTTACGTCTAAATTTATTTGTTGTTTTGAACGTGGTGGGTACAAAGCTTTAACTTTTCTGTGTTCAAAACGTCAAAAAACGGCAGATTTTATAAAGTTTTGTTATTAGCTGGAGTCTTGTCTTGCATTGTTCTTTAAAACTCAATGAATCTATTGAATAAATCTGTTTGTTAAAGACAAGTATTTTTCGTGTCAAAAAAAAAATTACGAACACAACAACAACGAAGAAGGTTTCTTGTTGCCGAACAGTTTCATTTCATACTTCGCTCTTGTAAGGTGAAAACAACTCCGCAGCTCCGTGTTTTTGGATAATTTTAGAAAACCCAAAGTAAGTAGTTTGCCTGTTGAAATAACGTTGAATGATTTGGGTCGATTGAATAGAAGTTCGTCGCAATTCGTCAAATTTAGAAATAAATAATGTTTTTATAAACTTTGGATAACTTTGGCCGGTCTTGAGAAACTAGCTAACATTTTGATAAAATAGCGAGATCAATTCAAGGATCAATGACCCAATAATGATAAGCAAGTTATATCTGTGAACTTTGTACGATGTTAAAATCATTATAAACAATTTGATTATTTTATTTGCGTCATCAGTTTTGAAGACCAATTGCTTTTTCTTGGTATGTGTGTTCAACATCTTATTCTTTCGATCGCAAAGTACAATCAACAAGAAGACAGACATTCATTGAATCATTTATTTCCTATTTCAATCTCTTTCTAAGTAAACCTTCACCCTTTGTTTATAATTATTTTGTTTTAGAATTTGATCATCATGGCATCAAACATTGCAGAATTCTACAAGAACAAGAGTATTTTTATAACTGGCGGTACAGGATTTGTTGGCATTGCATTGGTTGAAAAAATTCTCCGATCATGTCCAGACGTTGCCAAAGTTTATTTGCTTATGCGTCCGAAGAAAGGCAAAGAAATTCAGGAACGACTTGAAGACATAACTAAGAATTCAGTTTTCTCTGTATTGCTGGAACAAACATCGGCCGACATTTTCAAAAAACTCATTGCTGTTGCTGGTGATGTTGGGGAGGAAAATCTTGGACTCTCGCCATCTGATCGTCAACTTTTGATTCAGAATGTAAATGTGGTTATTCACTCTGCTGCTACTTTGGACTTCCAAGCATCACTCAAGCCAACAGTATTCATTAACTTACTTGGAACACGTCGCGTCATGCAATTATGTCAAGAGATCAAAAACCTCACTTCGATGGTTCATATTTCAAGTGCTTTCGTCAACGCTTTCCTCTTGGAAACTGAAGAAAAGTTATATCCAGCTCCTGAAGATGCAGAAAAGATCATCGAGCTCGCAAAGTCAAAGAATGACAAAGAGCTTGATGAACTCACACCAGGATTGATTAAAGATCATCCCAATACATATACATTCACGAAACATTTAGCAGAACATGAGGTGAACAAGTGTGCCAGCAAATTTCCGTGTGGAATTGTACGTCCATCAATGATCACTGCAGCTTGGAACGAGCCTATTCCAGGTAATGCCTTATGATTTCATGCAAAGGACATCTTGTTAATATATTTTTCACTAATAAATCAAAGGTTGGACAATTTCTAAGAACGGACCACAAGGTTTCTTGATGGGCGCCAGCAAAGGTGTAGTTCGTCGATTGCCCGTCGGCAAAACTCTCATTTACGACTACATTCCTGTTGATATGGTTGTTAATCAAGTTCTTGTCACTGGCTATCACGTAGCACAAAAACGGTCGAATGAACTATCGATTTTCCATTGCACCTCATCGACTTATAATCCATTCAAATGGGATAAGGTAAATATTATTAAAAAAAAAAGCTGGGCCTCATTTTCTAACTTCAAAAAAATTTACAAAGATTGTCGACAAGACAAATGAATTGCTCCATATGTACCCTCTGAAATCGGCGGTTTGGTATCGTAAGTGAAGCTTCTTCTTTAATTCGCTCATACGAATAATTATTTGTTTTATTTCGTAGCTCATCTTAAATTGGTGTCGTCATTGTTTCTCTTCAAACTCTCAGCAATATTCATTCACTTCATTCCGGCCTACATTTTGGATTTTGTTACGAGAATTGCTGGTGGACGACCTATGTAAGTATAAAGTATATTTATGTAATCAATACGACCGCTGTCTTCATGAATTTGTTCTTTAGCTTGGTTCGCTTGCACACAAATGTTTGGGAATCCCTGAAACTGCTCGAAAAATTCATTTTCACTGAATGGAAATTCCACAATAAGCAAACGATACTTCTCAGTAAGACAATGTCACCTGTTGATCAGAAGCTTTTCAACATTGATATTGCAAACTTGAAATGGGAAGATTATTTCATCAACTTAGCTCAGGGCGTGCGACAATATTTGAACAACGAGTCGCCTAAAACTTTACCAGCTGCTAAGAAGAAGGAAAAAGTCTTGCTAGCCTTGCATATTTTGCTTCAAGTTGGAATTCACATTGGAGTTTGGAAGCTCGTCGCTTGTATTCTTGGAATGCCAATGCTCAAATGCATTTTAGTTGCTCCGTTGTCTTACGTCATTCTCGGATTATTGTAAATGTTCTTTGGCTTTGCAGTATTATTTGAGCCACTCAGTTTTGGCTATAATTTACGGATAGGGAATCTCAATAATTTTCCAGGTTTATTGGTATCGAAGTATTTGTATCGTACAATAAAAGAACTAATTTTTCTTTAAAAAGTTTTATTTTATTAAATAAGGTTTTGCATGTGCTCCACATTGAACGCAATCAGTTGAGACTGGTTTAAAAACAAAAATGTTTTTTTTCTACGTTGAATGATCAACCACGCGGGGACTTTGCAAATATATATTTTTTTTCAAAATATTGATTACACTGTCTGATGATGTGAGCGTATACGACGAAGAAGAGAAAACCGCTGAATGTAGGATAATTCCGGACTATTATCAGCCTTAGATTCTGTACAAAAGGAAAAGGAATGTTGCAGCCTCCGTTCAGTTTTAATTTGTGTTTTGCTCAAATAAGTCATGAAGTTTATTCCCATTTTATTGTTTTGCTTTCTAGCAAGTGTAAAATCCGTTCAAAAAAACGATTTGTTCCTGAAGATTGCCAGTTACAGTAAGTAGTAAAGCCTAAAAATATAGTGAATAAAATTATTGAGAAAAAAATCGTTAGATTACGGTTACAGTGTAAAGGAGATACTTCTTTCCAAAGACCTTGAAGAAACATGGATGAATTCCTACATGATCTGCTTAAATAGCGGAATGGAAATGTTAAGAATTGACACGGCAGATGAACTTTTGACAGTGTCAAGCGCTCTGAAACTAAATTGGCTCAAGTTTGATGACAAAGTTCATGTCGATGGCATTAAGACTAAGAAGGAAGCCTGGAAATATCTCTCAAATGAAAAAACTTTGGATCCTGAGGTTTACAATTTAACGACAATGCTCACAACACAAGATAAATCGGAAAAGTGTATGTCGATCTATAAAAACGATATAGTTCCCGAATTTGTGACGTCTGATTGTTATTTTGGGGACGTGAAAAAATTCGTCTGTCAGAAAATTACCCAGCAGTATGCTCGTAGCGTTGAAAATGATCACGGCCCATTGAAAGTAGACGTGACATCAAGAATCCTTTTTGATATAGGAAGTTCTGAAGTGTACGAGTCTAAATTCTTCAGACGGAGCACTTATTTCATCAACAGAGATTCAGTTTCAACGAAACTAAGCATGACAAAAGCATTAAATTTTTGCAAAAGCTTTGGAATGGACCTCGTGAATTTAAATGATAAAAACAAATTCGACTCACTGATTAGATTGATCGTGAAAAACGAAGGAAAAGTTAACGAAAAATTTTTAATCGCCGGAACACGACAAAGTTTCATGGATTCGCAGTCTTGGGTTAGTTTCATGCGCTCGGAAGATAATGCTGTTCATAAGAACTGTCTCTCGATCGTTGCCGACCAGACAAGCGAGAAACGGAGAATTTTTTACGTTGATTGCAATGAAAGGATGAACTTTGTTTGTGAAAGGATCGAGAAAAGGCCAAAAGAGGAAAATTTGTACTCAAAGATGAACGAGGGTGATCAACCGATGATTAAAAGGACCTCCGGCATGAAAATCATTGGAGATTTGAAAATATGTAAGTCAATATCAAATGATAATAATTGTTTATTAAATATTATCAAATACTTTTTATAGGCGATAAGGCAACTCAATGCAAAATGAGTTATTACATCAGCGATTCAATTGTGGCTGCGACTTGGTTTGAGGCATTCTCTTACTGTAAAGCAATTGGAATGGACTTATATTCTCCTGGAAACAACAAAGTGAACGATCAGATTTTCAAATTCCTCAGTAAAATTGGAGTTAATTCAACGGTTGCAGTCGGGGGATCAAGAATAGGAACTGAAGTCTTCTGGTTTTCCACAAAAACTGGAAAAGAGGTTGATTTTAATGCCGAACCAACTCAATCCAATGCCAATTGCCTTCAGCTTGTTAATAACGAGTTCAAGGCAATTAACTGTGATAGTGGGAGCTCACGCTTCATGTGTGAATCTTTAGAGTAAAAAATATGTTTTAGTTCGACTGATAATAAACAAGTTTATTTTGTAATTAATTTCCTTGACTTTAATGAATTTTTTTGATTCATTTTCTTCATTTTATTTGCATTTACAATCAACATTTGGGAAAACAGGTGAATTTCGGTTGCTTCAAGCATATTAAATTATTGTCTAATATTACAAGCATTGATAAAGTGTTTCAGAAAATAATATGGAAATGTGGATAACAAGAGTGAGATCTTCAAAACACGGAATCTTATTTTATAAATATTATATATATATAAAGCATTATTATATATAAATTATTTTTTTATTATTATATATAAAACATAATATAAAAATGCTTTGTCTTTCTTTAACGTTTCAGGGTGTCTTTTTAGACTGCTCCCCTTCGCCTGCAGTTGTTTTGAATGTAGCTTGGAGCTACAATTCTGGGTATTCAGCACGATGTGCTTGATACCTCTTGTGGAATTTCGCAATCTCTTGCTGCATCCTTCGATTTTGGGCTTCCAATTCCTCGCGTTGGGCTTCCGATTCCTCGAGTTCGCCTGTCTTCTTTTCGAGTTCGCCTGTCATCTTTTCGAGTGCGGATGTTACTTCCCGTAACCGCACGCGGAATGACTCCCTCGATTGTCGATCCGTGACTTCGCGAGATTGACCTTGAGCTCGGGC
Source organism: Smittia aterrima (assembly GCA_033063855.1). Lineage (NCBI taxonomy): Eukaryota > Metazoa > Arthropoda > Insecta > Diptera > Chironomidae > Smittia > Smittia aterrima. The sequence continues at coordinate 303,060 of CP093831.1, read as the reverse complement.
GAGAGCTGGCGATCCTCCTTGAAGTAGGGCGACTGACGATCCTCCTTGAAGTGGTGCGACTTCTGGCGATCCTCCTCGAGGTAGGCCGACTTCTCGGCCGACATCAACTACGCATGTGCACTGGCTTAAATTATACCTGTGCACAGCCCATGTTAATGGCAGCCAATCCTCATTGTGTTCTCTTTGAACAACCACCTTCAATTTGTATGGACACATTTTCGATCGGCCTACTCGGTTGTGTTTGAAGTAACTCCCAACTTCTTTTGCAGTTTCTATCTGGTCTCCGTGAATGAAACTGCGCCCCTCGGGAAGAAGAATTCCATCAAATTCACTAGTGGTTAGATGGTCAATGAAAACTGGATATGCTTCCAGTTTTTCCAAACTGAACCACCAAGAATCGATCATATCCTTCTCCTTTGATTTCCTCAGGACTCGTCCTGCTTCCTCATTCGATAAATGGATTTCTCCTACGAACGTCCAGTTGTTGACTTGACGACAGCCTGAATTTTTTGATTAAGATGGTAGTCTGTGGATGAGATTATCAAATTATATTAGAATATATCTTAAGTTTTAAAGTTGAGTTTCATTAGATACTTACGATTTTGTTTTAATGATAAAATAATGACATGAAAAATGATAACAAATGAAACAAAATTACTAATTTTGTGAAATTTCTAATTTTGTTTCATTTGTTATCATTTTTCATGTCATTATTTTATCATTAAAACAAAATCGTAAGTATCTAATGAAACTCAACTTTAAAACTTAAGATATATTCTAATATAATTTGATAATCTCATCCACAGACTACCATCTTAATCAAAAAATTCAGGCTGTCGTCAAGTCAACAACTGGACGTTCGTAGGAGAAATCCATTTATCGAATGAGGAAGCAGGACGAGTCCTGAGGAAATCAAAGGAGAAGGATATGATCGATTCTTGGTGGTTCAGTTTGGAAAAACTGGAAGCATATCCAGTTTTCATTGACCATCTAACCACTAGTGAATTTGATGGAATTCTTCTTCCCGAGGGGCGCAGTTTCATTCACGGAGACCAGATAGAAACTGCAAAAGAAGTTGGGAGTTACTTCAAACACAACCGAGTAGGCCGATCGAAAATGTGTCCATACAAATTGAAGGTGGTTGTTCAAAGAGAACACAATGAGGATTGGCTGCCATTAACATGGGCTGTGCACAGGTATAATTTAAGCCAGTGCACATGCGTAGTTGATGTCGGCCGAGAAGTCGGCCTACCTCGAGGAGGATCGCCAGAAGTCGCACCACTTCAAGGAGGATCGTCAGTCGCCCTACTTCAAGGAGGATCGCCAGCTCTCGCCCGAGCTCAAGGTCAATCTCGCGAAGTCACGGATCGACAATCGAGGGAGTCATTCCGCGTGCGGTTACGGGAAGTAACATCCGCACTCGAAAAGATGACAGGCGAACTCGAAAAGAAGTTTAAATTAGAGTGAGATCTTCAAAACACGGAATCTTATTTTATAAATATTATATATATATAAAGCATTATTATATATAAATTATTTTTTTATTATTATATATAAAACATAATATAAAAATGCTTTGTCTTTCTTTAACGTTTCAGGGTGTCTTTAGACTGCTCCCCTTCGCCTGCAGTTGTTTTGAATGTAGCTTGGAGCTACAATTCTGGGTATTCAGCACGATGTGCTTGATACCTCTTGTGGAATTTCGCAATCTCTTGCTGCATCCTTCGATTTTGGGCTTCCAATTCCTCGCGTTGGGCTTCCGATTCCTCGAGTTCGCCTGTCTTCTTTTCGAGTTCGCCTGTCATCTTTTCGAGTGCGGATGTTACTTCCCGTAACCGCACGCGGAATGACTCCCTCGATTGTCGATCCGTGACTTCGCGAGATTGACCTTGAGCTCGGGCGAGAGCTGGCGATCCTCCTTGAAGTAGGGCGACTGACGATCCTCCTTGAAGTGGTGCGACTTCTGGCGATCCTCCTCGAGGTAGGCCGACTTCTCGGCCGACATCAACTACGCATGTGCACTGGCTTAAATTATACCTGTGCACAGCCCATGTTAATGGCAGCCAATCCTCATTGTGTTCTCTTTGAACAACCACCTTCAATTTGTATGGACACATTTTCGATCGGCCTACTCGGTTGTGTTTGAAGTAACTCCCAACTTCTTTTGCAGTTTCTATCTGGTCTCCGTGAATGAAACTGCGCCCCTCGGGAAGAAGAATTCCATCAAATTCACTAGTGGTTAGATGGTCAATGAAAACTGGATATGCTTCCAGTTTTTCCAAACTGAACCACCAAGAATCGATCATATCCTTCTCCTTTGATTTCCTCAGGACTCGTCCTGCTTCCTCATTCGATAAATGGATTTCTCCTACGAACGTCCAGTTGTTGACTTGACGACAGCCTGAATTTTTTGATTAAGATGGTAGTCTGTGGATGAGATTATCAAATTATATTAGAATATATCTTAAGTTTTAAAGTTGAGTTTCATTAGATACTTACGATTTTGTTTTAATGATAAAATAATGACATGAAAAATGATAACAAATGAAACAAAATTACTAATTTTGTGAAATTTCTAATTTTGTTTCATTTGTTATCATTTTTCATGTCATTATTTTATCATTAAAACAAAATCGTAAGTATCTAATGAAACTCAACTTTAAAACTTAAGATATATTCTAATATAATTTGATAATCTCATCCACAGACTACCATCTTAATCAAAAAATTCAGGCTGTCGTCAAGTCAACAACTGGACGTTCGTAGGAGAAATCCATTTATCGAATGAGGAAGCAGGACGAGTCCTGAGGAAATCAAAGGAGAAGGATATGATCGATTCTTGGTGGTTCAGTTTGGAAAAACTGGAAGCATATCCAGTTTTCATTGACCATCTAACCACTAGTGAATTTGATGGAATTCTTCTTCCCGAGGGGCGCAGTTTCATTCACGGAGACCAGATAGAAACTGCAAAAGAAGTTGGGAGTTACTTCAAACACAACCGAGTAGGCCGATCGAAAATGTGTCCATACAAATTGAAGATGGTTGTTCAAAGAGAACACAATGAGGATTGGCTGCCATTAACATGGGTTGTGCACAGGTATAATTTAAGCCAGTGCACATGCGTAGTTGATGTCGGCCGAGAAGTCGGCCTACCTCGAGGAGGATCGCCAGAAGTCGCACCACTTCAAGGAGGATCGTCAGTCGCCCTACTTCAAGGAGGATCGTCAGTCGCCCTACTTCAAGGAGGATCGCCAGCTCTCGCCCGAGCTCAAGGTCAATCTCGCGAAGTCACGGATCGACAATCGAGGGAGTCATTCCGCGTGCGGTTACGGGAAGTAACATCCCCACTCGAAAAGATGACAGGCGAACTCGAGGAATCGGAAGCCCAACGCGAGGAATTGGAAGCCCAAAATCGAAGGATGCAGCAAGAGATTGCGAAATTCCACAAGAGGTATCAAGCACATCGTGCTGAATACCCAGAATTGTAGCTCCAAGCTACATTCAAAACAACTGCAGGCGAAGGGGAGCAGTCTAAAAAGACACCCTGAAACGTTAAAGAAAGACAAAGCATTTTTATATTATGTTTTATATATAATAATAAAAAAATAATTTATATATAATAATGCTTTATATATATATAATATTTATAAAATAAGATTCCGTGTTTTGAAGATCTCACTCTAATTTAAACTTCTTTTCGAGTTCGCCTGTCATCTTTTCGAGTGCGGATGTTACTTCCCGTAACCGCACGCGGAATGACTCCCTCGATTGTCGATCCGTGACTTCGCGAGATTGACCTTGAGCTCGGGCGAGAGCTGGCGATCCTCCTTGAAGTAGGGCGACTGACGATCCTCCTTGAAGTGGTGCGACTTCTGGCGATCCTCCTCGAGGTAGGCCGACTTCTCGGCCGACATCAACTACGCATGTGCACTGGCTTAAATTATACCTGTGCACAGCCCATGTTAATGGCAGCCAATCCTCATTGTGTTCTCTTTGAACAACCACCTTCAATTTGTATGGACACATTTTCGATCGGCCTACTCGGTTGTGTTTGAAGTAACTCCCAACTTCTTTTGCAGTTTCTATCTCGTCTCCGTGAATGAAACTGCGCCCCTCGGGAAGAAGAATTCCATCAAATTCACAAGTGGTTAGATGGTCAATGAAAACTGGATATGCTTCCAGTTTTTCCAAACTGAACCACCAAGAATCCATCATATCCTTCTCCTTTGATTTCCTCAGGACTCGTCCTGCTTCCTCATTCGTTAAATGGATTTCTCCTACGAACGTCCAGTTGTTGACTTGACGACAGCCTCCTCTCTCAACATGAAACAGCATAAAAATGAGTAAAGCTTCAACATGAGCAAAGATAATCTTTTCATTTCGAGCTTTTTTCTCTCCTCTGTGTTTCCATTGATAAATGAATGGTAATTTATTTTGTTTACAATCGAGCATCGAAATAAAATATTTAAAGATAGAACACTAAGCACTCACCTAAGGTTTTAAAATAACTGGATCTAATTGAAGAATTTATGATGATTGGTCGTTGAAGTTGATTGATGAATTAAATCAAAACATGAAAGAAATATTAAAAACACTTTTAGTCACGGATATGACACAATCACAAAATGGTTTTCACTGAATTTAATATTTTAATTTGGGCAGTTTTGAAAGTGTTAATTAAATTTTATCTTAAACACTTTATACGCTTGAAGCTTCATGCCAAAAATATTTACAGTGAGCTGCTTACGGATGCACCCAACTTACTTTGCACAGTTTATGACATGGTTTACGGGATCTTAATTTTCGAGTCTTTCCCGTGGACTGATTGGATATCATTGAAAAGCTGATAAGACGGAGCAGCTTTTTGCTTCATTGCAATTTCATTTAATTACTTCATTATTTTTTAATAAATTCACAAAATTGAAGCGCGGTTTTTTTCGTGAAACGAGCAACGAGTGTGCATCTCAATAATTTTCCAGGTTTATTGGTATCGAAGTATTTGTATCGTACAATAAAAGAACTAATTTTTCTTTAAAAAGTTTTATTTTATTAAATAAGGTTTTTCATGTGCTCCACATTGAACGCAATCAGTTGAGACTGGTTTAAAAACAAAAATGTTTTTTTCTACGTTGAATGATCAACCACGCGGGGACTTTGCAAATATATATTTTTTTTTTCAAAATATTGATTACACTGTCTGATGATGTGAGCGTATGCGACGAAGAAGAGAAAACCGCTGAATGTAGGATAATTCCGGACTATTATCAGCCTTAGATTCTGTACAAAAGGAAAAGGAATGTTGCAGCCTCCGTTCAGTTTTAATTTGTGTGTTGCTCAAATAAATCATGAAGTTTATTCCCATTTTATTGTTTTGCTTTCTAGCAAGTGTAAAATCCGTTCAAAAAAATGATTTGTTCCTGAAGATTGCCAGTTACAGTAAGTAGTAAAGGAGATACTTCTGTCCAAAGATTTGGAAGAAACATGGATGAATTCCTACATGATCTGCTTAAATAGCGGAATGGAAATGCTAAGAATTGACACGGCAGATGAACTTTTGACAATATCAAGCGCTCTGAAACTAAATTGGCTCAAATTTGACGACAAAGTTCATGTCGATGGCATTAAGACTAAGAAGGATGCCTGGAAATATCTTTCAAATGAAAAAACTTTGGATCCTGAGGTTTACAATTTAACGACAATCCTCAAAACTCAAGATAAATCGGAAAAGTGTATGTCGATCTATAAAAACGACATAGTTCCCGAATTTGTGACGTCTGATTGTTATTTTGGGGATGTGAAAAAATTCGTCTGTCAAAAAATTACCCAGCAGTACGCTCGTAGCGTTGAAAATGATCACGGCCCATTGAAAGTAGACGTGACATCAAGAATCCTTTTTGATATAAGAAGTTCTGAAGTGTACGAGTCTAAATTCTTCAGACGGAGCACTTATTTCATCAACAGAGATTCAGTTTCAACGAAACTAAGCATGACAAAAGCATTAAATTTTTGCAAAAGCTTTGGAATGGACCTCGTGAATTTAAATGATAAAAACAAATTCGACTCACTGATTAGATTGATTGTGAAAAACGAAGGAAAAGTTAACGAAAAATTTTTAATCGCCGGAACACGACAAAGTTTCATGGATTCGCAGTCTTGGGTTAGTTTTATGCGCTCGGAAGATAATGCTGTTCATAAGAACTGTCTCTCGATCATTGCCGACCAGACAAGCGAGAAACGGAGAATTTTTTACGTCGATTGCAATGAAAGGATGAACTTTGTTTGTGAAAGGATCGAGAAAAGGCCAAAAGAGGAAAATTTGTACTCAAAGATGAACGAGGGTGATCAACCGATGATTAAAAGGACCTCCGGCATGAAAATCATTGGAGATTTGAAAATATGTAAGTCAATATCAAATAATAATAATTGTTTATTAAATATTATCAAATACTTTTTATAGGCGATAAGGCAACTCAATGCAAAATGAGTTATTACATCAGCGATTCAATTGTGGCTGCGACTTGGTTTGAGGCATTCTCATACTGCAAAGCAATCGGAATGGATTTATATTCTCCCGGAAACAACAAAGTGAACGATCAGATTTTCAAATTCCTCAGTAAATTTGGAGTAAATTCAACGGTTGCAGTCGGGGGATCAAGAATAGGAACTGAAGTCTTCTGGTTTTCCACAAAAACTGGAAAAGAGGTTGATTTTAATGCCGAACCAACTCAATCCAATGCCAATTGCCTTCAACTTGTTAATAACGAGTTCAAGGCAATTAACTGTGATAGTGGGAGTTCACGCTTCATGTGTGAATCTTTAGAGTAAAAAATATGTTTTAGTTCGACTGATAATAAACAAGCTTGTTTTGTAATTAATTTCCTTGACTTTGATGAATTTTTTGATTTATTTTCTTCATTTTATTTGCATTTACAATCATCATTTGGGAAACAGGTGAATTTCGGTTGCTTCAAGCATATTAAATTATTGTCTAATATTACAAGCATTAATAAAGTGTTTCAGGAAATAATATGGAAATGTGGAAAACAAGAGAGAAGTTATATACCAAGACAACAAAATCACCAAATGTAAGTCGCCATGAAGACTTCACTTCTAATTTGTATTGAAAACTGTGACAAAATCATTTTATTTACTTTTATCGTCTTCAACATTGGCGGGTCCACGTCAAATCACTTTATCTTTAGGTTTTGATGATCCACCTGAATTTGGAGTCGATGGAGTCGTCGATGTTTGTGCGACGATTTTCTCGTTCTGGTTTTCTACAACCTTCTTTATTTTCGAATCGACAGAGGCAGTACCTTCAAACTGAGGAAATTAAACATTTGATGAAAAGTTCATTATGTGACGGCAAAACAGCTTACTTTTTTATTGATGATCTCATCTTTTAGCTCCTCAGCCTTGTCTGAAAGCAGGATTTTTGATTCAGATTCATCAAAGTCTTCGCCCTTCTGCTTCTCAATAATTCTTTGTTCCTGCTCCTTCTTGAGAGCTTTCTCAATTTTCTCTTCTGTTTCAATAATTTCTTCCTTGTCCATCAAGTCGAGGATCTCATGCAATTGCTTCTGACTTAGTTGGACATTCTCTGTTCCGATAGTCTCGATAACCTGTTATAAATAAAGTAACTACGTTTGTTTCTGACGTTTGAAATGCTAGCTTACCTTTAACACATCTTCAACTTTCAATGATCCATCACGATCGTCATCCATACGGCCCAAAATCTTTTCAATTTTTTCTAAAACTGATTCATCTGACACTTTTTGGAGCTGAAAAAATATTTTTATGAGGATTATAAATTTTATAATTAAATGATAAAGTTTTCCGAAGTTACCTTTCTAATGGCTCCCATCATCTCGTCGATTCTTACGAGCTCATCTTTGCGTTTTGCTTCCTCGGCCAATGCTGCGTCTTCAGCTTCAGTAATGACAGCGGGATCCTCTATTAAAACCTTAATTTCCTTTTCCTTCTTTTCCAAATCATCTAGAACCTTGTCGAGATTACTGATCATCGAGTTCACCTTCTTATACAATAACTTGGCTGCTCTGGATTCTTTTAATTGACCCTTGTCATCTTTTTGTGATCCGACCATCTGTTCAAGTTCTTGGACGTCTTCTTGGTATTCGGCAATCTCTTCCTTAATTTCCTTGAGTTCTTCTTTTTCAACAATCAGATTCTTCTTCTCCTTTCCAATTGAACCTAAAGCATCACCAAGTACCTTCAGGTCGTCCGACGATAATTCTTTCTCTGCTAGGACCTTCTCAGCCAAAAGCTTCTCCTCTTCATGTTGTAAAATTTTTTGTTCCATGAACATTTGACTGATTTGTTCACTTGAAGGGTTTACAATTCCATCAGATGTGATGATTGGGGCAGGATCAATAATTTGATCAACCTGTTCTCGAGTTTTCTGCGTGTTTTTGGCAATAGTTTCAAGTAATGCTTCTTTTTCTTCATCGAGCTCTTCTTGAATCTTACGTTGCTCTTCTTTGATAATTTCGATCTTGGTTTTGTTATCGACCTTTCCTTCTCTTTCACCGATTGCAGCTTTAGCTTGAGTTGCGACAGTGTCTGGAAGTGATGCAAGCGTTGCCTTCAATTTCTCGCTAACTTCAACATTTTCAGGTAGCATAAGAGCTCGTGAAAGCAGAAGAAGCGAAGGAGGCACCTTTTCATTTAAGCTAAGATTTATCCACTCCTGAAGTTGAATTTTAAGTCGCTCCTCGCTAATACCATATGCGCGCATTCCACGAGCACGGCAGGCACTTTGAAGTTCTGAGAGATTCAGAGAATCGATTCCTTCTTTTTGTATCATTCGATCATCAGCTGCGAGACTTCTGAGTTTCATTCTAAGTTGGAAACGCAAAAGGGTTGAGGTTCCAATGGTATTTGCTTCTAGCACTCTGCATAAAGCAAGCAACTGAGGACGGTTCAATGAATCCAATGTAATCTCATCCTCGAAAAGTTTAGAAAACTTTATGATTTCTTCGTTTGACGCTAAATTCCCTTCAGTTCGTAATCTTTGGAAGAATTCGCTGAACTCTTTTGCTGCTTCTGATCGGTGATCTTTGTGCTGAACAGTCATATCATCAAGGGTCTTTTGCAGAAACTTTGCCATCTCAATCTTGACTTTCAAATTCTGCTTGATTTTATTGTCTTGATCACTTGCGCTTTGAAAGGTCGAGGGCAACATTCCCGGGAAAAACTTTATTGCTAGTGGTAAGAGCAACTCCATGAAAGGGACGATGATGAAGACTGAAAATGGCAAGAGTCGAAAAAGATCCGATGTTGTTCTGATCATTAGTCGATTTTCTCGACGTGAAAGTGTTTCGCCATTGAGAATTTTCCATAAATATTTTCGGCAAATATTTATATCAATGAACAAGAGCCGGAAACCATGATAGTAGTGAACGAGTTCTGCCCAAATTCGTTGTCCGATTGTTTTTTTGACAACAACTGGTGGAACTGCAGTAACGGTCACCAATTGCTCTGGATTTGCATTAATTGTTTTATCAGGTGCTGTTTGAGTTGTTGAAGAGGTCGTTAAGGCCTCTGCCGCTGCTTTCTGATCACTCTTATCTTTCTCTGCTTCCTTTAGGTTCTTGACGACATCTTCTACTTTGGATGAAGATTTCTCCAGAAGATGAAGACTTGTACAAATGTTCCGGCTTATGGCAAAATCATAAATATTTTGTGGTTTCAACAGCCTTGCAATATTTGCTTTGCCAATGAGTTGAGCATTGGGAATAGTTTGGAACGACGATCCTGTGTAATACTTGTTGTTTCTGATCGATGAACCATTCACTAAAATAAAGAAGAATAAATATTTAAGTTATTGTTCAGATTTATATCAAACGTTTTTTGTCTTCTAATTTTAATTCAAGGAACTTTGGACCCAAAATCGTTATCATTGGCGACAATTTTTTGTCGATCAAGAGAATGTGTGAAAAACCTACTGACCTCGACATTGCACATTCGAATTGGAACAGAACTTCAAGAAAATGTTTGATCAGCTGCCAGAAAAGTTGGCAATAAAGTAGCTTGCAAAAAACTTAGATTGCGGGAGAGCAGCAGAGATAATTTCTTTCTTCAACCTGAGAGAGTTTTCTTAGTAAATATGACGCCTTCGAGTCTGAAGCGAAATGCCAGTAAGCTTACGGAGGCAAAGTATAGTTGTATTTGATAAGCAGCCGGACGATCGAAATGATGCAACACCGGTTTATAGATTCTTATGAATAATGTATTTTGGCAAAACTAAATTTCATGACGAATGAATAGTAAGAAATAGATTGAAGGAAACGTGCCAGTTCACACTTTACTTTAAAAATAACACGGTGATCCGTTTTATTTTATATTCTCTTCTCTTCAGCTCTCTCGCGAACTTGAAATCATATGTTTGACACGTTCTTAGCATAGTTCCGCTTGACATTAATTTTCATGTAAAGCTTATGTAACAATCTTAATCCTCGATGATGATGAAACATCAGCTTATCAAAAATATTACAATGACGCGTAAGACGCAGTTCTTTGTTTTACGATTTTCCGGCTCACGGCAAACTAACATTTTCACAATCGCGAACACACTTCTCGTCATCATCACAGATGTGTAAGCAATTTTTCCACTCGAAAAAGAACAAGTTTCTTTCATTGTTTCGAATTGATTTTAGAATCTTGCACTTACAGTTTATCAAACGACGGTTGTTGCGCAATCTTAAGATTGTCTTCTGTTGATTTATAAATGCATTCATAGTTTCACGATTTTTTCGAAATTTTTCATTCACTAATTCAGTATAGACAATACTCGAAGTGATCGATAGAGTTTCACGGTGCAATTAGCAATAATTTTTTCTTTAAAATCACTTTTAGATTTCAAGATTTCAAATGGTTGTCGAAAGGATTTGTGAAATTTCTTTAATTCTGCTCTTGTTATTTTTAGACTGATTCGTAAGTTTTGTAACAAGATAAACGCTGACAAGGGTTCGCAACTGCAGATCAACGCTGAAAAGGGATTGCAACAACGTCTAAAAGCTGAAAACAAAACAATTGAATTAGAATCGGAAACAACAGAAAAATGAGTAACTCAAATAGTTCATTTCTTCTCGAAGGCACTGCTCATCTTCTAGATCTCATCGACAGTAAGTAGAGGATAATAAAGTTTTGCATAAACCAATCTAACAATTTTATTTTGAAGGGAAATTAATGATTCTTCTAAGGGATGGACGAACTCTCATAGGATATCTAAGATCAGTTGATCAGTTTGCTAATCTCGTCCTACACAAGGCGATTGGTAAGTTTATATTTTCTAATCAAAACTAAGACTACTTCTCATTGATGAGTATAAAATGGATTTTTAGAAAGAATTCATGTAAGTGATAAGTATGGAGACATAGAACGTGGAATTTTCATAATAAGAGGAGAAAATGTTGTGCTGCTTGGAGAAATTGTAAATATAATGCATAACAAACTTCATGAGCTAAATCATCTAAATTCTAGGATAGCGATAAAGAAGAACAACTGAACAGCAAACTCACTCAGATCTCCGTGGAGGAAATTCTTGATGCTCAACGACGTGAAATCGAAGCAAGACAGGAAAAGAGCGCTCTATTGCGTTCACGATTAAAGCAGCGAGGTGTCTACAACAACAATCCTCTGCTTGAAGATAATGAATGAAGTGTTCACACGAAGAAGAATGGTTAAAATTAAGATTTATTTTCAGTTGTGTCAAATCGGATAAAAATGATTTAAGGCGCTTTTGAAGTTTAGTTTGATTCGTTTCAACGACAATTTAATTTTTTCCGCAAAATAAAAAAGTTTACAGTAATTACGTTCCAGTCGATTATTATATTCTTAAACATCTGTCACTTCATCATCGACTAATAATGGTCGTTTTGAAGATTCTGTAGAAGATTCACCATCCAATGATTCCTCTAACTGTCTTTTCCGGCTTTTGATAGGTGACTTTGTAGCTACTTTGTTTCCGTCCAAGCAGTAAAGCAAGCTGTCACTCATTGAATCTTGATTTATAATTTTTTCAATCTCTTCGTGAGAAGAAGAAGAAGCAGAATTTGAAGTTATGAGCTTTTGATATTCGCTCGACGACTCAAAGTCATCTTCAGGTTGACTTGAAAAAGAATCGTCGTCGTCTTCTTGTGCAGCTTCACAAACCAAGTTTCCTCGAGAGTAAAAATATTCCCTAAAAATATGAAAAGTCGTTATATTAATATTTCTACTTAAACTTTAAAAATCTCACCGAAAAGCACTTGATAACGATTCTGATGTAGATGACGAACTTGAACCGTTCGTAACAATTGTTTCCACTACGGGGAGTCCATTATCGTTTGCGGAGGACATGTCAGTCTCGCTTTTGGAGAGTAAATTCTGTTTACTGTTTAGCAGTGGATTTTCGACTGAGGTTTGTGGAGTAGCATCATTAGAATCACTCTCAGTTTGCATGTCTTCTGGCTCCTCGAGCAATTCTGAAATATTGCTCTGATATTTTTGATCGTTCCCAAAAATTGCCAACATAACAGGTTTTCGTGATCGAGGAGTCATTATACTTTCCTGTGGGATTTAAAATAAGGTAAGTAATCATCAATAAGGAATCATCTTTTCAAATCAATTTTTGAAGACTACACAAATATCAGTAAAGCTAGTTGTTAGATATCCTTCCTACCTGCATTGATTTAGGCATTTGTTGTGTCGACTTTGTTATTGGCGACATAGAGTTTCTAACTGCCGGGTGTTCTTGCATTTCCGTTTGATTCAAGAAGTAATTAATATTTGAAATATCGACATGCCAATTGTCTTTAGTCGCATCGCACATTGAATAGAACATATCAGATTCTTCATGCTTACGCTTCTCATCGTCTTTCTCAATGTCAATGAGAATGCTGGAAGACTTTGATTTTTTCAGTTTTGGAGAGGAGGGCGAAGCCGTTGATGAGTGGAAGGGGAATTTGAGGTTTCCCAAACTTACGCCTCTCATTAACTGAAGATTAAAGATTGAAGATTTCTTTGGAGGCGTTGTGTTTTGGTAAACTGATGGAGCTGATGCTGTTTCACAATCAATTTCTTCTTCATCTGAAGAACAAAAGTCTTCGTCATCAATCATCTCGTCGTTTGAAATTTCAGCATGATTGTTTAGAATGTTTGGTCGCGTTGGAACGTCATCAGTTTCTACTTCATCTTCACTTTCAATCGCTTTGCTCGATGTACTTGCAGTCTCTTCATTAATACTTGCTAACGCAGATGAGTTTGACAACGACAATGAAGATACTTCCAGTGGTTGTGGTGGCTTAAGTTCAGTTGCAGGCGAGGAAATCATTGATTTGGGAGGGGTTTGGAACAGTATTCGTTTGTTTAAGTGAGTCTGAAAATGTAGTTGCGGTTAGTTGATAGATTTTAATTGTTAGTAACAAGACATGCCATTAGACTTGAAATATGAAATTTTAGATTTTTTTTATTGCGTTGATGGAAACTTACTTGAGCTGCCAATGGAGTGAGTGGCACTTTTATCGAAGGCGAATTGATGTCACGTTTTGGAGTTTTATGAAATATGTGTTTTTTAATGGAGCTGCCGATAGAACGACATGCAGATGAGGGTCTGTCGCGGCTGATAAATTGTAATGGAGTTCCTGTGGATAGAAATTTGTGCTTGGATAATGGAAGTGAACAGAATAGAAGTAAAGAAAAAGCCATTCCAAAAGTAATAGATAAAAATTTTGTGGACTTATAAAAACCTTAGATCTTTTCATTAATTGTCTCGAGGCTTTTCAAATAATATTTAACTACTAAAAAATTATTGTTCAAGATATTCATCAAAATAGTCAAAATTAAAAATGTTCTACCTTGTCCATTTTGTTTGTTAAATTGCTTTATGAGCTTCTTTTTCTTTGATGATTCAGGAAGCGATTGGATGTGAGCATACAGCTGTGCTAGAGCTATTTAATAAAGTTTAGAAATATGTTGAACTTATGCAAAATAATTTTTCAAACCTGTATCTGTTGTGTTCGACATGTGAGCTTCGGCAGTTTTTTCTCGATCGACGAATGTGTAAACTGTGTTAGCGACAGAATCGGAGATCGAGTCATCAAGAATTTTCTCCGGCGTTTCTCTTCGCCGCTTTTGTTCGACGAAATATGCTCTAACATCTATGCTGAGCTTCTCAGGCACAAGAAAAATTGTCGAACCACAACTAATCATGAAACTGATCATTCTCGTCATGGTAGCAGCAGTTTGATGCAGATCTTCTGGCTGCAGTTTTCGTGGGCAAATTAGATGAGGTGTGAAAAGTGTAGCGAGCGTGTCAGCAGTCATTTTGTTATATGATTCTTTCTGAGATGCTTTATGTAGCAATAAGATGAGGTTCTCAAGAACGATGCGGTTCTCGGTTGGCAGTAGCAGACATAGAAGTTGCAGCGAATTTTTGATCCTCGCCTTTTCATTATTTTCTTTTGAGTTGCAAATGTCAGCTACTTGATTATAAGCTGGAAAATACGTCTGAAAAGAGAAAGTGTGATTAAGTTAATTGAATGAAAACGTTGAGCAACTTTCTGTGTCGGTGACGCCCAAAATAAATTGCTTCATACCTCAGTTAACAGCGGTTCAGGGAGATCAGCCAAAATAGATTTTAATACTGAAGCTACATCATGGCTTGTAAATTCTGTAAGGTTTAAAGGCTTCAACTGATTTACGAGAAACTTTAGCTCTTGTTGTCGCGATACACTTCCAGTTTTACGAAATATTCCTTCTTGACATAAATCTATTGGATGAAAATAAATTTAAATTTAAAATCTATTTAATTTAATAATTGATTTTAGCTTACTTTCGTCTTGTTCAAGAAATCTCATAAGGACTTTAAGTTGCTCAATAATTTCTTCCGTCAATAACGGGGCTTCAGGACTTTTAACACTGTTTGCTGTGCAAATTGAAGTTGTTTTCTTTTTCGCAAACAGCCAGTTTTTCTTACATTTGGTCTTTTCCACTTGATCAGGCTCATTTCTAGAATAAAATCATCAATTCGCGTTGCAATTGTTTTGAAAGTAAAACTACTTACTCATTCAAATCCAGCAAGAAAGATAAATCTATGAAAATAAATTTTGTTATTTCTATTTTATTTGAAAATTATATTCTAATTACGCATTCTAATTAGTGTAGTAAATTGAGTTGGGCTCTCCTTTCTTAGCTTCTCTGCAAACTCCAAATCAACCTTAGACTTATCAAAAACATTATTTCCGAACATCTTAAACTCAAATTTAAATTCTAAAGCCGTTTGCTCGCCTAAACTTAAGTTCCGTCACATTATTTTAAAAAGTTTTACGCTGGCAATTTTTTCAGCGAGTGACCCCTTAGCATTGTTTATTGAAATTTAAAATCAATTCTAAAGTGTTAGAGCGCATTCTAATTAGGCGAGAAAGATTTAATGAGAAGATTTTTATGTTAAACAAGAACAAGAGTGTTAAATTCCCTCATATAAACTCATAAAACAGAAAATGGTTTTTGACACTAAATTGTTTTTAAAACGGATTCAAGCTTTTCCTGAAATATTCGACACTAACAACCCGGGATTCAAACAGGTTGATGATAAGAATGGAGCTTGGGAGAAGATCGCTGAGGAGTTTAAAGTAGACGGTAAGATATTGAAATGTAAGCTGAAATTGCATAATTTATGAATTACTCTTTCTCAGCCAATTTTTGTCGAAAAAGATTTCGTACTCTTCGAGAACGCTTCACGAGAGAACTGCGAAAGAGTTATTTAGAACCAACAGGCAAGTTTATTTTCAAACTATCAATTAAATTGCATACTAATGACAAAATATTGTAGGAACAGTCAAATATGAGTTTTTCAAAGAACTGACGTTTCTTACACCTTACATTAAATTTCGTTCAATCTCGTTCGAGTCATCGGATGGTAAAACAATCGTGACCTCAAAGCGTGAAGTCGTCGACAAGGATCAAACTGAAGAATTGAAGCTACTCGAACATGAAGGCTACTTTACAGAAGAACAAGAACAGGAAAGCGAACATACATACTTGCAAGAGTCTGCTGGATCACAAAACATTATTTACGAGTCCGCGACTATTGAACATGTTCCTGAATTCTCTGGAAGTAGTATTCATGGAGTTGTACAGCAGCCTGACGAGGATCATTTGCTGAAAGAAAATGATCGCAAGAGAAGATATGACAACTGGGATGATGTTGAGGATCAGGATGACAATAAGTATTTCGCAATGTCAGTGGCATGTTCGTTGAAACGACTCTCAACACTAAACAATCTTAAGGCAAAAGTAGAAATCTTTCAGGTTCTCGAAAAATTTTCATCCAGAGAAATACTGGATAAAAAGTAAATCAAGAATTTATTTAGGTTTCAGTTTTACATATTACAAAATTAAAGAATCAGACATTATTTAAGTTCAATTAATTAATAAACTCTAGCGGTCGAAAACCAAAACTTTGTTACGTACTTGATGGAGAAACCCTATCCATTTGGACTTTTTTTTCACAGCCATTTTCAGATTTTGTGTGTTAGCTTCTTGAACTATGGCTCATCGTAATTAAATACATAAAATCATTTCATAACTATGGACCCAAAAATGGAAGCTGTTCATAATTTTACGAACGAGGTATTTGTCCAATGAAGAAGTGAAAACCTAAAGTTTTGATTTAAATTTTGAAATTGCTTCGATTGATAATAAAACTTATAAGTTCGATACCATTTATAACAACCAGTGATGATATTGCAAAGAATTCAATGAAGTTAATAGAGTTTATTTACATTTTTAGCTATTTTCGTTGTACGATTATAAGATCCCGATATCAAAGGCTAAAATGGGATCCATCACAAAAACAGCTATGAAAGCTATCAAATTCTACAAACACGTCGTCCAGAACGTCGAGAAGTTCATCCTTAAGTGTAAGCCTGAATATAAAATACCCGGATTATATGTGATTGATTCAATTGTACGACAATCACGTCATCAATTCGGGCCGGAAAAAGACGTCTTTGCACCGCGATTCGCGAGGAATATGGAAGAAACATTCGCTCATCTCTTTCGATGCTCGCAAGAAGATAAAGTGAGCAATTTTTATTAGTTTTTATTGAATCTCTTGCTAATGACTCATTTCAATTTTAGAGTAAAATCATTCGTGTCTTAAACTTGTGGCAAAAGAATAATGTGTTCGCGCCGGAAGTCATTCAACCGCTTTTTGACTTGGCTAATTCTGATCATCCAGTACATCAGGCTTTCATGCAACAAAATCAACAAAATGATTCTGGAAACGGACTTAACATACCCTTAGAATCACCTCAAAAAGAAGATCTTGGCAGCGGTGAAACGGTAAGAATCTTTTAATCCTTCAAGGCACAAATATTCAATTTACTAATATTTTTAGCTGAGCGCTCTGAACATTCAAAAGTTTCAATATCAACAAATGATGCTACAGCAACAACAAACATCAGGGGATCAAAACAACATGGATGCTGTAAAATTTAACAACCAGCTTCTTGAATATGACTACGGATCTGAAGGAGATGAAGGAAAAGCTGAAGGAGGACAGTCTCACCAGCAGCATCAAATGCAAATGCAGCCAGTTCTTCAATTTCCGTTTAATAACTTTACAAAATGTCTCGAAGATCCGAATATCATAAAGCAGTTACAGAATATCAAACAAATGGACATGCAGCGATATCTGAGTGAAATGCCAGGTGCAAGTAACTCGATGATGGACCCACAGCAGTCTCAGTCAGGAATTACATTGGCAAACATTAATAGTCTACGAAGCCTTCCGACAATGATCGATAAACAAGATCAGGATGTAGAGCTCATAGGTGATATTATGCCAGCTGAGATAATTCCTGTAAACTCTCGTTCGCCAACACCAAATCGACATAAGAGACGCAAGAGCAGATCTAGATCAAGAGATAAGAATCGTTATGGTCGTAGAAGAAGATCGCGATCTAAATCTCGATCCCGCAGTTATTCAAGATCACCAAGAAATAAACGTCGATCATCGCGTGACCGTGTAAAGGAGAAAGAGCGAGAGATTGAAAAAGAAAGAAGACGTAAAGGTCTACCTGACATAAAAAAGGACCATTTATCAGTCTGCAGTACAACGCTTTGGGTTGGACACTTGTCAAAACTTGTCCAACAAGAAGAATTATCAGACACTTTCGGAAAATACGGCGACATCATCTCAATCGACATGATTCCTCCTCGCGGATGTGCTTACATTGTTATGAATCGGAGACAAGACGCTTACAAAGCAATGCATTCGCTTAAGAATTACAAAATGCAAAATCGAGCAATCACCATATCATGGGCAGCTGGAAAAGGTGTCAAGAGCAAAGAGTGGAAAGATTATTTTGATCAAACTTTGGGCGTCACTTATATACCCTCCATTAAACTTACTCACGCGACTGACTTTGAAGCGCTCGAAGAAGGAGGAATGTACGACGAGGACACAATGCCAGTCTGGGTAAAAGAAAAACTCAAGCAACCTCAGAATCAAGTGCCGATTGTAAAAGAAAACATGATGATCCCTCAGTTCTTTGCTCAAGCCATTGACACAAGTCAGCCTCCACCAAACCCATCATTGTTACCGACAATGCCTCCGTTTGCACTTGGAGCTCGGCCGATGCTTATACCTGGGATGCCTCTTGGCATTCCACCGCCAAATATTTTGATGCAGGGAATGGTTTTCCCTACTGGACATGAACTCAAACAGCTTCAAACAGGTCTTATGGGATTCCCACCATTAGCTGCAGCGGCTGGGGCACAGCAGGCACTAAACTCAAATCAAGGAGACGACCATATGGATATTGAAATGGAAGATGACGGAAATATTTCGAGTCAAGCAACAAATATGCAACAGGCTTTTTTTAATCAACCACCACCGATGAGCATGAACATGGCCGCACTTATGATGGGCGCGAATCAAACGGCCTTACAAAACTCTCAGAACTCATCTGTCGATCAGCAAAACGATTCATCTCAAGACTTTAAAAATCGAATGGGCAACCGAATCAATCGAAGCCAAAGTCGTGAAAAAGATAATCGACAAGATTTTAGAAGAAACCGCGATAACAGACGCAGCGGTCCAGGTGATTACAATCATCGGAATGATAGATGGCAAAATGACTCGAATGGTAGAGAGCGAAGTCGATCACGAGATGGTAAGTGTCAAAATGAGTCAATCATTATATCAAGCAATTCAAATTTTGTGTTCAAAGGTCCACCTCAAAACAATTTCAATCGAAGAGCTGGTCAGGACATTCCCAGCCTTCTCTCACAGCCAATGCCTTTACTTGACAATGACACATTGCCGTCACAAAGACAGCGGAATTTGGGTAATTTTGATGAGTTAGCTGTTGTGTTGGAAAGTCTCTAAAAATTATTTTTTATACAGACTTTGGCCGTGATGACTTTGAGCGGCGACAAGGATTTCCTAATCGTGGCAGTATGAGAGGGCGAGGTAGAGGACAATTTAACCGTGGCGGAATGAGAGGTGAAAAACCTTGATTCCTCCTCGTTGCGCAATTTATTAAATTTTCTTTTCTTAAAAGGTTTCCACAACAACAACAATTTCAATGATCGGCAAGGATTCCACGATCGTGACTCTAGCTCAAGCCAAAGAGGTCGTGCTGGATCTAGAAATTGGCGAGATGATGATGTTGATAGAAGGAACTTTCCACAACGAGGAGGCGGAAATTTTGAACGAAAAGGATCTCGTTGGATGGGAAATCAAAGAAATGAAAACTTTGAAGATGAAGACCATCCTCAACAAGATGAACAAAAAGATTCACCAGAATGTAACGTAAAGAGTGATGATCGCTCTAATGACAATGGCGAAGGAGGTGATGAATCGAACGATTACCAACAACAAGTGAATGAAGAAGCTCCACCAGGAACAGAAGAACAGCGATGTGATGATGGAGAACAATCAAACGACATATTTTCAAATCAAGTCGAAAACAACAATGAAAACAAATCGGGTTCTGTTGACGAAAATATCGGCAATACCACTCCGCTTTGTGACGAAGAAGAATCGAAAGAATAACCGTGAAAGTGAAGTTTGTTGTGAAGAAAGTTTTCTGATTAAGCTCGGGATGAAGTCAACAGAATGACTGTTGTACTAGTATATTTTCGTTTTCTCTCAAAGTTCAATGCGAATTGTGATGGCTGTGATAATAAATTAACTAGACACTAGACAAACGCAACAATGAACAAAACGTTCATTGATTTGGTGAGCATTTACTCTTGATCCGACTTTTTTTTATGTACAAAGCAAGAAAAAATTCTCTTTTATTTCAAGTAAAAATTTCTAAACTTTGAAATAAATTTAAAGATTTGAATTAAAGAAGTTCTTTTCTTTGATAATGTGTTGCGTTCCATGCAAATCTTTAACTGTTTTCATGATTTGACGAGTCAGATTTAGGAGACCAAAAGTGTCATCATCTCGAATTGAGATATGATGCAAGGTATAGTGAATATTCAATATTGTTTATCTAAACCTTCTATGCCCGCCAACGTCACCTGAAATATTTACCTAAGAAAATTTATTGTCAGAGCCTCATACAAAACATTAAATATTTTGAGAAAATAAAAATTAAAATCCTTTTAGAGCAACGAAAAAAAATTCTTAAAGCTTCGCCAAAATATAAATTTGTGTAAATGCCCATAAATCATATTGAATTTTGTTGAATTTTGAAAGAATTACTAAGAATTTTGATATAAACTGATATATTGTCGGTCAGAAATGTCCAACATCACATATTTAATATTTCTTCGCAAATTCAACTCTTGTTCGATGAAAATAAATAACAAATAAATTTTAGCTTATTTTCATTTTTTTCCTAACAGAATTACATTGAGACACACAGATCAATTGAAACTTTTGATGAAAGTTGTTTTTTATTACTTTAAAAGGAGTCTCTGAAACAAAAGTTATATTGAAAAACAAAAATATCAGTTAATGATGTTCAATTTATTATAGTTCTGAAATGAAAATTTCCATTCTTAAATTAAAAATGAGATAAATTTCGATTTTAGACGTGAATTCTAATCTCTTGATGCGCTTCGTTAAAGTAATTAATTTCAAACAAAAAACTAAATTATATTTTCTTGATCTCATCTTATGGTTCTTGAGCTAAACATACTTACGACCCATTTGCTTAGTTCAATCTTTGTTGAATTGGCATCTTCTTTCTGCGACGTCTCATCATGTTTCTTTCGATCATTTCGAAATACCGTTCTTGTTTCAACCATTCCTGGTATCTATACCACCATTCTTCCCAACGCTGATAATCTTGCAAAGTCAAATCGCGTAAATACCCTTTGCTCTTATAATAATCGAACCGAACGCGAACGTCATCCCACGAAGTCATTCCCAGAGCTTGTGCCGATGACTGGGCAAGCAATTCTTCCGGAAAGTGCCCTTCACCCGAAAATTGTGTAAAAGACCGTACCGGAGGGGACTCGCGAACTTGCTGCTCCTGAATCATTACGGCAGATCTGTCTCCTCCCTCGGAATTCTTCGTGATCTTCATGTTGTTCATATCGTACTTGCGGTCATTATTCCACTGAAGCATTTTACCAAACCTTTCCGATAATGTAATTCGAGTTGTTTGAGTCAAAGCGGGGAAGGAACCACCACTACTTGTTGAGTCCTCAGAAGCAGTTGATGGAGTTCTGCGACGTTTTTCATGTCCTGGTTCAACCTTGACGCGAGTGCGAATCTATGGATGAAGTAGAATTATTTATTGTCAAAAAACTTGCTAAAGTTCCAGCTACCTTTTCTGCTTTATCCTTTCTCTTGGACAAAGGAACAGATGGTTCTGGACGACGTGACTTTTCTGGAGATGGTGGACGTTTCAAGTGTCGCCGTTTTGGCGATACCGCTTTACTTTTCTTAGAAGAAACGCGTTCAGTGTCGATTATCCGATTTGCAGGACCATGATAACGTTCTGTCATTCGGGTCTTATCAACTACTCTTCTTCCATCGTCGCTACTGCATACCTAATATATTTTTATGTTTATTTTTCAAGATTCAAAAAAAATTGTTTCTATTTTCATACCGAGCAGGAATCGTCCGAGCAACTTGAGATTGAGGGCGTCGTGGCAGCCTATTGATTAATAAAAAAATGTTAACGATTTCAGGGTTAAAAGTAGAATTCGACTTACTTTAGGTGGTGGCGAAATTGGTCGGCCTTTTAATGGCCGATACGTTTCTTTAGGTTTAACAATTTCGTTCACGCGATAGCGATGTGGCGGTGATCTTGGATTGTATCTTGCAGGTGTTCGCGAAAGGCGACGTCGAACAGGAGACTGCGGAATATGTCTAGCTCGAGGCGAGACTGGAGTTTTGCGCAATGGCGATCTACTTCGCGACTTCCTGACACCGTTAACATACATTTTTTTGTAACCCGTATGCTTCCAACGATTCGGATCTTTTTCCTCTGCTTCGAGCAACTTTTTGTCCCAGTATTCGTTAGCCGGCTGTTGTCTTGCCTTTTTCATGACATTATCGATTTCCTTGCGCTTACCTGCTGGATGCGATGGATCTGGAAAATCTATAATTCTTAGGTCTTGAGCAATTGTTACAATCAACAAGACTCACCAGAAATTCTTGTTGCGTTTGGTTTCCTATCCATTCGCATGTTGCTTCGGACTCGATCATTCTGACTCTCATAATGAGGGCTACGCCGTCTCATTGACATTTCCCTTCAAAATCGCGAGAAACTTTTTTAAAAACACACACAAACCTTTTTTGGTTTGTTTCTGCTGCTTTCTCGCGGATTTTCACTGCAATCGAAATTTTAGTTTCATTATTAATTAACTGAAAATATTTTTCTTCTAGAAATCAAAAATGTTTCATATGACGAAAAACTCCGCGAACAAACTCCGATAAACCGAGACATCGTTTGTTATTCCGAATGAAAAATACTCAACGTTTGAGTGATTCTTCAATAAACCGAAGGAGCTTCCGAAACGCTCCTAATTGCAAAATTTTTCAACCGATTTTTCGTCGCGATCCATTTTGCTTTTTTTCATCCGATGGTTCAATGACCTATTTTTCATTTGAATAACGCCGCGAATAACTCTAAGATTCTGCAATGACCGATTTGCTTCATCTGATATCCGCGAATCTGTTCTTTTCACTTTGAAACGTGATATTCTCATTGCTTTCGACAGCTCTCGTAAAAAAAATTGTAATCGACATTCCTTTCTTCATCACTTCTGTTCAGTTTCCTTCGCTATGAGAAGGTTCTTATTGAAGCACGAAACTCAAAGCACGTCTACGACACGATTCAATACTGGTAATTGCAATTAATACCTCAAAATTCGTTTGTCAAATATTTTTGTGTGAAATCCGAGATGACCAAAGTAATGTGTTTGGCACAGTAGTATGAAACTCAGACTTCGGCCTTTCTTAAAATCGAGAGGTGAATTGTTTTCAAAGTGCCAAGATTTGATCAAGATTTTCTTTTATTTTCGTGAATTTGTGAATGACGTAAGAAGATTTATTTTTCTTTTGCAATATAGTGAGAATTATTAATTTTTATATGGTCTTGAACTTTTTTTGTGAAAAGTTTGCTTTATCATTTGTATGTTTCCGAAAACCGTACATTTGGGCCAAGCGCGTCTCGAAAAAAATAATTTCAGGTGATTGTTGACGAAAGAAAAGTGAATTAACATAGAAGGAACATGAATCTTCAGCCGAAAAAGGATGGAAGTCCTAACGTGGAGTTCTTTCAATCACCCGAGTCAATACAAGGGTTTGAAAGTGTTCGATTATGGCTGCAAAAGAATCATAAGAAGGTGAGAGGAAAATGGAGTCCGCTTTATTAAAATTCATCAACTAATCTGTCAATTCTAGTATGTTCAAACCGATCCACCAACGAAAGAATCACTTGCGCAACTTATTATCCAGCTCATCCAGTACCAGGATACAAAGTTGGCGAATTCTCAAGATCTCAACTTGACAACTCGGCTTCCGGTAATTAGAACAAAATTGATTAAACTCTAAATATTCAACTAACTTTTATCTTCTTAGATGAGATTTTTCATGGATTTTAAGCCCGGAGGTGCTTTGTGCGTGATTCTTTATTCAATGTATCGTTTCAAAAGTGAACAGCGTTGGAGAAAATTTGATTTCACTGCAAGCAAAGTAAGTGAACATAGTTTTAATACCCTTTTGTTTAACTAACTATTTCATTTTAGCCGGGTTCAAAGAAGGATCCAAACATTCAGATGTTCGGGGACATCGAACAACGTTTAATTGATGCTGAAATTTTTAAGCTTCCGGTTGTTTTCATTCGGCCAGAAGTAGAGCGGGGTATCGCCTCAAGACTTCGTGAGATCATTCAGAATCATCAAGCAGATTTAACTGAAGAAGAAGAAGATGCTACACACATCATATATCCTGAGGTTGATCCACTTCCAGAGGAGTATGCGCGACCAAGCTTCAAGAGAGATAAGAACGTGATGCTTCATTGGTATTACTTCCCAGAATCTTACGATTCATGGGTTCCAAACAATTTCGATATGCCCGAGAACGTTCCGGAGTGCCCATTGTCACCTTCAGACAAATGGCGAGTTGCAGCTAATTGGATTCGTGATTTGGATCAGTATAATGAATGGATGTCAGAGGAAGACTACGAGGTTGACGAACAGGGTCGCAAGAAAAATCATAAATTACGTTTGTCTGTGGAAGATCTGATGTCAGCTGGCGACAGCGATAAAAGCAAGAGACAAAGTGCGGCTAAGGGGAAACGCAAGAGATCGCCTTCCCCAAAAGGAGCTAAACGAAAGTCGGGACGTTCGCCTGCAGTCTTTCAACAAAAGAAAACAAGGCCGGATGATGATGAGTCAGAGGATTTGACAAAAGATATGGATGATCCCCCGGCCGAACCAAACATCCAAGAAGTTAAACCATCTGTTAGTTCATCACTCTCAGGTCCAGCAACTCCAACAACAAAGCGCGATCCTGATATGGCTCCTCTAAAAGGAGGAGTTGTGCACGATCTTGACGAAGATATGGAACAGAACCGTGAGTTTTCGTCGCGAAATAGAGAAAAACTTCGATAGATGTTTTTCATTTCATACATTCAACTAATCAAACTTCTTTTAATTATAGCAGGAGAAGATTCTCAAACTGGAAAGGCTAGCGAGAACAGTAACACTCAAGATTTTGGAAATAAAGAAGATGTCGAGGACAACAACGTCACTGAACAAACTCATCACATCATCATTCCATCTTATTCTGCGTGGTTTGACTATAATTCTGTACATATTGTGGAGAAACGAGCATTGCCAGAATTTTTCAACGGAAAGAACAAATCGAAAACTCCAGAAATTTACTTGGCTTATCGTAACTTCATGATCGACACTTATAGATTGAATCCAACCGAGTATTTGACAAGTACTGCTTGTAGACGGAATTTGGCTGGAGATGTTTGTGCTATTATGCGAGCACATGCATTCCTTGAACAGTGGGGATTGATCAATTATCAAATCGATGCTGAGTCTCGTCCAACTCCGATGGGACCACCACCAACGTCTCATTTCCACATTCTTAGCGATACGCCATGTGGTTTGCAACCAATCAACCCACAGAAGATTCCTCAACCGTTGGCAGCTTCAAAAGCGCTGCTGGATCTTGACAAGAAAGCAAGTGCTGATAAAAAGGAAGATCCTAATTTACCGGCTCACTTGATTCCCAAACAAGAACCTGAAATCACTCCTGGAGCACAATTTGGTCTACGACTTGATCAATACGGGAAGAAACCAGCTGCACTACGCAACAAAACTGCAGCAAGCATGACTCGAGATTGGTCAGACCAGGAAACTCTTCTCTTGCTCGAAGGCTTAGAAATGTACAAGGACGATTGGAACAAAGTTTGCGAACATGTTGGCTCAAGAACGCAAGACGAATGCATTTTGCACTTCCTCCGATTACCAATCGAAGATCCATATTTGGAAGATGACAATACTTTCCTCGGACCTCTTAGCTATCAACCTATTCCATTTAGTAAAGCAGGAAACCCCATCATGTCAACTGTAGCCTTCTTAGCATCTGTAGTTGATCCGAGAATCGCAGCCAGTGCAGCAAAAGCGGCAATGGAAGAGTTTGCTGCAATTAAGGACGAAGTTCCAGCTGCGATGCTTGACTCTCATCTTAAGAACGTAGAAAAAACAAACTTTGGTGGAAAGTTCGATCCATTCGCTGGACTTACGACAAGTGGAATTGCTGGCACAGCTCCTGAGAAAGAGAAAGATGAGACTGCTGAAGGCGACAAGGAAAAGGCTCAAGCAACCGAAGATGTTGAAATGAAGGATTCAACGAAGAAAGATTCTGGTGAGTACGCGATTATTGTTACACAATTTCTTTTCATTTAATTTTGTTTCTGTTTTGCTAATTTATTTTTTGTTTTCATGATTTTATTTTTCAATGTTTTCTGTTGCTGCGTATATCAGAAGAAGAAACGCCTCAAATTGTTGAAACTGATGAAAATAAAAAATCTGATTCTGAAATGGTAGATAAGGAAACAGTCGAAAAGACAGATAGCAACGAGGCTGAAAAGAAAGCTGAAGAAAAGGCAAACGAAAGCTCTGGCGAAGAGAAGGAGGGTGGAGTTGAATCAAGAAAAATCTTCAACGAAGGAAATCTCCAGTCAGCTGCGGGGGCAGCATTGGCAGCAGCAGCTGTAAAAGCTAAGCATTTGGCTGCAGTTGAAGAAAGAAAGATTAAAAGTCTCGTCGCGTTGCTTGTCGAAACTCAGATGAAGAAACTTGAGATTAAATTGAGACATTTCGAAGAACTAGAGACAACAATGGAGCGAGAGCGTGAAGGTTTGGAATATCAGCGTCAACAATTAATTCAGGAACGTCAGCAGTTCCACCTTGAGCAATTGAAAGCTGCTGAGTTCAGAGCTCGTCAACAAGCACATCAAAGATTCCAACAAGAGCATGGAGGACCATGGCAAAATCATCCAGCACCTCAACCGAACATGCCTGGAGTACAACCAAGCATGCCTCCATCACAAATCTCTCATGGCCCAATCATGCCGGGACAAAATCCTCCTCCAATGGCTATTCAACAGGCTACAGTTCCACATCCTGTTCCAAATGCAGCAATCGACCCTCAGGTGCCTGCACAGCAACATCATCAAATGACACCACAGCCAGCAGCAGTCGTCAATCCTCTGCCTCCGACAACTGTGCCCACTTAATTATTTGAAATCTAATTTTTTAAAAGGTTATTTGACAAGTAAAAGCATAAACTTCAATTATAAATGATTAGGTAATAAGACAAATGTCCCATTAAATTTTTCAGTAGAAAACATGATTCAGCGGAGGATTCGAAAAATTTCGCAAAGTAAATAATTTTCTAACAGTGGTTTTCGTAAAGTTTATCAACGTTTGGCGCAGTGAGAGCGAGAGAATTAGAAAATCTTATTCATTAATGAAAATCTATTGGAAAACTTACAAATTATGTATTTTAAACATTTTTCTCAGAAGACGAATAAAGATTAAGAAACAAAACTTACTAGTCGTTTGAATCTATTCCAGTGAAAGTCTAGGCTGAAAATTAAAGAAAACAAAACTTTTCCCCTTTTCAATTTTTTAAATGTTTTTCTTGCTTGAAAGTTAAGATACAAGTTTATGATTTTGGACTATGAAGATTTCCACAACTGTCTCTGTTCAGATTTCTGTACAATTTTATAAAGAAAAGAAATTCATTTAGCACTCGGCGAAATTAAACAAAAATTCACATTATTTTAACAATTTTTTTTGACAGAATTTTGCTGATGAATAATTTCAGAATTTATAATATATTCAATAAACTTCAAATGCTATCATTTTAATTATGACATTAATGATTTTATCATTTTTGCTATATAGGAAAAAAGGCCGAAAACTGAAAATTTCATATTCTTTGATATTCAAAAGCATTGATGGCAATAATCTATCGCATTTTGAATCCGATGGATCCCTGGAATTAATTAATTTAGGAAATTTAGTGTGGCGCTGTTTGATTTTGCGGGAAGACTTTCTAGTTCGCATTTGACTTTAGTCTTCCGTTTTCGCTTTGCCAAACTGAAAATGTACGGAATAATTAGAGCTTGATTTAATTGGTTTTGATCTCATTATTTATTTATCTATTGATATCGTGTAGCTCTCGCTATTAGTTGACAGCGGAAATCTAAATTAAATTGCCTTTCATTGGCTTTTTGCAATTGCAAACTGAACTTATTGACTGATTTTAAAATGGCTGAAATGCCAAATAATTTAGAACAAGTTTATATCGTTTTAAAAAAAACTTTGAGCGTCCAGCAAATTAAAAGCTACAACATAAAATCCATTAAAACTTCAGCTCAGGTCCGCGCTTCCAAAGTAAAATGAGAACGGGTTTTTTTCTCAAACCAACCCGGATTTAATAGAGCTTTAAAAAGTTGTTTGCAGCTTAAACTGTTTATTCAAAGTTTAATTAATTCCTTGCGTTTGTACGGATGGATGTAAAAAAAGAAACTTCTATTAAAAAAGGTTAATTAAAATGAGTTACATGGGGTGAAAAGGGGATTGATTGAGAATGACAGGTTCTCGTTATCACCATGACGTTGTTTTTTTTTGATTCAAATGAAAAAACTTAAGTCTGAAAAGTCCTGCAAGAATATTTGTAATCTTTTCCAATAAAAAGTAATAAAACATTCTATAAAATGAAAACACAATTTTTTTTAAAAATTTTCCTATATTGGTCATAAAGTCTAATCTGTAAATTTTCAGGGTCACTTCCTAAAACAGCTCCCGTCTTTAATATTTACATTTAATTAAAATTGACCTAAAAAACTTCAACAAATACCGCTCTTCGTAGATTAAATTTTAGGTTAATATCATTCAGTCTGTTGTTCATGTTTTATTTTAAAATTTTGATCAAAAAAACAATCGAAACAAGAAATTAGACTTTAAACTTATCTAGTAATGTTGATGGGATGATGATTTCGTAACTGATAACTAGAGATCACTCATTGCAGCTGCGGGAACCTGATGAGAGTGACAAGACTTTTGTTGACCGTGGCTATGACCCATTGGACTGTTATTGTTTTGCGAGCGACTTAATGTTTGCGATCGGATATGATTTCCAGAAACTTGTTTACCCGTTTGTGTCTCTAGAATTGAATTTGAAGAAAAAGTTTTTAATGAGCAACTTTTGGATAAGCCAATAATTCTATCATTGAAACCAAGTCGAAAGATTTGTTCGCCTTTCTCTATGTGAGAGATGAGAGCTGAATTATAAGAGCGAATTCTTACAACGACAAATGTGGATTAACTGCTCTAAAGGTTAATGTGATGTGAAAGCAATGATTGCTTTTCGAGGGCAAGCAAATCTTTCGCGATAATGTTATGTCATGTCGTGACAGAAATTATCATAAAGTCTATCTCTTTACAATTAATTACCTGCTGAATTATTCATATTGTTGTTCCTGGGCAGAGTTCCTATCGTCATACATTCGTTTCGTCCATAGCTAATTGGAATATGTACATTCTGCTTCGGAAGTGTCATCGTGTTGTTGAATGATGTCTCATTACGACCAAAGGTTTGTTGCTGCTGCTGTTGAAGTGGTTGCTGCTGAGGTTGATTCTTAATCGGGATTGTAACGTGCTCTGCTCTAGGCTTATACGTATTGTTCGCCATTGGCACTTTGGTAGACTGCGCTGGTGAATTGTTTTTCATTACATTGATTTGCATTGTATTTGAGCAAATGTGAGGAGATTTCTCCATAAGTGCACCAGTATCATGACTCTCAACATCAACGATAACATTAGCCGTCTGACCTAAATGATAGTGAGCGTGCTTTATAGAATCAAATGACTGCTGATGGGCATTTCGCTGCTGATACTGTTTTTGAAGGGACTTTACTTCGAGTCGAGTTTTGTCTCGTTGATAATACACTCCGGCAAAGATTAAAACATTAAGGATGAGTAGACTGCAGCCAATCGCGATAGTCACGCTAAGTGCTGTCGAGTAAGCTGTGTAGCCTTCGAATCCCGATGGATCGCTGGTGTTGGCTGTCGTTGGAGCATAGCCACTTAAATTACTTATGGGCAAACATGTGGTGACCGCAGACGGATCCATCGTTGTGACTCCTATTTTAAATCAGAGATTAAAGAGCAATAAAAATTAGTTGCCATCGCTTTATTATCTTCCCCATGGCACTCAGAAGAGCATAAAAATAGACATTACCGTAATACACACCATTAAACTCGTTGGTGATGTTATTTCGCCGCTTGTAGTTTTCATCAAAAATGGGAAATCGCGTGAACAAATCAGGTCGAACATGACCATCGTACAAGCTCATATCGTCGTGATTTTTAAATAAGTTATGACGAGCAAGTACATCTTCCATTCCTGCACCCAATTTATGGATTTCTGTGGACGAGTAAATGTGTTTGAGGGTTAATACTTCTCTATAGAGTTTTTGAAATCAAATCTCACCTGGTATGAGCCGCAACCAAATCGAGAGCTGATGCGCACGAAAGTGATTTTTCATTTTGGGCTTCATGCCTAGCAATGAGTAAAAGGGAATTTATTAAGTTAATGTTTCGTCAGAGCCTTCCGTTCGTGTTGAATAATTTATTTTCGGATGGAAAAGCTTCGTGACAAATTATGCTTCTTCAAAAAAGAGCTTTTGACCCGGTCTATGCCAATTAAGTGTTTCGCAATTTCGAGTTGATATTCAAAGGCTGCACTTACCGATTTCCAAATATTTCTGATGAACAGGATCATACTGATCCCACGTTATACTCCGGAAGCGATTTCTCTCTTTTGACGCAGCTAAAACGGAGTCCTGTCGATGATGTTCGTTTGGGTTTCTACCGAAAGAGAGTGAAAAGATTATCAAGAGTTAGGACACAAGTCAATTACAGGGCAATAAATTATATGTGACAATGTTTGTCGTCTAAGTTTAAGAACTCACCCAGTTCTAACAAAATTGCTCCAATAAATCATGATTGCTTCCGAAAGAGCAATTTCAGACTTTGTGTAATTTTTTGGAAAATGACTGAAGCCGTCGACGAGTGGAGCTCCAAAAACGTAAGGCAGCTCTTCACCATGTACCGTGCCCATGCGCTGTGGGTAATCGCCATCCTTGGTTTGATAGTCAAAAACTGAAAAGAAGCATTTGGGGCTTTCTGAGCCATCTGGGCTTCCACTTGGTGGTGTCTGTGATAAAAGATCTCCCGTGTGAACAAGTGGTGCGACGTACTGAGCATCTGATAAGGCTGATACTGCTGCATCACGTGTAATTATCGGATGCTGATTCGTTCGCTCCCAATCCGTATACTCATTAACAATCGTATAGAAAATTTCACTAAGATGAAAATTGTAAGCGTTTCTGACGTAAGTTCTGATGATTTTGTCTCTGCGGTCGCCTTCAAATCCACTCTGGATATCGCTAGCACTAAAACGCCACAATGCCTCTCCCGTGACAACACTAAACATCAGATCAAACTGAGAACCCGCTGTTGCCTGGTTTCGCTTTGAAGCTCTTGATGACTCGTCGATATCCTGATTAGATCGACCGGGTCGGATAACAACTCCATCGACTGATGGACCAAAAGCACTTAGAAAGTTCGGAGAAGTGATTTCTGCGGCGAACAAATCTTCAAGCGGCACATCTCTTAGACAATCTACGATGGACTCATGATCCTTGATTAAGTCTTCAGGTATAGTGCAGTTTAACTCTTTGGCTAATTTTAAAGCATAGATGACTGGCTCTTCTACTAACGCCCATGAAGAAAATGCTGAGCCTGACATTAAAATCGCACGGTGGAATAATCCAGGTACTGTTAAAAAAAAGGTAATAATACTCTTGAAAAAATAAAAAATTGAATACATTTACCCATTGTTGGCGAGGACATTAAAAAGTCTATGCACGCTGCACCAGTTCCATGTCCGACAAGCGTAATCATAGACGGATTTCCACCGAATTTTTCAATATTTTGTTGAATCCAATGAAGAGCAGCCATTTGATCCATTAATCCATAGTTAGCGACTCTCTGGATATGACAAATAAAAATCTTTTATAACTTGAATGAACGATTTTAATGGAAAAGCTTTACCGCTCTCATGTTTGGTGCCGGGTTGGCATTTAAAAACCCTAGTATACCTAATCGATAATTTAAAGTTACTACAATCATGTCGCCGTAACTCGCTAAAACAGATCCATCATATGGATTCCCGGAATTCCACTCAAAGGATTCTCCATGTATGAAAACGAGTACAGGAAGTTTCTTTTCTTGAACCGCTGCTAGAATGAAAACAAATGGATAAAGGTGAAATGCAACAGAAGCAAATTACGGATAAATCTTTGGTTTACCATGAAGCGGCGAGAAAACATTTAAATACAAGCAATCTTCAGATTGGTTTTGTAAAAAAGGCATTAAACGTTTTAAATACTCGAGACGTCCCTTTGGCATCTTTTTAAGTGCTTCTTGCTCGTTCTGAATGTCGGGCAATCGCTGTGGACATACGGCACTGAATTTATCTGATTTTCGAATTCCATCCCATGGCGAAGGGGTCCTAGTGGGACTAAATCTGTAATTAGTAGAAAAGAACCGAGATTCATTAAAATAGGTCGTTTGAGATACGAAGCATAATGATCACAAATGACATCGTCTTTTCGCTAACAAAAATATCGAAAAAAAATCGGGAAGAGATTCTCGCTTTAAATTGCCATCATCGCTTCCGCAATCAGAATGAAGGACAAATAGAGTGCAAGAGATATGTCAAAAGACCAAAAGATATTATGAAATCAGGTCTGAAAGCTATCAACATAAACGAAAAAAATGTCTTTTTAATCCTCAGAATTGACGAGCATTGAATGTTCGATCTTCGTGCTCATTATTATATTATATATTATTCTTTTGCATTCCAGAATTCAGAATCCAATCTATGTCATGAGAAATTGAAGCGGAGAATTGGTTTTCAATTAGGATCTTGTGAACTCATGCCGTAAAAGTTGTCCGTTTTAACAAGAAGAATAGATGGGGGAGTACAAAAAAATCTCAAAACAATTACTTTCTCTAATGTGTGGTGAAAGCTTTCCATGTCATTGTTTGAGCCTTAAGGCAAGGAAAGAGAAATGGAAACAAGCAAAATGATTGGATTGGATGACGAAAGTCGAACGAGAATAAAAATATTGCTTAATACCACTGTTAAGCAAACACTTAGTCCTCGGTTCGTTCTGGGTTTTTCTTTTTTCCCTATCTCTATCTGTCTCTTCTTCTATTTCATTGTCATTTCTGGCATCTTTCACGTTACGGAATTTTTTTTAATTAGACACGCAAATGAAAACAAAAAGTTTTATATTTCATTTTGTTTCTGTTGCTGTTTTTTAATAGTTGAATGTTGTCCGAGCTTGTGATATCAAACAGCGGAAACACCAAAGAAACTTTGATAACGGTCGTGTCATAATGTTGAGCGGGATGTGACTTTAATTCAAAAAGTTTGTTATATGGTGGCTGTTGGGAAAATCTTGAAGCGCCCCAAAAAATTTTCCTAATGAGAATTGATTATATAATAAACTTAATGATGTTTTAGAATCAAATTATTAGTTCGTCAATGATGCTTCGTTGAAGAAAGAACTTTGAGCGAAAATTTTAATTAAATGATTAATTCAACAGTGTTGGAAAATCCAGAGAAAAGTTTAACGACAACGCTTTTCAATTAATTTAATATCCGCTTTGCCATTTTGCCAGTTTAAAATTAGAAAAAGTCAATTGGCATGAAAACAAACGCAAACTCCGCTAAAATTTTGCTAAAGCCGTTGCTCAACCTTCGATAGCTTCTATCTAAGAGCTCTCCGTACAATATATTGTAATGTATATAGAACGAACCATTAAACGGGAAAAGGAAAGAATGAAAGATTGAAACATAAAAAACATTTTTGAGGGGGAGTTCGTGAGTGTTTATCCACCGAAAAAAGAATCTGTTGTGGGATGAGTGCACTTCGGATTTACTTGATACATATCTCGGAAGCAGAATCTTGGAGGGAGACCCATACTTTTTCCGCCCGCACATTTTCCGTTAAAATTTCACAAAACATAATGCTCGGTATGGTTTTTTAATATCGGGCTCGAGTTTATCAGTTGCGTCTTTCTCTTGCCTCGACTCCCGCCACTCTAAAAATAATGATTTATTACTTAATTCCATTATTCAGTCGAGGCAAGATAGAATGAGAAAAAGATTGGGAAATCTTGAGGTTCTTCTGCACCTTAAAAGCATTAATATCTCGAACAAAGTGTCAGCCTTTGAACTTTTGACTGATTTAAATTAAGATTTTTACTAATTCATTTTTCAGAAAACTCATTGTAAATGTGAGATCAACATTTGCGTATAAAAAGCCCTTAAAGCTCTAGGGGCCATAAAATCTGTTATGTTGCCTCCTTTCCGTTCTAATAAATTTTAAGTATCATCGCCTTTCCTCTGTGCACGCTTGGCTTTCTCTGTAGTGTGCGCTTTCACAACAGTTGAACCGTTTTATGTTTCCAGGAACACGACACAGCATCATGGTGAGTGGCGTTTTATTCAAGCACAGACCGAGCGGCTGGCGCAAAAAAATCCTCGAGCTTTTCAGTTTTCATTCGACAAAAGGCGACGGAAGGAGGCAAAAAGAGTTGCCTTTTGAAATTTATGTGCTAAAAAAAAGAATCATAAATAATACTTGTGCTATTATTAAATGGACTTTACTATTTTTGTTGTTTTTTGTTTCCACCCAAAGAATTACTGCAGGAGACTCATTACTTGATTGACGATTTTAATAAATTCTACTTTAAGATTTCAATAACAGTGCACTCGAGAGAATATTAAAATATAAATCTCGACCACTACAACTTTATCATTATAACGAAACATTCTTAAGTTTGACTGCACTTTTGAAATCTTTTCAATTTCCTTCGAGAGCAGATATAACAGCAACTCAAGTGCGCATTGAAAATGGAAAATGCAACAAAATTATTGGAAACATAATAAAGCGAGAAAAGCATTTCTTGAGATTGCTGCAACGTTAAATTGAAAGGATGAGGCGAGAAACGAGGTTAAGTGGAGAAGAAAAGCCTCGATTTGTTTATTTTAAAAATCTCTCTGAATTTTCTCTGTTTTCCGCTTGAAATGTCGAATATTCAATTATGGATCATTTTTCTAGGATGATGCAGTAGACTCGAATGACAGAGAGATAAGGATTCGACTGTTTGTTTTAAATCATGAAAGCAATGAATTTTTAATGAGGTGCGGAAATGTTATGATGAGTGGGCAGATAGAGATGCAAAGTCCACAGTTTGTTTTTGTTCTCGTACTCAGAAATCTATTTAGAGGATGCTTCAAGCACGTTCCTTTTCAACCTTATAATGATTCAGCATGAAAGATTCATATTATGTGTTCTCAAGTTATTACAATTATTGCCATTGCTAGCTTAGAGACATAAGAAGTTTACAATGATTGTTAAGCAATCACAGTCGAGAGAAAGAAGGAAGAGATCGCAAACATTCCACATGTGTTCTGTTTAGTTTTATTGCAAATGTATATTTAATTTTATTATATTTCAGATATGCATCCTTTCGCAATGAGAATCTAAAGCATTTTATTGTTTGTCTAAGCATCATTTTGCAATGTTGTCAGAGAATTGTGAACGAGAGAAAAACCTTTGACCCAGTAAGAACTTTTCCAGTTCCAGAGCTAACTCAAGAGATATTCCATGAGATACTAAAACCAAAAAGTCTCCGTTCACATATTGTTCTCATACACATTTCGAAAATATTAGGTTGAGCTTTTTATTATCCTTGAAATTCTCGTCGATTCTCGTACACATGCCCTGCAACCCTTTCTCTTGCTTCTATCTCTACAGAAGCAGGAATATTTTTATGTGAAGTCATAGAAGTACAGCAGCAGAAATACGAGAAATGCATGTTCTCTTAGCGTGAACATCCATTGCCATGAATACCACTTAGAAAATAATCAAATTATATTTTATTGAGCTTTTTGTTTCTTCGTTCCTCGCTTTGAATATTGAATTAAATTATCGGCGAGATACGGAAGGGAACGCGCCAGCGAATTGTAAATTGAGGAACGTTTCGTATTCAGACGTCTCAACGCTTCTAATTTCGAAAAGCAAATGAAATTATGATATTGGAGAGCTCCTCGCCTCGCCCTGTGCTTCTAACAAGCAATATCCGTGCTCCCTCACGTTTCACTCACTTCGTTTCATTTCTTATTAGCAAATATTTTTTCACGGCTTAGCTTGATAAATGAATAAGCATGAATTGCAATATTTGAAAATAATTTTTATTTGATTAGAGTTTTTAGCTTTACTCAACAAGATATTCATTGCCCGCAAATGGTCGAAGGAATGAAACCTTAAAATTCTAGTGATTTTAGACAACTTTACTCTAGCTACAAGCAAACATTGTTTTATAAACTAAAATATTTCTATTAATATGAATTTTTAAAGAGCTTCTCGTCAAATTTAGACCATAAGTTGGCAAACAAGGTAAGGTTTCAACGATGAAAACAAGGCTTCAATTCTAAGTTCAAATATGATTCACTCATAGATCTCAACATCTTCTGAGTGCTTCAGCTTGAAAACAGATTTTCTTTGTGTAGCAAACATGATACGATGAACATATTTTGAAATACTAAAGACTCTAAGGTCGATTTAGTTACATAAATCTCAAAGTAGGGTTCGTCGAGCTCGCAAAGACAGAGCGAAGGATAAGCAAGTCAATGACATGTTAACAAAAGCATTCACGGTACACCACACTCTACATATTAATCTCATGCTTTACCAGTCTTCTGGTTTCAATAGAAGAATTATTCAGCAACAACAAAAGCTTTTTCGTGTAGCAAATTCCTTCGGCGTCAACGAGTGAAAAAAGCGGGAAGAAACAAAAAAAAATGTTTTAAAATTACGAATGCAAGGAGCATAACTAAATTATGTGGCGAAATACAAAAACATTAATTAAAATCCATTTACAAGTCATTTCAAATGTTTAATTGAGCAAAATTATCGTCTTATTCGTAGTTTGTTGGGGCTTCTGTTGCTGCTGAGCTTGAATACAAAATTAAACAATATTGCAGACGAAAAACTTTCCAAAGAATAAATAAATAATAAATCTATTAAGCAAAAGTCGTGAATTGTCTCGTCTCTTAACTTTGCCTTGCGGATTTCGCCTTCGCTATTGTGGTGCGTAAACGAGAGTCATATCATTCATTGCACGATGATGGCGGTTTAAAACGAGAAAATTTATTGAAAAAAGGTCGCGTCGGGTGGAGTAGGAAAGATAAACAGGAAAATGATAAATTTGTGTCTCTCATCGATGAGACGGTGAAAAGTTTCTCATTATTGAGTGAATCTTGAAGATGGAAAAATGGCAAAGAAAAATAATTTATTCAGGTTCGCCCCCTTCTAGTTTTTCTTTTATCGTCTTTCAAGCTTAAGAGCACCATCAAGCGCACAAGTCGAATTAATTGGAAACTCGAAATGAAGAAAGAACGAAAAGAAGTGCAAAATAATTCGCAGCCTCTGAAATTGTTCCGCAAATTGCGAATTGAAAAGTTTTTCATTAAAAACTTCGGCTACGATTTGATTGGAAAAAATGTTTTATGCACTGAAAAAGTTGATTCTTATCGAAAGATTTGCAAAAGTATTGGCAAATAAATTAATGAGAACATTTCATTTAATTTGGAAGAATTATTATTCGTTTATGAAATATTTCAATACGAGCTTCAAATTGCGCGCTGCTGAATTCAATATGGTGATATCACTCTCAAACTTCAAAGAGAGATCAAAGGAATTACAAATTTGCCTAGATACGTACTCCTCCGGTTTCACTTAAGATGAATTCAAAGTTGATTTTTGTTAACTTGGGCGAGAAATATGAAATCTCAAAGGAGTTTTATTACACCAATTCTCAAAAGCTTTTTTGTGAGAAAAGAAGAACTAATTCCGTATGGCATTTGGATTGGGGTCTATTCGCAAGTAACGTATCAAAAGAAACTAGACTAGACAGTCATTTCTCATCATTACGTTATTTATTAACAGCACTTCGTCATAAAATTTGTTCAAATTTTAGGGAAATGATACGTTGTACGTGTCGGGTCACAATTGAGAGAGAAATGGCTAAAGCGTTTCAGACAAGAGTTTCCTGATTGTTCTTGAAGTTAAATAAAAGAAGATTTTTCTTTCTTTACATATCAAAGAACCGAAGGGAAAACTAGAAGAAGAAGACGGATAATAAATGTATGATTGTCTGTGCTTTTACATCGAAATGGAAAATGGAAATTTAATGCCTTTGCTCCGGTGACCTTTTTTCGGTAATAAAAATGTTTATTGTTCCAATATATCTCTTAAGGTTAGGAATAAAGTGTATTGGACAAATGATTTAGCTTAAAAAGACCTAAAATATATTCAGATAGAGAATTCGAATGAGGCTGTGGCTGAAGATGAGTTGCTAATGGAATAGTTTATGAGTTATCTTGCAGTAAAAGCTACTCACAAGCTTTCGTAAATACTGAGTTTACGATGCTTAAATGAAAAGCAAAAGGTTTCCTAAGTATTTCGCTCGATTATATTATTTCTCTAGGCTTGTGTTTGAGAATGTTCATGACGGCTCCTAAATTTCTACCAAGAACTATCTCATCCCTTCGTCCCTGAACTCTATTTCTGGCTCTAATTTAGTTTCAATGGTTGCCACAAAATTCTGTTCATATGAGAATTCCTGTCACTACCTGACACATAAGCAATAATTCACAATATTAAGAAAGTATTGTATGCAAATTTCTCTAAAAAATGTCTAAATTAAATAGCAATTCTATTTTTAAGAGGAATGAAACTGAATGAAACAGAAATGTCAAGTTTATTTCATAGCAAATATGCGACAGAGTCATAAAAATTTTCATTACATAAGAATCCATCGTCTTAAGCTTTGAGGATATGAAACTAGGTAGAGCTTTCGACACGATAAAGATCGAGGAAGATTGTGTGTTCGTTTATCTCCAAGGGGAGCTTAGCGATGAAGATAAAGCCCCAGAAAAAAATAACAATTAATTTGTGAAAGGGACCTAAATTGGATTAAATATGAAACTTTATGGGCACATTTATTTGACTCTACGAGATAGGAGGAACAAATCGAGGAAAATTTATGGACTTTGAAATTGAAAACTTTCACGAAAATCTTGATTTTGCTTCCATAGATGTCATTACGGTTTGCTAGCATGTAAAAGATTCTAGCTTTTCGTAAGCTTCATTTGATGAAGAGAGTTCAAGGAAGATTGAAAAGTCAATAGCAAGTAAAAAGTTAGCCAATTAATTTCAGCTTAAAATAATCTTGTTTTGAGTAGTCTAATTGCAAAAAATATAATTTTTTTCTTTTCCAAGCTGATTTAAAGTCTTAGATTGCTAAGAAGTAATAAATTTCGTTTATTATAATTATTATTATAAGTCAAAGTTTGTGAAAACTTTTCGACTAACACCCCTTTAGTCTCATCGCCTGATGATTAATCATTTTGAAGAAAGCCATAATGTTTAAACACAAAATTCTACAATCCACACGAACGATCTTAAGCTTTTCCCTTCGGACTCTTTCTACTTTTATTCAGTTCAGGCACATTCGCGTGTTCGATTGAATATATTTATTTTGTTAGATTTACTAGCAAAGCACAAAGCAAAATTTAAATTTAACAAGCAACTTAAGTGTATGACAAATATTATGAAACTCACTCTAACCACTAAAAGTTATTCGTGATGAAGGCGTTTGAGTAACTTGGAGCTTGCGCGAACTTAAACTTTGCCGCAGATTATAATCATTTTATTACTAAACATATTTCCACACCGCCTCTCTTAAACGATACATAATTGCTTTCTGCTGTAAAAACATCCTGAATCGTGAAGTTAACGACAGTAATTAGCGATTAACTTGTAGTAGCTTCCTAATTGCACAGCATATTTCCGGTTCTTTTAATGAAATCAGTCAACTGCTGTCTTATGCAAACGAAGGATCGATTCTGGAAAATCATCTTTAGACATTTATCGATAGGTTGCCTTGGGACATCAACAAAATGTTTTAGTACTCGAGACCAATAAAGCTAATTTATCAGAAATGAAATTAAAAACATTGAAGCAAACTCTTCGTAATAGGAAAGCATTTATTGGTTTCGAGGCTTCAGCAGCGTGCTGGGAGCTCTTGTCGAACTGTGGTTACGTTGCGAATTCCAAGCCATAAAATGGTTTTGAAAATGTGAAAATTTGTTATTAATTTCGATATTTTCATCAAACCGAAAATTTAATTAGTGATCCGATCATGGCAACCTCGGTGGAAAGCAACTCAAGTATAAGAAAAATCAATAAATTTTGCTTTTATCCAACAATGTCAAACATCAATAAAGATTTCACTGAAGCTCAACAAACGAAAATTACTTGAAATTCGGAGAATTTTCTATTAAAATGCAGTCAGTGCAAATTTAAATCTGGCAAACTCTTTCCTGAATTTCAAGGACTTCTCAAGTTGAGAGGTCTGCATGTCAGCTTATCTAAAAAATCTCCTGACGTATCTAAATATTTTTTCAATTCAGTTGTCTCGTTGAAGAATTCCGCGAGATGTAAATATTTACACTGCGAAAACATGTTTTCCCCTTTTTTTCGGAAAATAATCAGGT
The DNA here is from genome assembly GCA_033063855.1 of Smittia aterrima. Taxonomy (NCBI): domain Eukaryota; kingdom Metazoa; phylum Arthropoda; class Insecta; order Diptera; family Chironomidae; genus Smittia; species Smittia aterrima. Next base: position 262,343 of record CP093831.1, on the reverse strand, counting down.
GCTGAAATTCAGCTGAAGACGATACCAGAATTTGTTTGTAAAAGAAATTAATATCGAACGTGTTTTCAATCATATCTCAATGTAGTGACTCGTAGCAAAAAACATTCAAAGAAAAATTGTAAATTTGTGCAATTATTTATGAAAGTTAATCCAATTATTTATTAGCGTGCCACATGAGTTGCTCTCAGCTGACATGCAATCATTTTGAGAAATGATATTTTTTTATTCTAAAATATCATTAGAGGCGAACAGAAATGAAAAATCGTCTAATTTCATCGCGTTGTGCTCATTCTCTTGCTACTCGGACTTTTCTAAATTACTTGTTTGCATATTATGTGACTGACATAAAATAAATACTTCTCTCTTTGAACTTGGTGAGGAAAATTGTAAATCGCTTTTTCCCTCACGCACGCTTCATTTTTCTTTTCTCGGGGCTTTGAACATCGAAGCACTTTCAAAGTTGTCGAAAGAAATCAGGCGATATTGGAAGCGACACATGATGAATGTGTTGTGTCATGAATCAGTCGTTTTTTGGGACTATAGGCCGGGACGCTCTAACCCGCATTGCGAATAGATTAATTTTATCCTACAAGACAGCGGAAACAACATGAGATTGAAGATTGAATGATGCTCCACAAAATATATCGGAGTACGGGTTCATATTTTTCTTTCGCAACAACAAGAAATGTTTATTTGACCGAGAATCGATTGTTGTTTAAATTTAATTATAGTTGGAAAGTTGAAGTAACAAAAATATTTGAGTTCTATTGATTATTGATTATTATAAAGCCGCACGACATTGAAAGTCATCAAGTCTGCAGAACATTTCCATGATCTCTTTTCAAAGTATCTTTTCTTTGTAGATTATATTCCTGTACGTATGCTGATACTTTAAAAACTCTTTTTGGCATCTTCTGCACGTACACTCATCATACGACACCAAGCACAAAGTGCGACATTTTAGGAGTGATTACTTGATATGAATTCTCTCTTCCATTCCAGTAGATGATGGAGCAGAAATTTAAGACATCAACCCTTTCATTTACATTTCATTCTTGTTGTCACTATTAGGTTTCCTCAATTTTCTCGATAACTTTTTATTTTCCTTCATTCGATATCAGCAAAATTCGCTTCGTCTTCATTTCCACAAGAGTGAATGTGAAAATGGAACCCTTGCTATCGCTTGGGTTATATGTATAAATAACCAAATGTCAAAAATCGTCGAAATGAGCGAGTTTTTGTAAAATTCATGACATCATTCTATTTATATTTTGATAATCGAATAAAACTAGATGAGAATTGTGTCAATTTATTTAAGAAAATAGAGAAGAAATGGCATTTTACGACAATCCCAGGCACCTCAGTGACATATTTGATATAGGTGAAGTTAATTAATATCAAGTCGAAAAACTATTGAGAGATTTCGCTTTCGTAGTTAATTTGTTTTAAAATGAAAGTTAGAACTTTTATGATTTTGCTAAAGTTTTACTTTTCAAACATTGTTAATTAAATAGAGACATTTGAAGCATGATAAACTTTTAGCTTAGTTCGGTCAATCTCTCATTCACAGAAAACGCTTTTATGTTCTAAGCTTGTCTTTGAAAGGAAATGAAAAGTTGTTGACAGAGGAAGGCGCTCATTTCGATGGTAAGCTCGTTCGCTATAGCTAAGGCAAACAACTTTAATAAAAATAAATTGGTCAAAAAACTTTTCTCGCAACTTTTACTTTTTTTTCGGTGATGAGAGAGAAGTATAAATTATTTTATGTGAGTGAAAGGGAGAGAGAAAGCTTCCTTCCATCCAATTTACAAATTACACTTCTTTCATAAAACATTTTTATGCTTTTTCTGGCCATTGTTTGGATGAAAAGTGGTTTCGTTAGTATGTTCTTCCACTCGCAATATATTTATGATGAAAGCTCTCTTCTCGCATCCTCATCGCTTTTATTTGCTAAATTTAAAAAGTTTTTCGATTAATTTTTATGATCACATTTGAAATACTTTCGGGATCATTTTGAGCCACATTTTGAACATCGTAGAAAGCGATTTGGTGTAGATGACGTTTCTAAACTTTCCATATTACCCTTCATAAGAGCTTTTATATCTAAACATCTATGTCGACCTTATAGATAATGCAACATTGAGTAAATAAATGTAGCCTATCGAGAATTTAAATATTTGACATAAATTTACGAAAATAAATGAATGAACGATAATTATTGATTCGATTTCGAGTTCATTTATAAATTTCAAACTACCCAACAAATAATTACAAAACTGAATTTTTAAATAACCTGGAAGTTCAAAACTCGTTTCCATGAGAGCTTCTGCTAAATGTGTTTCAAGTTCCCGATAAAAAATGCAAATGCTTCGTGACACAGTTAGCTAGCAACATGAAATTGATTTTTTTTTGCTGAATTCAAACAATTGAGTCAGTACATGGAGTTTGTCAGGGAGTTTGAGTGTACATGGAGTTTGATTTTGATTGATATAAAAGGGTTGACTTGACAAAAAACAGCATCAATCAGAGAAATAAAACAATTTTTAAATATTTTCAAATCACTTACGAGTTGACTTTTTAAAACGCTTCCGTGACGACTCTCGTTTCACATTTCATTTCAGACTAGATACCAGTTTTTGACAGAATTATTATTAATTTCTGCAAATGTCATGTAATAACAATTTGAATATGAATCGATGGAGCCATGTGCGGCTTGAAATCGAAAATGAGTTGAACCTGACAGATACTTAAAGTGCTGATTCCTTTATAGGCAAATATTTGAAGCGATCCCCAAGCAATCCTTACGAGAAATAGGGTCGACTCTAAACAACATTATGTTTTGTCAGTGAATTTTCGTCAGTTCTTCAACCATCTCAACATTAATGTAGTGGAAGAGTATCGTCGTCACATAGAAAAACAAATCCCAGGAAAATGTCAAAGCTTTATAGAAAACAAACAGCAAGAGAAATTGAACAGTTAAAGCATCATCATCGACGTTCTCACATCTAGATTGAACTTTAAGATTCTTACACTCTTTGAAAGATGAAAAAAAAGAACTTTACAATTTTAGGTATTTTTTGTCTTGAATGGTGGCATCGAGAGTTCATGTCTATAAGAATTTATCTCTTGATAAAACGATTGCCTACCATAAAGACTGAAATTCATTGTTGGAGCCCCCAATTTTTTTTTAAATAAAAAGGCTTCGCAGAGTTCTATGGGCAGTAAAAAATAAATAACATGGAAAGCTCATTGCGAAATAGATTCATGTGAACACATCATGGTAAAGCATCTCGAAAAAGTGGAGACATGAGAACAGAAAGGAAAACTTTCGAATATATTGCTCTCGGCGGGTCGCTCTGAAAGGCCGTAAAAGCATTATGATAAGCAAAACTCTCAAGGACCGTGACAAAGCGAAGAAAGGAAGTGTCATGCAATACATGGACATGAAAAATGAAATGTTTTGAAAGGAATGCTCCGACGAGTCATTCAGGCCGTCACCTCGAACTGTCTTTTCCTTTTTCTAGTAAATTCAATTTGCCTCCAGAAGAATGATAAATTTCATAAAAATGATCGCCCGTGAAAATTCTTCTTTTCCCTTTACAACAAGCATGGGCCATAGTTTCTCGAAAACTCTTGGGAAAACAATGATCATAGAAAAGGGGAAAGTGTTATAAATTTTGTTAGCAATGATCATAAAGCTTTCGGAGTATTCACTTGTTCGGAGAACTTGTTTTTCGCCCTATGCATGATGATGTTGAATCATTTGAAATGTGAGAATTTTAACGCTGTTCATATTTCTTTTACGTAGAAAAGGTACAAACAAACGAGGCTGGAAAGAGAAAATTGCGGAATTTTATTTTGACACTGCTCTTTTATGCCTTTCGTTGTTCGCTCAAGCCCTGCGTTTGTTCCAAGGCAAAAAAGGAAAATTGCGCCATGAAAATTTATTTTTATTTTCATCTGGGTTATTTCCCTTTCTCCATCATTATTCGTTCTACGGATTTTCATTCTTTCGAAAAACATTTCCTGCGCACAAATGCTAGGAAATAATTCATGTGCCTGAAATAATTGAAACTAAGATTTTCTCTCATTTCGTTAGGTACGATAGAGAAGTCAAAAAGATTCTTGAGTATCATTGAAAGTGTTTATAACGAACAAATTTATATTGGTCATCGAATTGGATTAAATAATTTTATTAAGATCAACGCAAAGCGTGAAATATTGTTAATTAAAAAATTAATGTTGATTACAATAATCCGTTTAAGTTCAATGTTGATATTCACCTACAGCCATCACCGAACTTGACATGAACGCAGATAACATTTTCCCCTTCTCTTGAGCCCTGTACAGCGATCGAAGAGCTTTAAGTTAATCATTTGATTCAGAATCCGCGTTCGCATTTTTCCACGGCAATCCCTGTTTGCTTGTAATCCAGTTTGAGAAAGGTGAAAAAACATGGATGAAACTGTTTTTCGTATTTAAACTGGATATCTCTTAATAGATGTTACAAAGAGGATTTTCCAATAACCGTTGTCATGAATTTTTACGCGGAATCTTTACTCTTTCAAGCACACAGAAGAGCAAGCACTTCTTCTCATCAAATTCGATCACGCCCATCGTTACATACCTCTTAAAAAAGAAGAGCTGTAAAATTGAAGTTTCCTGGAAGTGTCAAACGATTTAACTTTAATGCTCTTTTAACTTTGAAAGTTCTCTTTCTTTTAATACTGAATGGGATCGGAAGTTCTTTGGAGGGCGTGGGAGGAAATCGATTACTCGAGTATATGTTTGTTTTAACGATTTAAGGGCTTTTGTCAGGGTGCCTCGAACTTCCCTGTGCTACATATTCGATGAAATACGCATAGCAGAAGGTTCTCAAACACATTTTATTGATGTTTTGAGGCTTTCATATTTTTTATGTTAATTTGATGTGTTTCTCTTTCCTTTCAATTTTATTTCCTGCCGATAGTATTTTCTTCGATAATTTTCGAAGAGACTTTTATGATTCGAGCATTTGAATGTCGCATCGTGAAATGACAAAGTTTTTTTTCGCATAAAATTAGAAATGTCAAAAGCACTTACCGGTTGCTCCTGGTGGGAGGCGTTGCGTAAGGAACTGATAAGAAAGCCTCAACAGGCTTCAAGAATTTAAAGTTATCTAATGGTAGAACAAGCCCTGTCGACAAATGCGTTAGATAATAGAAAAAATTGTTTTACTATTTTATAGTTTACCTTGGAGTCGACCATATCTTGTTTGAACAATGCGAGTGCCCAGTCTCGCATTTTTGTAAATATCGGCATGAGCAGTGTTGCTAAGTTTTATTAACATAACTACTGTCAGAATGAAGTTAAAAACAGTGGATGACAAGTTTCTAATCATGATTAGAGATTTTAAATTCCGCGATGTGATTTAAATTTGCCGTGAAAACCTGAAATGAGAAAAGAGGAAGATTATTTTAATAACTATTAGTCATTGAGATCATTTAAATTCATTGTTTGAAACGGAAATTTATAGACGTTACTTTCCTCATAAAGCTATAAATTCATCAGACGACAAGGACAAGTGAAAATTAAGTTTTTTTTGGAATCTCATTTATATTCAGGTTGGGAACTATTTTCAAATGAAAAAGGTTCATTTATCTTCATTCTCGCTTCAAGTCAAATGACCTTCCGAAAACATTTGTTTTGCTTTCAATAACTTTTTGTTGATGTTCGTTCAACTCTCCTCGAAAGCAATTTTTATTAATTCTTTCGTCTTAATTTAAAAAAATTAAGCTGCTCCTCCAAACAAAGATCTAAACAACTTAAATTAACCCTTTTAATGACGTAATTTTGATAGTCTTCAAATGCCAGTAACAAAAGCGATAAAAGTTTTGTCATAAAACTCAGAATAATATAAATGAAAGCTCGGATTGATTGAGCTTAGTAAGGGATTCGAAAGTTTGACGACAATTCAGTTTAATTCTCTATTCATCCTTAATAAAATTATTTTAAATTTACAGAACGCGCTATTCTGACAAGAAATTCGTGCTTCAAAACCGCAAAGCACCGCGACATTTGCGTAACTTTCTCATTAAATTTGAATTTTCTGGCTGCGACGAGAATTTTCTCAAGAGATTTTTGAAAAGCTTTTGTGGCTTCAAACAACACGTCGAGTTGTGTTAATTTATAACGGAACCTCTGCCATATTGCAATGGAATCTTAGAAACTTTGTTAAGTATTTGTTGAAAAACAACTTGGCGAAAATTATTGAACTCTAAAATCAAAACAGCAAAATTGTGCACTATTGACATTCATGAAATAAATCAACATTTATTCAAATAATACAATATAGCAAAGGGAATCCAAAAAACCGCAGAGAAACCTTTGTACATTGTTAGCAATCGTGGTCAACATAAGCGTGAACCGATGACTCGTTTTAATCATGAACGAGACGGAAAGCGGTAAAATCCTTGTTTATATTCATTTATAAATTTTCAATAATATAGCGTAATTTGATGGTTATTTCATAACACGAAATCCATGGAACAATGAAAGAGGATTGCAGAACAAAAGCCTCTGCGCCTTTTGTCATGCATCACTGGACACTCGTTGAACATAATTATTATTTTATATAATTTGTATCTTTTATGCAAATTTCATATGCCGCCTCGTTTATGTAAATAAGTCAACAACCGAACAAGCACAACAAGCTGTACCAAGAAGAGATGAGCAGCTTCACGAGTATGACGTTGGCAAGGTCTCGACAATAGACTTTCAATAAAAATTGGATTGTCAATGATATTTGATTGATGAAGAGGTGTTTTAACTAAAGTGAATATTTTATTTTAAGACTTATCATGTGATTGTAATTTCAAATCTTCTGAGTTGCTAGAAACTTTTCAAGGAAAATACGAAAGGAAGAAGATGAAATGGTTTGAAACATCGAACGAAAGTTTCTTTTTTGAAGAATAATTTAAAATAAGGCACGTGAAATTACTTTTCGAAGACTTTTAATGTCTTCGATGTGGGTAATAGAATTATGAAGCCAAATTTAGACTACAATCTGCTAAGTACTCGTATATGTTTAAACTCTAAGCATGCTCCGAAAGTTTCGAACCATGGCAAGAGAGTCATGCTCTGACATTTATCAATTAAGACGTAACTGCTATAAATTATACTTTATTGCCATGGTTTAACGCTTTCGATACTTGTTAGTAACAACGAGATTCTTCTTGAAGCAGTACTAAGTGGTCACGTTGTTAAATACATACATGCGCACACTAACATAATTTATTAGATTTGAAAGAATATTTCGCCTCTGATGTAAAACATAAATTTGCTTTTGATTTGTTCAAAGCCGAACGTTCGTAGCACGTAGTTCAACAACGTTCTTAACAAATTCCCCTCAAATCCACTTGAAAATGTTTGAAACATTGTTCGAGCAGTTGAATTGGATGTGAAGTGAGCTTTGCGAGATATTTTTTGAAAACGTTGACTTTAGCCATTGGGAATACAGCTAAAATGTTGAAAACTCTCGAAATTGCTCGATTATTTCTCTGCTTTATTCATTGCCTTCTGATTAAAGTCTGTCACTACATCGCCTCGCTTGTGAGCATAACGATTGCGACATAAGCTTCTCATGTAAAGGAAATGAAGAATCAATTGATTGAAGAGTCTGCTTCAAAAGTTCTTCTACTAAGTTTTCTTCCTTACACGACACTTAGACTGTCTGATCTTTTGATTTGGTGTCATCGAAGAAGATTCAACGATTTAATAAAAAAAGAGGCTGAGTTCATCGAGAATAAGAAGTCGGCATGAGTAAGCATTGTTCAAAGTTGTTATAGATTTTCAAGAAAACTTCTACTCTACATTTAAAGAATATTTCATTTTCTTTTTGTATTTATAAGTCTGTCAGCATTCTGAACTGACATTGACAAGGAGGTGAACTAAAGACAAAAGTTAAGGAAAGTATTTCGTTTTCCTTATGTTGTGTAACCTTTAATTTATATTAAATGTTATTTATTGCGTTTATGTTAGAGCGAATTGTGATGCGCATGTAACAAACATAAGACGTAAGAGAAGGAAATATTAGAAGGAAATATTGTATTAGAATCAAACTCTCAATGAACTTTTCTCTTTCGTTAAGTAACAATACGAGCGAACGAATCAAGTTAATATTAGTTGTTCATTCTTTTAAGAAATGTATGAAGGATGCTGGAAAATTTGAAACGAAGGAAATATCTGCAAATGTCAGCTCCTGAGAGAATAAAATTCAATTACGAAATAATTACTGTGTAACCATGGTGAGCAAAAATTTTTCCGCATGAAATTTTCTTTTTTTCCATTGCTCTGATGGGATTTGAGCACAGATTTTTTTTATCGAGCTCATCAAAATGTCCTTTGGTGGGGGCGGCTCATGATTTAGTGAAAGCAATTCTTGCGTAATAATAATTTTTGACTTTATGAGGGCTTAATCGAAGAGACAAAGAGTCAAAAGAACTCCCGAGAACAACAAGCGAAATCTCATTTAGTTTCATGAAACAACGGCAAATAATCGTAAAAAATTATTTCAGTGAAAGTCGCCTTCTCTGTTGTAGGATGAAGCGTTGAAAGCAAAAGTCTTTTTGTGGATTAAAGAGAATTCTTTCTTTTGGTTACCCTCAGAACTGGTTTTCTTTTTATATGGCTACGGAAATTGCGAACAAAAGTTTTACCATTATCTAATCATTTGATCCGCATCTTCGAATCCTGGCGCAACCCATTAAAGCTTTGTGTTTAAGTTGTAAAAGTCAAATAAAAATCGAGAAATCAATTTTACTTCTTCTGCTCGAGCGAGCATTCGAGGGCTAGCAAATAGAGGAAGGACGATAAATTCATTCGGCGTGCTCAATAAAAAGTTGTCAAGGAACTTCGTTGAAACATAAGAGAAGAAGAATACCCAAATTTTAATCTATAAAAATTTTAATTGTTTCTCTTCCCAGAAGATTGATAATTTAATTTTGAGTTTTTGAAGATGAAAATGGTCGTGAAATAGTCAAAAGAATGGCGAGCGAAGTTCTCGGAAGTATCTGAAAGATAATCGATATTTCCCCATTTAAATTTATGTTTTAATTTTTATGTCCTATGGAAGCGAAGTTAATGAACAAACTTTTCTTTAATAAGCTGACAAGAGCTCCTTGAACATTAGAATATTCTAAAGGAATAATGATGAACATTAAAACTTTCAGATCACAACTCAGCTAAAGATTTGTATGAGGCTTCAAGGAATCTACCGATATCATGGACTCGCTCATAACTTGCTCTTGCGAGTATTATTTATCGAAAAACTTGTAAAACTTTTTATGAACTTTTTTTTATGGCTTCGGTGAAAATCGGAAGATTTTTCCCCTTTCTCATCATGGGAAATTGAAAAGTCTGACAACTTAAGGGAGAAGCGTAAAATTGGGTGGTAAAAGTTTCAAGAAGGGCGAAAGAGACGAGAACTTGGCAGCTTGACATACTTCGCTTGTGTTATGGATTGGTAACAAAAATTTTCTTTTCGAAATTTTCCAGCAAAAAGTTTTAATTTAAATTTCATCTTTTAAAAAAAAATAAGTCAACATCAGTAATCTTAGACTGTGTGTAAAGGCAAAGCAAACGACGTAAGAGTTTTGAAAAATCATTTTTCCATTATTCGAAGTTTTTGTGAGATTGAGTTCTAAGATTTATTTCCCAAATCATGAGTCAACCGAGAAAAAACTAATTCGATACTTTTTTTCTAGTAAAAGATAAAATAAGGAAGATCAGGGAGGATGGAAAAAATTCCTCAATGTCGAATTGATGAAGAATCGAAAAGGTAATTACAGAAAATTTATCAGAGCTTTGTCTATAGCTTTTCTTTTCTTTTTCGATTTCCTTTCCTTTCACTCGCACGGATTTGGTCCAAGAAGCTCATTCCGAGAATTGTTATTCATTAATCTTTTGCCTTTCTCTTTGACAAATTAGAAATTTAATCGAGAGTTATTTATGCTGAGATTTCGTCTGTTAATTTCCTCGATTTTTATTTACGTGTACGAGGATTTGGCACTTTAAGTGACTTCATTCTGTGAAGTCTAGAAAATGAGATAGAGAGTGATTTTGATCTATCGCCTCTTTTTCATCAGAATGACGTCAAGGGGTGGTTTTTGTGGGAACATCTCTGATAACGACATACTCAAACATTCAACAGCTCGCGAGGCTTCATTCTTAAAAGAGATATTCAAATTTAAATGATCGATTCTTACATTTTTAAGGATAAGTTCCTTCCACTTGATAGAAGTCGAGTTACTCAATTTTTTCCAGTAAATAAATTCCTGATAATGCTGATGCTTTTGACGATATTCACGATGTAAGAAATATTTCTCTTCTCAACAAACATCTCGTAATTATTCGCAAACTTGTGTGAGTGTTTTTCTCTTTATGTATCAACCAGATTTCTTTCAGGCAAATTACGCAAAAAACATCTTCACGTTGATCCTTTAGATATGTGCTTTTTACGCGAACACATTTACAGAACAAAAACACATAATTTCTCTTTTTTGCATCCTACACGGCAAAGAAATCTTATCTCATTCAATTTTCTTTCAATATCCTAGAAAGAAAAGATGGGAAATTGTATGTTTTGTGTTACTTCAAGCTCTTCATGTGAGCTTTTATATTTTCCTCGCCTCCCTTCGATTCTTGAGCTTTATATTTAATTAAGAAAGCGTTTTCAGATTCATTAATTGTGCGTTTCACTTCGTTTCGTCTTTTATCCAAGTCTGAGTCTTCTTTCTTTGTCAAAATAATTTCCACTTATTTCTTTAATTTAATTGGAAATCTATTGGCGAAGTTCACTGCTGTTGTAATTAGGATCTTCACTCTTTTCCTTCTTATTTATTTCGATTTCTTAAGGAAGAAAAGAGAACAAAGATTTAAGACATCTGATTGCGAATTATCTCAGATGTTGCTTCCAACAATTCTCTCATTCAATTACCACTGATTTTCCTTTTCCCCCATCACAAATTTTCATTATCTTTCGCCTTTCACGCGCAAAGAGCAATTTTTTTCTTTTCGTTATCTTTTCAAACTTTAACTCGTTGACTTTAATGCGAGCGATTTCACTGAGAGGCAAAAAGTAATGGAATCATATTTTTCAGCATGAAATTTCGTTTGAAACAACACCCTTGTCACTGCTTCGCATTTATATATAACTTTATTTCCGACACTGATAAAAACATTACAGTTGATGGTAGGCAGAAATATTCAAGTTCTTCTTAAAATACTTTCACTTGAGATGCACTTAAGAACTTTTTTTATTTACTTTTTGCTCAAACAATCAAATATGTAATATTTCATTCCACTTTTTATCCTTAGGCCATTACTTTATTTGTCTATTTAAGAAGGGTTTTGACTTTTGATCTCTTTTAGAATGTAAAAAGTCTTTCTCGATCTCATAAACTTTCTTCGTAAGTTTAAGTTTGAATTCATTGCCGCCAACATGAATTAATTTCCATATCCATCTTTGTCTGCACCCTTAATTTCTTTTTGTTATTGGATAATTATCAATTTTCTTCTTTTTGAGAAAAATTGCACTCAGAGTAGGGAAAAATAACACACGAGGGTCGCCCTCAAATCCGAACATGCAGCAAGCATGAAAAACTAATCACGACTGAGACGAGAAAGATTTTTCGCTCCCCAAAAATCATTACAAATAGAATTTTACTTTCCATTCCTTGGAAGTGTAAAACTTTTGCGCAGGTTTTCTTTCCACAAAAATGCATGAATGGCTTCGATAGCGACCAACACTGGAAAAAGCTTTGCCGTTTACGAGACGACTGATAACAAGTTTAAATTTTGGAAGTTCGAAAGAGCTCAATAGGAAATTTTTCCAAACGACTGATGCACTAACACAATCTTAAGATGTTTTGTCAATTCAATCATTTGTTTTGTTTTCCCTGACACTAGAGTTTTCTTTTTTTTTCGTCTGAAGCTACCGCTTCCAAGAAAGATTTAATTTTACACCGAAAAAATTTTGAGCTTTCACAGACAAAATCGATTTTATCGAGACTGAAATACTTTTAGAAATCCTTTAAAGTATTATAGAACAAGTTGAACTTAAATGACGAGTCATGATGATGATGGTGGTCGCACACGATACTTACAATTGGTAAGAAAAAAGAAATAAGAAAATCTGTCATGTCATCGCAAAAATCAGAATCGTTTGCTGTCAAGCTTAACTATTGATGAATTATAGTCGGCAACAAAAAGATTCTCTGAAGAAATCTGGTTCTTTTATCGTCATGAAAGCGGCATCCATCGGAACAGACTTTAGTTTCTCTAGCCTGCGGGGAGATTGCTGGTCTCTCAGTTCGTTTATCTGATAATTTTAATCATACAGCTCGTTATGTGTTCAGTCGTTCTCATTTGAATCCAAAAAAAATTGCTTAGAATGCCACTCTTAAAAGCGTTTAATGAGGAAAATTTTGTGGTTGTTGCTGATAATGCAATTATTCGTTAGTAAAATGTTTCAGGCGAAAAGTTCAGTACGATAATAATATTTATTTCTACGCTGCTCACTCCCGCACTGAACATTCCATAACATCATTACCGAGTATTTACAATGTTGAGGGAAAGGAAGAAGAAAAAATGAAAAAACGGAATAAATTGCCAGATATTCATCAAATAAGAATTCCCGCTCTACCATCAACCCTTCTCGAAGATGTTTCAAAATACTGAAAAGCGCGCTTTCTTGACTGAGAAAGATTGTAAGCAAACTTATCCACTTACATGAAAAGATTTACTGTCGCATGCTTCGTGTATGATTTTTGATGAGAACTTTCGCAAAATGACGGATTCATCTTTCGCTTGCAGTGAGGCATTAAGTGTCCAATTAATGCCTAAGTCAATGTGGCTGTAAATTAATAAGCCAGTGAAATGATTTATTTAGAAAATGATTTATATTTATGACTATTTCCTTCATAATTCGTCCCAGGGTAGAACGTGAAACGAACAAAGAAAAAGTCTTGCTAATGAAGTCGTTATCTAAGCCTGCGAAGACTTCGCTTTGAAAAATAAATTAAGTGGAAACTCGAGTTTTCCACGTCGTTCTTTCTTCTCTTCATCTTTCGTTTGTAATCATTCAAAATTGTCAAGAACGAGTAAATTACTACTAAATGGAAAATTGATTTTCAACTTCGGGGAAGTTTTCCCATCTTTTAAAAATTATTTGTCAAGACGCGGATTGCTCTGCATCTGCTGAAAAAACATTTCAACTATACCAGGCGTCACTCAAGCTCACAGTCACAAGATAATTAAATTTAGAAGATTGATAGGATAATCTGAATTTAATGATATTGAATATTTTTCAAGTCATGAAGTTTAGTTAATCTCGTCGCCTCATTTCTTTTAATTGACTTTCATTGTCAAAGAGTGATTCTTGTTTATTTATTGCGAAGTCAATTAGATGCTTTTAGCATGTCACCGGGCGATAAAAAAATTAATTCAAGGTTAAAATGTAAAATAGCTTTTTATTTTCTCTCATTTTAAAATATTGTGCAGTAATAAAAAATTAAGGTTCAGATTTGGCTTCTTCAACGTTGAGATCTATCTTTTCGCTTTGGTTCATTAGAGATGCAAAATCTTTCAGTTTATTTTTCTGCTGAATTTGCTAAAGTTCCTCTGAGTCATTGTGAGATTGTGGAATTTGTTCTTTTAGATACTAAGCCAGAGTTAAGAAAAATTTGTCATGGAAAATTTAAAAGCGCGACGACGATAATTTTTTAGATATTCATGAAAAAGTTAGGGACTCCTTAATAGGGAGCCGCACCCAAAATTTTAAAGAAGGAGAAACATCGCATAATCTCACCTCTCAAGACTGTTAACATCAGTTCTTCCGAAGTTTTGACGCTTTCCATAATTTGAACACATTCCGAATCAATGAGCCCGCCGCAAATGTTACTCAAGCATCACTCGTCTCACCCTCTCTCGACTCTAATACAAATTAAAGCTTAATTTAAGGATTTAAAGGAAATCTTTTGGTGCAATCCAAGTTTTCTGAGAATAAAGTAAATATTGAATTTTTTTTAATGAAATTTCAAACCCGTGGAAAATACATCTGTTGGAAGGCATATCAGTCTGATTGTGCTTTACTTCATTGTTTATAAACCCTTAGCGATAATTCGCATAGACAAAGGCATAGGAAGCTGCTTATTCAATTTATGTGCTTATCAATTCATTCATTTTGTTTGGATAAGTATTAGAGCACCTGTTTGCATTAAATTTTCTCACAAGAAAATTACAATTTGTTTGACAATTTTGAAATCAGCTTCACACTAATCAGTACATTAATGTTTTACCTTAATCAGTAGGGGTTTCCTTTAAAGTCTTAATATTTCCTGCCCGAAATTTACAATGAGCTGAAGCTCGCTCAAGTTATGAGTTATTTCCTTTCTTTGTTCTACGATATCAGAACACTTTTCAACAATAGATTTCCCGTTGCTTTAAATTATTGTCTCACACTATCCGTTCTCCGATAACAGCATAAAGTGCCACTGTTCTTTTCCTGTCGTGTCTTCCTTCTTTTCCTTTTCCTCTGGTTATAAATGAACCCTTTTTCTGTAATCTATCGCAGGTATCTAAGAGACAAATAAACACTAGCAACGAGGAAAAATTATTCTAGGCACGGAAGGAGAAGGAATGGAAGGAAAGCTTTGAATTATGTTTAGTTTGTGATTTTCAATTAAAAACATCGTTGTACTCATTAGAACTTTCATGTTTTATACAACTCAGTAATGGGGCTTTTGCGTTCTCCCACATCCAAGAAATGTAGTTTATTTAATTTATCGATTCAGAAAATGCGATGCAATTAAGGAGGAAAATAAATCTTCTGTAATGCAACATTAAGAAAACTAAACAAAGATTCCGAGAAGCTTTAGTGTTTCGTGTATTTTAGAAGAAAATCTTTAAGCTTGGCTCCACTTCTTGTGCGTTTGCTTGTTCCAGTAACCCTAACTAAAACTAGGATAATGAAAATATAAAGAGGAAAGCACATTTTATGCTTAAATTTCACAGACAGGCCATAATCGTAAAACATTCGGAGAATGAAGATGGTAGTCTTGATTCTCGAGTTAGGTCGAAGAGCTTTTATGAAAAGCTTTTAGCAGAACTTTGAGCAGTAATCATTGAAATATCTAAAACTAAAAGCTTCCAAGAATTTACATTTCATATTTCAAAAAGATTTTTGAATACTAATTAACGAACTGAATTATAATTAAAACTAAATTTTATTTTCAGAGCTTAGTTTGGCAATAAAAAAATATCTAACGACTTAAAATAAGATAAAAAAAAATTCGACCTAGTTCCACGACATCATAAATTTTCACGCTTTTGCATCCCACTGTCGAAAACTTAAAGATACTACAACCGCCATTAATTATAATTATTTTAATTAATTCTCTTCTTCCCACACATTTGCCGCTTCATCATATGAAAATTTTCTTTCAATTATTTTCCTTTCTTCGAGCGCAAACGTGGAAAAGACAATGAGAGCAAGAAAATTAATAAATTTTGTTATCGAAATCAGACGACTCAACGGAAATTCTTGAAAATTTATTTTTCATGAGTTCAGGTAGAACAAATCAGACCGAAAATTGTCTTTCAGATGAAAAGTAAAGAAAAGTTCATTCGCTGAAAATCTTTGTTTTCCATTTATCATGAATTATGAAAGTAAAGTAAACTTTAAAACTTAATCTTCTTCATAAATCTAAGTCGAATCATTTCTGAATTATCTGCCGGGCTTGGTTGGAACATAGATCTACAACTATTTATGTTAAAGACGACGGGGCATTAAATGAAAACCCCAAAGATTTAAATTGGTCTGAACACTCTCTTGTGGCCATATCGTTTCACAAAGTTATTTTCTCTGACTTGAATATACATACAATAACGGTATCTTAATTCGAAGCAGAAATTGAGTCATACTCCTTCAGCCAAATTGAAAGGAGTAGTTTCAATTAAATTTTAATGTTTCATTTAACTCGAATGAAATTGAAAAGACGAGAATTTGCCTTTCGCAAATCGTTTAATTAAACAGAAGCCAGTCGGTGGACAACTTTGGTAAAGTTTGAAGAATAATTTCAACCAAACTTTATCATTGTGAAATCACTGATGTGGAATGAACTATTTTGAAAATTTCTACGAACTTTACGCAATTATATTGTCAAAGCCATTTCCATTCTTGTTTTAAAGAGGAAGCAACTTTAATCACGACTCTAAGCCAATCGGATCATAAAAAACGTGTCTCTCGGAGTCATGCACATTTTATCTTGAGTGTGCTGGCAAGTGCTCAAAAAAGAAAACATCAGAGCTCTTAGCTTTCCTTCCTATTTCCTGCAGTGGCTTCTTACTCATCCTTAAACAAGTCAACCTCATTCTCTCAGCAGGGCTGTTACGAGCCAGCAAAATAAATTAGCACATTCGCCCAAATTATCCACAGTCGTGGAGGAAATCGAAGGTTACTGGATCTAATATTCTAAATGGGTTTTGCGTGTTCCAATTTTTTTTGATGAACATTCACACTACTACATGTTCATTGAATGCTGCCAAACTGCCGAGCCAATCCTGAGTTGACTTAAAATGACATTTTATCAAACTGTGAAGTGAGAGTGGATTATCAATAACAATTTGAGATAATGGACAAAAATCGAAAAAGAAAGTTAGTGTTGAATAACTTGAACTCCCAATTTCCGATTAAAAACAGTGAACGAAAAGCGAGAGTGCGCTAGAGGGTGTTTCCTCACAACCAGCAAATCTAATTAACACCACGAGAAATATTTATGGCAATGTCGACAATAAATAGCTCCATAAAGTCTCCGGTATTCAACGATAAATTCTTGCTCGCCGACTCTCGTAGCTTTGAGATACACACAAATAAACTAACTGCGGTTGTAAGGCGCGACGAATCCTAATAAATATTCAACTTTTTCGCGGCTCTTTCTCTCTGGCATGTTATTAAATAAGATTGCTTTGTTCGCTCATAAATCTCAAAGCAACTAGCGTGGAATATCTTCTCGACTTCAATTATTTAGCTATCTTATAAACCTCATGCATCAAATCTATCTGTCTAACGAGATTATATTTCTATGGAGTCTTAAACACATCTCTTTAACTCTTTATATCACTTGTTTGCCTGTTGAGTTTATTTTTTTTCCTGCCTTCTTTGATAATAATTCAAATCAATAGGCTTTTTCAAAGGCAGATAGCAAAACCCTTGTGTTGTGTAAGACTAATAAAAAATGGGAATAAGCTTTAACAAAATTCAATGGAAAATATTATTTTGTGACAGAATTTTTGTCAACATAAGACAAGACAAACATTAGGCGATCATTTGGTTCAATTAGGTTCTCAACGAATTTAAAACGAGTTCTTCTTCTTCTTCATGCTATAAAGCTGCTGCTGTGCCATGCCTTGAATTCTTCGGCTAATGTAAAGCCTTAAAGTAAACCCCATAAATAATTTTGCTTTCCTCTCGAGATGCCCATTAAGAATTTTTATTGTGCAAATTGTTTTTTTTCACTGTTGCTTACTTTTCGTGGCTCGAATCAGCAGCGCAAAAGTTTGCGAGATTAAATTACTGAGCTTTGGGAAATATTTGTCGACTCGATGGTGTCGTCTGCCAAGGTGTGGGTGAAACTAAATTTTCCCGATTATCATTATTTTCGTCATTAAAGTTCGATTTGCTGCCTCGCACTTTCATCTCACAGGAAAAAATCGAAGACTCCTACAAACTCTAATTTTTATCGAATCAACCTTTTCTCACATAACAAATTGTTTGACCCTTTTCCATGCACGTGATGTCACATCCAGCCTTGATTACAGATTTCGACTTCGCATGTAAATGTCCTTGGAATAGTTTGGGGTGCGACGTCGGAAGTCATGTGAAAACCGAAAGAGAGAAGGACACATGTTGCACGAAGTCAATAATGATCCTTGAAGCGGTGTCAGACGCTTCACCATTTCCAATTCAATGACGCTATCACATTCCATTAGTCGGAAGATGGGGCAGAAAGGGCAAGTGATTTCCAATTATAATGAGAAGAGAGCTCAATGAAGGCTTTAAAGGATTGTTAATTAAGCAATTCGAGTCACATTATAAGGCATTACGTGAATAAATGAGATGCACGAGATCGTGATAAGTCACAGGCTTTCGATGATGGGAAAGAGAAATGTGGGATGAGCGTTAAGAGGCCTGATAAGCGGGAAAGCTTTGCTCTCTGAGACGTGCTTGTGACACTTGTTTGCAGCAAAACATTGGAGAAAGTGAATTATCTTATTACGATGACTTTTCATCTTACTGAGAATATTTTTTATGAAATCGCTAAGTGTTTATTAAATATTTTAAAAATATTTACAATTCCTTGATAAATAAAGTCTTCTACAAATAAACTTTGCTTTGTTCAAGTAGTGAAAAATGGTTTGAATCAGTTCTTGTGGTTTTCCCAAAAGTCCATAAATCGAGTACTCGCTTAAATAAGTTCAAATATATTTTCTTTTAGCTCTAGAAAGAACTTTTTCCATATTCAATGAAAGTTTTTCTTTATGCTTCCCAACGCTTTACTGAAACTTTTCATTCCAAGGACACATTCATGTAGAAAGAGTTTCTTCGAATATTTACTTTTGAGCCATGCATGAATGAGTGGTAAAATTCCTTGCCAAAACCTTAAGCAATAAGCTAAAGACGAAGATTTTCTATCGATTTTTCTAAACACAAACTCATTGATATCTTCGCAAGTTTCTTGACTCACCAGCTAGTTATTCAATCGTGGAATAAAAACTTTTCCGATGAGGATTTTCTCGAGTGTAGGAACCTTCTCGACGGTAATCAATTATCTGGGCGATGTCGTAATGAGGTGTCGTTTGGGTCACGGCACGAAATTTAAATTAATAAAACGCTTTTATCAACCGCTGAGTAAACACGTACGCAAAGTATTCCCTGAAACGAAATCATGCCGATGAAGACTCGTGATCCAGAAATTTTCGTTCTTGACCCATAGAAATTGCTGTAAAATTAAATTCATCTCTGATCCCTTGAAACTCCCTCATTATGAAATAGTAAAATATTTACAAACATGTCGTTCACAATTGGGTCAAGTTCAGTATTTAAAATCACCAAAATATGTTATCTTAATCACTTTTAAAATCAACACTCTTCACAATATGTCCTCACAAGAGATTGCTGACTCTTTCGTAACTGAATTGTCGAAGTTTGTCGTCAAAGCTTCTAACTCCAACCATCTTCGACCTTGGTAATCTTACTCAAACAGGTTCTCCCACTCATTTTTCGAATAAACTGAGACTCAAAAGCTCTGCCAGACAAGCTTATCAAATTCCTAACAACTCTCATAATCATTTCTTCGTCTTCGTAAGGATTTGAAGTTTGATGATGATGTTTAAGGTGGGGCTCGTGTCAAACCTTTATTCTCTGTTTCACCCTCCGACATTTCTTATTTACTTTTCATTACGTTCGTCATTTAGTCACTTGACAACAGTTTCGAGCAGACTCGACGCGCTCATGTCAACAGTTTCTGACTTTCGGACTCATAACAGCAGATAATTCTCATTTTATTTCTTTTTCATTTTAATGAAATCTATTTGTGATAAGCCAAGAAGCTTTATAAGAGTTTCCAGATTCATCCGGTTTTACGATCAAAAGTAAAGCAAATTGAATTAAAATGAAAATTTCTTCATACATGACGACTAGCGAAATGTTTTACGAGCATCATCTCGTCAACGACCAGTTTGTGGCCTTTTATTTTCATTTCATTTTAGCATAATCGTTAACATGTTTTTTATTGAGTAAATAAGAACACAATAAAGCAGCTTCGAAGCAACAGGAGTGTGACAGGGCTCGGACGTCAATGAATGCATTTGATCCTACATGAACAACAATTTTAATTAGAAAATATTTACATAACAATAATATCTCGACTGAAAATATTGAAAATCAAGGCAAACGATCGAGAGATTAAAGAAATTGAAATGATGCATTTCGGTTATGAATCATGAATAACGTTAATTGTCAAGCGAAGGAAAATTCTTGAAGAAAAGCGCCAGAAAAGAAAATTTAATTTCCTAACAAACCTCGCTTGTAAGAAAGAAGGAAAATTTTGAGCGTCTGTAAACTTTTCCATGTTCACAGAAACGTATGCTTACAATATTTTATCCGAACAAAGATTTGCTTACATATACAACTAAATGCTTCAATTTAAATCTCTTTTTATATTTGGAGAAGCAAATTTCTAATGACCATGAGCTCCTTAAATATTTTATTGATAACAGTTGCTAAAGAAGAAAAAAGGACGTAATTAATTATTTATCAAGATCTTGTTTGAAGGAATAAAAAATAACCTTAAAACGCGTAGCACTGAAAAAATCTAATGATAATATTTTAATCTCGAAAGAAATTAATTGACATTTTTTTGTGACGACGAACACGAGCTGATAAAGCAATAAATCACAATTTCTCATAAGCGATGAATATTATAACTCACTCACCGTCCCGTAAGTTTGACTATACGAAGTCCGACGATTTGCATATCAACGTGCAGTTCAATTCCACAACGAGTACCGCGAGTTTAATTTATGAGAGCAATCAATGCGACAACGAATGAATATTCTCTAGTTCTCGCCGGTTTTGCGTTTCGCCGACAGAATCGTCGTGAGAAATTTCTAAAAATATTTTCGGCGGAATTATCAACGAGTGTGATATCAATTTGATTCCTCGTGCGCTGTGGCCTTTAATTTCGGCTTAGCCATGCATGTCTGTAAGCGTCAACACATGTTTCACAACTGTTGGTAATCGAAAAATGGAGATTTTCTCTGCTTTCTAGACAAATGTGAACTAGCGATCAATACAAACAAATTGTTAGATTATCGTCTCAGTTCCGAGAGAATAATTTTTGCGGCTGTGTTTTCATTTAATAAGACACAAAAGGGAAACTTCAGCTCAGTTTCTTTCAAGCTTGCGGTGCGACAAGTCGCTAATCGGTTAAATATTAATAGGCTCCACTTCAAGGAAAGAAACTTGCATTCGCTTTAAAAAACTGATCAATAATTCTCGAAGAATTGAAAGTGCAAAGACAAGGCAATCTTGCTTAAAGTTGTTCCATTATAGAGAGAAGAGCTTTTGTTAAAGTTAACAAGATGTGTGGAGTTTCTTTGAAGAAACAAGACGATGGCGATCAGCAAGTTAATGATCTGCACTTAGAAGATATAAAAAGAACGGCACTTGTAAGTATCCAAAAAGTTTAGAAAAATATAAAATGTTTTGTTTCTCGTATCTAAAAATATCGAAGGAATTTTTTTTTGAAATGTTACAAAAAAAAAATTGCGCATGCATTTTCTTTCAACTGTGGAATATTCCTTCCTGAAACAGAGTTAATTGCATGTTCTCAACTTTTCTATAAGCCTAGAGCCCTTAATCAAACTTTGTAAGGCAATTCCAGAGAAAAAAAAACAGAATTCTCGTCAAGAAAGAAAAGAAGCGATTTGACATCATATTTTAGGACAAATTTTTCCTGGAGTTTCTCTCTCTGGCATTCTTTTCGAGTGCGATGAAAAGAAATTCCATTAGGCCAAAAATTGAGTTATTTAATGGAAATTCTTTCTTTGTCATATAAGACATGTTCATTCTTATTTTCTAAACCGTCACTTCTTTGACCATGAGAATTAATATGTCACTATATAGAAACACTCAAACAAGCAATTTGTTATCAAATGCCATTACCCTTGTGTGGTCTTGAAGATTGCTTTGAAAATCGATCGTAACGGCTAAAGTTGTTCTTTCGCTCTCGCAGCATAACGTGTAAATTCTTTAAAAATATATTTTATCAGAGTGTGTAGATGTAGTGTAAAATATCGACAATTTCTTGAAGCAAAAGTCTTACTTTGCAAAAAGGCAACAGGAATTCCAAAATATAAATCACTCAGACCGCCTCAACTTGTGACACGTGAGTTGAATCTGAATTAAATAAAAGCCACTTTACGCTTTCATTTTAAATTGAATGAATTAAATGACGAATTGGAATCTTCTCTCATTTGATTCACTCCGTCTTGCACAGAAGAAACCTCCTCGAGTCATGCTCGAAACGAGTTTATTCCAATTTTGTCAGTTATTGTTGAGAAAAGAGAGAGAGAGAGAGGGAGCAGAATAAGCTTCCGCAAGTCAATAAAGACTTCCATTCAATGAACAGCAGCATTTCGTTTAAATACAAAATAAGGAATTCACGAAAGTCAAATAAGGAATTCAAGCTATTTACGCGCCGCGCAACCTTAAATGACTGATACGCCCTTGAACCTTCTATGAGAAAATTACTCAGAATATGAGTTTAATCAAACGATCAATTTATGCTGATAACACGAAGTTCATAAGCGACAGCTTTAATTAGACAATTCCCGTTATCACCGCTTATCTCTCCTTGTTTGACTTTAACCTATTTGGGGGTCAATACTGTTCGAAGTTTTTTGATGGCGCAATACTCTCGAATGTCTGACTCTCGAACGCAAGCGAACATTTTTGCTCCAATTTACGAGGCAAAAAATCGTATAAACAAACATCATTAAATCGCATGCAATGAGATCGCAAAGAGTGAATCGCCTGAGACGTTTATCTCACGAGACACTTGTGAAGAAAAAAAAAATCGTGTTTCAAACCGGATTTAACTAACTTGCCTCTGTTTTTGCGATATTAAAGTACAGCGACTTTTTCCGTTCCTCTCTTTAATCATGTATCAACAATCGTTCTCCCGCTACTGCAAACAGTTTACTTGCATTAGCCAAAACGACATCAATTACGACACCTGCTGTCTGAGTTTGTGAATTATTCGCTTGGGTTCACTATCAGAGAAAGCATGAGCGGATTTTCACATAATTCGAAGATCATTTTTTATCTCAAACGTCAAACTGCTAGCCTAAGAATATTAGCTTAATGCGAAGGAAAACATTCTGAAAATCGTGATTGGGTATTCTTTTTGTTTCTGTTAGCTTAATATATCAACCTTCTGCCTACTGTAAATGCTGACCTTTGCAAGTTTTCTCCTTTTTGCGCAGCTCGAGAAATATCTTTTTAATATAAATAATAGCAACGGCGATAAGAAGGAAGAAAAAACTTTCCAAGGTTTTCAAAGTTTGTTGTTGATTTTCTTTGATGACAACAATTGTGTATTTTTATTCAAAAGGTCTGACGTGATAACCTTTTAAAATAACATACAGACAAGCCCTCTAATTACGCAAAGTTGCATGTCGTTTTACGTTTATAGACATGCAAGTTTATTTTTTGCGAAAAATATTATTTTGATAGTGAACGTCATGAGCACTCATTAACGTTGACTCTGATAATTCCTAAATTGATAAGCACGATCCGAATTGATATCAGATTACACTGACTTAATTCAAAGAGATAGAAACAGACTGAAACATTTTAAACACGCTCAATTTTTCTCGCAGGGCCTATTTTGCTACATAAAAAAAAATACTTGTACGAAGTAATCAAAACATTAAAACAGTTTTCTAAACGGCGCGAAGTGAGGTTGAAAGTCAATCGGTTTATCTCATGGGAAATGTAGAGAGAGAAAAGCCCAAAAAACAGCATGAGCAAGTGATGTGGGTTTTCTTATTGATTTTTCAGTTTGAGATTTATGATCAGTTTCGCCTTTTTCTCGAAACGGTCAAGTTAGGACGATGCATTCAATAAAAAAATCGTCGAGTTCATAAAAATTTTATGACATAGCAGATGATGAGCCTTAGCTGTTAAGGAGATATTTTCTCTTAAAGTTTAAAGGGACTGCCGTTTAAATAAATCAAATTGCGCATCTCAGGATTGCTAATCAGTAATTTTTTTTCTTTTTGTCATTGTAGGTAAAAGAATCCCTTAAGAATTTAATTCTCAACAATGATCAGATTCAGCAAGTCGGATATGCTTTCAAGCACGAGATGTTGACGGCCTTGGCGACAGATGATAACACATCGTCGCTTCAAATGGAAAATACTTACATTCCCGAGTTGCCTAATGGAAAAGAGGAGGGAACGTACTTAGCACTCGACTTGGGTGGTACGAACTTCCGTGTAATTTTGCTGGAACTTGCAAACGGTGAAATTTTAAAGGAAGAATTTAAGTTCTATCATATCAGCGACGAGGCACGACTTGCATGCGGACTTCAACTATTCGATTATCTTGCTGAATGTGTTAAAGACTTTATGAAGACAAAGAATATGCCAATTGAAATGAAAATTCCCATGGGCTTCACATTCTCGTTCCCAATGAAACAACATTCTCTTCACTCAGCTGAGCTCGTCACTTGGACTAAATCCTTCAACTGTCCAGGAGTTCTCAATTGTGATGTTGTGCAATTGCTTCAAACAGCGCTTCAGAAGCATGGAATGATTAATATCGAAGTCCTCTGCATTCTTAATGATACAACTGGCACTTTGGTAATTTATAACTTCTCTTCTTCTCATGAAAATCGTTCTGATGGAAATATTTTTTTCTTCTACTTTTTATCCACAACTTTCATTTTCACGTGAATGGAACAATCAGGTGGAGGGAGCACGTTTAGATAACAAGACACGTATTGGGATGATTTTAGGGACCGGCTCGAATGCTGCTTTTTATGAACGTGCAGATCGCGTTCATCATTGGGAAGGAGAGCGTCATGGAGAAAAGCATGTAATTATTGACATCGAGTGGGGAGCTTTTGGTGACAAAGGTAAATGACTTATAACTTTTAATCCTTGCGACTTCCACTTTGACAAATATTTTTCACTCAATGCTGTGGGATATGTCTCAAAGAAAACAAACATTGATCGAGTATTCTTTCAAATTCATTTATAAACTTAACATTCCCAACGGCATTCTAAAATAACTGAGACTCAGCACTCGTAATTCCTATGTGAGCATAAAACTAATCCCTTCAATTTTTCACTTTTGCAGGAACAATCGATTTCATCAGAACTGAGCACGACAAGGAGGTGGATAATGGATCGTTATTGAAGCGAAGCTTTACGTAAGTTGATTTCATTTTTTCCATCAATGCAATCAAACGAAGCTCGAACGTCGTATGGTACTCGAAATTGCTATTCGTTGTCACTCACTTCGAAAGTGGGATGTCGCTGTTATTCATTTGATCATTATTGTGTCAGCAACTTTACCTACCATACTCAAACTAAGAGGAAAAGATAGAGTTAAGCGTTTGAATAAGCTTTGCATGGAGAAAGAAATTTCTGAACAAGCGATTATTGTCGTGCAAAATTGCTGTAATCTGCTCTTTTTTCTTAACAACTGCAACTTATGTCGCTTCTTTACGAATAGGTTCGAGAAGTATATCAGCGGAAAATACTTGGGAGAAGTTGTTCGAGTTGTAATGAAATCCATGCAAGACAAAGGACTTCTCTTTGCGAAGGCTTCAAAGGAACTCTTTCCAGCACCTTGGAAGTTTGAAACAGATAACGTCTCACATATAGAAGAGTAAGTGGCAATTTGTTCATGATTTTCTTTGATACATCTCAAATAACAATTGCTTGCTTGTTTGCTTAAAGCTCATTCATTCCTTCTTTCTTTACAGAGATGCGTTGAATGGCACAAACACTAGTACCATCTCGGTGCTCGACAAATTCAATTACCGATTTAATGTTGACTACGACGAAGATGATATCAAAGTGATCCAGTACGTCGTTGCTTTAGTGTCGTATCGAGCCGCCTTACTTGTTTCTATTTGCACGTCTGTGCTGCTGAATCGAATGACTGAGGACGACATAACGATTGCTGTCGATGGATCTGTTTACAAGCATCATCCAAGATTGAAGACATGGATGGTGCAATTAATCAAGAAGTTGTCTCCAGAGAAGAAGGTAAATAAATGAGATAAAACTTGATACCATGCTTCTTCCCAAGAGTAGACACGAACGTGATTGTGGAATAGACAAAATCTTGAATTTATTTTCTTCTTAATTTTTCAACTTCGTAGTTCAAAATCATGCAGGCTGAAGACGGATCTGGAAAAGGAGCTGGTCTTGTGTGTGCTATTGCGCAACGAATCAAAACTCGTCTCGCAGCGTCATCGAGTGAACATGAACACAATGGCAAATTGATGAACGGAATTGCGAAAGCTATAAAAGGCCACGAGCTGCACACAAACGGTTATCATCACGACTTCATAAATGGCGATGTAGCCAATGGCAGATGTTAGGATGGTTCTGGTTACTGGACAAGACGACCTTGATGACTGACGGCTAATGTTCTAACAATTTCTCTCTTTAAAATTGATACTATTGGTCGAGTAGCGACTCTGGAATCAACAGTCAAATCTTGATATACAAAGACTTAAATAATTGCGTTTGAGCCTTTGAGTAGTAATAAGTGAAAACAAGAATTTTCCGTGATATTTCTCTTTTTCAAAATAAAGAAAATAAACCAAATAAAAATTTTAAATTTTTATTTAAACTTATAAAAATTCAGTAGACACTGATTGGAAGTCAAAATTTATGCTTATGAAACCCGCTTTCTTGCTTGAAGAATCTCTTTTGAAATTTACTTTCTTTACGTCTGCTAATGATGGGCAGTTCCCTAAAGCATTTCTAATATTTTCTTTATTCACCTTCAGTGAATTAAAATGTAACAACTTCAGTAAAAGCTCCATTATGAAAAGGACTCATTGGTCGAGAGAAGCTTTTCACAGAGAATCCTAACAAATTCCCCAGCGACCGAATGGCCATAACATTTTACGATTACGAAGTGAGCATTTTACTGAATGAGATTTATTTGTTAAAACTGGCAGAAGATGTCGAAACAAACTTTTTATCATTATTTTTTAGTATTTGTTTCAATTAACATCTTAATTTAAATTTTTTCTTGTTGCACGTAAACTTTCCTCTTTTCTTCTTTTTTTCCTCTAATCCTTTTTGTATCACAACGACTTCAGAATTTCTGATGTAGCCAATGGCAGATGTAAGGCCTAAATTTATAATTCAATGGGGAGTAAGAACTAAAGACCTTTTTGCAGTTTTTTACTTAAAAGGATTTCTCCTTCAGTTGACAACATGAAAAATCCATATTGAATAAACTATGAATTAAAAGATCCAAAAGGTAAGAACGATCATTAATAATGATTCATTATTAGAAAAATTATGACGATTGGATTGAGCTTTAAAACATTACTTTAAAACAGATTCTTATTTTTTGCAACCAAGAAAGTTTCCCTTACCTTATGTTCCACCCTCTTCCGCCTTACGAGAGTCACACTAATTTATCACAACTAAAGCAAGTCAAACAGCTTAAACATTTGTTTAATATTCCACAACAGTTTTCGTTTGCTTTCTTTTTTGTTTGCCGTCGTCTCTCACGAAGCACATAAATCACACCAAAAGCGTGAATTAATTATAATGAGAAATGTAATTGTGAATGTCAGAGTGGGCGAGCACGAGAATGCGAATACGTATGAGTGAAAAGGTTTCCTTTGTTATAAAAAAACCTTTGGCATGATTAGAAAGGACTCTTTCACTTGCCTTGAAATTCCTTTCTCAAAAGCTCAATTAATAACTCAAATACGGTAGCTAGACCTAAGCGTGAAGTCGAGGCGAAATATTGACACATAACTTAAAACTTTTTCAAACCTTGATAAGATGCCAAAGACTCTTACTAAACTAGTTGGAAATGCATTAGAATTTTTAAATCAAAATATTAGTTAACAAAAACTTCTACAACTCGAAGATTCTCAAAAAATTTATTAATTCTTTTTTATTTTCCACTTTGAATTGAACTTGGTAAACTTGGAAAGAAATAAATCTTTATTCTTGCCTGAAATTGAAGTAATAAAACTATTTATTCTATATAAGCTATCCTTTTATGAATGAAAGCTAAAGTCAACGAACAGGAATGAAATCAAATAAAGAAAAGGATTTGAAGTACATTTGCAGCTTGCACTAGTTATGTCCTTTTTTATTTCTCCTCATCTTGAGACAGATTATTATTCCTCAACAATAACATTATAGTATGAAATCAACTGCATTTGCGAGAGCGAATTGAAGATTCTTGTCGCGCAGCGAACCATTTCATGTCGGAAAGCAATAAAATCTGAGATTCACTCACCAAGAACACATAAATGTTGAGTGCATATTATTTTGTACAATTATCAGTGCATTTCCCTCTTGCATTGTCGCAAGTTGAGACTCGTTCGTTAGACATGGACAGACTATGCGAAAGTTTGAAATCTAATTAGTCGATTCTTTATGGATATTTCTCGAGAACTACTGATTCAAACTTTTTGAATACATTTGAGATCGGTGTTACAAGAGAGTGGCCCTTCAGCAAACACCGTTAGAACTGCTGCCACCTTCTTACTGAAACTTTCATTGTATTTTTGTCTTAGATCGTGAAGAAAAGGAGAACTTCATGTATACTAGCGAATCTCACGTCCTAGAGGAAGTGATGCTGACTTGTAATTGAATTAATTGTTTTTTGTTTATACTTTCCCCTATCTTGTGCTTTGCGTTGCATTGCAAGGCTTGAATAGACAAGTTTTCTTCTTCGTCGGAAATCTGTGTGAATGAAAAAATTCCTTTCACGGACGGAAATGCAATTACAGTGAATCTTTTCAGTTGACAGTTGTTTCATTAAAGATTTAAAGAAAAGATTTACGATGAGATTTAAAACGACATTTCTATTGAATGTGAACAATTGAGTGAAATTTATTGCAATTTCAATCTTACATAATTCATTTCTGCAGCGATGAAGGTAAACTCTAAACCAATAACTTTCTGGTGCTGACACTGACGTGCGGAACAACTTTCACTAAATCGTTACCATTACAAGCGTAAGAGAAGCCACAATCGATTATCTTTTTGCCAGTTGATCTAATGGGCAGTGTTTCTGATATAAGAAAGAAAAATCTTTAAATGCTTTCAATTGAATTCTTTTTGAACTTTTTGGTCTGATTTTCGAAAGTAAAGTCTGTTTTTATTATCAGATTTCTTCATTCTATTGAAATGCGATTGAGAGTTGTTGAAGTAAAGCTAAAACAGATCAAAACCAGCCATCAAGACATAACTTGTTGCTTCAATCCAATGAGTTCGCTGAGTTATTCTTGTGTAGACCGTCAATATTTTTTACTTCTAAAGCAGCCGCTAGTAATGAAACTAGGTCGAGAAAATCCTGTAGGAAAGCTTGACACCGGCATTATGTTACATAAAAGTTTAGGAATAAAAAAACTTTTGGTGCTTGTTAAGAGTCCGTCGTTGGCAGGCTTGAATTGAAAGTAAGCGTAATATCTTTTACGTCAATGTCGTTGTGACAGGATTCATAAACTTTCAAGAATAGGAAATCGAACACAAACGACCAGCTTCGAACATATATGAAGTGTTCCAAATGTTCGCATATAGTGAGCTAGATGACTTGCAAAAGGAATCAATAAAATTTTAGTAAACACAATTGAATAAAAAATTGTTTCCGCTCGTACATGTTGCCATGACGGGTCGCTCCAGTAGGACTCAAAAAACCACTTGAACAAAACAATTCAATTTGTTCATTATCCGCCATTGTTATAATTCCTATTCTATTTCTTGGATTGAAACATTCCAATATTCCAGCCTTAATAAAATGAGGCTTAAACAAAAGCTCCGCTACAATAAGCAACATTCGAAAGTTTATTAAAATTAATTACGGGCGTTATATAAATTTTCTCACCCAGATCGCAATGGACGTTAATTGTGCATGATAAAAAAAGCTTAAAAAAATAAATAAAATTAATTTAATTTTTGCTCTTGTTGGGAAAATTAAGCAAATCCTTTGCTACCTGCAGCATCATTATCACTCTAGGGATAGGTTTTGGTCAAAGATGAAGTCCACCGCACACAACATGAAACAACCGCAATTATCACAATTTTAAACATCGTATCGATTGTTTACTCTTAAATCGTTTCAGAGTGCGGGGATGAAATCAACAATGAAGCAGTGAAGCGCTCATAGTTTAATTACTGAAAATAACAGCAACTGAACTCCATTAATACTCAGACATCTCCGCGGTTTCGCGGTATCAGTTATTAGGGCTTCAAAAGCAGAATTTGATAAGGTAGTAGTCTCGAGATTAGATTTTGGGTTTTTCTGAAATTTGCAATAACTCTTTTTTTTTGCTTCATCACTTCCCCGTGCCATTTAAACATTCGACGAATAGTAGTTTTTCATCAATTAATTTAATAATCATTCTGCAAGATTTAATTTAAAATTAAAGTAGTTCTTGCTAAATCAATAAAGATTTCACATCAATCTCAGAGAAGTGAGGAACAATCTTCAAAAACTCATTAACGTCACAAGCGTAGGAATATCCGCGTCGAATGTCGTCCTTCTGCCAATTAATATAATTGATTTGATCAGAAACATCAGTGCAGATGATGTAGTCCTTTTTAATTTCGTCAAGAGTCAAATGTGGGTTGTTGACGCCAATCAGAACGACACCTGAGCTGTCGATTTTATCGATTAACATTTTGTAATAAAGTTTTGGAACGGGAATTTTTCGATCTTTTCCATTTACAGAAAGAAAAATGTTCTTCCAGTTGCCATAGTAATCTTGCAGACTCGTCACTCCAACGGTCCCAGTGTAGACAGAGTAGAAAGCATTGCGATCTGAAGCTAGCTTTCTCGTTCCATCTTCAACTGCTTCCCTAAAAAAATCATTCTAAATTATTATGTTTAAATAAATATAATTTTCACTTACCAATTCAAAGCATTGAACCTTTGCCACTGTAAGGTGGCCAATATTTATTTTCGCTTTATTTAAATCTTTAATTTATTACCTGTGGCGCTGTTATGACAAAAGAAAACCAAGTTACCTAGGTTTCTAAAGAAAATTTAATCGTCATGCTCACCAGTATTCAAAAAATAAAATGTTGCACGTTGCTGCAAGATATAATTTAACGAAAGCGTTACAGAAACATTTCTAAGAATACCTGAGATCCATAGATAAAATCAACTTTAGCAGCAAGATGCCCACGAGCCATGAAAATATCACTCGTAGCCTCAACATAATATTGAGCTAAATCGAAGGAGCCGATAAGTCCAGAGATGGTTTCTCTCTGGATAACTCGGGAATATAGAGCGTCAACGTTCTTTCCTTTGAAGTGTCCTCCGGTAATAAACGATGGTCGTGGAAATGATCTCTGATATCCTTGAGAGAGTAAATGAAATTGTATAATAATTTTGCACTCGAAAGGTGATTCATCGAACCTTCATTGGCAGGTGACAGTTGATATTTTGCAAAGTAAGTCTCTTCCGAAACTTCGTCGAAACAAACTTCGAGAACTTTCAGGAAGCGTCTACCAACTTCAAAGCCAATTTCAATGATGGGAGAATTGTTGTAACATTTTGCACCGCTCTTACGTGTTGTGTGATACGGAAATGTATTGCAAGAGAATTCTCTAAAACTATAAGATATGTCGTCAATTTCAAACAAATTTCCATCGACACATTTCGCAACGGCAGAGTTCCCAACGCCTGAAGGCACTTTTAATACATCAGTGCAGTATATTTCAATCTCCTCGTCTAATTCTAAGTAAACAATTCCTGTTTTGTTTTCGGGGTAGAAGAATGCCGACGTTCCGGGTTTAATCAAAAGTGGTTGAGGATCGGAAAGGTCGCTGTTTACGTCAATCGTGCAGCCTGTCATAATAAAACGATAATATTTTCCTTATTTGTGTGTTAATAAAAAATTTATGTCACCTGAGCCATCACTCAATGCTTCATTGTTAAAATAATGAAGTCCTGCACTTGCAATATAAACATTAATTAAGATAATCACTAAACAAAATTGCTTTCGATCCATATTGAGTGAGTGAGTGTTGAAACTAAACTAATCCAAAAATCATTCACGTCAGGCGATAAACGCTCAAAAGATTTCCAACTGTCCATGGCAATCATTTCACTTGACAAATTAATCAGATAAGTGTTACAACTCTCAATGTAGTCGTACAACACTTATTTACGTTTTTTATCAAAATTATCTCCAAATACATTTCAATTTTTGCTGGCAACTGATTTCTATCAAGATTTGCTCTTGAAAGTTGTTATCTCTTTTGTTTATGACACGCCAAGTATTGATCCCGAAATAAAAACGGATAGGTATCGAGAAAATCATCTACCATATAGGTGTAGGGTGTAGGATGGTTCGATTAGTTTTCTTACCACGTACTGCGTGTGGCCTGTCATAAACATGTTACATACATATTCCTTCGACGTCTATAGCTTTAAAATTTTATTTTAAAGAAAATATTTTTCCTTCTATTTAAAATGCATCCGTGAAATGACACACCCAAATTTGCGAGACGCCACAATGGACGAAAGTTTCAAATTAAAACTTTTCAGTTTTCTGTTAACCTGGAAAAAGTTTTCCGTTGCAAATGAAAATGACACAAAATAAGCTAACATTTCTGAATCGTGCAGTCGCTGGAGTAAATAGAATCGCCTCTCGCTGTTATGTTAGTTGACCTGAATGAACAAAGTTAATGGAAAAGCATTCGTTAAGATTGAAAGCATCTAATTTATTATTGAAATCTCCATCAACGAAGTGGAAATGAAGGTTTTAACCCCTTGAAAGGAAGACATCACCACGAGCTTCATCAGAACTTATGGCTTCCAATATTGCTTTTCGTTTCTGCACCCGGGAAGCGCTCGCCAAGGGACTATAGGCGATTGAAGTTTTCGCTTGGCTGGAACTTTAATGTTTAACATAATAAGTTTCCTCGTTGAAAGGGTTATGGCAAGCAGAGAATGTTTCATCTACTCGAAAGCCAATTTCAAGAAGCATACTCGTTGAAACAACGAACCGATTGAATTCGAATGCTGTACAAAGGGTTTCTCCAACAAGAAAACTCATTCAAATCATATAATCGACCATTCAAGTTAAACTTCCTTCCATGAACACAGCTGACGGTCACCATATTCCTTTTTTAAGGATTGGTGAAGCCACTCGAGCAAAAAACTTCGATTTGTTGACTCTTCACCATACCAATTTTCTTTGGTCGTATGAAGAGCGCTTGAGATTTTTTTCGAAGTCCATAAATTTCGAATAATAATGTCTTTAGATCAAAATATAATTCTTTAGAGGATTTTTATGAAATAATTTTTCTATTCAAATGGGAAATTTAAAATGCAGTAAGATTTAAATAGATTTGATGAATATTCGACTGAAGATATTTAATTAGTCATCGATTTGTCAAAGTAAAAACCAGATTGTTTAAAGATTCAAAATTGATAAAAGGATTAAGATTACACCAAGCCATTGAGAGTGATTCAATTATTCGAGATTTCTTTGGCACTGATTATTTTTGTTTAACCTTTTGTCTGAAAGCGTTCAATGCTGGATCACAAGCAATCTGGGTTGTCGCGATGAGCTTAGAAGATAAAACAATTTAATCAATCAAAGGGATTCATCTCTTTGCTGGACCTTCTTGGTTCACTCATAAAGAAAGATAATTTCCAATCCGATCGAGTAATTCTGATTTGAAATTCTTCCATTTCTCAGTGAGAAATTCTCACTCGGTACTAGGATGAGATAGAAAATCAACTGATTGAATATCTGATCTTCACCGCTTTGCTTCAATCCTCTCGGCATTGGAGTGATTCAATTATTCAAAGCAATGAAGAAAAAAGCTTATTCAAGCATGAAAAAATAATTGATTTTCACTCTTTTGCTTTGCATGCATCGTTTCGTCTTTTTGAAAAAGTTGCTTGGTCGACGGTCGAGTGACATTAACGGGCATATTGCAGGAAAACTAACATTGCGCATTGATCCTAAAATGAAAAACTTCATGCTACACGACAGGTTTCAGGGAGAATATCAATTTTTGAATTCATCGAAGTGGCAAATCTCTGTCAAATTCACTTTAAATTTTAGAAATTTTGTTACTTTATACATAAGTTTTACAATATTTGTCGTTGACCTGAAAGCAAGTGAACAGCTGGAATTTACTTAAAGAGAAAACTTAGTGGTCGTTAGTTTCGTTATTTGTTGTTGAACATTTGCTGTGGCACCATAAGCTTTACATTAAACTCAATGTGAGATGAATTTATTGCTGAATGCACTCGACGCTGGTGTCGAGATTCCTAAAACTTTTATCTTCGACATTAGTTAGAAGAGAATTTTCTGAGGCGTTGATGCCAGTGACTACTGCCGTGTCGTTGAACAAACAGTGGTTTGAAAGCTCGTTAGAAAACTTTTTCGGTCAACCTTCAAGCTCATCGTCAGCAACACAAAACTACTGTCATTTGAAGCATTTTTGGAGGAATACCTTTCAAAACTTTTCTGGCTTTATTTGGGTTTCACGAAAATTTGGAAAGAAGGATTTCTGAACATTGAATTAAAAAGTTTTCTTATGAAGAAAAATGAGAAATAAACAAATTTATATTTCTCTTCTTTTCTTTCTAATTTATGTTGAATCATCAAAACAAATCATCGAAATTTTAATTTGTTATAAAACTCGTTTCTATGCTTATTACGAGTAGCATTGGTATAGCTTGAAAAGTTTACAGAATTTCGCTTCTTTTGAAAGAAAAAAAGAGCGATTCCACTCAACTGAATTTCGACGAGAATAAATCACATTTCAATATCGTTAGAGTGATGAATTCAATCAGTTGTGATGGAAACTTGATTGAACGCCCTGAATGTGTGTTGTTTAGAAGCGATCCCATTCTGCCCGTTTAAACTACGAATCTTTTAGTGGAACGTTTAAGCTGCTTAACTCGATCAAAATACTTTCATGTCTGTTGATCAATATATGCAATCGAAGTACGTTGTGAGGCGTTTTCGGCTGCGACGGACTATTTCACCAGCCAAACTACGCAGACAAACGTCAAATTTGAAATAAAATAAAATCACAAAACCTTTCTATCACAAAAACGTCAAATTTGATTCGAAATTTCTCGTACGAATATGGGGAACAGCAAAATGGAAATTATTCGTTTTTGCTCAGAAAAGCTGTGCACTGTCGAAGAAAAATGAATTCAATAGGAATTATGGAAAATAAAATGCATTTTCCGTTCCGAATTCTTTCCTGGCGATGATCTCTGGATGGCGGCGGAAGTTTAGTTGTCAACAATAAAAAGGTTTTGTCGCTAAAAAAATGGGACAAGAAGAAACTTTTCTGGCGATTGGGGAATTTCGTTGAATCTAGGCTTAGAATGATGAAAGAGCAAACGGTCAATGACAAACTCTTTGGATTAAGCTTTTTTATGTTGTTGCTTTTTAACAAAAATACCTTTCGGCTGAAAAAAACTTTTCGTAATGAAAATTCCAGCTTTTTCTCTCGGTAACAAAGCCATTTTCCTCATTCTGTCTCGAATGCATGTGCTTTAAAAAGTATATGTGAATGACTAGGATGCCATTGGAGCTGTGTGTCGCTCCCGGGCGACTTCTCAAACGCTCTACAAACATCAGACCACTCTAAAGCTTGCAATCAAATATGCTGAATTATGCAGAGCCGAAGGGAGAAGGGAGAAATTTCCGCTTTGCAAACTCACGGACAGAATTCCTTTAAATGCTGAAGACGTTTATTGCAATTTGTACTGTGCAATGCGTCTCGATTCTCGATGATAAAAAAAATGAAAATTCATAAATCAACGAACCCAATAAAACTTTTAAAAAAGATTAGGAGAATATTTCTATACTTGACTCATAAAAATTTATTCATACGAGAAAACATTCGAACCCTAAAGTAGGCCAAAGTTTAAGAGTAACTTCCTCAAGGGTTATTTCTTATTTTCTCTTTTTAATATAAAAAGAAATCGACAATGACTAAAGAAATGTGAAAAAGTTTTGATTCTCATGCAATAATATAAACGGAAAATTTTCTTATCTTTGCCGCAAGCGGAACTTAAACCAGAGCTTCAAATTAGCTTGTTTAGTTAAATAATTTTCATTTGCTTCTTAGTTATACTGTATAGGTTATACGTAAGTAACTTAAAATATCAACTCAAGCGTTCTCACTATTCTGTCAATATCTTTAAACTTCTGTACCACGTTAAATGTTTTCGAAGGTGTCATTTATCAAATTGCACTTCTGGCCCTTGAGACTATTCTGTAAATTTTCCTCGAGTGCACCTCACTAAACAGAAAGAATTTGAAATTTATTACTCTTTTTCTTTTTTTTTGTGTTCACCTCCTTATCAGCCAAACACTTAAAACTTTTTTACTGTCTTTGCATGAAGAACCCGTAAATATTATGCTTCAACCCCGCAAATGTTACATTATAATCAGCATGTTTTGAGAATGAATAACGAATTAGACCATAAAAGCTATGAGGGAGAATTTGAGAGATGAACGACTATATCCAGACACACACGCAGTTCCACTTTTCCTTGAAAGCTTTCAAGCAAGAAAAATTTCATATTTTACAATAATTTTATTACCTTTCATGCCAGCGCCTTTCCCTATAAATCAATAACGTGCAGATGAGAACTTTTCAGACGCTGACACTTTCGAAGGAAATTGCTCTGAATTGTCAGAGCTTTTTGCTACAGCACTCCCTGGCAGACGGTGAAAGGTTGAGTGAAGCTGAAAGGGAGTGTTTTGATGTTTTGATAAAGCAAAAAGTGTCACTTGGAAACAAAGGCTTTTTCTCATGAATCATTTTGAAGATTTCCTGCATGAAAAATTCATTTTATTGCAAAGCAAAGCAAGGACAAGCGAACCCTTAAAATAGAATATTTGTTTGCGCCTTCAATCTTCTCTTATTTGAGCGGAGAATGGGGAAAAGCACATACGTCTTTGTTAGGGCTGTGACTCGCAAGGATGATTCAATACAAATTTGATTAAGGATCTTTTCATCGACGTGAGTTGCTTTCCATGTAACAGAATGACGATATAGCGACGCGCAGACGTCGTTATTCGTTTTAAAGTGAACACAGGAAAGAGCTTTCCATCACACCCATCAACATTCCATTTTCGAACTTCGTGCCGTGGCTGATGGAAAGAAGGAATTTTCCAGCAAACTTCCATCAAAAGAAAAGCTCAGACATAGGATTTTAATAATGTACAGAGCGATAACTATCGAACGATTTCTTACGTTCTCTGTTGAAATTGACTGAAAATAAATTATAGCGACTCTTGATGTCAATTTCATTTCTATGCTTTGATTATTTTTTCGATTATTTTAAATCATTTTTAGATATTAGGAAGAAATCAAGCTTTGATTTATTTTTGTCGTTTGCAATTTCATCTCGACAATTTAGTCCTGGCAACAGATTGAATTAGATGACGTCTGGGGCTAGAGGACAATGAGCTTTTGCAAGTTGCACAAGAGAAAGGTGAAGAACTATAAAAGTTTTAATTACCAAAACTTGAACTCAAGCGTATTAAGCAGTAAAGGTCTATGTAGAGTAGAATAGATGTTTGCTTTGGAAACATTTGCCCAACTCGGGCAAAATGTATGCAAATGTGAAATGAAATATTTACACTCACTCAATGTTTTCCTTCTTTAAAGTTTGCCACATGCTAAATTTTGTTGCTGTTTACCTTTTTTTCGTTGCTGCTGCTGCTGCTCAACTTAATCTGAAAAACTTTTCCGTAAATATTTTAAATTAAATAATGTCGGCACTGGTTGATGTTTTATTAAACGCTAAAAGTTTTCTCTTAACATTAATTCAGTAACGATAAGTTTGTGAGAATAAGATGATGCATTTTGTTAAGTTTCCTGTTAAAATCACTAGACTTCTTCAACCACGAAATTTATAAATAACAATTTTCAATTCGCTCGTTCCACTAAAATAATAAAGCTGGTAAAATACACAAATAAAAATAAATTGAGATTCAGCTAGGAGGCGAGAAGTAAAGAAATACGATACGAGAAGAGTGTGTGGCGGAAATAAACAACAGTCCATGAAACGAGACTGAGAAAAGTACTGCGAGGCTGTAGCAAAGGCGAAGCTTTCACAGACGAAAATGAATGAACAAGCAGAAGAAAAGTAAAAACAAAACAAAAATGTAAATTTTCTATTTATTGTGTTGGAATTTAGTCGAAAATGGAAAAACTTTTGTTAGGATGCTTGTTTCGGTGCGTCTCGTATCTCTCTCAACCATTTTTACGCTTTTGGACAATTCTTGCTTTTTCATAAAATATTACAAGGCTTTTCTCGAAAACTAAACACTTCTTTTTTTAAGAATTCAACTTTGACAGGTCAAAGTGAACTAAACTAAATACAAAAGAAGAAATATGGAAAAAGCCTTCCTATAAGATTTAGAACTTTAGTATCACTGAGTTTTATCCTTTTCAGTAGATTAAAATCTTTTGAGAAGCAAACTGTAATGTACAAAGAAAGAAACTCGGGATAATTTTTAGGATGCTACGTAGAGATTTATAAGTCATATAGTCAAGCGACATGACAGCGAAACATGCTGACCTAGAATTTTGTGTCAATCCCTTTTTACAATGTAAATTATTCAGAAAGCCACAGACGACAAGCAAGTTGTCGCTTGCACTTCCAGCGCAATTTTCCACACAGTACATTTAATTAATCACAGATTAAATGCAGCAAGTGACGTCAACGCAAAGAGATTTTGCTGGCTCCGAGGGATTAAAAGCTCACTCGCACATCCTTGGCGAACGTTTCCTGGCAAAGAAGCTTTAAACTTTATGTGGAGATTTTCCAGCAGACATAAATCCAGAATGGAACGAGCATAAAGCATTGAGAGCTAAACATTATAATTTCAGCTGAGCCAACAGTAAAAATAATTTTCTATATCTGTCGACAAATTGTTTCATATATACAATCATGAATGTGTGTCAGAGGACTCACAGGAGACAGAGAAAGAGGGAAACGTGAGGCATAAAACGACTCGCTAAGCTCGTATCAGAAAATGAATCTGGTGGTGTTAAGCAAAATATCTGAGACTAAAAATAATAATTCTCGATGCACTGGTATGAAATTTGTTTTTGAGTTACGTACATCGACAAAACCACTTTGAATTATAATAAATTATCATATTACACACATTATTCTCATTTTACTGGCGTTGCCGAATTGTTTTGTGTATGTTCTACTTGTCAGAACCTCTCATCGCCTAGAAGCATATACAAAATAAAAAATCTTGTTACATTTTCACGAGCTAACAAATTAAGCTTTGGTGTCGCTTTAATTTTCCCACGTAAATTCACCTTTTTGTATTATTTTTATAGCTAAGAGGCGATAAAATCATCAAATATTCAATTAACTTGAAGAAAGAGAATTATACGAAAGGAAGAAGAACATTTCCATGTAACTTGAGAGGTTTAATTCGCACAAAGGAAGATCTTGATGTTCAACCTTGAAGAAAATTTTCTCTTCCTTTTACGCTTCCTCTCATGCCACTTTACGAATAATTAACTAGAGCAGGTCGCACAGGTGAAGACTTGGAAAATTTGTTAGAACGTAAATTGACATGTCGTCAAGAATATTTTGAAGAAAAGGTTTAAGAACAAATTTTCTCGTCTAGAAAATTTTGTGTTTGTTTTCAAACCTAATAATTTTCACAATGAAATGGTGGCTTTGGGAAGCTTGTATGCCACATTTTGGGGCGCCACACGTTCGAACAAACAATAATCAGTTTCTAATTTACCACCACCATCCCGAATCCATGTTTAATTTCGGGCAAATATTTTGACACGAATATTCTGCTATTGGTTCAATATTAACTGAAATAAATTTGATGGATGTTTGAAGCTCGTAAACAAGCGAATGCTCTCACATTAACTCGATGGAAAAAGCACGACATTAGGAATTTTCACTCATGCTACATATCACATTAATCATATTTCCATTTGAATAGTTCGCAACTTGCAAACTGCTCCGCTTAAAGCTTCGATTTCTTTCAACTGCTATAAATAAATTATGAACATTTCATCATCATCATTCGACGCAAATTGGCGTTTGATGCACGAAAACGATTAGCTTCACCA
Source organism: Smittia aterrima (assembly GCA_033063855.1). Taxonomy (NCBI): domain Eukaryota; kingdom Metazoa; phylum Arthropoda; class Insecta; order Diptera; family Chironomidae; genus Smittia; species Smittia aterrima. The sequence goes on along the minus strand of CP093831.1, from coordinate 222,398 downwards.
GCCGTTGTAGTGAGCGGGCGAGAAAAACAACATTCAAATGCTGCAAAATCAATAAACCACACAAGTAAGCGAGTATCGTATTTCATTGAAGATTGCACATTGGAAACGTGTATTTGCCAGCAATATTCTGCGTCCTCTATCTTTCTATCAAAGCATCGATTTTGCTTGGCTATTTATTACGTTGGAAACATTTATGTTTGAGAAAAGACAAAAGCGAGAGAAGCATTTGTGTGATTTGATTTAGAAATATTGAAGTGATGCGAGCAAAAAACGTTCGATATAGATTGTTGAATAAAATTGTCAGAAAATTATTGATCTACAAGATGCGAAAACTTCTGAGATTACAGCGGCAGCAGTTTTAGTCTTTACTCGTTGAATTGTATAAGATTTTGACGAATTACCACATCGTGATTCATAGAAAATTATAATGTTCACGGAATCTCTTCGTTCACAACATAAATTTCAGCTAATTCCTAGACTGAACGTTGCAAACTATCATAATTTACTTTCGTTGTAATTGATATAAAGTTGAAATTCATGCGAGAGAGAAGCGACAAGAAGAAATGAGGATTACAGAATAAATTAACGACGTCGTACTCTCGTCATACATGATGATGATAATAAATATTTATTTCCTAGTACACCCTCCTGGTCTAGTCGATAATATGCAGCACAATTTGTAACAACATGAAAATTTATTAGCTTTCTTATAGAGGGAGTTTCTCAAATTAAGCTTTACCTATATCAATCTTGTTACCTGTCTAATCCATCATCAAGGGAAATGATAACGATTCAAAATAAACTTGAATTTCATTTCTTGAGTAACTCAAAGTGAATAAATTTTTCAGAAGTTCCCACCTCTTTTACAACCTCGCACAGGTTGTGTGTTCATTGAGAAAACTGTCTTCCCAAAACTTTGATGTCATCATTTACAAGAAGGCTTCTCACTTTTTCCACAAAAACTGCTTCAATTCTGAGAAACTTTTTCTATAAAAACTTTATCTTTTACCTTTTTCTGAACAAGTTGAATCGATTATCATTGACAACCGAATAGGCATGGCGACAGAGTCATCTGCCTTTGTCATCATTTCTTTATCAACATTTTCCATTTTAAATTTATTCAATCATGATTGTAGCGATGGATGGCGGTAAGAAGTAGATCAAGCGAAGCGAACAAAACTCGAAGGTTCTTGTAAGGAAAAATAAAACTCATTCATTCGTGTTTAAATGAATTATTGATTGAAAAGTAGAAATTGATGTTTAGAACAAAAAGCCAGAGCGAGTGAAATTTGTGAAGCTGTCATTCACCTTCCCTTCTTCTATTTATTTCTTCTACCTTATGCCTTCAACGAGTAAAAGTTTTAATTTCAACTTGTTCAGGAGGAAGTTCGCATTACGCCAAGAAACTTTGGGAACTTTTTTTCTCTGAAAGCCTCGGTAGGGAGAAGGATGAAATATTTTTTTTCCGTTGGAGCACAATAAAGTTTGAAACGAAGTTTTTATCAAATGAAATTTACATTGCTCCTGCATTTCTTGTTAATTAAAATTTTCCATCTCTCGACAACGCAGAGCGAGAGCCGTTTCAACTTATTTAACTTTTGAAATAAAAATTGCGAGCTAATTACAGAGAATTCTAAGTCCGTGTTTAATGTTGACACTTTGGATTGCTTTCGAATAAATTTAAACAAGTCACAATCTCGAGAAATGGAAACGAACAAAAATATATAATTAAGTTAGTCAATCCACCTTCTTCTAGAGAAATTTTCTATCTCGTAATTACTTAAGAAGTTTTCTTAAACCAACTAAAAATATTTGAAGAGTGTATCGCAAAATATTTTTGAAACTGCTAATTCTATTTCACTTAAATTTTCTTTCATTTCGGAACATGAGAAAACAAACTAAAACAAAAGGATAAAGAGTGGAGTTACGAGTTCACTGATGTAAGCAAACAGAGTTCTCACTCATTCACATTGTTATAATATTTCACACAAATTTATCTCCTAGCTCGTGTTTCATAAACAGCACAAACTTGTTCTATTCCACACCAAAATTTGCTTGAATCAAAGTGCAACGTAATTTTTAGATCAATATGTCGTTTCAAATCTCTGCATATATTTGTTGAGGAAAATGATATATTGATGTTGTTCCTGTAACATTGATCTTGTACGACGAGGAACATTCTCGGTGGGACGGTCAAATCTAAAATATTCTAATAATTAAAAAAAAGTGTTGAAAAAAACTTGAATTTTCTGTTTTCAGACCAATTTTATTTCTTTATTTTTTATTATAAATTTAAAGTGGATTGTTGAGTAAGGTTTAAATTAAAAAAAGATTGGAAAATTAGCGAAGATTAGTATTATTGCTAGTGAGATTTACAGTGCAAAAGAAATTTATCTTTAATAGAGGTTGAGATCGTTATCGATGAATTTATTGTAATGGCAATATTTTGCATAATGTCGCTACCATAAAGAGATTTTGAATGGTGGAAACCTTCGTAAATAAAACGAAACTTATTTGAACCATAAAACTCGAGGTTTTCTTAAAAACATTTTTGAATTAAATTTTTAGTGTAGTACTTTCAGTTTGTGACAACTTTTAAAAGTTTTGAGATCATGCATTGTTCAAAGCGCGTTTCGTAGAAATTTGTCAAGCGAATTTACAGTTAAAAGTTTGCTTTAGGGTATTCGCTTGAAAATCTTTCAGTAATCAGTCGGTTGAGAGAAAAGTGAAGCTTTCGTCTAGCAACGAGAGTTTCTCCCGACAGAGTGATTCAAAGAAGTGAAAGGTGGTGAAGCCAGAAATACCAACGAGACATTAATACTCTTTTTTTACGACACCTTTAGCTATAAAAGCTCGTCGTATATTTTTTTTCGCAAGCAACTGCAAGAAAAAGTCATGTTTGAGAAAATTGAAAAGTTTTTGCTTTTTTCATCCTTCGACTATAAATGACTATGTTGGCAAATTTGAGTTTAATAGACCCAGACGAAGTACATTTTGGATCTTCTAAAACATGAGCGTCTCTTGTTGCGTTTTTATGGCCTTAAATCTATTTCAATTTTCAATTTCGTTATAGTGAATGGCATTGCGGAAGAAAAAAAACTTTCAACAACAAGATGTTGACGGTTTTAAGACTTTCAATCGTTTCACTATAACAAAATCAATTTTTTTATGTCGTCTATCACGGGAAAATAAATTTTTTTCATCACATGAATCGGAAAATAAATTTTCCTCGTTTCAAATTGAATGAAAATTTCTGCTACGCTTGGATGTTTATTTTGCTTTTAGTCGAAGCGATCGTGGAGATCTGTAGAAGCGCACTCTAAACAGACATAGGTTCTGGATTATTGAATATGCCTCGTATTAGGATTTTCTACGAGAACATAATCCATTTGCTGTGTTGCACATTCTCGCAAAAGCGAGGACGAGACATTTCTTCCGAAAATTGTTTTAGGAAAATCTGTAGCGAGTTTTGTTTGTTGGTGCATCGAGCATAAAAATTAAAATTTGATGAAATATTTTTGAAGTTTAAAGACAACTTATTAAAGAGCTATCTTGTCTCGAACTAATTCAAAAACAATGTTTTGGTTTATAAATTTGATTCAGTAATCAACATGTGCTGTTTGAAATCTAAATTAATTTGCCTGTCGCTCATTTTCCTATTTGAGTAATTCGAAAATAATTGAAAACTTTTAATTAAGTTGAATTAATAATTTTGCTATTTCGGGCATGCAGTAGAAACGTTGTGTTCCTCTCCTCTTCACATAGCGCCAAAAATAATTCGAGTCAATAAATCATTTATGAAACAATTTTTTCTCTCTTGTCGGGGAAAATTCAAATTCGCGAGTTATCGAAATTTAAATAATTTATCCAATCAATTTTCGGTCGAGTGCTCCAGAGTTTGCTTCAGCCAGTCATACATGAAACTGCATTCAATTTAAAACTTCAATTTGCACTTACAGTAGAATTTTTTTTGATGATAATATTTATCGCCTAAGGTTCTTAAAGTAATCACGTTTTGTGATGAGGGATTTTTAATTGGGATTTATCGCCTGATTAAAAACCGCTCATCGTTATTCCACTCATCTTCAGCAGAAATCACAGTTGAATCAGCTGGAATTGAGTGCAATCTCTTAAGATTCTAATTTAAATATTGTATTTCCCTAGAAAATCCTTATACCCTAATCGACTTAGATTTTTTTTGTTGTTGTCTAGCTACACTTTCCGCTGTTGATTTAACAATCGGCTCGTGCCTTTTTTAGACAAACAGTTGTCGACATGCGGCGCTTTCGTATCTTTAAATAGTCTGAAATAAAACAAAGAGAAAAAAATTGATTAATAAAAAGGCTAATTTATGAATCGTTAACAACAAAATCTTTGAAAAGGAATTAATGGGTCTATCGCTCTTTGCCGGATGTTTTGTGAATTCTATAGAAAACAAAACATTTCAACAAAAGAAATCAGATCAATGTTGCATCTGTCGATTGAAAGGAGGGCGTGATTTGAAGAAATGAAAGGATTGTTGCCTTACAAAGGATAAAAACTCTATTTGATCGTTCACGAAGTCAAACATAACTATTACGTTGCGATGTAGTTGCTGCTCGCTCATTTTATCATAATGCATTTTTAATTGAAAAAGTTTCTATGCAATTGTTATTCGCAGCTTAATCGGGTGAAAGAACATTTTGTGTAAAACTGCTTTTTATAGCTGTTTGTTTGCATTGTTCAAACTTTATTTGATGGTTACGAAGGCTCTTGAAACGTTAAGAACCTTCGAACTTCAGAATAATGAAGTCATTGATTTTTTTCTATTGATTTTTTTTCTGCTCAACAGAAACCACGAAAAATTAAATTTAAAGTGGTCGGCAAATGTCAGTGCCGGAAATGTGTAATTGATCCTTTTTCATGAGATTGATTGCCGCAACAACAGCAAACTTTTCAATGACATTAAATTGTTGTGCATGAAAACCACTCGAAAGAGGACGTGGAACAATCGCTCGCTTGCCTCGCCATAGGCAAAATATTTCCTCATCGACCGTACCGTAAAAAGGAGAATACTAGGAAAACCAATAATTTAATTTCCATTCATCATGAGCTAATTCAATAATTGATTTTCTGTTGAATTCGGGACATAACAAGGTGCACGCAGGAAAACAAACAATTCTTTCAACAAATCGGCAATACAGAAAAGGGAAATGGCTTATTCCAAATTCGTTCGTGAATCGCGCTAACGGCGAGTTCAATTATTTTTGTTTGTTGTTTCACTGAAATATCTAATTTCGCAAATATGATTCTGATGGAGCTCAAACCACAATGTTGTTAATTTACAAACATTTCATCAATGTTAGAGAATCTTATGAGTCAATAGGCTTTGCAAGTGTTCGATATGTTGAAACAAATCTTCAAGCATTTCATTGAAGTTTTCCGTTGCTTCAGATTAAAAATGCACATAATTACTTGTTCTCTGGCCAGACACATCACCATAACGGTTTGTGAGGCGAAGCAAGGAAGAGATAGCAGCAACTGTTTTAGGATATGCCACGTACCACATAAAATTCAAGAGAACGGTGATATTAAAAATAAATTAAATATTCTGTCCAAACGGTGAACAAAAGCCAAAATAGAAATGTATAATTTTTAATGCATTTATTCATGAGATGAATGATTATAAAACATTCCTTTTTCCTCCACTGAATTTTTCATCCTCATCATGCTTCACAGTGTGTACGACTGAATGAGTTGGGGCGGTTGAGACAATATGGCATTATTTCTGTTTTTACGTTCCGCTGTTCCTTCCTTCGGTTATTCGGGCGATGAAAAAAATATTGTACATTAGGATTGAAGCGGCTGTCGTTTAGATAGGACGACATCATGTGCGGGTGAGTGCTACTGCATGTGCCAAAAAAAAGGGCACGAAAATGTTTTGAATTAATTAAATTTCCACGAGACAAACATTTCAAGTGCTCAGTGTGAAAATAGATAGCGCGCGAGCGACAACACATTATGCACTTTTATCCGTTTGAAATTTGAATGCTAATGGCTGTGGCACCAGTCGAGAGCTTCAATTTAGTTCGTAGACTTCATCAAGCTAGACAGGAGACGTCGCCATTAATAAATTGATTGATGATTCATGTCTAGCGAGGAATTTTATTCAACTAAAGCGAAACTCGAGTGGTACAAAAAAGTTATTCGTAAAACATGCGGTTTCCTACATTAATCTCTCTCACTCTCTGGAAGAGTTTCGTGTCTGTTTCAGCATTTGTGATGTAGAAATGTAAATTTTTATTATTCTGTAATTTCTGTTCCACATGGCGAGTCGTTAAATCCTCAAGCGATTGTGCCACTCTGAAAATGACCACAGGATAAAAGCAACAACTCACGTGCTCACGCCTCATTATCAATTCATTTCGATCAAGTATGTTAATAGTTTTTCGGGTTTTACGGTTTACAATTCCTTCTCGTGGCCTCATTATCATATCAAACAGAGAATATTTAATGTCCTTTGGTCAATTCTGACACGGTACCTTCTTTCGACTCGTGTTCCAGGGCAATTCAATGCAAAAATCGCAGATGGTCTCACGTTGAGTATACTCAATATGGAATTAATTAATTATTGAAACAATATGGAAAGCTGAGGAATTCTTTATTGCGGGCAAAAGAATTTTTATATCCGAACGCAAATTTTTTCTGTGATGTTAATTGGCAGATTACCGGTAAAAGATAATGAAAATCAGCTAAATGTACGACATGGAAAATGTGGTAAAATAAAATCACACTCGAGACGAGCTTCCTGGGCCATGAAGTGAAGGCTTTGTGGTTAAATTTAATAGGAAGCCAAAGTCTTGATAAGAAATGTCCGACATATAACGTTTCTAATTTCCCGGTCATAATACAAAAATTAAGCTTGAAATTTCTCGAAATATGATAGTTCTTTCCAATTTCCTGTAAGTGAATGAAGAACCAAATTTTATTGGTTAAACGATTTCTTCAACGGAATAAATACCCATCGAACAATTATTAATTTCCGGTAAATAACAATTTTTCCACTTTAAATGTCTGTGAATTATTGGCGTTGCGCTCGAGAAAGAAACGAATAAGAAAAAGGGTAAGAAATGTTTGTTTTTTTCTTTAATTTTAAACTGTGGAGAGAGGGAGCAAGCGTGGCGAAGAAAAAAGAATATTTCACGCTCTTTTATTTTTATTAGATTTTTCATTTCACGCTTATGTGATTCTTCAGCTTTAACTCGCTTATTTCCCAACCGTCGTATCTGAGGGAATGCAATGCGCATTAAGACGGTCGTGAGATTTAGTTGAAGAAATAAAAGGAAGAATGTTAATAAATTAATTCTTGCCCTATTCGTAAAATTCAACCGAAACAAATCTTAAAAGGACGCTAGAACAATGAGCGAAGACAATTTTTATGAGGTCCACTCTTGAAAATTTATTAACATTCATACATCTTCAAGCATTTTCTGCTTTCTTTCATTTCTTGAATTTACTTTTCCTCTTTATCAAGAGATGAATAAATAAGAGTCCCTTTCTTCCTTCTTAACCGAAAGCTACGAGAAAGCAACCGTGTTGAGGGAAACCAAAGGAAAAATAATGGAAACCATCAAGTCATTGGACGACAGGCGAGAGGGACTTGCAATGACGAAACTTGGGAAAAGAAAGAAAACCCTTTTGCGCAATAATATTTTTAATTCTACTACCCTCGTTCTTTATTGTGTGCCGTTCCTCTGCTCTTGGGTTCATTGGGTCGTCTGTCATGATTTCACTGGCCAAACACTTCAGAAAGTTTTCAAGTTATTTCTTCGGTCGGAAAAGGAATTTTTAGTCAAGCTTTTCAATTTGTATCGCCATGGATTAAAATATGAATTAATTGCTTTGAAGCTTTGGGAGTTTTTAGCCGTAAATAGAGAATCGAGCTATATGAATTAAGCACTCACCTGTGATTTTAGTTTGACCACTGCGAATTGTTGTTGTCTTGAAGCTTGTTGCTGCTGTCGAAACATCGCGAATGATTTTACGTTTGTTTGAATTTTGAATAATCATCGATGACGAGCTGATATGGGGTGATAATGGGCAAATATTTTCGCATTCGTTGCTAGGGATTGATGGATGATGTTGAACTAATCTTGATGAATGAAAGATTTGATGATAAAATTTTGGAATTTCCACGATGGCCGAAGGTTCCCATTTGAATTGACTGTTTGCACATTTGATTGGTGCTTCCTTCATGAAGTCAAAATTCCATTTCTCCGATGCTTGCACTTGATATTTGGACATTTCTAACTGAGCGTATCTATGTAAATGAATACAACGACAAACAGAAGGAATCAATAAAACCGTCATTAAAATCATAGCCCGAAACGACGAAGCATTTGTATAATGAGAAAATAATTTGTTTTCGTAAATAAAAGTTTTTTGCATGATTCTATTTCCGTCGTTTCGCCATTAGAATATATTGTAATTCAAAGAAATGCGAAGAAGAGAAAATATTTTGAAGGCCGATAAACGGGGATCACGAAAAAACAAGTTCGAACATGTAACTAAATGATTTTTCTTGTAAAAGATCTTTTTCATTTTCAAAGATCAAATTAAACTTACCGTCTGAATTCACTTTGAATGACTGGACCGAACAAAGATTTACTAACTTTGTTAATCTTCTGAACTCTGTCCAAACGTGTTTTCACCGATTTACGAGGCGATGCTACTTGACGAACTCGCGTAAGAAGCGTACTTCGACTCATTGTTATTCGTGATTTGCTTACTTTATCAAAGATATTTTATGAAGTAGAAGAAATTTTTTATTGCTTTTGTTGTGTTTTACAGCTTTTCGATATCGTCGATGATATGACGAAGCTGGATTGGCTCGAGTTTTCGAATTTTATTTCAGATTTATTGACTGATTCACCTTCGACGACATTCACGTTTGATTTCAGGAATAAACAAATGCTAAAGTTCAGTAAATGTCACCTCACTTCATTCAATTGTTCAATTTTCGATTTCACTTTCCGTTGATTACGATATTGTTTTTAAGAAAATTAAACATTTGTTAATTTTATATTAAAATTCAGAATTTTGCACTAAGTTTCTCTTTAAATTTTTAAGCGAGCAGTGTCTCTAAAGGACGATGTTTACACAAGCCCGACACGATTACCAATGAGTTGAATGAAACCTCGCAGACGACTGAGGGATGTCTATCTACCTGCAATTTTAAAGTTCCTCTTTTTTGTTAACATTAAATTAATGCCTCGAAGGCAAAAGAAGAGAGAAGTGGAAAGGGAGAATGAAGGAGAATAGCAAGCGAGAGAGTTGTGCAGCAATAGCGTGAGTGAACTGTTGAAAAAATACGTTTACGCATTCATTTCTTCATTTGAAAAAATTGAGAAACATATAAAGAGTTGAAACAAACTATTTTCACTTGTAACGATTTTTTTAAAGTCCACCTTAAAAACCCTGATATGAAGAAAAATATGCAACACATGAAAAATAAAGAATAAAGAGTAAGCAAAGACATTTTCAACTCTAACGTTATCTAAAATTAGAGGAATAAAAAACTTCTTGAAGCCTTCGAGTGCAAATGAAATATTTCCACAAAATTCACTAGAAATTAGTTAGCGGTGGCGCTAGTCTATAGATTCAATCTATAGATTAGGATCTATAGATCCAAGAGGCAGAAATGAGTCTATAGATTAAGATCTATAGATCCAAGAGGCAGAAATGAGTCTATAGATTAAGATCCATAGATTCAAATATGATGGAGACGCGAAAGTGAATCTACAGATCGGGAGGGGAAATTTCAATCTACAGACTCGATACATAGACTGAATATTTAGTTGTCAATCTGTAGATTCAGACTGCAGACTCAATACACAGTTTTTATTCCATAGACTCAATGCATAGTTTTTATTCCATAGACTCAATCTATAGACTGAATATTTAGTTCTCAATCTGTAGATTCAGACTGTAGACTCAATACACAGTTTTTATTCCATAGATTCAATGCATAGTTTTTATTCCATAGATTCAATACATAGTTTATATTCCACAGACTCAATCTATAGAATTAGTACATCCTATGTATTGAAACAATTTGATAATGGACAGACAAGAAATCTTTGCACTTCACATAGATTTCCAGTAAATGACAAGTGATCAGAATTAATTTATGTAAAATGAATCAACTTCAACTTGACTGAAATAAGTTTTCTTGGTACAAATATTTCAAGTAGGTAGTTCGTAAATTTTCTTAGTGCGGAGTCAAAGACGAAGGTCCTTCAATCGGAGAGATCTGAGTCTTCTGTCTTCGTGGGTCAAGACTATGTTCTATCTTCTGATGGAATTGAATCTTCGACCAGCTAAGATATTTACAAGGTTTTATTCATTCTAATTTTTCCATCTTTTATTTTTCTTTTTCTCTTTCAATTCATTATCATTATCCTATATTCTATTAATTTATTCCTATCCCATATCACACGATAGAATGTCTTACGTTTTTTGTTTACCGGATTTGGTATTAACTGCTGAGGAATCTGTAGCTATCTTTCCACCAGACCAAAAGACAAATACCAGTCTGCTAAAAACTTTTTTTGCCATGAAATATTCGGGAAATATCAATATCAAAACGCAAAAGCCGAATAAAGTTACAACTGTCATTCTGTTGTATTGCTCGTCATGCTCTAAGTACTACAAACTTCAATATAGTACAGCTGAGAGTGGAAAAGGTCTCGAGATGAAAATTTCTGTCACCATGCAGAACGAATTAGTTTGTAAATGTCAAACTAAAACGCTGCAGATTCGTGGCGAAGAACGCAATAATTTGAAGGAGAAGTTAAAGTTTGAAACTCCTCGACAACTTCGTTCAAAATTCTTCGCCAAACCATTGGATGTTGAAGCACCTCAACCTGCTAATGTAGGAACTTTAAAAAATGTTCTTCGAGAAATGCGTGAAGAAAATGATCTCGACAAAGATCCCATATTAGATGCTTTCAAACGATTCACTACGGGCCAACTCAAGAATATTGCGGAGATCGCAATTTATAATACAACTTCAGGTCAGCGATTTAGAATGATTCTTACTACTGATCACGCCATAGATATTTTAAAAACATATTTATTGGATAAGACTAAAAAGATTGAATCAAATTGGCACTGACGATTCCTGGGCTGCAAATCCATTTGGCATCGAAAGTGAATTTAATTTCTGCTCCAGGCTTGAAATCATTCAACGCACAACTTATTCGAAGCTCTGGCTTTTCTCGTTGATGCAATCTACATTTGGCATATCCAAACCAGTCTCTTTGCAAGTTTCGTTTGCCTCGGCTTGGGCGAAATGTTGATCCAACCATAAGATTTTCATTTTTCATTAGAACTTGTAATTTGGGCAACCAAATCTTATGCCCAAGTTCGTGATCTAATAGTTCATCCTGTCTAGTAAGCTTTTGCCCTTTCACCCAATCAAATTCTATTCCCTCTGCTTTGAGTGTTTCATTGTTGCACTCAACAATGCATGAGGAGCTTTCAGCTTCAGATAAAAGGAAAGACATTCTAACGAATATTAAGAATAAATAAATTGATGAAGGAACAATGAATGTGAATTAAGAAACGAGAAGTTTTATAGAAAAATGAAAAAGAAAGAAAAAATAAAAGATGAAAGAATTAGAGTTGTATTGATAACCTTGTAAATATCTTAGCTGGTCGAAGATTCAATTCCATCAGAAGATAGAACATAGTCTTGACCCACGAAGACAGAAGACTCAGATCTCTTTGAAGGACCTTCGTCTTTGACTTCGCACTAAGAAAATTTACTAATTACTTACACAGGTTTTTTGTCAAATACAAACTAAATTAATTCGGATCACTTTTAATTCACTGGAAAACTTGTGTGAAGTGTAAAGATTTCACTATTTCATTGTCACTTTGTTTCGATACCGAAAAATGAATTTTATTTCCGCTCGCTGTGTATTGAGTCTATGGAATAAAAACTATGTATTGAATCTATGGAATATAAACTGTGTATCGAGTCTATGGAATAAAAACTGTGTATTGAGTCTGCAGTCTGAATCTACAGATTGACAACTAAATATTCAGTCTATGTATCGAGTCTGTAGATTGAAATTTCCCCTCCCGATCTGTAGATTCACTTTCGCGTCTCCATCATATTTGAATCTATGGATCTTAATCTATAGACTCATTTCTGCCTCTTGGATCTATGGATCTTAATCTACAGATTGAATCTATAGACTAGCGCCACCGCTAACTAATTTCTAGGACAAAATTCTGCATCTTCAAAAGTAATGCAGACGAAAAATAATCTGAACAAGAAGTAAAACTATTTAAATGCTGATAATTCCCAGATAATACCTTCTCAAATGACTCAGATGTTTGGTCTTATGACATCACGACTTAATCTTTCAAGCGAAGTGAGACATTCAAATTCCATTGCGACTGCATTAGTCATTCATTTATTCGCTTTATCAGGAAAAGTTAATTTGCATGATCTCTTTTGCACCGAGAGGAGAATAATTTCTCAAAGTCACAAACACTCGATCCAACTGCTGAAGGGAAGGAAATTATGCAATTTGTTCTTGCACTCAAGGATTTAGCATAGAAAATGTTTAAAGCCAGCGCTTACATTCAATTTTCACTAAGAAGGTTGAAGAGAGATACACAATACGTTTCAGCACCCCCGGAGTAAATCTTCTATTTATTCGAAATCATCAGGAACTAATTTCTGATAAATGGTCGACTATCGAGAGAAAACTTGCAACTTGAATATAAATGACGCTAGTAATGCTCTGGGAAGTCAATAAATTTGCAATGGATGGGAGAGTTGTTCGAATAACAAGCAAATGGAAATGAATTCAGTTAATAAATTTGTAATAAATGACTCGAAGATTATTGATTATAACAACCAAGAACCGTATCGGATGAACATTTCGGCATCTTAAGATGAGCGCCACAAACAATTTGAAATCTATTTGTGTAATCAGATTTCTTTTTTTGCAAACACACGTTGCTTGGTTGTCGGGCGGCATATGAAGGACATAAAAACCACATGAAGATGAATGATCATGGCAAATACAAATGCTGTTTGCTACAACTGTCGGGCGACGACAGAAGGATTCAGAGGAATTTTTTCTTAACGTGACCGGAAAAAAATACTCCAAAGATAGCAAATCTTACCACTTGGATTTCATTCTCAATGCTTCATGCATAATTTAAGATTTATTTGGTTGTTTATTGTTTTCAGGATGTAAAAACAATCGATTCGATTAATAGATAGATAAACGAACAGGGGAGAGACTTAAACATGTCGACATTTATTATGGTCAATTTAAATATCCGGCCAAGCAGTTTGTTTGTTCTCACTCGAAGCTGGGCCATTTACTACAATTGTTCAAGCTTCGATATCAATATTTCTTCATGGCACTGGACAGCGGAGATTGCAGGGAAAATATTCAATCGTGTTTTCAATAATTCAGCACCGGAGAACATACAAGTCTAGGGACGTCATGACAAATCTTTGTTGTTGTTTTGTGTTCGATGTCGGAACTTCCTTTTTGTTTGATTCAAACTTTACAAATTTGGTGTTAAAATTTCAAACGATGTGGTAGCTAATAAATAACTTTAATAAGAGACCGGGAGAGCCATGAATAATTTTAAAATTTTGCACAGTGGCCAACAAAGCATTGTTATATTATTTCTTGTACTTAGGTTGCCATGTGTAGTTTGCTTTGTTGATGTTAAATGAGAAAGAAATGAACACTGAAGAAAAATCACCACAATTATCTAGATAATAGAGCTTAAGGAACCACTTGAAGGTAATACTGTTCTTCATTATTCGAAAAAGAAGGAGAAAGATTATTTTTACCCAATTTTGCTGTGAGAGAATTTATTTTGTCCGTGATTGAATTATGACTTTTAACCGATCATTTCATAAAGTTATTGTTGAAACTCGTTTGAAAACCGACAGAGAAAGAGAGAGGTGAGTAAACTTGAACATCAGAACCTATATCAATTTTGAGGAGAGAAAAAAGCTTAACCAAGAAAATCTTCAGATCAGAATTTTGATGGAGCGTTTGATGAAGAGATCTCAAGACGGTTAAACCATCAAGTTCATTATCCGTTACACCAGCAGCAAATATATTTTAATGTGAATGACAAAATTAAAGTTAGGAAAAAGATTCTCTGTTTAATATTACAGAAATACCTTTAGAAACATGATCCGTTGAAAATTTCACCAGCAGCGACATGAAAGTCATAAAAAATGATTTTCAAATTTATGTTTCTTAAAAGAAAGTCGTAACTCAGGATCCTGCTTAAAGATTCATCATGCAGCAAAGAAATATTTTTTATTAAATTCCTGTGTTTATTGAATTTCATATTTCTTAGGGATTTCGTTTTGAATGATGAACATGTAGACGAGAGTAGACACAACAGCGAACAAAAGGATTCGAGGTTTCTTTACTTCGCCGTGCTCGTCATCTCCCTCAAAATTTCTTTTGATGGTATTATGTTGATTCCTGTAATTTCGTTGCCTTTTTCTCTCCTTAAATATTTTTATTGAGGAAATCTGGGATTTGAGTGTAAAACCAGGTCTAACGATTTTATTAATTTGGCTCACATTAAAAGCTATTCGTGTTGGATTTAAAGTCCATTCGAGAACAGAAGCGATGCCGTCGTAAATTTTAATTTGATGCCTAAGGAGCTCTTTTTGGTTAACCCGATCAAATAATGTGGAAGATTAAACGCGCACACAATCCTCACTTATTTATTTATGGATCTTATCGTATAACATTCAGTTTAAATTTTCAAACATGCATGAATTCCTTTAAAGGATCTCTGTCTGAAGAATTTCTCTCGTTTTACATACACGATATAAACGTGTAGGCCGTTGCTGCGAGAGATGTAAATTAATCATCCTTTTTATTATTTGTTTACTCATCTCATTTCTAGGGACTGCCTTACGTTCGACCGCACACATAACGATTTGCTTTCACATGAACCCAAAGGCAAGGCAAGGCTGAGGAGCACAATAAATCATAGATCGATAATCGTCGACGCAACTTGAATCAATAAACCTTTTCCTCCACTCACAGTGACTAACTATTTTCTTCGAAATTGATCTTTTATGCTTGCATGAGCATGTTCAAAGGCTCTTTATAATATTTGATCTCATTTTTCGCAAGTTATCTCTAAATTTCTGACAACTGCATTTAAATTTTCATTCAAGAGTTTTTGGTTCAACGTCAAAAAGAAAGACCCTCGAGTCAATCATGAAGTGAACAGTAAAATCGTTACAAATGAATTTCTCTTGAGAAAGTCTTATTGAAGGAAAAAATAAAACGAATTACAACAGAGAAACAAAAAATCAAAGTTCATGTCACTGTTGGCGCAACTACAAGTGTCAGAAGAGTTGAGCTACGCTTTTCACCAATTAGATCTTTCTCTTGACGTAATTCTATTCAATTTTCTTCCTTGGCAATTAGTTTCGCCATGTCATGACTGTTGTTGTGTGTGGACAATGATAAACATTTTCTACCCCTTTTGCTGGTGCCTGAAAAGAGAGAGAAAAATCCAATTGGGGTGACGAAAGAAAAAGAACGTTACGAGATTTCTTCTCGTCGGAGCATTTATTTTCCCAGAGTCTTCATGGGACGCTGGTCACTTAAATGTAGAATTTAATGAACGACAATAAATAGGAAAGGTGTGACCTTAAATCGATGTGCAAACTATTTAAACAATTTTTTCACATATTTTCGCGCAGAGGGTTATCGACTTTACTCAGAGTGAGACATAGTCGATCAATAAAAATATTTTATTTTCTCTCTCAGTTTTTGTGTGGGAAATGTTTTAATATTTCATTGTAGACAATCGAAAATTCACCGACAAAAATTGAGATACGAACATTAAAAATTCACTTGTTGCTATCCTTCGATTCGATTGAGGGAGTGCGAATAGTCGGGTTGACTCGGGCACGATAAAACTTTCAATAGTCAAATATTTGTCGGTGAAATATTAAACGAGGCGAACAAAAGCCAACGAATGGAACAATGTGAAAAAATACTTTTTGACGCAAAGCTAAAATATAAAAATGAAATCATTGAACGTACAAAAACTCGACAGCAAAAACCGTTGAAAATCGAATATGTCGAGTGAGAAAATGTCCAATCAATCCGCTAAGGGTAACAAGTGTAGCCCTGTTGCGGATATACTAGCGCGGGTACTTTACATTTTCTCATGGACTTTAATTTCAGTGAAATCCCTTTTCTCATTCTTTACGTTATGATGATTTCTTCCAACCGACACCTTTGTTCCCACACTCTTTGTTAGTGAAAGCCGTTAAAATTATTAAAGCCCATCGACCCAATCAAGATTTTCAGACATAAAAGGATATCCAGCTCAGATTTTTATCATTCCGTGATGTCTTTGTCGTAATTAAAGGCGAAACAGAATTCTCAGTCAAGAAAAAGGAGAACATTGAATTTTAAAAGTCTTTGGAACGGGAAATCGCTTATTACACAAGTGCTGAAAAGGGCGACTAGATATTAACATGTTTTTTAATTTTCAAAAAATAAATAAATTTATATTAAATATTCTTAGCCTTAAAATTTGAAGTTTTTTTTAAATGATAGCGAACTAGTCACCCTTTCGTTGCGTCGTCTTTTGCCGTTTGTGCGAACCGAAATCTTAGACACGCTTCGTTTCTTTTTGTGAGAATAAAACAAAAAATAATTATTGTGCCGGAATCGTTTCCTCCAGCATGAGCCTGAAATACAAGTTGTATCATACAACAAATTGTGTTGCGGCTGATAAAAAGTTTTCACATAAACTTTTGTATGTGAGTTTCTTTAATTGCTCAAATTGTCGCAGATTTAATTGAATGGGTAAAAGACATTAATTCTTTTCTGAGCAAAAATTGTCAACCGGAAAAATGATCTCTCGTTGAACACATGGCTCGAAGCAATAGCGCAAAAAAGCGTTTAATATTTTAAGGTCTGCTTGCGCGACTGGTGGCCGAGACTTTGACTTCAGGATCAAATTACCATTTTTCCATTACATTGAGTTAACCATTCGTTAACTGAGAGAATGAATAGAATCATCGTTGGTGGATTTCCAAAATATGATGAAAAAAACCTTTAATTAAACTCACTGTGCTTGAAAAAACTTGCTTAATTTTACAGTAGAGAAAGGCGACTTAAATTTCACAATAATTAATTCATTTTTATGCACGTCGGTCGCAGAAACCAACCGGCAGTGTAGCACTGGCATTCACCTCAGCGAACATCTGTCAGAATTTGTCGTGTTCACCTCGAAAAAAATGAAAACATTAATATTTTTTATGTTAGGTCCCTCTTCAAAGGTAAGTTTACAAAACATTTTTCTTCCATCTGGGATGACCCGAGATCATTTACGTTTTTTAGAAATTTACATAGAACAATCAGACAGGAAAGGAAAGTTGCGTGACGTATGGTGCGCAAATAGGGACGAACGGTTCTTGCTGGTGTGTCGTAAAATTATGACCGATGGGTTTCATGATGATTGATCACTATAATTACTGGCAATTTTTGACTGTAATGGGGAAAACGAGAGATATGAGCACAGTCTGAATTAACTCTTAATTACCAACTGGATTATGGTTTATGCCAAATGTAACATTCCTTCCATCAACCTCGTGATGAAGACAAAATCTGAAATGTTCTCATCTCAAATTTAAGGCGCGTTCAATCAACCCATGATCATCCTTTCTTACATGATGAATTAGATTTTTTATGATCTTCTTTTGATATTTGATATAGAAGATGATTTCTTGAAGTTCATAAACGCGGAAGAGAAAGATATTTTTAAACTCATTGAAGAAGTCAGCTGCTTAGTAAGAAAGCTACTAGACATTTAAAATTTTATTCTCAGAAAATGATTAAAACATTCAAGAAAAAAACTCAATTTCCGTTAAATCGCTTCGGAATTAAATTTTTCTTTTCAATTTCCACGCTCGTATTGCAACATAATCAAATTTCAGTTTTATAGCGTCAGAACACGATTATGAGTATTTTTCATCGAAAGAAGATAAACTGAATATTTCAGCTACCATAAAATAATTTTAAATCTAATTATACAAATCGATCGTGAATAAAAAGTCTTTCATGTATTAGCCACACATCGTAAACTCAAACTTCTCTTTGTCTGAACTTAATTACGCAAGCTACAATGTATAAATTTTAAGGTCTACCTCTCACTTCACTGCATCGGTCGTTCTTTACTGAAACTGCAAAACGCAATCACCATTTTTTAATCTCCCGTAGCTGTAATCCCATTAAGAGTTCGCTATGAAGGAATATTTCAACGAACAGAAATCATCGCAATAAACTGAAATGCAACGAATAATGCGTAAAAAATTACATCTCATAAACTTTCTAGATTTTATTTATGGGTGATCATTAAACTCCGGAATCTCTTGATTTTATGCTACAAAACAAAAGCTGTCTGGAGTTTTATCGCTTTTCAGAATATTGATTCCTTTGTGTCAACAATTTATATTTTTTTGACGAATAAACGAAGGAAGGAGAAAATTTCATTGTCATCAGTGTAAAGTTTGCTATGGTACATAAAATCATCATATTTATTAGTCGGCTAGAGAGCAAACAAATAAGTCTAAAGATGAGACAATGAGAGGAGAAGCTATCAACTTGTGAAATCCAACACGGCATCTCATTCAGTTAATAAGGGGTGAACACATTTTTTTCTTTTGCAGAAACATTAATTTATGATGTGATGAGAAATCTTAATTGTCAGTTCTTCACTCGGGCTAGAGCAATTGTAGTTATACAGAACAAAGCGAAGTGTTGTGACTCTCGTCAATCTGTCGAAGAGATTTTTGCACACATTTTCAAATACTTTATTACATTTTTCATCCTTTAATAAAAAAAAAGAGTCAAACTGCATCCTTTTCTTTTTTAAATTCAATACGAGACTTGAATTCATTTGTTGGAATGGGGGTTAAACTCGATTGTAAACTATCAAATTTATTAATCGAGATCGTCGCATCTTAGATTGATGATGGTTGATAGTGATTATTATTAAAGAAAGGATGAGATGTGAAAATCTGCTCGACAATAAATTGATTGTGCAATAGCATCATTCAGCTGTGAAAATTTAAAAACCATTTTTGCCCTGCAACCAGCATTAGTGTAAGGAATGTATGATTCAATTAGAAAATTTATTATGCAAAGTCAAAGGAAACATGAGAATTTTCTACTGTAAATTAAACTGTGGAGTGATATGAAGAGTTCATATTAAGCGAAGTAATATCGATTGCTCGAGAATAATGCGATGATTGACTGAATATGTCGAGAGGCATTCAACGTAAGTTGAGTATTTTCTGCCTCAAATCTCGTGACTTCATCTTAAAAAGAGGCTCTCGTAGGAAGGGATTTCAATTTTCCAATTTTCACAATTGAATTTAAATTATGAATATCAATTTTCTAGAGTGTACTCTCTAATATTCTTATCATCTTTCTGGCAGGAATCGAGCAACAGCAATTTTCATGCTGAAGAGCTTCACACTATCGAATTTATATGCACTCAGGCTCATATCACACTGTCAGACCTTCAAGGGTTTGGACACTACAAAAAGTTTCTTAGCTTGTGCTTGAGTTTCAAACTAGGCAAAGTCCTGAATTGAGAACGAAGTAATGCTCATAAATTTTCTTCAAATTTAAGTACACATTTCTGCAATATCTGCATAAGAAAATTGGTTTTCTATTTCAATTGGGACTCATTCCGGTGAAGAACTATGATGAAACATGTTACAAACTCAACGTGAAAAGTTCTTCTGCCTCAATTTGTATAAGCATTGAAAGTTTTTGGAAAAGTTTGAATTAATAAAATTGAAAGAGCCTCTTTCCTCTCGATGATGCAGTAGCAACATCAACGAAAACTAGAATCCATTAAACCGGGTATTATGCAAATGAAATGCTCAGTCGAAAACTTTTTCCACCAACCGACCCAGAGTGCTCTCCGACGAAACATAATTAATTATTCCAAATTATGTTTAACGGAACTTTTGCTAGAGTCGAGCCGGGCAAGTTGCAAAACAAAACACGCCTCGATGTAAATAATGGGATATTCATGCATGATTAATTGCTTTGAATAGCAGTGTAATCTACCTTAACGTCTCTTATGTCTCCTCATGTGTCGAATAAGTAATCTTATCTTGTATCACATATTTTGCATAAATAAAGATTTTTTACTTTTTAAAATGAGATTGGTCATAGTCTTGAATCCAACTGTCCTTAATCTCAAAACCTTCCCCTTTCCAAACAAAATTTCAAGTTGACATCAAGTTTTCTAGTCGAAATGTACATGAATCTATTAATCACAAGGCACACAAGAACAAATGATGAATTTCCTAAAATTAAATTCAAATAGAAAACAATTTCACCTTCCTCGGAGCTAGATTTTTTTTCCCTATGTGACAACGGGAGAGTGAGAAAAACGATGAAATAATTTATCAAATTGCAGAATTGTTTCCATACATTCAATCGCATTTACATAAAAATGTCATCAATCGAATTTGAAGCGACAAGAGATTTATTAATGCACTCAATTTGCATAAATATTATTCAAATTTCAACTCGTTGCTGCTACCATCCTTTGGTAGCTCGACTGTTTATGTGTCATTTGAATTGAAACCCAACATCAGAAACATGATCCATTAGAGATATTTTTTATTCAGCAAGCTTACTCGTTTCTGAATTTGAAGAAATTGATTTATGTCCTTGTCGGAAAAGAAAGTTTGATGTGAAATGACAGATCCAAAGTCTCGTTTTGGTCATAGGGACTTTCTATCTATTTCAAAAGGAAAGCAACAGCAAGTTATGGAATGTTTTGTAAGTCGGAAAGCTTGTTGAGAAAACATGTTTTGTTGAGGACTGTCAATCAGAAGATTCTGAATAAATCATGAAACATTTCTTGGTAGTCAAGTTTCCTTTTGAATTCTTCAAAGAAACATTGATCGAATGCAAATTCAACAATTTTCAATCAAAATATTCCTTGTGAAATCGAAGCTTGAGGTGTAAATATTTTTTATTGCTATGATGATTTCGATGAAGATCTTCCCGTTTCAGAAAGTTCAGAAGCAACTTCCACCCCAAAAAGGAAGAAGAACGTCAACCCCTTTCTATATTTCCTCCCATCGCACTCATCTCACACTCAGTGAATCACAATAGGTGGGGTAAAAGGTAACTCTTGAATGTTTTGTATTTAATGACACGAGTCGAAGTGCATGCATAGAAACAGGAACGAAAGGCAAAGCAAAAGGACGAAGAAGAAGCTGAAATTAAATTATGTCATATACGAGCCTGAGAGAGAGAGAGATTGTTGTACCATTTAAAGTTGTACACCTTTCCATGAATCCGTGTGTGAATGTAAGAACTGCTTATGCGAAGGATAACAGAAAATTGTAAAGGATTTGTTTATTTGATTTCACTCAAACCCCTCTTCACTATTATTGTTCATAAATTCTCTTTTGTGTTTGCGACTCCTCATCCTGATTTTTGACTGTTAGGAGAAAATATTTAAATAACATAATTTCCAGTTTGATATTTGATAGCCAAGTCAGTTTTTAAAAGAGAAAGGAGATAGAACTGTTTAGTAATTTACATTCGAAATGATTTCATTATGGAAATCAGACGCTTCTTATGGGAAAAGATGAAAAAGTTGTTGACAAAACATTTGAGTTGAGTGTATGAGTTGTTTTAGATTACATAGCGAACAATGTAGAAAGAGACATAAATTCGATTTTAATTTAATGTAATCCGGCAAAGCAAGATAGAGAAATTAGAAAATAAGTGAAGTGGAAGTCTTGAGCATATGTATGCAGTGAAAGGATTTGATTTATGTGCGCTTCACGAACTTACTTTAAATGAATATTTAATTAATGCAATTAAGATTTGACTCTAGCTACATTTCAATCTTTTCGTACTTCGCTTCTTGTTTTCCATTAAAAAGCTTTAATGACTCTTTCAATGGCTATAACGGACAATTTTCCGTTTAATTATTCATATTGTACTCTCACAACAAACAACAGCTTTTTAAAGCTGTTTAAGAGAGCATCGCTCATAAAAATTGATGGGGAAGTGCTTTGAGCGAATATTGCCTTGGAAAAGCAAAACAAATAAAAGCAACCTGTAGAGTTCAGATAGTGAAAGAGACCGCTTTCTTGTCACAAATGAAAAGCAAAAAAATTATTCACAATAAACTTTATAGCATAAAGATTTAATTTTTGCTAAATTTCATTTTAATTATGTGGGACGATTAATCATTAGTGGTGAATGTTTATTAGCATGGCTTCGAGTTCTTTACCAATGCTTTTGTCATTTTCAGTGGTTTTAAAATCAACAGTAATTGGCGGGAAAAAATAGTCTTAATAGAAAATAACTTCATCTTCACAATTTTAATGAAAATATTTTCTTTCGAAATATTTCTTATTTCAATTTGCAAGGGTAGTTATAATAAGAAAAAAGTTTTTCTATGAATAGAATTTCGAAAGAAAAATCTTCAAGTTTAAATTGCTTGAATAAATCAAACAAGATCTGAAATGAAATTATTTTTAATTTTTTTTTATCAACCTCATCAAAATGTTACGTGTAAATGCAAAATATTTCATAGCGAAAGCATCGCAAAAATCATAATATAAAAAACAAATATTTGAATTTAATATCACAAAAGGATCCGGGGCTTAGGATCAATCTAAATTTCATTATGATGAGCTGGACCATTAAGCCCTTCTAAGTCAGGGAGTTTTATTATATTCTCATCCGGTGTATCTTGAATATTTTCGATAGTGATTTTGCTGTCAACCTTTAAAATATGAATTTCTCAAGCCTTTTTCGAACTGTTCCACTTCGGTTTTTGTTATTGATGTGAGTGATTCAATTCTGTTTGACTTGATGTTTATTCTGTTTCATTGTTTGTCATTTTAAAAAAGTTGTCATTTCCTCGCTTTCTCTTGACATGAAAATTTTTCTGACAAACACACAGAAATGAATCGTCAAATTTTTATTGCGTGAAAACGACGTCAAATGGAAAACAATTTCGATTATATTTGATATTTCGTTGTCTTGACGTATCTGATGTGTGTCGTGTTGACGTTTCCGCACTCTTGTCTCCTGTTGCCATCTCATGATCTTTAAGACAGTCTTATTGATTTTTGAGTCAGTTTGATTTAATTTATTGTTTGATCGCTGATTGATTTTTATTGAAATATTTTTTGTCGCTGCTTGTAGCTCAGTTGATTTTTACTCATGAATAATTCATCACACCCAAAAAACAACTTTCTTCAATCCTTGTTTATTTCTAAGACAAAGTTTCAAAAGTTTTCGCCAAGAGAAAAAGAAAAGTTTTGAAAGAAACTGTAAAGATGTAATTTTCAACTAACTTTTAATAATCTTTCACTTTCTATTTGTCAACGCCCTTTCATAATTGCGCTTTGAAATAATTGGCTGATGCTCATTAAAGAGAGAGGTACGAAAAAGGACAGAACTCTGAGTAGTTGTTAAAAAAAGTTTCTCCTTCTTATCTCGAATAACTAATCCTTTCATTATTCAATTGATAAATCATTCATTGTTTTAAAATGCCTGCCAACAAACTTGCTAATTTTTGTTAAACTTTTTGATACATACTTCAATTTTTTTATATTTAAAACTTTAAAAACCCTATTATCTACCATTTTTTCTTGGAAATTTTTTTAATAAAATTTATTTTTAAACCCAAACTTTCTTTCGTGCCAAAAGAGATTTTACATTTCACAGAACAGTATAAAGTTTGGTGTCTTACTTACTAAGTGAAAAAGTATACAAGCAGCCATAATTTTCGTTGTTTTATGATTCTCTCGTCTACCGAAGAGAGAACTTGAAGCGTAAATTGCACATAAAATAATTTGAAAATCATTCCAAAGCCAGATGTTTTCGATTCCACGATTTGTATTCCATGCACGCGATAACATGCATTGATGTTTCTACGAAGATTGGAGGATTGTTGTTGCTTTTTAATATCGTTAAAGCTCCCGAGTTGAATCGGATCTCATTTGTCAGACATTTTCTCGGGCCGAATATGTAACAAACATTTTTGTTCCACTCAGCATTCGTCCAGGGGAGCAATAAATTATGAAACGAAGCACCATTAAAATTCTTTGTCTTTTGTTTCTTCTTTTTTAGTTCTGCAATAACCATCTGGTGCTATTCGCTTATAATTTGCCATTTCAAGTTGATTTTACTACTGGGTATATTTTGTTTCCTCATCGCTTTTGTTTCCACATTGTTATCGATTCTCTTCATCGCTTCGATGAAAGAAAACATAGAAAATAGTAAAAACTCGAGAGAACATATGCTGCGCTTGCAAATATCTCTGATATTATAGATACGTTCTGACTTTTTCCAAGGATTATCACACCTCATTACTCCAATGTAAATTGTGTTTATCGATTTTGATAATCCGCTAACATTTCATTTCATGATGTCACCAGCTCAAAAATGCTTACATCATCCGTTAAAAAAATACAAGCTGAGCTTGTTTTAATTCAGCAATAAATTTATTCGTCTGAAAACGTTGAACAGTGCTTACGCTCACTTATCTTTCATACACTCTGTAGCGTAAAATATGATGATTTTTTTATCAGGGCGAATTACTCAATTCTTAAATATGACGAACAAGATGGCTGCGGGAGATAAAGTCACTATGTATTTACAATAAAAATTCTGATGCCATGAATTTATATGCAATTTTGTGTCCTGTGAACGTTCTGTAAATTTAACAGTCTACTTCTTTTTTAAATTTAAATTTCCTTCAAGTTCGGCAACCGACATAACAATTTTTGTACAAAAAGCAATCAAAAAAGTAAAGGCAAGCTGTATCGCTGAAAAGAATAAAACTCAGTGTTTATGAAACATAAATTTACAGCAAGCCAACATTTGCTTAACACTATGAGCTTTGGATGTAATTCACGACTAATATTTCTCTCAAACAGATGAGGGTCAAGTAAAGGTACTGCTGTTCTGCTGTTTAAATTTGCTCAAGGATTTTCTAATCTGCAGTATCCCCAATGTCTAAGCATTTAAAAGTAAATTTACTCGAAGTTTTGTGAACCAATTTATCTTTTTTTGCGCTCATTATTTATTTGGTTATTGATTTGAATCCTTTTGTATGACTCTCGGCAATATTATGAAATATTTGGATGATTTTTCCAAAAGATTTTTCTTTCACTTGATTTTATTGAACAATAATCACAACCATTCGAAACGTTAAACAGCTTGTTTTTACAATTTATTAACTCTTCACTAAACAATTTTTGATGCTCGAAGGAACGACACGAATCAATGAAAATTTCCGGTTTAGCTCTTGGAAAGCACTCCACCGAAAAAATATCTCATCATTTTAGGATCCTTCTTTTTGGGTGTATTACGCGGCGTCATTTAGTTCACCATCTACTTTAATTTTCTTAATATTTTACGAATATAGCTTGTAAGAGTCAAAAGAAAACTGCTAGCCTTTTCTTAAACTCTCACGTACTGAAATCGCTTATAAGAATATGGCTCAATTTCCTCTACGAGTTCAAGAATTATGCTGAGTGCAAAGACATTGTAACCTTAAAAGAAAAGAGAGAAATGAGATGAAATTACTTAGGAAATTCAGTCTGGTTTGAAGTTAATCGGTTGAAAATGTTTACCTAGCAGCAAAAGCTCAAAGATCGGCGAAGCTCCGAGTGGATTTTTCTCGCTTCCACTCAATGTAATGATGACAGAAATGAAGCGCATCACTTCCAATGATATAACCGCATATTTTAACCAGAGCCAAGGTGATATATACATTCGATTCTGATTAATCACGCCGATGAATAAAGAGACGGAAAATATTGAGAAAATACCTAGACACGTTGTTAATATGTACAATTTTTCAATTTCATCTGAAATCACAAAATAATGTTTACCAAAAAACATCAACCTAATAGTCACTTGCCACTCAAATAATCCTTAATTGAGAAAAAGATGAAGCAGTAAAACAAAAGCTCGATGAATGCTATAAATTTTCCAGCACAGGCCAAGGAGAGACAGGATCCTTGATTCGAATCGATTACTTCACCGTCGATATGATAAATCATTTTTTACGAGTTTTGCAGCGGCGTCAAATAAGAAAACTTTCTACGTTTTTGATTTATTTTCTAATGGACTTATAAATTTCAATCAACTAACAACAGTGAAAATCAATGAACTACTGATGCGCACACTAAACAATCTTAAAATGAACTGAAATATTGAGAGAGGCAATCGCGGAGACAACAAGAGCTGTTCAAACTGATAACCTCTCGTGTGACTCATGACGCTGAATCTTTTCTTTTAGTAAAGTTACTATACATAATTTCTCTTAGAGTCGAATGAAATATTGCGAGGGCATTTAATACGCCTCCAAATCAACGCCAGTTATATTCAGTTCATCGACATTTGATAATCGTTCCCGCTCAACCTCGCCCTGTTCTATCTTCACTAGCTTCCTATAAAAGTAAATGACATAAAGAAATCCCAACATGCTGAAGCCTGAAATCGTTCACGTAAAAGTAAATTGGACACTGTGCAGTCGAAGCTATTTACCGATATCTGTCCACATCAACAACGGGACATCTTTGAAAGCAATGGGAGTTCCATAGAAAGGTGTAAACCATAACAGAAAGTCGATGAGATGATATGTTGAAAGAAGAAGCCATGCAAGGACAGGAATCGATTTTAACTTAAAACAAGAATATTGAAGTAAAAATTATTTCCAAAGTAAGATTCGTCTCACCCGGGAAGCGCCGAATAATAAAATTCCAGTGAAAATCAAATCCAGCGAATATACGGCAATCTCTGCGTAGGTGTCAAGACAGTGAGCTTGAAATAAATCGTTCATACATCCATATTCAGAGCTTTCATAAGTTTTAAATCTCTCAAATCTCTTTTGAAATTCGTAAAATATGTGAATCAAATCATAAAGTGCAACGAGAACAGTAACATGAACTAAATTCACTTTTTGACCGAAAACTTCTGAATACATTTCAACTGATGAAAACTCAAACCGAGACTGATCGAACGTCGCTTAAACAACAAATGTATGAGCATTTATCAACATTTTTGAAAATTTGATCCGAGTCTGGAATTTATCGAAAATTTGATAAAAAAAATTGGTACAACGAACTACTAAATGCTAAATATTTCATTGAATGCTGTAAACGCAATACACAAACAGAACTTAAACTTTTCTTTGCACGTCTGTTGCATTAAAATTTATCAAACCGCTCAGAATATGAAGAAGATACGCTCGATATTTGGTTTTAATTTCGAAATAAAGTTTCCCAACGTGAATTTAAAAGAATAAAAGTTCACAATAAAAGCAAATGATTAGATACTGCTTTTTTTATCAAATGTGTAAATAATCATCTAAAGATTGGGCTCGTTAAAATCCATCACTCTACACATATGCATAATTTAACACACACGCATACAAAACAAAATGTAAATAACTTGAATTAAATATTATAGTTTATAGAACATTTCCTAAAAATTTCATGCTTCTGTGATAACTACAAGAAAAGATCTCATCAAATGAATATAACAAACGAAAATGCATTTTGGCCGAAAATATATAAAATTCTGATTGCTCTGCTGTTTTCATCTCAAAAAAATTGAAAATTCCAGCCAGCATCGTAAGAGAAGTGATTAGACGATTCCAAAAGACCTTGACCATCGATCAAAAGCTTGAAAGCGGACGAAAAACTGATTCAATTAATTTAAAGCTCCATCTAATCACTCGACATTCCCTGAAACCAAACTCGAGACTCTCTCAACATGACAAAGATAGCTGATATGAAAATTCTCATGAAATTAAGCAAAAAACTATTGTCCGAACTAGTTAAAAGTGTTGTCTTTAAATCAAGAAAATAAAACGAGCTCTAAAACAAAATTTGATTGCTAAAATCGAACTCAAATAGCCACAGAATGACTGCTGACACATTTCGTAAGGCTCTTTCCCTTACAATACTAAATCAGTTAAAAATTGATAGACAGAAAAACTACGGACAAAAATTCTAAAACAGTTCTTTGCATTTGAATGTCAGCTACAATTTAAAATTAATTTGGGCTCATAAATTCATCAAACATTTCATGCTTGGAAGTTTCTTTGTGGTTGCGTTATGATGAGAGAGCCTTACGCGACTCATTCAACTTCAAGGTCAAAATTTCTCACATAGAAGTTTCTCAAGAAGCGATTTTTGACATTTATCCAATAGCAAGGATTCTCTGTCATACTTTAAGCTGGTTCAGCAAACTCTTAATGCTTCTATGTGACTTTGAAGAACTGAAAACTTCACGGAGTCGCAGTAATATCGAAAAACTTGATTTCCTAATTATTAACAAAACTTCGTCCTATTAAGTTTTTTCGGTCTCGCTTGAACAAAAATATTAAAACAAATGAATAATCATTCGAAAATATTGAACAAATTGAACAAAAATAGTAAACTCGCGAAAATCGGTTCACATTTATACTTGTCCAAAAGCTCATGAGTCGCACCAAGAAGAGAGTTCAAGCATTCGTCCAAACTGGTCAAAACTAATTTTTTTTTCTGCTCAGAATATTGTTTGAACATTATTCTTTAAACTACAAAAAATTTGAAATAAAACTAAGCTCAGTTCATTAAAATATTTACATTTGTATAGTGATGGATTTTAACGAGCCCATTCTTTAATTAAAATAAAATAATTTTACCCTCAATGAATAAGGAGAACATAATAAAGGAATCTTTTCTAAAAATAACAATTGTCTATTCAAAACTCGAAGCTTAAATTTAGCAATTTAATTGAACAATCACTTACATTTCTCAATTTGAGAATTTTTCAGAGAGTTCTAAAGGATTTAAAACACAGTTTAGTCAAAGAACCAATTCGAAATGGGTTTTTCAACTTCTTGTCTCAATTTAAAGAGATTAAGAAAATCCAGAGTAGTCTCACCAAATTAATCAAAATTTCAATGAAAACTATTTTTTAAATATAAATTTTTTAAAGAAGTATTTAATATTTGTTTCCATTTGTTTCGTTGTGCCAATATCATCTTTTCCGAAAAATAAACTATTTTCTTGTTGCGGGAAGATATGAACATACATTTGAGGAAATGGTAAACGAAATAAAACAATATCACACATCATTCTGCAGTCTGGTAAAACTATTCTGATCCCTATGTTTCAGTTGTTGGAACAAACTCCAAACACTTGCAAGACTCACAATGAGTACGACTAAAATGTTTAAAAACAAGGAAATCAGAAAATGTTTTGAAATAAAACGGTGGTTTAGAAAAGCTTACCATAATCTAAAACTTCTAGGAGCGCATAAAGAAGTTCGTACGACGAATTTTCCAGAACATTGTAGAGAAAAATCTCGAGGAGCAGCAGTGTTTGTAGAATGATTCGTAAAACAGCAACGACCATCCAGTAAATAAGTAAAAACCGATTAAGCTAAAACGTAAATAAAAATCGTTTAAGAATATTTTGACAATCACGAAACATGATTTTTTATTTCAAGTTAAGTTTGATTACGCTGCTACAACATTGTGGCTACAATGATCAAAGTCTTTATAGAAAAAGACAAAATAACGAATAACCTTGAAAAAATGTTTTTCTCGCTTGTTTAGAAGCTGACGACTTGACGATATAATCATTAAATTTTCTGTTTTGATATAAATTGCAACGGAAGGACAAAGAAATTAAATCCCTTCGGATAAAATTTGTTTCAAATGAAGTTATCTCTGCAAATGAATTTACCTGAAATGCTCCCTGAATTAACAGAATTGCCGCCAAAATGCCAATTGAAAAACACGAGAGATAAATCATTTGTTGCGTTTGCACTGAAAACAAAGCAGAACTTGTTAATTGATTCCAATTATGTTCTGTATTAATCAAACTGAACAATATACTTTGTGAGAAAAATTCAATTTCCAATATAATTAGCATTAAAGTGCCAAAAATGTCATAGCAGCCGATGAACACCGCTGCTTTAATTAAATTTAAATTATATCCACAAATATTTTTGAATATCATTTTCACTGAGTTTTTATTTTTGGGGAGTTCAAGTTAGTTCAGTAGATCGCCTTAGACTAACCGCAATCTATTCTCTTCACTCACAATACAAATGCACGTTCTTATCGTAGAGATTGATAAGAGGGAGTCGTCCAATAGCTTAATCACAAGAAAATATCTCAGATAAGTTTCTGTTGAAAGTCACAATTTGACAAACTTTGTTTTTCTTTCGATATATTAACACGAGAACACGACTGGTTAAATCGTGGAGAGAAAGTATTTTTGCAAAGGCTTGAGGCTTGAGATGATGTACACAACTGTGCCATTTTGATTTAGTCGAGTTTTCTATTTATAGTCTTAGTGGAATAAGAAAAAGAGAGTTAATGCATTAAAGTGATAAGATGAGACATTTTTTGAGAGAGATAAAGTTCAAGGTCAAAAACGAGGGCCACAAATAAAATTGAGTGACGTTTCAGTCTCTCAATATTTATTTATGCTATAATACTTAATAGAAAATCTGTCAAATCATCAGCTAATCAAGAAAACATCAGTAACCACGTAATCATTTATTTGCTGTCAACATTTTCTTTTAAGTAGTATTTCACTGCTCTTTCATTAATAAGTAGAAAATTAAGTTTGCAAATGATGTAAAAAGAGATCAAATCAAATACTGAAAGAAAAATATTCTTAGAAAATTTACGAAATAAAGAAATTATGAAATCTGATAACTTACTGAACCCAGCCGTCTTTTCGATTGAAGCTTTTACTGTGTACTCGTCACGGTCTTCACTAAATCTTATTAGATATTGAACGAAACAATGAAAAGTGAGTAAAATAACATGAAAGACGAGCCATAGACCGATGAACGACTGCTGCAGCTATTGAAAGGAAATTTTATTGCGTATCATAATAAATCGGAATTATTTGCAAACCTTGACGACTCCATAAATGAGCAAACTCAACGGCAGAAACACAGAAACCACAAACGTCAATTCCAAATATTCGATGATGCAAGGTTCAATGCAATCTTCATTGTGAATGACTGTCAATATTAAATACACGTAAACTAGGAACTGTACAATTTTAATGAAACCAAAGAAAAGTGTGAACCAAATTAAGAAATTCTCAAACTTCCTACTTCTACTGAACATCATTATAAACTGAATAAGACAAGTAGACTTCCGAGATATTTCCGAGAAGGGTCAATAGTTTCAGAGAAGGGTCATTTGACTGATAAGTAATCTTTTGATGTTTGAGTTTTTGCTGAAATAAAAACTTTTATAGCAACGTTTTGCAGGGCAAAATAAATTGTGTTTTATTCAAATATTTTTGTGAATAAAATGAAATCAGGAAAAATATATCTTAATGTGAGCATTTTCAGATTTATAGTTTTAGTATCTACTATTTAGAAAACTACTGATTGCATAATTGAAAAGATTTTCACGTAATTTATCATTTTAAAGCGAGGAATTTTCCCATGTAAGAAGAATAATTCTAATGCTATATTGATTGCTTCACTTAAATTAATTTCCTTAAATCATGTTGAGTTTTTTTATGGTAACCTATCGTCATCTTCTTGTTCCTTTAGTTTTCTTTGAAATTCCATCATCACAATTAGGAACGAGATGTTCAGCACTGAAAATATAAAAAAATTGAGATTCATGAGGATCTTAGAGAAAAACACCGAAGTGTGGCCAAAGAATGTTTGAGAAACCTGTTGTTGAGCTCAGCTCAATGAGCTGTGAGGTACTCACAAATATTTAAAAGTTTGAAAATTGCAGATTTACTCAACGGAAAATGACCAAAAGAAAATTTTAATGCCAATGTTCTCTTTCCATATCGTTTCTTTTCGAAAACATTAGTTGAAATATTTAAATTTCTTCTCTTTGATCGAACTCCGCTCTACTCAGCATGAAATTTAAGAAAAAAAAGCATTGAACAGCATCGGAATTCTCTGGCATAAAGTCAAACATTAATTTCTAAATTACATGAAGCAAGAAATGAAAAATTTATTCTCGGTTGCTCATATTTGTTTGTGATATTTTAATTTTCAGCCTGCAGTCAAGTTTGATTTTTCGCCAATATCGACAAGAAAACTTTTTCTTTGGATTTCGTTAAGATAATTTTCCCCGTGTTTTCAAATCAATCTCGAAAATATTTCCACAAAAGTTTTCGATTCGATTATCGCAGCTTATTCATTCATCACGAATACAGTGACATAAAGCTTATCCGGAAATGTGAGTGGATTCGTGGAAGAGAAATATTTTGAGGCGGAATCACTCAGGTGAATCATTGAAATTCCTACAATCTAAAAGTCGCATACTTTCATGAATCGAAGGCAAAAGAAATAATTCAATTCCGTCATCAAATATTCAGTAAAAAGATGAGAAAGATTTTAAAAAAATCGAAAGTTGCCAGCAGTACTTCAAACATTCGAGCTCCTTAAGACATATTCTTTCATTGAGTTTTTGATAAATAAGGAAATATATTCGAATATTGAGTATGAAACTAGATTAGCGAGTGTCTAAATCAATAAATTTTAAATAGTCACCTAAGCAGAACACCTCCAATGCTGTCGAGAGAAAAGATTTGTCAGATGCTTCTGAGCTTTTTCCATTGACTACGTGAATAACATCGAAGAGCACCATCAGTTGGATGACTACAATCATGACTACAACGACGATCCATGATACGACGTATCTTCTTATATTCTGAAAATGAAATAAAATTTAGTTTCCTTTACCAATTTAAATCCCCTATATGATCGGTATTCACCTTAAATGATCCATAAACTAATAAAGCTGACGTGATGATGAGCGCACACAAACAACAAGTTACAATTGTGAGAAAATCTGAATCATCTGTGAAAAACCAGAGTTTTTCCGTTAGGGAAAAAATAAAAATAATATTTAGGTCAGAAAGACATGAGAAGACGACTTTTTGATCTCAAAGTACTCCCAATGGCCGAATCATATTGAGTGACTTACCTTTGAAGAAATGTAAGGCGAAGAAGAACAACAACGTATACTGAACGATCTCATAGACACCGATGATTATGCCCGCCGTATTTAAACTAAACTGACAACAAAAGCAACTGGCATCCATGATAAAACTGCTTGTACCTTTGGCTCTCAATCTTATGGCTTATTCTGCCTCGATTGTAGAAGAAATTTTCTGCTCGATTTAACGTGATTGGAAAATAGCGTTCTCTCGATGCTAACCAACGATGTGAGGAAGGCTTTAGTGATGACGGCTTTTCTGAAAATAAGAGAGTTTATCACGGAAGGTGAACTCATCCGAGGATGATTCTCTCGAAGAGCTTTGAGAAGGTGCAAATTGTCACTTTCGTAGGAAAGGGATTTAATGAAAGTATCAGATTTCAAGATAATTGAAAGGTTTGGTATTTGAACACATTCTTACGGATGAATTGAATTATTTTGCCTCCATAAAAGATTTATGAAAACTTCAATACCACAAAACAAAAGTTCATTGAATGCTTCGCAGTTTGAATTTACAATATCTTACCAGAAAACTAATCAATTGAACGACGGAGCTCGCGACTTTTTCTTCACAGCTTATAATATCAAAACATAATTTCTTTCACCATTTGCTCTTTTATTACACAGTTTAAAGTTTTTCCTTTAAAACCTTTAGGAAATAAACAGTTTACTCTTTTTATCTATAAATAATTTTCTTTATAACTTGAATGAGAGGAAAAAATATCGAGAAAATAGTTGGAATTCTTTTTCTTTCTCGAATCTGTGGAGATTCAAGTTATTTTCCTTGTGGCTTGGTTCTGTAAATATTTTTTATTCCACTCGATCACGAAGAAAAATGATTTCAAAATTTTGTTTTGTTTCTTCCACACGCGAGATTCTTGATTTTTAATCTTTCACAATTTATTCCATAATGTTTTCGCCTTGCTGGTTAGCGAGTGAATGAGATCAAGACGATGATGCTTATTTCGCTAATTATTATTTTTAGTATTTGAAAATTTGTCATGAATAGTTTTTCGATCGACCATTGCCAAATGATTTGCGCAAAACTACGTCTGATGTCATCCAGGGAAGGATTTATGTCGTAATTAATTGAGTGTGTCGCATTTAAGTCAATGCATTTTACATGTGCAATGAAACATCAAATTAATTATTTGCGATTAACATCGAGAGCTCCCAGTTTTTGAAAGCTTTTACCTATTTCCTTGTTGATTTTTGTGTTTTTTTTTCGCAATCGACTTTACATTAAAAACTCACTGAAATACTCGAACTAATTGACCGTGGCAGATGAAAACTTGGATTTGCATTTTGATCCGGAAAATTAGTATTTAAAAATTTCATGGTGGTGAAAGTGTTTGATGATGAAAATCACGTATTTTTCCAGATGCTTGGCCTCAAGTGCCAAGTTAAATTTTAAATTGAACTGCCAGCTAATTAAATGAAGCAAAGTCTTCCTCTACATAAGACCTTCGGTTTAATTAAAAAAAAACCCCCCAGAAGATAGTTTTGTGTTAACACTATCGTTAATGTTAAGTTGAAAGTATGAAATTCAAAGTCTGATTCAAAGAATAACTAAATATGAACAAAAAAGTCTTTGACAGTTTCAGTTAAAGTGGATACTAATTCCTCGTAAATTTGTCCTTAACTATTTATGGCTTTAATATAAGGTCTTAAGGGCTTTAAGAATTAAGGAAATTTACAGCAGCTTAAACTCATCAGACTTGAATCATGGAAAAGTGCTTAGCGATGCCTTTCAATGCGAAAGTTTCGCTCTTTATCGTAAAATTAATTAAATTTTCCTCATTTCCCCGCTTCCTCGCTAATGATTATGATCACACAAATAACAATCAATTTTCTTCGCGTTGACATGAAGCACACGCGGCATACTTTATGATGAATTATGTAGTAAAAAGACAATGGTTCAAGAATAGAAAGAGTTTCAATCACGAAATTCTTACTGTTTGTGTTAATTAAAGTAAATTAAAACTCTTTATCTCTACCACATCGCGCAACAATCTGAGAAGCGCACAAGCGTACTAAAATAGACAAGCGAGAAATTTTCATTCAAAAGATGATTTTTCTCTTCTTTTCCATTTAAAATTGTTTCCTCACATATACTCGCACAAAATTGATTATTTCACGAGATCAATGTTCGAGCGAAAAGTAAAGGAATGCCTTTCAAACCTTGAAATTTCAACTCTCAGACGTCATATGTGAAAATCATAATTTATTTTAGTTGAAATCTTTTCATGCATTCTAAAAGTATTTTATGCCAATAAATAACAAAAGAAAATAAATATTCAGTTCGGAGAGAATAAACATTTAGCGTCTCACATTGCGAATCTGTGGGACATCAGCGGAAAAGCGTTGAGGTGAAAAATTCAGATGCTTCCTCAAAGAGAAACTTGTTTATTGTGTGTGAAAAAACAGCAGATTTCATCATCAGGTTAGAGGCATTTAAAGCCTTCAATTCAAAACTTTTCATGTAGTAAGTGACTTATCATCTCTGGAATATTAACAGGTGTGAAAGCATCGAAATCGGTTAGTTCAAAGCCTTTCAGTTTCCTCCGAAATCTAAGCTTCTCAACTGCGATGAACTCTTTCAACTCGTTCATTCGAAACCAAAGTTCATTATTCTGCATGAAACTCAAATGAAATTATTCACTGAATCGTCTCACTTTTCATTTTCCTGTGAGTGTCTTCTGCACAAAGCAAATCACTTCAATTATTGGTGAGAGCTAGCGAAGAGGAAAAATGTTTTCACGCTTCTTTCTCCCTTAGAAAAATAGCTACATAGTTTTTTTTTTGATGTTTTTGCTGTATCATTTCATCACGTTTTCCATCTCTACTGCTCGCGAAACATTTGTAGATGCAATCGTTTAGAGAAAAACTGATTTCGCTTTTCATGAAAATCATTGAAATTTCAGTCTGGAAAGCGAAGATTTATTTAGAAAATCGTTGAAAACGCGAAAAGATTAAAGAAAATGAGCTGATAATTTGGCTTTTAAAAGCTTTTATATCAGTGCCGAGTTTATTTGCCAGATGTTGAATTTATTTTATCAATTGAGCGGTTTAAGAAACAGAATTTTCCATCGTAAATCTGAAACTCGCAATTTTTTCTCGGAACTTGACATCACGCGAGAAGAAAAATATTTCTCAGTAATGCAATTTAATTTCCGTCATTTATTCACAGTAAGGATGGAATATCGTAAACAAAGAAATTTGAAGGAACGTAAATTCTCAATTTCAAATTCAATTTTGAATGTTTTTAATTTTATTTTCTCAGCTGAAAATCATTTTATGAACAAGTTTTCTATTAGAACTAACAGACATAAAAATAGCTTCTCCCTGTAAATGTGTTAAACTCGTCATGGCGTTAGCAGCGAGAGAAATCTCAATTTAAGAATCTTATTTTATTTTAAATGATAATGCATTAGTGTCGCTGAAAAGCGATGAATAAGAAATAAGTTTTAAAACCTTATGAAAGAATTTATGTGAGTTTTTTTTTTCTTCAGATAATGCTTCTACCGGATCTTCGCATTCGTGTTGTAGACGACTGAAACTATGCATCATCATACACAAAAGAGACAGCGAGAGAATTTTAAACGAAATGCGAGCTCCATAAAAATCGTTTTATTCATTACGAAATAAAATCCTAATAAACTTTCTCGCTTGGATAAAATTGCAAGCGAAGCAAGAATATGTTTAGGACTTTTTCCGAGACGTGAAAAAAATGAAACATCAAAAGCTTTTAAGCCTACAGTGAGCTAAAAAAAACTTCCGATCAGAGAAGCTTTTTTAAACGTTTTAGTTTCCACAAAGCTCATCTTGTGTGTTAGTGTGTGTGTGTGTTGGTACTGAGAAACGTGAGATTAGAGCTTGTTGAAAATATGGCTATGAGGCTTTTTTGCTTTCAAAGATTAAACAAACATTTTTCCTTTGGTCAGAGACGGTAATGCACCTTTTGCCAGACACAGCACGTCTCAAGCTGTAGAAATATAATTATTTTCAGCAAATTTATGTTTTTGTTATCAACGTGGAAACTCATTCCCACATCAACTTGAACATTTCAACTTTTAGTCTTAAAGCAAATATTGTCCTTTGTACCATTAGAAATTATATTTGAATACCAGAGAATAACATCAAAATAGAAAAACTACTAAGTCGAAATAATCCCAACAAGAAAACTTTTGCAATTTGAATCCAATTCTTTATCCAACGAATCAACTTAACTTCTTTTACTTTAATTTTGTGATAGAGTTAATCACTTTGCTGGAGTTCTTCAGAATCAAGGATTCCGATTTAGGTCATTACAACGAATTCAAAGCAGATAAACGAAATTATGAGAAGCAAACAGAATTTGCATGCTTTTGACGTAATCAAATCGATTTTATGTCAATTTTAATCCAAAGCATTAATTAAAATAATTGGATGTCTTGATAAAATATTACAAGTAAATTGAAACTTTTGTCTTTCTCATCACCATCATTATCACCATCAAAAACTCTATTAAAACTTGATTCCCTGATTTAAATTATGCTTCACTTTTGTCTCTTCTCTCTCATTAATTCAATTTTAATAACAAGTTACAAAGATCGTCTTTTGCGAATGATACAAAAATTCTACAAAAATGGAAATCTTTTGTCAATTTTTTTTTCGAGTCAGTGCCTAAAGTATTTATTCTGTTTGAGATTGCTTTTTCTGCAACGCCTTGTAGACGTATTGATATCAAATTGATGTGTGATTGAAAAGAATGCGTGACATCATCGAGCAAAGCCGGAAGCAGGAGATTCCTTCCGTTAGCAGATTTTTCTTCCTCAATATCACAAAAGACCGCACATCCATTTCCTTGAACAATCATTCTCTATAAAGTAGAACCATTCAAACAAGGTAGGAATGTAATTGGTTGAAGAAGAAGATTTCTTTCGTTTGGCTGCTTTTTCACAAAATACCCATTGAGTTGCTGTGCTCTTATAATGATGGTTACAAACGATTCAGATAAAATTACCTTCAAATAATATCGTCAAGCGACAATTAAACTGAAAGTAATATTCGTTAACTTCTCTTACTAGAGTCTGTCACTTTGGTTTGATGATATCTTCTTCAAAACGCTTTCAACATCATCCTTCCTTTTTTGATTTCACGAAACCACATCGCTTGGGATTTTCAACAAGAGTCATCTTTCTTCGTTCACATTGTCCAGATGACGGAAAAGGTTTCCGTGCTAGGGGGTTAGCGTCCAATTCCTTTTTTTGTTGTCATTTCTCCATGAAAGGTTTTCCAACTCTCGTCTCATCGTTTCTTTCAATCCTCGTCCGCCGAGGAATGAATGGGCTTTTGATAATTTTCCACCTCACTGATAATTTGATTATTAGTGCTTTGCGAGTTTTCTTTCTTGATGGAAACTCTGAGATGAATTCTTGACAAAGATTGAGCTGTGTTCGATTGATGAGTAGGCTAAAGCATGAAAATTGATTACAACAGATTTTGTTACAAAAGTCATTTCAAATGCCGAGAAATTAAATATTTTATTCATTTATTGGTTTATGGTATAATTTTAGTTTTTACTACATAGGAGTGTCAAAGTAAATAAATTTAATATATGTTAGAAAAATAAAACAATATCAATCACTAAGAACAAAACTTTATAACTTCCTTTTTCACGATCATCGTTAAAATTATTCCATCACTCTCACTTTTCAGTTCATTATGCAATTCGATAAATCTATTAAAACTCTAAGTAATTATTCTAATTGAACTCAAATTTAGTCTTCAACTTTATTGAAGGTTGTTGCGTCTGGACCATTGATTTGTTTTCGTTCTCAATCTCTGTTTCTGTTTTTTGAAGAAATGCTGATTGCTGCTGATTCCTCACTGCTAATTCAAGACGCGAGCGTAATTCCGGAGCTTGGCTCATGAGTGTCTTGAATTCCTGGAAAATATTAGATTTTATTAAGCAGTCAATGATATTATTTGGCGCTTTAAAAATACTTGAGGATATTTAGGCCCGACTCTCATCAGCGATTGCAAGCTCTGTTCATGTAGTTGAAGCGAAAACCTATTCGCTCCTTTCTGTTGATTCGGCTCAAGAAGAAAGCTAATGAGTATTGGCACCAGCAGTGTCAGCATTTGAATTCCTAGCAGAGATTAGAATCAAGAAATTAGATTAAACAAATTTGGTCATTTCATTTGGATTTTGAATTGAGCTCGTGATACGAGCCATAAAAATTAGATTAAATTTTCATTGAGCTAATGATACCTTGCATTAAATTTCCTGAAGCATTGTGTGAAAGAGAAATAGTTGAGATAAAATGCAAAATGGAAAAAGTCGAAACTTACGGTTTTGAGGCTCAGCCAAAGTGATTAAGGAATCAACAGTTGTGATACTTTCCAAAATCAATGCCAGCTCGATTTCATCCCTCGGTGACTTCGTATTGTCAGCAAAAAGATTTTCAATGATTCTTGGGGCTAGCGCATGAATGTACGGCGTCGCAACCTTCAGTTCAGCGTTCACAAAAATCGATTTTATTGTTTGCACACATTTCAATCTCACCAAGCTCGAACTACTTTGGAAGCATTGACGAAAAAGATTTATTGACGGATATTGGAACGTGGGCATCATCACGATTTTCGGAGCGTGTAGAATAAAAACTGCAATTGAAAGCATCATTGTCACTTCATCTAGCTTCTTGTCATCATCAGAACCGGTTTTTGTGAGGTCGATAATTTTTGCCAGAGCGCTCTGCAGAAGATTTTGCCAGTCGTCTTTTGATTTTTCATCTGCAGCGTATTTGTCCACAGTCATCGTTTTAAGAAGATGCAATGCAGCTTGAATAGATGCACAGTTTGCCACAATCGTGTTGTCATTAACGGACTTCGACGACATTTCTTGGATGACTCCAGTAGTCAAATAAAGTATCGTTGGAAGAATCTTGACAGAACCTTCTGCAGTACACAAGCTAGGAAGACTTTCCAGAGCATGAAGAGCGAGTGCAACTATCATGTTGTTATCATCATTCAATCGGTAGTTTCCGTTTGAACTTTGACTTGACATTGTCTTATCGTTCGTAAGACGAGTCGTTTGCGATGGGTTGAGTTCCGGACAGTGACGAGCAAGAAGGCAAAGAGTCACTTCCAAAACAGCGTAAACATGAGATTTTCCAGGTTCAGCAAGGTTTTCTAAATTCTCGACATTTAAGTTTGTCTTTTGCTCAATATCTTCCTGTCTGTTATCTTCGTTCTTGTTTTCAATGTCGTTGCCGTTTGGGTCTAGTGCAACAACAAGCGACTCCTTTGCAATCAAGATCGACTGCTTCATGACTTCTATAGAGAGCAGTTGAACTTCGAGACTATCTCTTGTCAAAATTTGACGATAAAGAACATTGCATAGCTCAACCAGTAGTTCTTTGTTGGCTGACATCGTAGTTCTTGCCCATTTCGAATCAAAAATCGTATACAATGACTGAAGACATGCGATGACACAGTCGAGTTTTTCGTTCGATCTCGTCGAGCACAGCGATTCCATGCAAATTCCAAAGATAAGATGAAATCGGTCAGCACTAAGACTGCCGTGCGATATCGTTTGAACTTTCATCTCATTAGTGTCGGTTGGATTTTTTGCTAATCCTATTTCAAATCCTCCTGCGTTAAGCCAGAGAGATGCTGCGTATAGAATTTGTGGCCACGATGACTGATAATGTGGCTTCGAGCTGTTTATTGTGTCTGGCGTGTAAAATGCTCCTCCATCGTGAGGAAGCTGCGATGAATATTCTGAAGGGAGTGACAGCAAAGCGTAATCTCGCAAAGCGGAAAGCCAATGTGTTGATAAGTTTTCCAACTCGGGTTGAACCAAGGTCAATAAACTTTCGCCACGCGATTCGAAATCATCAAATATTTCATCATCAGTTGGAAGCGATAATGATTGGATAGTTTTTAACTTTTTGAGCACTTGATTCGCTGGCGAAGACCCATTACCCAGCATCGCCACAATATACACTTGTGCCCATGCCTTCAGAATACTAAGTTTTTCAAGAGTTGCCATGCTTTCGTTATAGAGCTGAGTTGAATTTGTCTTAGTTTCGAGTTTACTCAAACTTTGTACAAGTAATTGATGGACTCGTCTCAGATCATTCAAATCTCTAGCAACACCTGAACCAATCCAAGCACTACAAACTTCACAAGCAGCCGCCGTAACATTAGATGGAGTTTCTGAAAAAAAAAAATGTATTATATTCAAAAGGTAGCATCAAAATGACTAAACAAACCATTAGCAAATGCTGGTCGAAGAGCAGCACCAACCTGCGCTTGAAACTGTTCTAACAACAGATGGCCAGGAAACTCAGGTTCAGGAACTCGAGCAAACTTGTCGATTATTTCTTGAAGTGTTTTCATTCCTTCTAATCTTAATTGGTCTGAGTCGCTCGTCGCCGCCATGAAAGACATTCTGATGAGATCTGACAAGTGGAGGACAAGATAATCTGCACTATTATGCAAATCTTTCGCCGCAATCAAGTCAAAATGTTTCGAGTTGCTCTGCTCGCATGTGCTTATTATACGACGGACACATTCAGCAGCAAACACTCTTGTCAACCATCTCGGTTGAACGGCAGGATGTGTTTGTGTTGGCTCGTCAGTGTGGAATTCTGCATTGTCGTCGTCTTCATCATTGTCTACATCTTTGGCCGCATCAACCGACATCTCACTTTCTGATGCGACAGTCAGAACCATTTTACACATTGACAACCATTGCGAAAGGTTGTCAGCAGCGAGCATCTGTAGCATAGAAATTATTGTGTCATGAATATTTTTAATCATCTCTGGGTCGGACTCAGTATCGAGCATTGCAAAAAGCATTCCCATTAATCCGTATTCAGACAAGAGTCCATCGTCATCCGTAAAAATAGAAATAGCATGTTCTGTGACTTCCTTTGCTTCTCTTGTCGTAAGTTGACGAAGACATGAAATTGCAGCCTTCCTGAGAACCAAATAATTGCTTGATAGGTTCCGACACAATGTAGGTACCAACGATGATAAAATGACATGACGAGGAGCAAAAAGGTGAAGTTGTTGAAGACATCCTGTTGCCTCTGCTTGTACAAGAGGATCCGAGTGAGCTTGCATCACTGCACAAGCACATAAAAAGTTAGATCGAACTGAACATATTGACGTTCCATTTCCTTGAAGCTCTGGGCCAATAGTTGTGATCAGAGCCGCCAATACTCGTCCAATACATTGATGAACATCGACATGTGACTGCGGGACTGTTAAAAGCAGTTTTAATCCCAATGACAATGCTGCCTCAATGTAGCCTCTGAACATAGGCCCTCCCGAGTCTGCAATAAGAGACAACGCGTAGAGAGACCAAACTTGCACAACAGGAGAAGATCCATCTTGAGCAAGAGCTAGGAGGATGCTGACACTTGTGTTTAAATGCTGTGATGATCCCATTCCTCCTACGTAGCGATGGAGACATCCAAGTGCAAGTGAATGTCCAGTTCTGGTCACAACATCTCTGGCTGACTTTAGTCTATCAAAACTAGTTTGAGCTAGTTCAGCTGTAAAGCGGAAATCACCGACAACTTGTGCAATTCTGCCAAGAGCTTCGCCCGCTGCAGATCTCAAAATTGGATTTGTGCTTACAAGAGCGTTGATAATTAGACTCGTGGCTGACTTTCTCACATCTTCTTGTCCAACTGTTGATTTACTCTCATTCAGTCCTTTTAATCCACAAAGAAGCGCGGTAAAGATGTTCATTTGAATAGCTTCCTGTCGTTGGCTCTTAGCAAGCTTGATGCACTCTCCAAAGTGTTCTAGCATTTGTAAACGATGTTTGTTCGAAACACGAGAGAAGATGCTTCCAAACAGCGTAGCACTCATATCAATAACAGTGACTCCTAGTGGCAATGGCCCTGGACATTGCTCCGATTTAAATAAAGGTCGATATAAACAACAAGGATCATGTTCGAGAGCCCCTGAGCCTGAAGCACTATTCGGTTGCAACTAAAAGTGTAAAATTACAGATTTGAGTTAGATACATTTCAAGGAACAAATAAGGTTTAATCGGTTAGTTATTAACAAGAACAGAAAAAGAATCCAAAAAACGAAAGCTTTGTGACCAACTTACGTGATGATCATCCGCTTTTCGATTAGGTTCCATCTTCAAATCAATATTTTACATATATTTCGAAAATCAAGAACATAGGTAGGGACAAAATTATTGTACGGAAATGCCTGTTAGTGTAACTTTGATACATAACAAAGCTTCGATAACTTACCTGGTCTTCAATGTTTCGATGATCTGTCTCTTGTAACCAAGTTCCAAGAATGACGGAGTCGTCGGCATTGCACATATCGCGAAGAAGAGAAGTTGTCGTGTTTGCTGGATTTTCAGTTAAGGTAAATTCAGACACCAGCATCCTTAGCAAATGAGTGTATGATGATTCAAGCGAGCTTGGTGGAAGAAGAGTCAAAGTTTCATAAAGGCGAAGACGTACCATCGCTGCAGGAGCTTTCAAATGCTGCCCATAACTCTTAATAATTGACGAGATACTAGAGAGAAAAGGTTAGTATAAATATTTGAGTTATTTATAATAATATTTCTTACTTTATCAACATCGCCAGAGCGCTTTCAACTGGGGTTAACAGTCGTCGCGTGATATCATCTGTAACGAGCTCACTGCAATTCGATAGAAAACTGTGCATGACGGACAAAGCCCCTGCTCTTCCTTCGAGTGTCACCTGCCAAGTAAATGCGTCACCTCGAGCTTTCTCTGACTCGAGTTCTTTCGATGACCTGGGAAAAGCATTTCTCCACAATAATAACATTCTTGGAAGTAGATTTTTAACAACTGGACAGCCAAGTGTCATTATAGAACCAATTAAAAGCCATCCACTTTGAGTGCGGTTTAAGCTGAGACGAGAATTTTGGCTTGCCGTCCTTAAAAGCTCTTCTGCAGTGTTGAAGATAATTTTTCCTTTTGTGTGGGGA
Source organism: Smittia aterrima (assembly GCA_033063855.1). Taxonomy (NCBI): domain Eukaryota; kingdom Metazoa; phylum Arthropoda; class Insecta; order Diptera; family Chironomidae; genus Smittia; species Smittia aterrima. The sequence continues at coordinate 178,321 of CP093831.1, read as the reverse complement.
ATTCCAAGTGGAGAATATTTTACACTTCCCACAACGGCAGCTAATGCTCCAGAATATCCAGAAATTGCGTCTGGCGATGATCTCATCTTTTCAATCGCATCCAGGAAGCGGTCGATTAGCGGAGTGATTTGACTTGGAACTGCGACGCAAACGCATCTTAAACACCAGGCTGCCGCAAGTCGAGCAGCGAGACAAGGATGCACGAGAACGGCACAGATTGCATCAATAAAGTTTAAAGTTTGATCAGACAGAAGATTTTGAGCTGTTGTACCTAAGCTTATAGTGAGACTGCCTAGTTCTTGAAGTGCACACACAAGCAAGTGTTGACTAAACAAAGTCTCTTGGTTTGCATCTTTTGCGTTCTCTGGATTAAAGTCGATGGAGTTCATTTGTTTGGCCACAATAAGAATTAATTCCTTGCATGCAGATGACTGAGCCTTCTCGCCGAGCATTTTTCCAACGATTGAACGAAGAATAAAATTTATACATTTACGGGAATAAACTGCATCGACATGAGATGATGCGGCCTTTGGATTTGCAACCAAGTCAAGAACATGAATCAAGAAAGTTTGCATGTTTCGCTCTAGCCAAACCGACCCCATTTTTTGCACGAAGATAACATAAGAATGTGTAACTCCAACGCGAATTTCTCGATTCATTCCCGAAGACCCTTTGATTATTTCGCCAGTTCCTTTAAGAAATGAGGCTCCACCACGAAGAAATCCCGACATCAATATTCCAAAAGCTTCATCCAGAGTAGTAGGTCGCAGTTTTCCAGCTGATGATGATGAAGGGAGTGTTTGAGTTGCTGCGAGTGTTTTTATATTTGCTTGTTGATAAAGCTGAGTTTGAGCGATTAAATTGCCAAGTAGATTTGCAACAGCACATCGTACTTCATACGTAGATCCTTCGAAAGATCTAAAACAGAGTGACGCCATCGATTCAAGTTCGGTTGTATACAAAAACGGCGCGTGTTTCAACATTTCGAGTAAACAGTTTGATGCGGCCACTCGCACAGCCATTACGCGATCTGATAAACATACGCGAACTGATTTGTAAATCTCTTTGTGAACATTTGATATTGCACTGCTCATTCCTGCGCAAACCTTCTCCAACGTGATAATGATTTCAATTCGCATTTGAGACTCAGCGTTACGCAGTGATTTAAGTAGAATCTGTATGGTCTCTTCATACGATCTCCCCATCATTCTTCCTAACTGCTCATACATTGAGCCGATGACACTGATGGCCGCTCTAAAAGGAGAATGATTTCTTATGAACATTTCATTATAAAGCAAAATAAAAAAAGAAACTTACAGTTTCGTTGGCAAAAAACTTGGTGAATCATCTTTGTTTTTTAAAATGTCATTACATTTGTTCACTGTTTCAAACAGCAGAAATGTATCGCCAACAGAGAAAAGCGTGGCCATGCATCTCGCGATTAGCTTGCGTGTAGGCGGTCCAGGTGAATTCTGCAAGTGTGTGGTCAACTGCTCGACCAATTTTTTCTGACATCCCTTAATGTCCGATTTCTGAGCGGCAACTAAGATTTTATCTAAAAATCTCAACCACTCAAAAACAAAGACCGGTCGCTTCTGTTCAGGAATTTGTTTATAAGCTTCTTCGTTCAACGTTAGGCTATGAGATAGTTCCATGATATGACTTCAATTGTTTATCCAACTCTTGTTATTTATTAAATGTTTTTTGCTAAAAAGAATAAGAAACAGAAAACACATTAAGAAAGAATTCTAACATTACGTTTCTTAATATTGTGCATAGATCCGAATGTCTGTGAATCGTTTGGCATAATTAGGAAAATGTTGTTATCCAGTAAGCAGTAAATATAGAATGACCTCTCATCCTTATAAGCTTTCAATTATTTAACGAATAACTCTGAGTAATAAATACCGAATCCATATCTAACGAGCTATCTAACGAGAACAAAAATTGTGTGATCTAATTATCTAACAAGATTTCGAAGATAAGATAAATTAAGGTTAGAAAAGTAATTTTTTTTGAACTCGACTTTCTTTTATCAATACATTAACAATGATATGATTTCAATAAATCGTTAGTATTTATGTTACAAATTACGTCCTGAAACTTTTGACATTGAAAGTAAGTAGAAGCATCTCAACTGTAAGGTGCGGAATCCGTCGTTTTATAGTGACAAGTCCTGAGACCGCTTGAAACGTGATATTTCAAGTATGTGTTTATTAAATAATCTTTAAAATTGTTCTACTAGCTAAGCTAATTTTTCCACGTCTGCATTTTAATAAGAAAATTCGAGACCAAAGTAAAACTCAAAATTTTTTGTAATGTAATGTTATCAAATGAAATGTGATGTATCTTTTAAAACTTTTCTATCAATATTTATTTAACCTTAGCTGTTGGAAAAATTCTACGGTTGATATTTCCGCTCGTTACATAAAATTCAATAATGATTTTCAGTGGTGATGACCAATGGTAAGGAGAAGTGGTAACAGCGCTCCGGAAATTAGTGCTCCAAGCTCGACATTAGTCAAGCCTGAAGTTGTCTTTTGACTTCCAGGACCTTGCTCTAAATGGCTATATCGAACATCTGACGAGGAATGGTAATGCGAGGGTTGTTGATGTGTCAATTCAGGAAGAACGTGAACCGTTGCTACGTATAAGAAAGTTCCAGCTGAAAACAGCATCGCGACTGCTGTCGCATTAAATGAGTTCAAGGTTTCTTTTTGCTCTTGTCCAATTCCAAAATATGTCACCAGCGTTAGTAATGGAGCTGATAAGGAGAAAATTCCAAGATGCTTTCGAATTCTTTGTCTATCGATGCCTTCATGAAGCAAGAAACTAACTAGCCCGAAGGCAGCCGGAGCTTTGTGCAACATGATTGCTAGGAAAACGATCATTTCAACATCTGAATGACTAGTTTTAGCGGCAGCACCAAGAGCGACTCCATCGGCTGCTGCATGTACAACTAATCCAATTGTAGCTGTTGCATTTTTTCCGTCTTTAGATTCAGGCGCATGGCTACTTCGTGACGATATCTGATCCACCAGCATCATAAAAACGAAACCTAGCACAAGAGACAACCCAATAGTCTTGGAAAAATCTTCTGGTTCTTCGTGATGGTGATGATTTATTACTGTTACACCTTCTTCTACTTGAGCGGGCGAAGCTTTTGAGTAGAGCATGCGAACTCCTTCAGGAATAATTACAACAAGTGCAGTGCCAACGAGTAATCCCGCACCAAGTATAGACACGATTTTCAGTTTGGCCTGGCAATAGCAACATCTGATTAGAATCTGCATGACTAGATAAGTCATATTTTAATTTTACCTCTGACAACGATACAACTAAGGGAATGCTTCCTGCGAGGTAAGAGCCCACTAACATCACAATAACGAGTAAAAGCAAGATAAATGTGTCGTCCATTTTTCGATTTCTCTTTGAAATACAGAAGGTGTTTTGTTTTTTGAATGATTAAATTGTCTGCGACGGTTTCCGAGTCAAGACATTTTTTTCCTAATGTGATGTGGTGGTTTTTAAAGCGTCTTGACGTGTCTTTTGCTACTTTTTTACAATTCTTTCACTTTTTGATGATGTTTTATTTTCACTTGTTGTTTTTGGAGCTGAGCTTGTACTTCAAAGAGTTACCCAATGCAAAAACATTTCCGAAGAAAATTTTCTTTAGTGATTCATTCGAACAATTAAAATCTAAATGCATCATGAGACTTGACTCTTGAACAAATAAAACTGGGAAATACTCCTCACAAAATATAATAACTTATTATTATTGAGCCCAAATCCTTTTACAAAGTCAACATAAAATGTTATCACATTTATATGTAATTATGAAACATCCAGAGAACTTTTCTTACTTGTTATAAATAATATTTGCGGGTTTTTTCGTAAGCTATTATTCGACATTCGTCTGTATCTGTTAAGTTACTTAAGCTAGACTTAAGACTATATTCAACATTCATGCTTAAGAATTATTTTCTCTCGTTTTCGCCGTCTTAAAATTAAAACTCACTTTATTCAGCATCAATCGTTTCTAAGTCGGTAGCAATCATTCATTGTGATGATATCTTGATATTAGAAACCAATTTACTTCCAAATTTCCAGATTAAACACAATTTAAAATTGAAACTATTTTTTCCAAAAATTCGTGTTGCCATAAGCAATGTATTTAGGGATAGTTCACAAATCTAGTAGATTTTTTTCAAAGTTTTCTTTACGATTTTATTTTGATTATGAAATAAAGTAGAAAATAAATCAATATTGTGTGACTAAATTTTCATTTCTCATTAAATTCATGTACAAGGGTCTGTCTACTAAATTTGTGAACGTCCCTGTTTGTTTTTGTTGTTTTGTTGGCAAAATATTTCGCTGACGTTCTGTATCATTTATCATCTTATTAAATATTAAATATGTCGTGGATAACAAAAGCTGAAACTTTCTTAAACATGATCGATGAAAGTGCTGCTAATGTTCTTCAGCAGCCAAAAGATGAAACACCGATCATTGAAGTATCAATGCAAAAAAATATTTCAAAAAATTTAAAAGGAATGAAATTAATCGCAAAAAATGATGACAAGTGGGAATCAATGTCAGAAACTATGTCTCGGCGAAGTTCAATTAGTTCGAAACACGAAACAGTCATAGATAGAGGCGAAGATCAGATGTCAAATCAACTGAAAGAATCATTCTCAAATGCTTCTTTGTCGAACAGTTTTAGCGTCGAGAAGGAATTAGCGGCGACAAAGATTCTTACTTCCGAGCTAAGGTCTGAAAATATTGACTTGAAATCCGAACTTGACACAGTTCTGGAGCAAATGAAAGCTAATTCAAATTCCACGAAGATTCAGGATCTGGAAAATCTTCTCATAACGCTTCAAGATGAAAAGGATGAAACTACGAAGAAGTAAGTTTACGGACTTTATTACACTCATTTAACCGACATATTCTTCCCAGATCACAATTGCTTCAAACAGCAAATAGCAACTATGTTAGAACGATTTCTGAAATGGAGACTTCGATCTTGAAGATGCAACAAACTGAAAATGATTTGACACAGAAATTAGAGTACGCAAAAAACGAAGCAACAGATGCCAACAACGAGCTTCAGCAGGTATACAATATTTACAAAGAATAATAGTTATTGAAAGGAATTATAATTTTTAGTATCGCCTACGAGCTCAACATCAACTGCAACAACTAAAAGCACAACTATCAGGTGATGAAGCTGTGAAAAACGAAGACAATAACGATACAACTCTTCAATTTGAAATCAATCAGTTGAAGGATCAACGTGATAATCTTTCGGAAAACCTTATTCTTTTAACTTCTCGTTTCGAAGAGTCCAAGAGCTTCATCGAAAGAATGGAGCATAAGCATCGAATTTTGCAAGCAGAAGCCGAGGATAAAATGTATAAATAAGATTTCTTAAAAATAAGATTATGTTTAACAGAAAACTTTCCAGTTCACAATCGCTTCAAATCATAAGCCAATTAAATTCAAAGACTTCTCAGCATGAAGATGAAACTAGATTTTTGAAGGAAGAAATTGTTCAAGTCAGAGAAGAAATGCTAAAACAAAAAGTCCTCATGACTACCAAGCTGCACGAAAAGTAAGTTAGACTATTTTAATGGTCGACATTAAAATGTTATATTCTCGTCGTTTGTAGGGAAAACGAATTAAAACGACTCAAAAACTCCTATCGCGAATCACAAATGCAGACTGAACTGGAAAACCGAATGCATTCACTAACACAATCGTTGCTGTCTAAGCAGAATAGCTTGGAAAACATCACAGCAGAGAGAAATGCTTTGAAGTTTCAATTAGAAAAGTTGTCGGTATGTAAAGATCCAAACAAAATATCATGTAAAATTACCTTTAATTATTTAAGCATCAACATGAAGAGCTTTTACGCCAAACTAGACCCCAGCGTCCACAAATAATAACCATGAACGAGACTGACGATGCCAAGTCGCAATTTCCTAACTTTATGATGCCGAATTCGTTTGACTCAAGTGTTAGACACGTGAGACGTGGAGTTAGTCGCGCATATTCAAACATTGACTACATCGGGGCGAGACTTGGAGTCTTTCTTCGCCGCTATCCACTTGCAAGAATATTTTCTGTGTTCTACGTCTTTCTGTTGCATATTTTTGTTATTTTCGTTTTACTCTCAACGACTCCATCACAATAAGAATATTAACTAATTTTAAAGAATTTAATGTCAATAAAAAGTTTAAGTTACTGGTTACAATACAATAATTAAACATTTTAGATAAAATTATTATTCAGAAATGAATTTTTTCATCGCGAGATCCACTTGTAACTGAATCAGCGAAATATTCTCTTCGAGGATTTCTCTCGCCAAAAGAGTTCTTTTTTGTTCAAGCAATGAGTTCTCTTTAGAAAAGAATTCAACAAGTTTGTCGTAGTCAGGATCTTCAGAATTTAGGCTTGCAGAATCCACAATAGATTCGTTAGTTGGTTGAACTCGCTTTAGACGAACGCATTCCGCTCTCTCGACTTTAATTCTTTCCTGTAACTCCTGCTTCCACTTCATCAGCTCTTTGTTTTCAAACTGTAGTCGAATGAGTTGCAAATAGTCTGGATGGTCTTTGTGAAGCATCAAAAGTCCATTCTCGCTTTCATATACTTCTTCAAGATTTTCAATGTCTCCATGTGAAATTTCATTTTCAACGACTTCCTGTGCTTGAAGTATTGTCTCTTCGGTTTGAACTTCAGGCTCAGTTGTTCGAAGCGTAAAATCAATAGACTCTTCAACTTCGATATCCATACTTTTTTGCATTGAATCATTTCTCTTTTCAAACGTCCGCAATTTCCGCTTAAAGGCAAACAATGATTTCAAAAAGTTAGCAAAACACAGTTGAACTAAATTTACCTTCAGTTGTGTTATGATGCGCTGCGTTTCCCATAGTTCTTCTTCTCTTTTTTTTGTTACAAATCCAGCTTCATAGAAAACAAATTAACAAAAATTCGATTATCGTTCAGTGATTTCCAACTCATACAAAGCAGTGAACCATCTCACCATTCATCTCTGAGTGAATTTGAGATAACAAGCTTTCCTGTTTGCACAGTTCTGTTGATATTTCTTCAGGTGCATCTGGAAAATTCGGGCTTGTGCTCGTGACAGGAGGAACATACCTTTAAATATTAATTAAAAATTGTTAAAAAAAATATTTCAAGAGAGTTATCTTAACACACAGGCACTGATGAAATATTTTTGGTAATCGCCAAGATCGCTTTCGCTGCATTTTTCAACTTTAACTTTCAGCAATAAATAAAAAATGTTGAATAAGAAGATCCGTAAGTCGAGTAAAGTTAACTAGTGGGTTTCGTCAAAACGTTAAAATGTGAATAAAAGAAATCAGTTTAAAGTCGTGTAGGTTGGGCTTGTGCGGTTGTTTTTTTTCTTCGATTGATAGCTTTTACAGTATATATAAACTTTCGAACTAAAACTTATAGATATTCTCAAAGAATCACTGACGAATGAAGTATAAGTTGTTTGTGTTTACAATAATATTTTACAATGCTAGCTTTTAACTTGAGTAGGAAACTTTTCAAATGAAGTTTCATGTCTCGCGTTTGAACATTCGTGTAAAACAATGAGCAGCGAGATAAGTTATCTTTGAGGCATCTCAAATAAAACAGATATCAGGGGTGCAGAGAGATGCAAGTTAGTTCGTACAAGCAGGTTAGTTTCCATTTCCCATCTGTTTGCAACTGGAACAATTTTCACGCTTGAAATGTTTTTAACACAATACAAAACACAAAACAAAGCTCTAATCAAATAATGAAGTTTTAAAAACTTTCGTCAGATCCACTCTTCTGGGTTCAGGCATGAACACAGTGTAAATTTCAAGAATTGACTCGACCACCGACTTTTAGCAAAAGAAAAATTAAGATGCGAAATAATAAAACTTTCAACGCAAAACTTCTCCCAAAAAGCAAAATTAACGACCCAACCGTCAAGTAAAATTATTTTTCCTAATATTTTTAAACAGATACTAACTTCTGAAGCACGATGTCAGCAAATAGCGTTTCTGCATGGCAAAGGATCGTGTGAGTCAACCGATGTGACATTTGTAACACAGGAGAGAGCAAAACTGCGAGAGACTGAGCATTGAGCTTGTTGTACTTTTCATTGTCGATAACATTAGAAAAATGTCGAGAAATCCATGCAAGTAGAACTTGATTGCATTTGGGAAGCTGCTCAATCAGTGACTCAAGTTGAGCTGCTTGAGTTTCTACATCCGGAAGGGCGGAAGCTTCTTCGAATCTTGTTGTGAGTTCTGTTGTTAAGATTGGTTCAGGCAGTTCTTGAAGGAAATTTTTTAACAAACTGCAAGCTGTTGGGACATCTAGCTCCTCGCCTTGAGATTCTCGGGAGTTGTAGCATTTTTTAAGGTGGTATAAGCGAGACTTTACACCGTCTGTTTTATAAATTTGTTCTGATCGCAAACCGTGCTCTTCCAAATAATCGATACAGTCACGAACCACTAAAGGAATATTAACGCCATCATGGCATCTGCTTCTCTCTACTGAAAGACCCAGTGAAACTCCGAAAATTGGATGTAGAGTCTCTGAAAAATGTTTTTTTCAATTATCAACATTATTGAATTTTTACAAAACAAACCGGCAAGCTCGAAAGCATCACTCGAAGTCAAACTGTTTGATTTTGATTTTTTCTCTTTTTTAACTTTTTTCTTATCAGCTTTAGGATCTTCTTTTATTTTCTTCTCCTTGATTCCGTCATCCTTTGATTCAGGCTCACGTGATTTTTCACGCTTGTCTTTTTTCGCAAATTTAAATGTTTTTGACTTTTTTGATGGACTCCGAAAAAGTTTTGATTCTGTGGTGGATCCTCGAGAAGAAGGGAATTTGGCTTCTTCGTCTTCACTTTCTCCACCAAGAGCCTCATAGCACTGTCTTTTTTCTTTACCCTTCTTGTCTTTTGAATCCTTCGACTTTTTTGATGCCAAATTATTATCTCCTAGCGTCAATTCACTTTCGTCAACAGTTTTTTTGCTTTTAGACGAGTTACGGTCATACAATCCCGGAAACTCTTTTTCGTCGGGACTGCTGCTATCTTCCAACTCCATATCTTCCAAAATCTCGGAACTGGAACGGCCGTCAAACCTTGTTTAATGTTAAATTAAAATATTTGCCTATTGCAAAAGTTTTCTCAAAAAAATGTAAACATCACTGAAGTTGGCAGCTGATCAGCTTTAAATATTTTTTAAATATTTTCAGTTATATTTTGTGTATTTATTTCCCTTTATCGGGCTATTTCCAATCATTTGGAGGAGAAAGCAAAAAGCAACCGTTTATTAAATAAATTGAGTTTAACTTTTTGGATTTTACGATCTTTGCTTTTTCTGAACTGATATTTCTTTTTTATTTTGTTGCATTACGGTCTTACAATCCCATCTTTTAATATGATTAAATAATCAGCTAAAAAATTTTGTTAAACCTTAAAAAAAATTGATTTTAAAAACTATAACTTATATTTTCCTTTCATTTCCAGAATCTGGAATCCAGATGGATTAAATTGCAAATATCGAAGATAAACTCTTTGTGGAAGAAAAGCAATCACCCCAGACTAATTTTTCCGAAAAGTGACATACTAAACATAAATCTTTTTGGCCTTAACCGAAGAGATAAAAAATTAAACTTATGATTAAATTTCATCAAGAAATAAATACGCTACAAAAGAATGATTAAATACATCTCCAGATAATTTGAAAAATTAGTTAAATGTTTTTCGTCTCATGTACATCATCTCTCAATAGAATCATCTCTCTGAATATCCTCAATTATGCAAGTTAGACGATAGAAAACCGACAGTTTCTCTTCTTTTTTCTAAAGGCAAATTTTACGACAGTCGAGACAGCTAGCAATTCAGGAAATTGACGGTGATCGATTAAGCAAAGTTGGTCTTGATTCCTAATAATCTAATTATATAACGAACCATTCAATATTAGAGAATTAATAAGTTACAGACTTTGTGATGAAATATGCATCAATCTGTACAAGATTTTCTAGAAATAGATTGGAAAGCGAAGGATTTCTGAATCAAGTACAAGACACGAAGGGAATTAAAATCAAATTTGATTAAGCAACCAGACAGTCTTGCAACAAGACATCAAAATCTTTTGCTTGAAGTGCAAATCTCAATTCGAAAAAAAGGGCTGAAATAAATGAACTTAAAAACTTCGTAGAAAACATAAATTCTTCTAATTGCATTTTATTCTGTGGATCAGACATTTTAGATTTGGAAGACTTCATTAAATTCGCATTGAACTATTTAAGGAGCTAAACGTTCGTAAACCCAACCATTGTCTCCTAGATGAACTAGTTTGTTATCGACATCTTCGCTCTTACGGAAGCGAATCCTGTCGTGCAATCGATCAGTTTGTCCTTGCCAAAATTCGATCATTCGAGGAGAAATTAAGTATCCACCCCAATTAGGCATTGGCACCTGTTCAGATTCTCCAAGTTTCTGCTTAATGCTGTTTTCAATTTCATCGATGTGTGCTCTATTTGGAATGACCTTCGAGATGGAGAAAAGCGTATGAATATAAAAAATGAACATGATATATGATGATTACCTGTGATTGAGGAGATGCTAGTGCGCCAATCTGACTAGCACGAGGGCGCGAATGAAAGTAAGCCTCGGACTCAGCTTTAGATAGCTTCTCAACAAAACCCTCAATTCGAACCGATCTTCTTAAAGGCAGCCAATAGAAAGCCACAGCAACGTTTTTGTTCGACTCCATGTCTTCAGCTTTTCGACTTGCATAATTAGTGAAGAAACTAAATCCTTTTTGATCGAAACTCTTCATCAAAACATATCGATTTGAAGGAAAATTATCCCTTTGAAGAAAAATTGATTATTTTATCAAAACAATGCTATATTGTTTTACTTGTTCACTGTTGCCAGACACATCGCATTTGGTTCTAAAATTTCTTCACATTTAGTAGCTTCATCAAACCACAATTTGAAGAAATCGATGGGATCTTTTTTCTCAATTGAATCTTCGAGAAAAACTTCACGTTTCGACTTGTATTTGAGCCGCAAAGCTTTAAAAATATCTTTTTATATTAATTTGTTATAAAATGATGCTCTCACAATTACCCGCAATATCAACCGAAGACATCCTCTTTATAATTTGACAGTATTTTAAATATTTCATTCAAAATGGAAACAAAAATTTAGTTTGACACTGCTTACACAAAAAGCCTTTATAAAACCAACAGAATATTATCTTGTTGAAAAACAAATTTAATGAATAAACTTTAAGTAAAGCATTGACGCTAAGATAAAAATTTCCAGCACAATGATAAGAATAAGTATAAGTCGGTTGTAAAGAACATTTCGTTTCATAATCTTTAGAATCTTGTTACTTTCAAATAGCCCGTCGCTAGCATTATCTAAACGCTCGGAAGCTCTTAGCAACGATTCCCTCTGGCTATCAAGCTCTGACAAAATCTCATTTCCCGTGTTTTCTGTTTCGATTGCGATCTGCAAAGTTTAACAAAAATTAAAGATTTTAATTGGATAAAAACCACTCTTACTTGATTGCTCCTAGCTAGACTTGAAGAGGTTCTTTCAAGTGTTTGTCTGGATTCCAGAACTGTCCTTCGTGATGCTGAATCCCAATCAAAATTTGACATCTTTAATTTCAGAATATTCTTTGTTTACGCATAGACAAAAATATACCTAGAAACGACAAAAGCTAAGATTTATTTTTCAAAAGGTTTTAAAATTGTTAATCATTAACAGTTAATGCTATTCTGTAATTAACCATTTTCATAAAGTTTATACGAAAATTGATAAATAGTATTTATTAAATACATAAATATGTCTCAGTTCGTCGCATCCAGGTTTATTTAATTTATGGTTTTCGAGTTCACTTAGTTACAGTTCCCTTGTTTGTTTCAAAAACGGATTTAAAGGCCCGCTAATCACAAAAATATTTGGAAATCGGAGAAGTTTTTTTGCGAAATAAATAATAAAAAGCTAAATAAAAGTTTGAAGACAACGAAAATAAGATGTTAATGAACATTACGTCTGCAGGTAAATTAAATTTGCGGCTTCTATTCATTTCACTTTTAATTTAACATTTTGCCAGTCATCTCAAAAAGTGAAGTAACCTCGAAAATCTAACTAGTTAATTATTCCACTGTTTCTTAGCCGGGATCATTTCCCTACTTGATGAACCAATGCCGGAGCTTAAGGTCTTTGCTCTCAAAAAGCTCGATAGCATCGTAGACGAGTTTTGGCCAGAAATTTCTGAAGTTGTCGAAAAAATGTAAGTCATCATTGGTTATTTTGTTATTTAATTAAATTTTAAGCTAATTTTATTAACAGCGAAATACTTCATGAAGATAAATTGTTTGGTCAGCATGACTTAGCTGCATTGGTAGTTTCCAAAGTTTACTATCATTTGGGATCATTCGAAGATTCTCTAACTTATGCTCTCGGAGCCGGAGCTCTCTTCGATGTGAATGCTCGAAATGAGTACGTTGACACGATCATCGCTAAATGCATTGATTTCTACACACAGCAACGTGTTGCTGTTTTTGAAAATGCTAAGGATGCGAAGACAATCGATATTCGTCTGGAGGCAATTGTCAACCGAATGATCGAACGCTGTTTGGACGATGGACAATATCGTCAGGCGTTGGGAATCGCTCTTGAAACTCGTCGAATGGACATTGTTGAAAAGGCCATCATGAAGTCAGATGACGTTGCTGGAATGCTTGCTTATGCATTCCAAGTTACGATGAGCTTGATTCAAAACCGTGGCTTCAGAAACACCGTTTTGGAATGCTTGGTCGATCTGTACAGAAACTTAGGCATTCCCGATTATGTTAACATGGTTCAATGTCTTATCTTCTTAGAAAAGCCTCTAGTCGTGGCAGAACTATTAGATGGACTTACTAAGGGTGGAGAGACCCAAGTCTTGATGGCTTATCAAATTGCTTTCGATTTGTACGAATCTGCCACACAAGAATTTTTGGCACAAGTAATGCAAGCTCTTAAGGAAACGGCTCCAATTCCAAACGCAATCGTTTTAAACTTGAAGCCACAAGGTGTAAAAGAAGCAAAGGATGCCGAACCAGATGTTGAAATGGCTGAAGCTGCAAAGAAACCAGATCGAGCTGTAGACAGCCTTAACGACAAGGAGAAAATTCATCAGAAGAGTATTGAGAAGCTGGCAAGCATTTTATCAGGAGAAATTTCTATTGACTTGCAGTTGCAGTTTTTGATTCGCAGTAATCATGCTGACTTGCAAATTCTCCGTGCTACAAAAGAGTCAGTTCGTGTTTCCATCTGCCACACTGCTACAGTTATCGCCAATGCTTTTATGCACAGTGGAACTACGAGTGATCAGTTCTTACGGGATAATTTGGACTGGTTGGCTCGTGCTACAAATTGGGCTAAACTTACAGCTACTGCTTCGTTGGGTGTTATTCATCGCGGCCATGAGCAAGAATCTCTCGCATTAATGCAAAGCTATTTGCCGAAAGAATCTGGCCCATCAGGGTATTCTGAAGGTGGCGGCCTTTACGCTCTTGGCTTGATTCACGCTAATCACGGCGCCAACATTATCGATTATTTGCTCCAGCAATTAAAGGATGCTCAGAATGAAAATGTTCGTCACGGTGGATGCTTAGGATTAGGCCTTTCAGCTATGGGAACTCATCGTCAGGATGTGTATGAGCAACTTAAATTCAATCTATATCAAGATGATGCAATCACTGGAGAGGCTGCAGGCATTGCCATGGGAATGGTCATGCTTGGTTCGAAAAACGCATCAGCCATTGAAGATATGGTTTCGGTGAGTAAAACATTTAATTACACAGAAAAATTTTCTCTTTTTATAAGATTGTCTCAAACTAATTTAAGTTATATTCTTCATAAAAACTATAGATAACATTCCCTTTATATTTCGTAATTCAATCAAAACAATCTTAAAATAGGCCTTCTGTTTTCTCGTGCATGCCTTTTCGATTTTTCCCATCACTGAAATATAGTTAAATACGTTCAAGTTTTAGTTATTCTACTTATCTCAACACTTCCATTCGCTGACAATTTCTTTGTGACGTTTTTAAAAGTTAATAATAAGCAAAAACTTGTGCTTTAATATCAAGCTCTGCAAAAGCATGACTGCTCCTGAAGCTGTGAAAAAAAAAGTTGTCTTTGCTCCTCTTCCATTTTTTTCTGTTGACGCGAAAAACTTATCTTGTAGAAATTCATAAAGTGGCGGTTTCTTCGTGTTCGTGACACTTTATAAAACTTATCTTTAGTCTTGACTATTACATTTTTAACATAAATTTAAAAGAATCGACCTAGAATACCTTCCACCTTACCTCTTCACACTACTAGAGGACAGCAATTTCCTTTCGCTCCGACGCAGATTTAAATTTCATAATCTTGGGTCTTGCGGCAAGGAGAAATAATTGAAATGAAATTTATTTGTCCCCTTTGGGGGGTTATACTGTTGCATGTTTTTTTCACTTCTACTTTATCTTCTGGCGATGGAAGAGAGGCGAAGGGTTATTGTTGAGAGAGATGAAGACTTAATCCCTGCAAACAAAATATTCTTCACTGCCAACAAATTTTGATGTAGAAGTTGTTCTACAAATAGTTTCATTTAGTGATTTAGCATTCGGATTAAATTTTGTAAAATGGAACTTCTTAATTAACTTTTCTTCTGCTTTATAGCGATTTTTTTGCTTGTTAAAATATCCTAAAATTAAGTTTGTACTCCTGCTGAGAATGTAATGAGTTCTTATCTAAGTACAAACAGACGCTACTAATTTGGATTTGGCGAGACGGCTTGTTCTTCTTAAACGACTGTAGTCATAAAATTGAAACCTCCACGGTAGTGAAACAATTTCTTCCTTTTTTAAGAGAAAAAAAGGTCGAGAAAGAAAAAATGAATGATGTTAATTAACCATCAACTTTGCTTTCGACTTATTAAATTTCCATATTTTCTATAAGCGACCGGAAACTTTCATCCACGTTTTTTCAATTGCAATTCCCCCTTTTTTGCTTTCGAAACCGCCATTCATTATTAATTAAAGTCCCATTTTTGTTTGCAGTCGAGCGTAATTTAAATTTCACTTTGAGTTTGAACTCTTAGCTTTGTTTCAAACAAATGTCAAAAGCTTAGCTTTTGATGAATGCGTTCAAACATGTTGAAAGTAATTATGAAATTCTTTGATGATTCGTTAGCACAAATGTTCTCGCTCGAGGACGTTAAACACTTTCTGTGTTATATTGAAAAGCATTTCAATTTAAATATATCCTCTTACTGGTCTGCTGATTTGAAAAATGGAAAACTTCTCTAAACCTTATGAGTGAAAGGAAAAAGAAATTACGACCACATTTTTAAATCTGATCTGCAATCTGATTTATTCAGAAATATAATCAAAAGTAGGCAGTTTTAGTTTTTCTGTTGCTTGCTCTCATTCAATCCTGACTTTTTTAAGTGATTTATTTTGAAATTGATTTTTCACTTTTCTCCTATTACTTTTTCGAAGCAACATCATGTCAAACAAAATTGGTTCATTGAATAAGGAGTTATTTTTCACCGCAATATAAATTTTAATATCGAATACAAATAGGGAAAGAAGAATTACGAGTAAAATTTCATGTTGCATCGCCTGTAGATTCTTGATTGGTAGTCTCTTATTTCTTTCTATATCTGCACAAAAATTATACACGTTCTAAGTTACACATTGATCAGAAAATCATCTTTAATGAGAGGCAAGATCTTTCTTAGCCCCAGTGAAATATTACATCAAGAAATTCCCGTTTAATATGAGAATAAAACAAGAAAAATTCACAAAAAGTCTGAGAGATATTTCGTACCGAAAAGTTTATAAATTATGAGCTTGCTAAATTAATAGCGACTCTACCTCTATTCAACCCTCGCTCGACTGCGATAATATTGGAAATTATTTCCAACCTTTTCCCTGTTTCACAGCCCTCTCAACGATGATCTTTGACCACATTTTAATTAGAGCTTTGAGGACAAGCTCGGAATTGTTTGACATTTGCTGCGGTTTTACGATAACGGGAAAATCTTCTAATGAAACAAGTTTCCAGACCATCATCAAATAATTGTGTTTCGAATTGAAACTTTCAATACCCAACGACGAATTCATTCTTAATTTGCATTAAACATAAAAAAACTCAACACAATCCGTAAACATTTAAATAGCTTTTCACAAGATTTCCCAAAAGGGGATTTAAGCAGCTCCCCAAAAGCTTCTTGTTCGACCCAAAAGTAGTAGAGATTAAATTGTTCACAACGAAATATTTTCATCTTAAAGAAAAATTATATTGTCAAAAATGCGCTGATTTTCTCAAAAATATCTGTTTCTCGTTGATCGCACGAAGGGGAAATCCCTTTTATTCAATAGAATATTTAATTTTCTTTCGAGGAACTTTGAATGAAAATTCCAAAAAGAACATCGCCATTAAGTGTAATTTTAATGAAAGGCTTTTCTGATGTTCTTTTTGCTGCTCTTGCTTTTCTTTTTGTTTGCAAAGAGCTGTCGATAAAGTTTTAAAATAATTCAACACGAATTGCTTTGTTAATTTATAAAATCGTATCTTAGACAAAGCCAGAGCTTTTCAATCAAATTTCTATCATTCAATTCAAAAGGCTCTACCTGTTGCAAACAGAGTACTGAAACTTCCTTATCTTATTTTGCTTCTATTCTTCAAGTAATCTGAATTATCTCCTAATTGAACTGTAAAATAATAGGACTTTACATAATTATATCGTTTCAGTACGCACAAGAAACACAACATGAGAAAATTTTGCGAGGATTGGCAGTTGGTATTGCTTTGACCATGTTTAACCGTTTGGAGGAGAGTGATGCATTGGTCACCAGCTTGTCAACCGATAAGGATCCTGTTTTACGTCGCAGCGGAATGTATACAATTGCTATGGCGTACTGCGGAACCGGCAACAATCAAGCTATCCGAAAGTTACTTCATGTCGCTGTGAGTGTCTCATTAAATCAGGAGTCAAGTTGTTGGAATATCCTTAACCCGATTTTCTGCCACTACCTCCTTCAATCGCAAATTTTGCAAATACTCATTCGTTGAATGTAGCAAATCTTATATTTTATTCATACTCAAAACGTACTTTCCTTTGTTTCCTCTTACCAACTCAATAAAAAGGTTTCCGACGTGAACGATGATGTAAGAAGAGCCGCTGTAACTGGAATCGGATTCCTATTATTTAGGTGAGTGTAGAGAAATTACTTCGCTTCCTTTTGATGACTACTTCGTCATCCCGGGGTTGATTCGCCAACATTCTTCTTTATTCATCTGAAGATTCTTGAGTTTCGAGAAGAAAAGACTTGAAGATTAATTAAAGTAAAAGTGATAACCCTCGTATTATGAAAGAAATTCAAACGGTTTTATCATTTATTTTATTTTTATTATTTCTTTTGGGAACGAAAGCCTTTTGTAAGTGCTTTCAATGGACTTAAAGAGTAGCAGACGTCAAGAATGTGGATTTGGGATTTCTTCTTATAGAAGAAGAAATTCATTAAGAGAAATATTGACAACAGGATTACCAAATCAAGTTACATATTCGTTAATTAAAATCTTTATATCATATCTCTATTATTTATATTACAAAACCTGATGAAATTTTAGAAAAAAAATCTGAAAAAAAATCGATCGTAATGTGTATTTCGTAATACATACTATCGTACATATTTAACAATAAAGTCACGTCAGAAGGAACGAATTCTGGGTATTAAGAAAGCGAATCGAGTGAACGAATTATTTTTTGTGAGAAAGCTTGAAAATTCGCATTGAACGACAGAGAAATACTTATCGATCGAAAATGCTCTTTACATCAGAAACGGAAAATAATTTTCCAACGCCAGAGCTTATTATGTGAAAAGCTTTCATTCATTCATCCATTCGAAGTCAATGTGATGGAAGATTCATTATCGAAAAGCGGGAAGCATGTGCTTCGTGGACCTTGTGATGAAAAGAAAGACGAAAGATGATGAAATTGAGATTGGGAAACGTCGAGTGACTTTTGAGTTATTAGAGAGATTTTGATTTATAATATATAATACGCTTTAAAGCATTCTGATATTGATTAACAAAGATAGACTCTTGGTTTCTAATTTCATTCAAGTGAATTTTTCCAAGATATTTTTTCACGATATTTACCACACTTTCATAACAGCTCAAAGATTATGACGAATAATTAAAAGGACTTTACTTTCTGAAATAATTAAAAATCTTGTCAATCTAGTTCGTTTGTCATTAAATGAAATTCTTCCTTTTCTCCCTTCGTTTAAAGCATTTATCAGTAAAAAATGTAACAAATTTTTATCAACATTCTTTTTATTATTTTTCACCATTTCTTCTACTCATAGATTACGTATTACATAAATATTAAATCTTTGTATGCTAAGACCCATATTTCGCCAGTTTTGCTTTCATATATATGATATTTTTGTGTCAATACTTTGAATTGCGCGGAGTGGAAATAAGATTCAATCCTAAAACATAAATTCTTTTCGACGGTTGCGGGCTGAGCCTACATTCTTATTAAATTCAACAGGCTTTTCTAAATGTCTTACTTCTTTTTCTTCTCTTGAAAAAATATTATTTCTCTTCGCTTTTCCTTCGTCGACGGGAACGCATACATTACAATTTCCCACCCGCACGACTACTACATACTTTCATCGAAGCAATCCTTCGAGGAATTTCAAATTCCTTCGTGTAAAGACGATTTCGAGTGAACTTTTCTCTGAAAATTCTTAGTTTGACTCGTGAGTGCCTCTTTCATAAAAACTTATTGTAATGAGCTACCGACGGTTTGACGCTTCCATTTTCACACGATACTCATGTGTTTCCTTTATTTTCCGAATAATTTTAATTTTCTCGAACGCTTTCAGTCGAAACAGTTTCATATGTAACACAATACCGAAAATCTTTTATATGTATCACAGCATTCTTGTAGTCAAAATTATTAAACAAACTTTCCCAAGCTTAGATAGAGCCATGCGATAATGAAAACGAGACCGCTGGAACTTCAATTGAATTTTGTTCTAAATCATCATTTACGTGTTGAAGATGACAAGTGACAAGGATAGGGACGCGTCTAGGGCTCATGATGCTAAGAAAACAAGAAAGTTTTCTCTTCCTAATCGTACTTGATGTTCCTTCGAAGGATTGAATTACTTAGCGAGTGAAAAGAAGAGCGATAACGTCTGTTTATTTTTCTAGTCATAAATTCCCATTTTTTATCTCAATCCATTTGTCGTTTTAAAAAATTAGTTATAATATTTCATTTGTGCCTTTGCTAAAATAACATTTCATTTGACAAGAATCCTGATAAGACATGAAAAATAATGTGAACTTTTCTATTTTTTCCATTTTCGATTTTCTGTCTTCTTTTGTCAAAATTTTGTGGTCGTTTCTCTTAGCGGCTGATTTGATGGTGGTGTGACAACGATTGTTGGTTGAACTTTAAATAAATTTTGGCAGGTGCTACCGATGATTCGTTGGTATCGGCCTCCAGATTGCTTTGCTCTTGTAACGACATAGGAGAACTTTTTTAAATGCTTGCCGAAACACTTTGTTAAAAATTGTATAAAATATAGGGTTCACCATTGACGATGCGTATCCAAGCCACGTAACAAAATCAAAAACGCCCTGACTAATTTTTGATTCGCAATCAGGGCATACGGTTGGTAGCAGATTGAGCACGAAAAAAGGTGACCACAATATGACAAATGTAAAGAATACAACACCTAGAACTTTCGTCGCTTTCTGTTCCAATCGAATTATTCGACCGTGTCGTGAAGAATTCCTGGAAATGACGCTAGAATTGCGAGAATGGTGTGAACGAATAGTTGTAACTCTTTGAAGTATGCATGGCGACGAAGGAATCTTTCGCGTTGCAATGTTCTGCTCATCGTTTGAAGCAAAATTACGATTATGTCGAAGAGTCACGGACCTACGGAGTGGTGATGGATTGACTAATGATGATTTTTGTGGGGATGGTGAAAGAGACGTTCGTATTGAACCACTCATGCTAGAGCCTCTTCTCTGATAACGTCTTGAATCCCATGTTACAACCGAACTACACTTAGAGTAGCTGTGTTTTCGATGTTTTGCCGAAACGGAGTGTGCCATCGGCAAACTGTTTGTAGACGTGGTTTTTGAGATAGAGTTACTCGACACAGAAATAAATTGACTTGAGTCATTGAGATTCTGTTTCTCCGGTGCAAGAAAATTACTTGACGAAGTTGTAATAATCTTCACTTCGATGGGTTTTGCCATGGCGCACGATTTATCTCCAAAATAAGGACATGTGCATGGTGGTGGTAATTCAAGAGAAGTTGTATCACCTTCGGTATTCTTCCTCTGTCTTCTTTTTCGTCTCAACTCCTTCATTTCTTCGAAAGAAAAGTCCCCATAAATATTATCCCCGTCACGTTCTAATGTTTGAATGCTGTTTGAACGTCTCAAACGCATTGATGATGAATTTCTAGTGTTAAACACTGCCAATGATGCTCTTCTTCGCTTTGTTGGTTTAACCATTAATGTTGACAATGTTTTCTTCCTCATGCTTAACAAGTAAACAATAAATGAAACAAAATGGTTAGACTTTTAACATTGTTAAAAAAAAAATTTAAATCAGAAATAGGAAAACTCTTTTTTTAAAAAAAAAATCCATTTGAGTTCTAAAAGCAACAATTCCCAGTTCAACAAGAGCAATTATGCGAAAAATTCAGTTTAAGATAGAACGGATCTAAGACTGTATCATTTTCCATTTCCATGTTTGTCACTTGAATATTGCTTTCTTAGTTGATGTGATTGTTTTGTAGCCGCAGTGCTCGAGGCTGTTTAGATTCACTTTCCTTTCGTCAGTCGTCGCTCGAGCTGGCGTGCTTTTGATTTTTTTCATTTGAGAGATTGCAAAATACTCATGCATTGTATAACGTTAGGGATACGAGAAAAGTTTTTCTGTTTGCTTCACACGGAAATTTGTTTTTCCTTTTGTTTCTTTTGCCGAGCTTTTGTATCAAAAAGAGATTAAGGGTTTTTATTTTGTTTGCATACCATTCGACGTTGGCTTTATGTGGCTGGGGAGACGAGTTGGAGTTGTTCACAATGGAAGAGTTTTCCGATTCTATTTTACTTGTTGTATCTCCCGATGACTCTGTGACGGGCGCAAACGATTCTAATCCCCTTGAAAGCTTTAGCATCTCAGCTCCAAATTGATGAAGTGCTGTCATTGTCGATGGTGTTGGCTCCGGAATACTTTTTTGTTGAAAAAGAAAATGAATTCCTTCGAATTGTGCAATTTTTATTTATTAATACTCTTACCTTGACTCTGGTAACCATAATTCATGAGTATTTATGTCCAACGTGGACAGCTCAGTGTCCGTGGAGCCAGCCGAGTGAGCGTGATTCGGAGTAGATGGTAAACTGCTTTTAATGAATCGCTTCCATGTGTTTTTTCGCTCTATTTAAATGAAGATTAATGATTTTCTTTTTATTAAACATGGCTCGTTTTTAATTCACCTAATGGTGGAGCTATGCCCATCCATCCACTTGACCATCCACTGCTGCCGCCCAACTTTCCACCGCCCAAATTCTTACTTTGTCGGGCCAATAATCTTACAGTTAACGTATATGTCAATAGCATTACGCCCAGCGGAATATAAAAGCAAACAATTGAACCAACCAATTTGTAAACAGGATCAGGGATTTGACATGTTCCATCTACGAGAACCGAAGCGTGATCCTGCAAAAAATAATAATCAAGATTTGTAAAATAATGATTACACCACGCAAAATGTTCGAATTACCTTGGAATACATTAGACTTAGAGGCAAACTCATAGCAATTGAAAGCAGCCAAACAAAAAATATTTTAAGAACAACCCTCTTTCTTGTTTTGTTACGTCCAAAGCGCATTGGATATCGTAAAGACAGATATCGATCGATTGAGATTGTGCATAAGTGCATGATGCTTGCAGTACAAAAGAGAACGTCTAAACATATCCAAACAAGACAATGTTCTGATTGTAATGGAAAATATCCTGAAATGAAAATATTTGCATTTCATTGATGACAGTAGTATGTAGTTGTCTGATGCTTTAGTTTATGGCGGAGAAAACAAAGGAAATTTTTGCTACGCTCTCATGTTTCAATCTACTTTGCATGCAAATTCTATTGAAAAAAATCTTTTCATTTTCGATTGAAGCATCAACTTGTTTAAAAAAAGTTCTCCAGGAAATATATATTCAACATTGAAATGCAATTTAATTATCCTTCCTGTTCGATAGAGCGTGGAATGAACTTTTTTTCTCAAAAAGTTTTCAATGAATTTTTGTGACTCTCAGAATATTTATTCAACGATATTGTACAAGTTGTCAGTAGCAGGCGAAAATTTACATTCACTTACCTCTAAACAATGTTACAATTCCTAAAGGCATTACGAGAACGGCAACCATCAAGTCGGTTATTGCTAAGGAGGCTAAAAAGTAATTGGTAACATTTTGAAGCCGCTTTTCCCAAGCGATTGCCAAGCACACAAGAATATTTCCAGCGGCTGTGCCGAACACGAGTATCATAGCAAGAAGAGCCCAATAGTTATTAAGATCCTCGGGATGCTTGTTAATAAAAGTTCCGGTATCATTTTTAGTCGTAAAGTTTTGATCCAAAAATTGATGATTGTTTCCATTTGTTGCATAAGTTTCGTTATAAACATCGAAGTCGTATAAATAACTATCGTTTTTATAAAAATAGTTGATATTTCTTTTATGAGCATTTGATCCAACAACCGGTAGCACCATTGATGAGACATCATTGCCAACATAACTTGTCATTTTTCCAAAAATCTGAGTCGACTTTGTTTTCTGCTCTTTAAAGTTTCACGTTTTCATCTGGGAAAAAGGAATTTCTCGTTTTTAATGCGATCACCAGGAATTTTTCCTTGTTATAAACTTTTTAAAACCGCCGTTCCGTATAATTGTTGAACATTATTTGTTTTCTTCTCTTCTTCCTTTCACGTAATACACAATTTATTAACACGGTTTTCTGCGACTAACATCATCATCACATGCCATTCCTGCTTCATCGTAATTTCACTCACATTCGACGCGATTCACATCGTTTTCTCGTTAAATCTACAGAGTTTGAAATGTTGAGTTTTAAAAAATTTTAATTATTCAATTAGCAATATAAATTCGATGCTCTCTAATTTTTCAGCAGACGTAAGAATTGACTTTAATTTAAGAACAAATTATCTTATTTCACTACCACCCACCCAAGGCCATCAATTCTTTTGGCAATCAATGGTAAAGACATTTTTTAAAATTAAAGTGAAGTTTTTAAAATATTTTCATTCCATTTGCTAGACGACAAAGAAAATTGAAGTGATTATAAAAGATTTGAATAGCGAGATTGAGCTTGAATGCTTTTTCATTAATCAAATATTTTCCCTCCCTCTACCGATTTATGGCTATTTCCCATCTATGGCAAAGAGCCTTTCGATTGATAGAAATGCAAATATTTTGACGCGTCTATCTAAGCATTCCGTCCCTCATGATATCAATAAAAAAGGTTT
This sequence comes from Smittia aterrima, assembly GCA_033063855.1. Taxonomy (NCBI): domain Eukaryota; kingdom Metazoa; phylum Arthropoda; class Insecta; order Diptera; family Chironomidae; genus Smittia; species Smittia aterrima. Next base: position 154,656 of record CP093831.1, on the reverse strand, counting down.
GCTATCAAATTTAATGCTTTTTGGAATACAAGTCCTTAATACCGAATGTCCACTCGTTTAAATGCGGAAATCAGAATCTTTTTTATTATGTTGATCGAAAAACCTGGTCTGAATATGAATTTTAAAGCAAACAACCATCAAAGCTTGCACTAATGCTTTTATAACCTTTTTTATCTTATGAAAAAAAAACTTGTTCAGGAAAGAACGTCTGAACGTAGTTCGGGACAAGGCTGTTAAAAAATCGTGAAATGTGCGAAAGGTATCTTTATATTCCCAGGCCAATAGCCACATTTTGATTTTTGAGACTTATCCATTCAATATCCTTAATCTTTCAAAAACAACTTATTCTCAATCGTGTCGCGTATTGATTTTTCTGACGCTTTTATTTTACAATGTTGGACATAAAATAATTTCCGACAAAATCAGTTCACTTAGCGATGACATGAGGAGGATTGCTGTAATCCTGCCGCTAATCGGCTAAAAGGAGCTTTTCATTAAAATAATGAAATTAATTAATTGTCACGTTGTGTAATTCGCTCCGTCTAAAATTACTAATTACTTGTTTCCCAATTTATCGGCAAACTGATAACAAAAAAAGAATTAGTGAAATGTGAAACTCTCTTAGTTGACTTTAAGCATTCGCTTAGTGAAAAACAAATTTTAATAACATATTACAGTTGTTATTTGGATTGTTTATCTGAACTAATCGATTTATCGTTTATCATTCTGCTAAAGTTTATTGTTGTTGTCATATTCATTACATCTTTTTAGAAATTCCTGTGCTTGTTGTTTTTCTTAATGGAAAAAATGATACTTTCGACTACTTAGTGTCGTCTGGGACCAAGAGCGAGAGGTAGAAAAAGGTTGACAATGATGATTGATTTGGATTATTATTAGGGGTCTTTTTATTTATGTTACTAAAGTATATTTGGTTGGCTGCGAAACAAAATTGATCTTAATATATTCCGTTCAGACACATTTTGCACAAATGATTTGAAGCCCTGCTCAGTGGAGAAAACTTTTTCAATTTTTTCACTTCGTGCATTTAAAGCAAAAAGGGTAAAGCTCCATTCATGAATTAAACATGAAGTCGTTCGCTCGGAATCAAAAGTGCACATTCACATTTTAATTTTCCACTCTCCCTCAACTGCTTGGTTGTTTTATTTTTTAATTGCAAGTTGTAAATTTTCAGTCCTTCTCACACACTTTAATCCATTATGAGTGAAGTCAGTTGGTAGAAAAATGATTTTTTTCTGCGCAATTGAAACATTTTCCGAACCGACTCATTACTCTGTCGACTTGAAACTACCGAAAATTTGATTCACACTCCTCAGTCACCATCAATGGGATGCATTCGGCAAAATTGATTGCGCAGACTCGTTATTGCCTCTAATGTCTTGGTGCTTGCATTGAAATTGTGTTACCTGATCAACAAAACGTGCTTTTATCGTACGCTGATGTTTACATCCACGTTTTATTATTGATAACAAGCGTGACGTTCTTCGCCATTTCCATGCTTTTCCGCCTAACATGATAAGCAATTAATTAAATATTTACATCATATTGAAATCACGATGTGATGACGAAGCTTTTATAAAATCATTTGGGAACTAATGAGAAATTTATTTATCATCATGGCCTCCGCGATTTCTTCTTATACTTCTTAAGGGAAATTGTTGCATAAGCTATCCGTCAGCACGCCCACACAAATTATGAACGGTAAATTCATTTACATTCTGATTTGCTTCGTTTGTTTTTCTCTTTTATAGCAAATATTGTGTCACGAGATAATTAATTTTAATTATTAATCATTCAGCTTAGACGATTTGGTAAACAAAAGAACCTGTAAACCGATTAATTCGAATTTTATTATATTATATTTGGTTGAAAATTAAAATGTCTTAGCATGTGATCGGTTTATTTGCCGCTGCGTTCAATGATGGAATTAGGCAATAAGAAAGTAATTGTAGAAATTTATTAACTCATGCGTCACTCGCCTCGTCGTCTCTTTTAAAACATCAAACTCGGATCAAATCAAATGGGCTGGCGCCATCTTTGCGTCATCGAAAAAGCTTTCATGGAAGTTTCTTACAGGAAAAGGACTATGAAAGCTTTTTGTCTGGGGATCATTTACTGAGGGTTAAGAGAAATAAAAAATGTGAAGTGTAAAAGTTTTTTTCTTAAGAAAAGCGAAAGATTCTGACTTGGCAAAGTATTTACGAAATCCTTTGTGAGTTTATTTGCTCGAAACTTCTGATATCTAACTTTATTTCGGGGCAATTGAAACAAGTAAACTAATAAAACAGATGTGAACGACTCTCTAATGCTTCTTTCTGGTTCATTTATATTCTTCACACTAAATCCTATCACAATTATTTAAGTAACATTACCCTAAACAGAACATTTTAGTCTACAATCTTGATACAGATCTTTGTAAATTTTAAAGTGGAGGCCCAAACATTTGAGCTTGTCACGATATATCGTGCTCCCTGATTATATCCTTTTACTCCATCAGGTACGGAGCTCAATTACGTATTAACCTACTTAACATGAAAGAGATTTTGAAATGTTTGTCGCTTAAAGGCTTGTAGACTGATTAGCGTAATATTAGCAGTCCTCATCGGTTATTGGATAACTGCTTCTAAAATCACTAAGTGGAGTCTGGACTGATGATGGCGTTAACAAGGGTGCTCCTTGCAAAGAAATTGCCAAAGGTAATGCAGATGGCACACACAAGCTAATTGTACCCCGACCATCTGTCACGCTTCGGTATCGAGAAGGGCGACCGGATCTAAAATTTAATTTGGGATAATCTTGTTAAGCTCGATACGGGAGAGAGCGAGAGAAAGTCAAACTTACTTATGACATTTACATTTTAGTAGTCGGATGAATGCAGCCCGAAAAGCTCTGTTGAAAATTGTATAAATGATTGGATTTATCGTCGAAGAGACGTAGCCAAGCCACAAGCAGATCTGCAATACAAAATTCAAACGGAAAATATTTAAACATATATGTGATTATCGTAATTATTGTCATTCAAAAGATTGAGCAAACTTACATTTGTAATGTGGTCGGGAACTTGGCATTGAGGGCACGCTGCGAATAATATGTTGAGGATGAAGAAAGGACTCCAGCAGAGAACGAATGTGAAAAATACAAGACCGAGAACCTGAGAGTTTGTTGAAGTGGAAAAAGGCGTACAGTTGGATTAAATTCATTAGAAAGACGACCATTTTTAATTATTTACCTTTGTCGCTTTTTGCTCTGTGGCGACAGCGTTTGCTGACAAATTTGTACGCTTTCGCTGATTGAGAAATCCCAATTTGAAATTAAGCGAGGGTGTTGGAACGTTATTAAAATTTATTTTTAAGGATCGAAGTTTATGACGTCGCGTCTCGCGTTCAATGTTTTCGGGAGTTTGTGTGCTTTTGTCATGTGTTGATCCACCACGCGACGTCGACGAAAACAAGTTTCGAGTGCTGCTGTTGAAGTTTAAAAGTGGATGTGATGTGCTGGCACTGATGCTTCTAGAACATACGCGTATGAATATTTTAACAATTGATAAACGTCTCCTTCAACTCACCTCTCAACATTTATGCCACCGCTTCCATGTGACCTCCAACTCATGGAATTTTGAGACTGGGAATGCAACATGTTCTTATTATTAGTTGTTCGGAGTTCGTCCTTTCGTGAATCGGCTGACGATGATTGTTGTTTTGAAGAGTAGCGTCCTCCGCCAAGTCTGAGAAATATGGAAATTGCCAGATCTTTTTTTACATAATGTTAATTTTTCCAATTTTCCATCTAAATAATTAATCTCCCTTTCTTCCAAATTTTTCATGCGACTTGCTTTCAATCTTCAATTGGAAAAGTTTTGACGAATTAATACGGCACGGTGTTATTTACTTTTCTCCGAAAAGTCGCCAGAGATTCTCCAGCGTCGAAAATAAATCTTCAATTAAGACGGTCTTATGCAAGGATTTTCTGAATGAAAAGGTTTCCACTCTGTTTATATCAAGTGGGCTCAGCACATCGCAAACATTCATTCACCTATTCAAGGCTCAACTCCGACACTTTGCGGAATAAATTTATAGAGTTTAAAGTTCAGCGAAGGAGATGAGTAAAATTTATATCAGTGAAATATTTATTAATGGATGATGAGTTTTAGTTTCAAAGCTTTACATCAACACATGAATCAACAATGCACTATGAAAGATGAATATAGGCGAGAAGGAGTTGAAAGCTTTTGGAATCGCGTAAAAGATGTTTTCATTTATTTCAATCTCAATTGTTTCGTGCTTCATTGAAAAAAATTTTACCTCCGGAACGTTTCACTTTCCGAATGCTCGACAATGAACCGTGCCTTCTTCTTAAGTAACTGTACGGTGAGAGCATATGTGATAACCATGAGCACCATTGGCACATAAAATGCAAATAGCGAGCCGAAAATGAAGAACAAGCGGTTGTTTATAACACACTGCTTAGGCTTTGGCATGATGTTCTCATAGTCAATGACTCCTGAAACGTAAAAAGTCGCTTTTAGGACTTAATTTCACTAATTTCAAGCGAGTGATGTTACCCAGAACAGTTATTGACGATGAAATCAACATCGCAAGTAGCCACACGAGAGCGATTTTAAAGCTAGTCAACCGTTTAGTTGAGCTCTGTCGAGATCCAAGCGGGTTTCTTATGCCTAAGTAACGTCCTAAACTAATGAAGCACATGTGCAAAATACTTGCTGAGCACGCCAGCACATCACACGTCACATAAATGTTACACCATGTAATTCCAAACGGCCAGTAACCTAAAAGAAACAGATAAAGTGTGATTACGTAATGTAAGCAACTCATCATAAATGATGAAATCGATTGAATAAACAAAAGCTTCGGATTACAAAGGTTCTCTCTTTACCAACATTCGCTTCCTTCATGCTTCCTTCCCTTTTCCTGTAATTTGTGAATGTTTAGGCGCTAAACGATTTCTTTGTGAATCAAGCCACAAAGCGTCTCGTACTTGACTATTATGAGACCAAAAGATTTGTCTCTCGAAAGTTGTTGCTAAATGTCGTCTAAATAGATCGTCTCGAAATTAGAGCATGTTCGCTTACATGAGTCGCGTTTATTTTATTTGAGAGATTAATTTAGAGCTTTTGAACCACTTTAGTATAGTGGATGAGTGAATTTATTATTTCTCGTTGATTAAAATTCCACAATGAACAAATTTTCATCCCCGCTCTACATATTTGAAAATTCCTTTGAAAAGGTTATTTTGTTTGCTCTGAAACTTTGGATCGCATTTAGCTTTCTCATCTCGCGAGCTCATGAATCATGAAAGTCTTCGAGGGAAGTCTTACGTAAATTCAATTTAAATTAAATGTTGATGTTCCCGCTTAACATATTTTTACATTGCGGGAAGGTAAAGTCACTCGAAATGAAATTATCGTAAGCTGCTTCTGTGACCCGAGAAAAGGTGAAAATCCTGTCGAAATTAAACATAATAAAGTCCTGGCAACTTCGGACTGATGCTATTCGCATTCATGATCGAGTGTGCAGCGAATTCAATTATTAAAATTTCCAATTAAAAGTTGGCAAAAGAGAGCAATTGTAATTTTCGCCTTTATAATTTCCACGTAATTTAATATATCAAACCTAGGAAAGCCGGGATAGCTCCCAACGGCATCACAAATAGGCTGACTAACAAGTCAGCGACGGCTAGGGACAGAAGGAAATAGTTTGTGACGTTTTGAAGCTTCTTATCCAATGCTACCGCCAGACAAACAAGAATATTTCCCAAACCTCCAGCCACAATAAAGACAAAAACAAATAGGTACGACCATTCATAGTTCGGCTGATACAAGTTCTGTTGTTCTCCATATTCACTCGCGTTGATTGCTGTGTAGTTTTGTATTAGCACATTTATTGAATTCGTGAATTTTGAATCATTAAAATTAAAATCAAACAAGTAATCGGAGGAGTTTTCACTATTTAGTACACTCGTCGTTTCAAACGTTTCACTGGAACAGTTTAATAGTTGATTCATACTTGTCCATCTTCTACATTATCACATAACTGCAGGTTTTATGGTTTCACTTATAACCGAGTTCTGTTGACACAATTCAATTCTCGCTTTTTACGATTTCAAGTGTCGCACGCCCGGCCTCAAGCACATACGCCGCACATTTTATTTGCTATTGTTGTTCTGATTGTTTTACAACCATGCCTCAACTTTATATCATCAGTCTCTGCATTTGTGGCTCTTAATAACTTGTTTAACATCTGTAAATGAAAAGTTATACAAAAACCACAATTTTGTTGAACCAGTAGTACTCGATCGATTTTCTCTTTGAATGCAAGTATTTTTCAGTAAGCTTAAGTATCTTATAAGTGCGGTTAAAAAATTTGAATCAATAACGATACAAATCGTTCTCGTTGAGTTTCAATACACAATTTCAAGTTTAAGTTTCAAATTAATATCCAAGAGAAAATTTTCAATGATCGTTATATAACATGGAAAAAGTTATATCAATTTCAAAATATAAAAGGATAGGAATCTTAATTATTTTCGCTTGTGTAATTGAAAGATATTTTCCATCAAATATTTTAGAAACAAATTGATATTTATTTGTATTCTTATATATTATCCAATTATTTTTTCGACAATGTTCAGACCTAATTTTCACAGTATTGGCAAGCAAGGTTTCTTTCATTTGAGAACTCAAAGAAGTTAAAAGGAAGTAAATTAAATGATATCTTTGAATCAATAGAACTCGACCACTCTTGGAAAATCCTCGACACAATTTTTATTTTTCTCATTGAGTTTTTCTTGGGGAGTCAAACACTTAGCAATATTTTTTTCTGGAATATTTGTTGAAGAGTTCTCGGAATTTCAACAAGTTGTTCAAAGCCACTTGAAAATAGAACAAGCGAAATTGGTTTCGTTACAGTGATGCCACATTTCTGAGATAACCTAAGCTGATGAGGATTCGATTCTAAAAAAGAAATATTCGGAAGTGCATGCATTGAAGCTTGAATGACTTATCTCTTATCTCTTTTTGTCTTGTCAACAATTTCTCGATGAATAATATCGTATTTTGTCCTTATCGAGTTTTAAATAAAGATGACGAAATAGACTTGGTCTCGCATCAAGTGCCTTCTGTATATCTTATTGAAACCAATGGTCGAGAGAAACCTATGCTTCGTGTGGTTTATTTATGCACAATGTTTTTCTTACACGAATAATTATTTCTCTTTAGATGCAAACTAAAATAAACATTTAGTTTTTTTTTATGAGTTTTATAGACTTCGGAAAACGATGCTGCTACTTTTATTATTAAATCGGAAATATTTCGAAAAGATAGACCAGAGCTTTGGTCAACATGTATTATATTAATTCTTTAATACATCAGTAAAAGAGGCTCAAGCGAATAATCAAAAGAGAGAAATTTTCATTTCAATTACGGAAAAATCCAATGACTTTGTTTTTCTATCTTACTGGCATAAATATTTAGACGGAAAATATATTTTTCTTTGAAATACCGCGGAAAATCATGTCATTCTTTCCGATGGGTAAATTTGAAAGAAAAATCGTTTTAAGTTCAAAAGAAAAATTATTACTTCATCTCAAAAGTTTTAAAGAATCTTCTCAAAGTATTTAATAAATACTATTTATCAATCGCGTTTGAAATTTGATTCAATTTATTTAATTTTAAATTCGAAATATTTTTGGACTGTTCATGGGAAAACTGCAACAGGTCCCATTCAGTGAAATGCACTTATACAAACAATTCACTCACAAATCGTCCAAATCTGACATCATATCCACCAATTTCGCCAATTTTCACGCTCGTATAGCTTTCAATTTGTTTCGTGTCGAGCTTTCATTTATTCGATCAGCGGTAATTACGTCTGCGATTTATTAAAATTGATTCGCGGGAGTTTGAGATTTTTCACTCATAAAAATAATAATCCAAACGTCGGTTGCCGATACCGAGTGATGACCGTTTAAATCCAATGTTCACAGTCAATAAATCATCAACAACGATTTCGCTTTTAATCTCACGACATCACGTTTGTAACTGACTTGCAAATGAGAAAAATGTTTATTGCTCCACGCGATGATGAAAAATCTCAAGAAAATTTGCAAATGTTGCTCTCTCGGATTTTATTATTGAGAGTATTTTTCAGAGAGCGAAAGAAAATTTTTCTCCTGAGGTAGTCGCGTGCTTTAATTTTTCTCTACAGATCGATAAAAGCGATTAGTTCGATCGTCGTCGACTCAGAATTCAGGAACCGACTGAAGCAGCTCAGACTAAAATGGCTATAATTTGTTCATTAAGATTTGTTGAACAAGCTTTCGAAGTATCTACTCAATATAAGACTTCATTGAAGTTATTCTTTGGTTCAGATCATTGTCCACCGTTACTAGTGTGTTAAGAGCCTTCGACAAAGCAAGTTAAAGATCATCATCATCATTATTATTTCTTGCTTTTGTGTTCGGACATTTTTTATCTGTTTCGATTCATCATTGTTCTTCAAAGAAAAGAAAACGTCAAGTTCAAGGTTAGCCAAAGAGGCTTCATATTGAAGAGGAATAAGTTGGTGCTTATGAATAGAAAAGTCTTGATTTTACGAAATCTTTCGATTATCGTAAAAAAAACTTTTTATTGATGGAAACTCATCGAAAATATATTCCGCTATTTTTTCTGTCATAGCATCCGATGGCACGTCCCAGAAAAATGTTTTCATCGATAAATATTTTCTGATCAATTAAAAGTTTTCGAGAACCTGTTGATGGACATTGTTAATGCCAGCGCAAATATTTTCCATACCGAAACTTTTTATTCGTCGCCATTCTCGAGGAGTTTTCGTTCTTTTAACGTCCAGCCATCGTAAAATATGTGATAGTCTTGAATAATGTTCAGAACGGTTGATTGGAGTTAATCACGAAATCTTTTAATTAGTATATACAATGCGAGCATTTTCACAACAATTCAATGTTAATTACTTATTGTTATTACTGATTTTTCTTAAGCTAAATTAAAAAGATAATGAAATTTAATTTCTCTCTTTTAACAGAACTCCCGAACAATGCCCCTCTGTGGTATCTTTGCTGGCTGAGTCATACAACCCTCATGTTCGTTATGGAGCTGCTATGGCTCTTGGTATTGCTTGTGCCGGCACGGGTTTGCGTGAAGCTATTGCACTGTTGGAGCCTATGGCGAAATTTGATCCTGTCAATTTCGTTCGTCAAGGAGCTTTGGTAAATCTTCTTTCTCAATTTGTCGCGGCAATGAACTCATGGTTCTCCTTGTTTTATATTATGCAGATTGCATCAGCCATGATTTTGATTCAGCACACTGACCAGACATGCCCCAAGGTCACTTTCTTCCGTCAGTTGTATTCGCAAGTTATCAGCAGCAAACATGAAGATACGATGGCTAAATTCGGAGCAATTCTTGCTCAAGGAATCATAGACGGTGGTGGACGCAACGTTACTCTCGGCTTGCAGTCTCGCACTGGACACACCAATTTACAAGCCGTTGTTGGTACATTGGTCTTCACTCAATATTGGTACTGGTAAGTCACAATCGTAAAATTGTTATGACAGGCAGAATAAATTTGGTCCACTCTTAAATCCACTTTATTTATTTTCACATTTTTCTTCCCGATTAGGTTCCCACTGGCTCATTGCTTGTCATTGGCCTTCTCTCCAACTTGTATCATCTCATTGAACTCCGATCTGAAGATGCCAAAGATCGAATTCAAGTCTGCTGCCCGCCCATCTTTGTACGCATATCCAGCACCGTTGGAAGAAAAGAAACGCGAAGAACGCGAAAAGGTTACAACAGCAATTTTGTCCATCGCCGCTCGTCAAAAGCGACGCGATGACAAGAAAAAAGATGACTCGAAGATGGATGTCGATGACGAAGTAAAGGAAGATGATGCTAAGAAGTCGACCGAGAAGAAGGTTGAGAAGAAGCATAAGGCCGACGATAAGGAGAAAGCTGATGTTGAAGTTGCTGCTTCTCCAGCAGCTCCTAAAGAGCGTAAAGAACCGGAACCAACATTCGAAATTTTGCATAATCCACCTCGCGTTTTGCGACAACAACTGAAAGTTGTCAGTGTCGTTGAAGGATCACTTTATCAACCGGTTAAAGATGTCACTATCGGAGGAATTATCATGATGAAGTATTCTTCTCAAAACGAGCAAGTCTTGGTCGAGCCAGTTGCAGCCTATGGCCCTAAGTCAAATGAAGATGCAAAGGAACCTGAGGCACCCGAACCGTTCGAATACATTGAAGATTAACTTTGAACTTAAACTTTTCCATGTTCAACAAATTAAAATTATAAACTAATAAAAAATAAAATCTAAAGTGTGATCTGGCTTGCATTAATTAATGCATTTCCTGCTTATTTACATTTCAGCGTAAACTTGATTGACTTTTAGCGATTTTCACAGCATTCGGAAAAGCGAAAACTGATGAGAGCAAAGAAACATTAATTAAAAATTGGTTAACATCTAAACTTCAAACGGATTGTGGATGGATCTTTTACATTCAATTCATTTTAACTTCGTTTTCATTGAAGTTCATTAAAAATTTTAATTAAATTTTAAGATTTGCAATCAGGAAAAAGTGTTGAAGAATATATGCGGATTTCCTTGAATAGAGTCCCTGATTTTATTCCTTCGAACAATTTATTTCTTGATTTATGCGGAAACTCGATTCATCTTTGAAGGATTAGAATGTAAAAAAAAAAAGAATCTCTTTGTAGATGAAATTTTGATTTGTTAGACAGTGCAATCAAACTTTAGTTTTCCCAGGTAAATTAAATTTTACCGAATTTATTTGCTATTTTATTCGATTTTACATGATTTATTTATTTTAAGGAAAAAGCGAAGTATTATAATATTGAGTACATATGTTAAAAAAATTATTGCTCAAGTAAGAGTTGCGTATAGTCGTCCTTGATTCTTGTTTAATCTCATTCAGCACTTAACGAAGTACTTTCTATTGTTTATTAGTTTATTAGTGTATCAAAAGATTACAGTAATTAGTTTAATGGTAGAAAATGAAAACAAACAATTAATGCGTTCATCTATTTGATGAATATAGAAAACCATAACACCTAAACATAAATTACACATCGATTCAGTAAAACATCGATAAATAAAATCTTCACTTTTGAATACTCGACTGCCTAAAACATCACAATCTGAACTGACTCAAAAGATTCTAGAATATCCAGAAGACGAAAGAAATTCTTTTGCTCTCTTTCTGAAAACTCGAGAAAACTTTGCGAGCGAGAGAGAATATTTAATGGCACTGAAAATAAAACTCGAATGATTCGAAGAATAAATTCTTCTTATGTAGGGATAAATTTATTTGTCAGTACTCAATCATTTTACAGCAGGTGAAAATTCCAAATTTTCTGCGAATATTGAAAAGATAATACAATCTCACAAAAAAAAAATTAAAATATAATGCAAGTTTATGTGGTTTTTTGGTTTTGAGATTCCATAAATTTTTTAATCTATCTTCATGCCGAAAAAAACTTTTATCTGTTGTTATGAGAGTTATCAGTTTACAGCCGAGAAAAACATCAAGAAAAAGGTAAATTCAAAGCATATCACACGAATCTTTTCAAGCTAAGAAAAGAAACCTTTTTCTTTCAAATTGTTTGGCACAAAAAAAAGTTATTGAAACAAAAATGAATCAAATGATTTAGATATCCAATAAATTGGATCTAGATGTTTAAATGTTTGGTATACGTGACTGCTTGACAAATAGAAATAGAAACATAAGCACAAATGTGCTGTGCAATAAATTTTTGATTGAAAAGGATTTTTGCTGAAACAGGGTTTTTCATTTCTCACAAGAAATTTATTGAACGTAAATTCTGGTATTTCCATCGACGATGGTCTTGGAACAGGAGAATAATTCAATAACTCTGTCTGCGTGGGGAAGCTTCCTGCTTCCGCTGATTCTAACATTTCTTTCTTTGTAGGAAAAGTCGAAAATACCTCAAGCAGATTGAATTTCCCGAATAGAAATTATTTTTTAAAAGCTCTTATACCCTCTCAAGTCTCAAAGGGCGTTAAAAACAGGTCTCTTTATAAAAGATTTGTTACTTAATCCAACATTAGTCGTCACAAATAAAATTCTTTAGTGAAATCCTTAATTAAAAGGCTGGCATTTATTACCATTCACTTTCGATTTCCGATTAAAGTCTTCTTTTAATGAAAATGTCACATCATCGTTCGAAATGGAATCAAAAGACCAAAAGGTATGTCAGTCAACGTCGAAAGATGCTCCATTCAAGAAATATTTCATCAAGCTCAAAAAGTAATTTGTATCCGTCCATTTTCCCATGCAGACCGAAATAATGAATTAAGCTTAAAGCAGGTGAAAATTTACCGCAGCGATGAAATGTAAAAAGGTAGAAATTCGTGTCTTCCTTTTGGTTTTAATGATCATTATCAGCTCGTTTATTAATTACCGAAAGAAGCAATTAGGAGAAAATCGTAATATAACTCTTGTCCTGACTACGCTTGGGCCATGTGCTTGACATTTGAGAAAAATCATCTTTTTAAGTATTAGATCTTGACTTGGCTTTCGCTCAGATTAGAATCCCTTTTCAAATTATAAATCTTTGAAAATCACTGAAAATTTTAAAAATTCTGAAGCTCTGACTTTTTTTTACATACGAGAAAAATAAATCTAATTCGATAAATTATGAATAAATGTCTTTAACATGAAGAGCAAATTGAGATAATTTAGATTTTTGATGGATGAGTGCGCTTTCACATAAATGTAATCAATCAATCATAGTAAAATAAAGTAATATTAAAACAAACTTTTGACTTTCAATAAAACAAACTGAAATATAGATGGATAATGCTAAGCCTCTGACATAAGTCACTCATGTTAACATCATTTTATTTACTACAAAGGAATCTTGTTTATTACTTCCTATTTGAAGTTACGAAAATTTAATCGAAATGTCCATAAATATAAACTGCACTTTTTGGAAATAAATTAGCGTGTTTGATTTATTGATAGATGCTATTAGCGTTGTTTCTTGCCGAGCTTATATTTTATCATCGACTCTAGGAAGCAATAAAAGCATCCCATCATCTGAGCTGTAATTGCACCCACGATGTTGGGAATAGGATAAATTTGCCATGGTCGATCCCAGTCTAATGGAAATACTGCTGAACCTATAAACGCTCCAAAAATGACTAGGAAGGAATTTCGCTTCAGTAGCTTCAAGTAAAATAAAAGGTTATTTATACAAGAATGAAATTTGTTACGATGAATCAAATACCTTTAAGTATCCTTGACTGATAGGATTAACAAGTTCAAATGTTTCAGTGAATAGAAGAACGATGGTTCCTGAAACCTGTAGAACGATATAGTAAATTTGTCATATGGAAGTACAATTAGGACTTACGCCGAGAAAAATACAGACGGGAAATATCGTTAAGCCGGCAAGTAAAATTGACAATGTCAATGTTTGTTCATAGTTATCAAGAGCAGAAGCTCCCATAATGACGCAGATGAATCCAAAAATGACTGAAATGAGACGTCTCGAAGGAATCGATCAATTAAAGGAAAATAACTTACAAATGGAAAAAATCATCAGAACTGCGAATTTGATACTTTCGCTGACTTTGTTGTTACGCCGTTTTCTAATACCATCTTGACTAAAGGTCACGTCAAGGGAATACAGCTTCTGAAGTACGGCAAATTTGACGAGCTCAGCTACGATGAAGTAAATTGTATGTGGCCATAGATTTGAGAAGTATGTAGCAAAAGTTGGAATCGAGAATGTGTAGATGACTATGCTTGCAATCGTTGATATCGCGTAATTTAGTCTCACTCTTTCAAGGGTCGAGATAGTCGGCATTCTGTCACAATTTTATACTACACATTCAGAAAACTTCGAAAACAAAATCACTGACAAAATCGCTTTTCTGAGTAACAATGTAATTCCTTTTTTTTCTCAACTTGCATCTCGTATTTGCTGTGAACTTTTTAATGTGTTCGTGCTAAACTTAAATCCAGCAAACTTTGGTTCTTCTGCAATGAATCCGTCATTTAATCCTCGTAAGTCTCATCTTAATAGCGGCGTTTGAAAAGCATTCTTCTTAATTCTAAAAGTTTATTATTAGTTTTCGAGCCAAATATTTTCAACATTGGCGGCCATTCAGAAGCAGAATATCTCGAATATGGAACTATTCCGAGCTCAAACATATCCTGCGGATTAACCACGGTAAAATTTGATACACACGAAGAGCTGCTTTGGACGGGAAATGCCAGTGGTTACGTTACTTCATATTATAACAATAATAATGGGCCACTGGAGAAATATACGTCATTTCGTGTCAGTCACGAAATGGTTCATCAAATTGACACTAACTTTCATGGAATTTTCGCCTTGACGAGTTCATCTCTTCGTCAACAAATTAGGCGAGGAATTCCAAAGTTTACTCATCGCTCAAAAAATCTCAATGATGCGTTATGCATGTTTCAAGTTTCCGGATCGAACCGAATGCTCATTGGAGGACATCAACAACATATCATCGACTTAGATCTTGAGACTTTAACAGAACAACAACTGGTTGATTCAAGTGGGTGTGCTATTATTCGCCAACACTCCAGATATCTCTGCTGCGGTAACGTGAATGGCTGCATCACACTTCGTGATCCTAATTCTCTAAGTGAAGAAGGATCGCTCATGGTATATATTTATTCATTTTAATTTTTTCAATTTCTGATAGTTTTATTTATTCAGACACACTCTGCATCATTAAATGACTTTGATGTTCAGGGAAATTATTTGATATCATGTGGATTTAGCGAAATTAACGGTAAACTTGGAATTGATCGATTTCTTATGGTTCATGATATGCGAATGTTAAGGTGAGTTGAATTTGACTTTATATTAAAATCACAATATATCATTCAACCTTATTTTAGACTCGTATCGCCAATACAGGTTTTGATTGACCCGACACTTCTTCGCTTCCTTCCTTCCTTTTCGTCACGTTTGGCAATCGTATCGCCTCTTGGACAGCTTCAATTAGTTGATACCGTTGAATTGAGCGAACCACGCGTGTGTATGTATCAGATTAATGTTACTTCACAATGCATGTCGTTCGATATTTCATCGTCGAATCAATCAATGGCATTTGTTGACAACACCGGACAAGTGAATCTTATCAGTACAGTAACCACTCCTCAACCACAGTTTAACAACTTCTCACGAGAAACAGAATTTGCGGATACTCCTGAACAGCTTCCTTTCGTTGATGTGAATGACGTAAATTTTCCACTTTCGTCCATTTTACTACCACAGTTGCAATCTGGATCGTGGTTGAGTGACTTACCGAAAAGTATGTGCGAGTATCGATACTTGAAACCAAAGCCAATTGATCCGACTGTTTTGAGCACAATGAAAACCCAGGGAACAATTAGTTATGCACCAAATCCTCGTATTACACGTCGGAATCAAACTCCTTACATTTTGGATAGTGATCTATCAACAAATGACGATGTAGAAGTTAATTCAAGTAACAGCGTTTCCTTGAGATCATCGTCTTCCTCAATACCTAAACATTATCTGAAGCCAGAGATAAAGTATAAAGGAATGATGGAATTTGACTTCTCCGAATTCAACCAAACTGAGTTTTCAGGTCTTGAGGCGATGCTACCGAATGCATACTGTAACGCCATGCTGCAAATTCTCTTCTTTTTTCCATTGAGAGATTCCCTATTGAAACACACTTGTTCGAAGGAATTCTGTCTCAGTTGCGAGCTTGGATTTCTGTTTCACATGCTAAAGAATAACAAAAGTAAACATCCATGCCAAGCAAGCAACTTTTTACGTTCATTCAGAACCGTTCCTGAGGTTTCCGCTCTTGGTCTTGTAATAAGTGATCGCAATGCTGGTCGAAGTATTAATTTGATTAGACTCATACAAAATTGGAACAGATTCATGCTCCACCAGATTCATGCAGAATTGCAAGACTCTAGAAAAAGAAACAGCGTTCAAAATCAAGATCTTGATCTATCAAACCTAATAAAGTCTGTAAACAAGCGACTCGAAGACACGAAATTAGTTGACGGAGAGGAAAATCGTGAAGATGAAATCATAAATGAGAAGGCTTTAGTCGAAGAGGATGAAAGCTTACAATCATCTAAGAATATTGAAAATGTGGAAATTCAATCTGAGAAGTGTGAAAAGTCTGAAGCAACAAGCAATGAAGAAACTGACATTAGTTCATTATTTGGAATTCAACAAAAGGTTATTCATCGATGCTTGAAGTGCAGCGAAAAGAAGCTGAAGGAAAACGTTTTGCTCGTTTGTAATCTACTCTACCCCTTGTCTTCAAACGAATCTTGGGACTTTATCAAATTATTAGGAAGTTCCATGAATGTTGTAAGTATTTAATTATTTAAAGCATACCGCATAACATCTAATAATTTGTTTTTAGGAAACAACCTTAAGTGCTTGGTGCGATCCATGTAATCGGTTTCAAAAACACAATCACCGTGCACGTATTATTGAGCTACCCAGTATATTGTCCATTAATTGCGGCCTCGATAACGATAAAGAACTTGATTTTCTGAAAAAACATTTAAATCAATTGAGTCAGCTTGAGCTTAATCATAGTCCAGTAAACGAACCACTGATGTCAAAGGCTTGTCGTTATGGAATAAAATGTACTCGATCCGATTGTCATTTTACGCATCCACAGAGGCGCATCCAAACTACAAGCGAATCAAGCTCTAACGGAACACTAAATGGAAAACCTTGTGATCGCTGGTTCCCACTAAGTTTTAAGATCTCAATCAGTGATAAAGAGAATATCTCTATCGATGAAATCGATGAAAAAGCTGAACACGATAAATCTGAGCACAACAACATCTACAGCTTACAAGCAGCTGTTTACTGCATTGATGATGGACAACAGCGTAATCTCATATCTTTCATTCTACGTAACAATGAATGGTTCATTTTTAACGACTTCTGCATTAAGAAAGTACAAGAAGATGAGGTTTTGAGTGTTATTCTTGATTGGAAAGTCCCTACTGTTCTGTTTTATAAAAACAAAACATTTCAATGGAAGGATCCGGATATTGCTGACTATGAGAGTCCATTCACTTCAAACTTGTTATTCGAGGAAAAGTTCTTCGCAAAGTTTGAAATTGATGCAAACAAAGAAAACTTTTTGCCTTTATTAGAAACCGAGATTCCTAAACAAGGTTTGTTGATAGATTGCCTTTTTATCTATTGTTTTCTACACGTGAAATTTCAGGTGATCTCGTAGCGATGGATGCAGAGTTTGTAACATTGAATCCTGAAGAAAGTGAAATCAGTTCTGACGGAAAGATGACCATTAAACCAAGAGTAGCTAGTGTTGCAAGAATCAGTTGTATTCGCGGGTACGTTTTCAATCAATTATTTCTTAATATTCCAAAGCTAAAGATTTTTTTCTAGTCCCGACAATGACAAAGAGGGTATTGCTTTCATCGACGATTACATTTTGACAAGTGAGCAAGTTTCCGATTATCTGACAAAGTTTTCGGGAATAAAACCTGGAGACTTGGATGCCAACCTTAGCAACAAACGCCTCACAACTCTTAAAAGCTCTTATCAGAAACTAAGATACTTAGTTGATAGGTAAAAAATCTATTCGTTATTTACGTTTTCATTACAAATTTTTTTTTTTCAGTGGAGTCATATTTGTAGGACACGGACTTAAGAACGATTTTCGCGTTATCAATTTGCATGTTCCCTCCAAGCAAATAATCGACACTGTATATCTCTTCCATTTTCCTCATCATAGAATGGTCTCGTTAAAGTTCCTAGCGTGGCACTTCTTAGGTAATTTATTTTTTATCAAATATCAAGATAAAAATTTAACAAAAATGTTTTATATATAAGGCATCAACATTCAGTCGGAAACACATGATTCTATCGAAGATGCCAGAACTTCTTTACAGCTCTACAAACATTACCTCAAACTACAGGTAGACCGTAGACCTTTCAAATTTCATAGTTCAGTTTGTTCAATTTTTTCACTACAGGCTAATGATTGTGTAAATTCAGCACTTAACAATCTGTATGATGTTGGCAAGCAATTACAATGGAAGGTTCCCGAGTGAAACGACATGACTCCGCGTAAGTGAAGTTACATCACTGAAGTCAATTCAAGTATTAGGGCATTCGATTAACTTGAAGTCAATTCAAGTTAGCTAGAAATTAAATGTGTTTCAGTTACTTTTAAGAACGATTCGTTTGTGTTACCTAAGTAGTAGATTAATAAATAATGTTTGAGTTATGTTTGCCACATCAATTGTTGATTTTTATTTTAATTTGAGATACGACTAACATTCGATTTATTTCTTAAAAAATAAACTCAGTATGATTTGGTATCAAATTTTTAAATAAAAAGCTTTATTTTTTCTTAAAGTCATGAGGCATGACGTTTTGCCTCAATTGTCTTATCTTATGTGACAACAATTATATGATAACAACAGTTACAATACTGCGCCAGTTGCACGAACAGTAATTTCATGAACATTAACATGAAATGGTGTTGAAAGCAAGAAAATAATCGTGTCACCGATATCTTCTGGGTTTAGATGAGGAGTGTCAAGAAGAGCTTCTTCCACATCAGGCGAAACTCCAGCAACATTGAAAATATTTGTTTTAACGACACCTGGAGAGACGCTCGTTATTCGAATTTTTCTATTATTCATCCGGACTAGTTCTTGTCTGATGATTTCCGTTGTAGCAGTAATGGCATACTTGGTTTTTTAGAGAAAAAATGAAAGGAATTCTTATTAAAGATCTCTCATTTCTGTGTCAATTATATTAGTGAACTTTATTAAAAATATTAAAAAGCATTTCTGTACCTTTGTTCCCGGATAGACTCCAACATTCATTCCGGGTGGAATCGGTGGTAATCCTTGCCCATAGACTGAAATCAATTTCCATAACTTTTTAGTTCACATTTTAGTGAGTACATTGTTCATACCTGAATTCATGTTAACTATGTAGCCATACCTGAAAAAAATTGTCGTATTTAAAGCTGAAACCTTTGAATAAGTACCATTCATACGTGTTTCTTGCTTGCATCGACTTGAAAGCTAATCTTGCGCACCGAACAACTGCAGTAAAATTTAAATCAATGTTAAAGGCGAGCTCAGCCATAGGTTTTTCGTGTTCCAAAACTCCGATTGACTTCAATGTTCCAGCGTTGTTAATTAAAATATCAACTCCGCCGAATGTTTCTTCTACCCATTTAAAAGAAGATTCGGTTTCGTCATCACTCGTTACGTCGCACAAACGAGAATGAACTCTTAATGTTATTTTTTCAAATTTAAATTTTTCAATTGCGTCTGTGTTCACATCGAAACCAATAGCTGTAACACCCGCTTCGGCTAATTTCTTCAGTATCCCTAATCCATTGCCAGAATTAGCTCCAGTTACAACTGCAATACTTTTATTCCACTATTTTTTTTATTGGGAGAAGAAGAAGATGGGAAGAATTAGGCGTCTCTATTCCGTAGCTAATCACTCGATAAAAATCACCTTTTCCATGTCAGTTGTCTTTGATTTCCAAAACTTGACTAACGATCTTCGATATTTTGCTCAAATTTATAAGCTGAGACGATTCCGTTCTCGTAAATACGAGTGTATTTTTCTCTCGATTATTATTTTTTATCTGATTTTGCTTTAATGGTGATAACATGGGTTACGCCGATAATCGCGACATAAATGAATTTGTTCGAGAATTTTTTATGATGATAATTTTGAAACTTTAAATTTTAAAGATTTGAAGAAAAATTTCTTGATTCTTCAAAAGTTTTTTGTACATGTTTCGTAGATCATGTCTGGCCTTGAAAGATGATAAATAGTTGTTTTTAATATTTCGGCCGTTGATTTATTGAGTAAGGCGATTTTTTTTTACATCTTTAGTGCTTCTCGTAAAGACAAGTTTGTGCTTAATTTTTTTAGGATTTTCGTCTTTTGTTTGTTTTTCTTTCTAAATTAAATATAGCAACTTGTAAAAAAGGGATAAGCATGGATTTTGAAAAAAAAATCTGGTAGAAGGGTTTTAAGAAAGGATTTGAAGTTTGCATGTTTGCTTGTCTTACGATCTCCTACGTAGCAGCATTATAATAAAATATTTAAATTCTCTTTTCGTTTCTTCTTGTTGCTCCTTCTTGTTGCTGATCATAAACGACACAACAAACGTATTGTAAGGAAATATTCTAAGGCAGTAAACCCGCTCTTGTCTTGGGTAATTTTCAATGGAAATTCGAGGATGTTAATAAATTGAAGCGATCGCTTGTGAATCTTTAACAAGGTTCACAGAAAAATAAATCCTTGAGAAACTTCTTATCATTTACACAAATCGTCTTTATAATCATGGCAACCCGAATGTGTAGCAGGTAGCTCCCTAAATTTGCAATGCTTTCAAAACAAATAAATCTGCGTAAACTTTCCTTGGGACACAAAATAATTTTTCAGCTTTCAGTCAACTTTTTGTCTTCCTTCAACACAGATCGACCAACAAATTTGTTCCTACGTATTCGTTTTTTTTTAATCGATAAATTTTTGTGATTATAAAAGCTTCAAGTGACAAGTCGATTGGAAAGCTTCTTTTCTTTTGCAATCATTGTGAAAAGTGAATAATTCCAAGATGGTTGAAAATCACATTATTCAAATTGATGTAGCGTTTTTGACATTCAATCCAAAACTTTGCGCTGATACACCAATTGTAAAGCAAGATGCAGCTTGTACTGCTAATCTAGATGATTTGCGTACACATCGTTACCATAAACAAAGTGAGAAGATGGATGTTGAGGCCCGGAGTCACTATAAATGGTATATTTCAAGATTATCGCATGAGATTAAGGTAGCAACGGAAAATACGAAACTGAATGTCATTCACTGGCATATCGAGTCGGGAAACAAGGAAGCGTTCATGATGGAAGGCGTTCTTTATAGAGCTGTGTCGATAATTATTGGAAATGAAATGGAACATTGGTGAACTATAGCATAAATACAATTTTTGAGAAAATTTTAAAAACTCTTTTTTACAACTCGATAGGTATTGCGCAAACACAGGTAAAGATGGATCGCATTCACACGGTTCGCGATATCGTAAAAATGAAGAAAACGAGAAAAACATTGAAAAAATGGCCTGCTTCACCATCGACGACGATGAGGCTACTTTAGTTTGTCAACCATCAAAGTGCACTTCAGATGTTTGTGCCAACAATTGTATTGAATGTAAAAAAATCCGATCACCATTCACAAAGACCAATAACATCTCGCACTGCGTATGTTTTCCTTCTCGTGAAGATTTTGCAAGCATTGTAGAAAGTGATTTAGAAGTCGACAGCGAATCAGAAGATCCTGACATCGCTCATTTGCCTTCGACATTCTTCGGTCGCCGAGGACAATTTAACAGAAAATTTCAATTGAAAGCAATTCACGAAGAATCTGTAACCAATTTTAAGAGCTAAATTATTTTAGAATCTTCTTTAAATATCCAATAAATCATTTATTTTTTTCTACTACAATTTAAAAAGTCTTGTTTTGTCAACTTTTTGTTTTACCAAGCTCCATTCGTAAAAAGACTTGCATTGTAGGATCTTTGATTTTTTCCAGTAAGATCTTCTTGGCAGTTTCACCACTGTCTTCATACAAAGCCGTCAATTCCTTTGCGTAAGTTATCCAAACCTGAAAGAGTTCAATTTCCTTATTCGTGTCTAATTAGTTTTGTTTGGATCATACACAATTTTCACATCCAGACATGCAGCAGTTATTGGGCTCATCAGGAAGCTAGCTTTTGTAATAAATTTAAATATTGAAATCAAAATCGCAATCGAAATCGCAGTTCACCTTGAAAGGAGTTTCATCTTTGGTTTCCGTCGACTTTACATCTTTATCTATACTTTTTATTTTGTCAGAACACAGTTGACGCTTTTTTATTACGTTTCCAATCCGATTGAGCGATTTTCGACAAAATAATATTTTAAACATTTTCTTCTTTAATTCATTTAAGAACCGTTTGCAACCGGTTTGGAAATCGCTCTTATTTTTCCTACCGTGTTTTGTTGTTATTGAACATTGAATTTACTGATTAACAAGTTTGTTAAATAATGAGTGAAAGTGATGAATCAGAAGATTACAAAAAATTTGCGGAATCAGTCGACACAACATTCTTTAATAATAAACTTTACAATGAAGATGTAATAAAAGAAGAACCAAAAAATGAAATTAAATCTCAAAGAAACCTTGAAAGCGAAAATATATTTCAAAGCGAAATCAATATTTCTGAAACGATGAAAGAATTTATTTCTAAAAGGTAGGAAGAGACCGACTCGTTTTTGAAATCATAAACTTAATCATTTTTTTTATTTCTAAAAGGCTTTCCAAGCTGATTGATGACAAAATTGAGTTTTCATCGCAGTTTCCAACTTCTAGTATAAAAGGAGATGACGAAATAACTGATACTTTGAGACTATTGCGAGGTACCAAGGAGGTTGTTAAACTTTGCCATGAACTACCAGAGATTAGAACTAAAGTTCCTATAAAAAGAAGAAAGGTAGATTCGGATGATGTGAAGCAGGCCGAGAAAATTAAATGCTCTGCAATCAATGCCGAAGAAATTGTAAACGAGACTAGCGTATGGCACAACAAAACAAAACGACAGGTTTTCGCATACAAAAGCAAGAAAGGAATAAGTTACTTGAAAGATTCTATCAACGAGTTCACGACTTGCAGGAATAAGAATGGATGGACAGAAGCTAAAATCAAAAAATATAAGAAATGAATACAATTGACAGGAACAAAATAAATCTTGCATTTTTTTATTCGTGTTAAAATTAAGTTTATTAATTTTTAGAACCATTTAAATCAAAGACTGAACAACGGCTTTCTAGTTCTTAATTCTTTAGGATGAAATATCCGACATGTCTGGAAGGTCTAAAGGAGTAAATTCAGCTTCAGCTGTTTCTGGCGAATCTCGAAGCTCTCGCAGAGTAACTTCGTCTTCACGCTTTTCAGTGGATCTCACTTTGTTTTCAGTCTCCAAAGCTCTAATCTTCTCTTTAAGTGAGTCATTTTCATGCACTGTATCATCTAAAAAGGTCATAAGTTGGAATAGAAGAACATTCAGCTGCGAATTGATTTGTTGAAGTTCTGCAGTTTTTTCGAAACGATCGGGAAGTTGCTTTTTCAATTCTTCAAGCAGAGTATCAGTGCTATCAATATTTTCGAAAAGGTCTAGTTGAATTTTGTTTGAATTGATGACACGTTCGTTTCCTGAATGTTTTAAGAGAATTAATATTTAAGTGCAATTGTTTCTGATTACAATAATTACTTGAGTTGTTGTGCATAATCAGATCACGCATTTTCACGTGATGATTTCTTTGAAGTTTTATCGATTCCGCTGCTTTCAATGATGTTGTAGCACTTAACGATTTATCCAACGAATCGATACACTTTATTATAGGAAGAAAATTAATTGTAGAAGAAAACTAATAGGTACATAGAAAGTAGCAAACCTGATTTAAAAAATTGATCGATTCTTCTCTGTTTTCGTTGCTTTTAAGGTAACTTTCTGCTTTTCTAGCAAAATAATGTGCCTAAAATGTAATCAATATCATTAAGCATTTATAAACAGCACAATTAAATATTTACATTATTAAGATTTGAATTTTCCATTTTCTTGATTTGTTTTAGTTCTTGATCCTTTGTTTACGTTTTACATTCCTACGCCCGTTTTTTTAAAAAATATCCGTTAAACTAATAAGAAGTCGAATTCTATTGTTGGCGAAGACGATTCCGTTATGTATAAATAAGCTCTCATAAATCAATTAAGCGAATAAATATCGAAATCACTTTTGTTGACTTTCTCTTTTCGACAGTTCTTTCCAGGAAAGTCAAATGAGATTTCTTTTGCCCTCCGTTTTAATATAACATTCTCGTTGTTTTCAATTAATAACCCTGTCAATAATCAGATGAAATATTTGCATAAAATTTACAGAATTGCAAATGAGTCTGAAGTAACCGTTAGTTCCCTACGAGCATGTATAAATATTTTTGAAAATCGAGCAATTTTAGTCATTCAGTCATTGATTCTGAACGGGAGTACAATACAGAATGTTTAAAATAGTTTCGTTGATAATCCTAACTGCTCAATTAAGTCAGTCAAGTTTGTTTGATTGCGATGGAAGCTACATCGACAGATTTCCGTCAAGATCTTTGACCAATAAAGCTAAGTTTGGAGAGTTTCCTTGGACTGTTGCACTTTTCAGGAAAGATTCTCTGGCTCCTCATTGCGCTGGAAGCATAATCGATGAATTTACGATTTTAACGACAGCTTTTTGTGTGAAAAAGTATAATCAAATGAAATGTAACTAAACTAATTTCTGATAATTAAGACTACTGTTTTTTTTTTCAGAATTTCAAACCCATATGAATTGATCATTCGAGCAGGAATTTGGGATTTAAACAAAACTCAAATCGAAGATAATCAAATGCAACAGGTATGATGAAAGAAACATTAGTTGGATATTCTTTTTAATTAGTTCTTTATAACATGGGTATAATCTAAAACAGCGAGTTGCCGCAGAGATTACCGCTCATCCTCACTATACATCTCCAGAAATAATTGAAAATGATATTGCAATTATTCGTGTTAATCATCCTTTCAAATTCGAAAAACACATTCAGAAAATTTGTTTGGATAACGGAGCTTTAAAAGTTCATGAGAAAGGATGCTTCGCCACTGGCTGGGGTTCAGAGTCAAATGAAAACCAAGGACAATTCAGTCAATATCTGAAAAAAGTTTCAATGGACCAGGTGGCGAAAGATAGTTGTGAGAAGGATCTAAGAATTGCTTTGGAAAAGGAAAATTTTGTTCTTTCTGAAAACTTCATCTGTGCTGGAGGAAATGCAAACGATTTGTGCGTTGGAGATACTGGTGAGACGTTTTCAATTTAACCACACAATTTAACTAACAATAAACAATTAATAGGAGCTCCTTTGATCTGTCCCGTTGAATCCTCAACAAGCGAGAAAAAATTTGTCCTCGTGGGTCTTTCATCGTATGGAAGCGCAAAGTGTTTTACAACTCCGGGAGTTTACACGAAAGTTTCAAGATACAGTCGATGGATTGAGGAGGAGTTCACACCTTCGGCTTCAGATAAAATTGCATGACAGCATATTAGAGAGATATTAAAGCATGTATGAATAAAATGAATAAAAATCTTCAAAATACGTTGAGACAATTTTTTAAATTTAAATTTTATTCCTACCCCTGGAATGTTACCTACCCCTGGAAACCAAATAAATCATTTTGATGTAAACGCGACAACAAAATTTCAGAGATTAAAATAGAAGTGATTTACGATGGATTTAGACAATATAACCCGACCAAAAGCCGGTGACACTGAGGCAGACTTAATTCATATGCAAGAAGAATATTTTAAGGAGAAACAAGGAAGAAATTCGCAATTACAGTCTCCAACACGAGCAGAAACTTCGGGTAAATTCTTCCGCGCCAATTATTATTATTTCTAAATAAAAATGATTTTCAGGTCAGAAACAGTCAGTTTTTGCCAAAAGTAGGAATGTTAAACAATCGGAAAAGACTGATAAGAAGCAAAAGCAGAATGAAGTCATTGGCGATGTTGTTGAACGTAAATACGAGTCTTTAACAATGGATTCGGATCCCGACGAAATAGACAATGACCAGGGCTTTCCAAAGCCAAAACCAATTGACAATCGTTCGATGAGAGAGAGCAATGAAAAGAGCATTTTCGGGCAAGTGACACTTGGTAAAAAAAGAACCTCTGGAGAACCTTCGAAAACACACAGTGATTCGTCACAAGATGTTAGTAGTGATCTTAAAGCAAGTGTGCATGAAGAAAATCTTTTAAATATTAATTCGATGTCTGAGAAAGATATAATAGAGGAGCAGAAGAATATCAAAGCTACGATGGATCCCAATATGCTGGAGTTTATTAAAAAGAGACGAAGCAATAACCAATCAGCTCCTCACATTGAAACTGCGTCTAACCCAGGGCCTTCAAATCTCGATCAGAACTCTTTGCCATTAGACGTTTCTACTGCAGCTAATTTATTAAATCAGGCTAGTGCAAATCAATGGATGAATTTTGATATCTTCGAACCCGAGAAGCTTGAATGGACACGCGACATGAAATTACGTGTTGCTGAAATTAAATCTAAAGAAGCTTACGAAGCAAGATTTGATTTCGACGGAATGCTTCAGCCATTTTCTGCTGAAATGACTGAAAAGAACCGACATCTTTTCATGCATGGCGGACCCGACAATAGAATTGGCCTAACACTTCAAGATTTTTTTAGGCTCTCTCGTTCCAACACATTGCAGCAACGAATCGCAGGCATTAACGCGATTGGAGGTATTCTCAGCATTTACAACCAAGGATATTACGACGGAGTTTTTGAAATACCAATTTCAAAGATTTTTTTCTTGCTTCGATTTGCTATGGATGAAAATATTCCTTCTGTGATTGAGGTAGCAAGTCGCGCTTTATCCAATTTATTTTACAACGAAAGTGATGAAACAATGTTAGATTTTCTGTATGAAACGAGAAACGGCTTATTTCAGCCTATTATGAATAACAAACGGGCATCTGTCATAGCAACAACAGTCGACGAGCCCTGCGTTGATCTTGAAGAAATGGTAAAGAAATTAAATTTGACTAAACGTAAGAGCTCTGAGCAAATGGAAAGAGAAACGAATGAAGATGCTGAAGACTTCGATGATGAAGAAGAAACTAGCTTGCACAAGGACGATTACCACTGGGCTGAAACTGATTTAGTTAAATGTTTCACGAAGTCAAACATCATCAACCGGATTATTTACATTTTTACGACCACATCTCCTTCAGCAGTCACTGTTAATGCTTGTGTGAAGATTCTTATAAGACTGGCTAGAGCAAACAGAGAAAACGGCTTAAACATTCTAACTACTGTAACTACTACTGGCGTTTCGTTTGGCAATCTGCTGATTGAAAAGTTCTTACCATCAATTGAATGCGGCAAAACTATCTACACCATCGTTCTCAAACTATTCCGAGTCATTGCATCGTTTGACAGAGACCTTCTTAAAGAGGTAATCGATTTGGGAGTAATCGATATTGTTGAGAGATACATAAATACTAGACAAGATTTAAGCAATGATATAATATTCATTCAGCTTGAAAGCTTTCGCCTGTTACGACTATACTTTTTCGCCACCAAGGATCACAAAAAATTTAAGAGCCTTGTCGATTCTTTATCATATTACCTCAATTTCGCTTATCATAAATTGGAAATTGAAATGCCGAAATTCGCTTTCTATCGTCAACATGTTAGTGCTTTGTTACGTTTGATCGACATGGGAAGCACAGCATTGACATTGCTTTCGTTCAGTGATATGCTTAGACAATGCCTCTGCAAATGGTTCGAAATGGTTAATCGACATAAAATTAACGAATTTACACAAAGATTGCTCTTGGCAGCGATTCTTGACCTCGAAGCCAAATTTGTTAGATGTTCGGCAATCAACTTCATCGACTTTACAAAAAAATATTTCAAACCATTCTTAAAATCAGTTGACCTACTGAGGGTGATTAGTAATCTCGCCGATTCGTCGCATCTGCTGAAATCGACTACCGATCGTTGCAACGCTCACAAACCACTGCTCAACATTGGATCGATCGTACGCTCCAATGAAAGTTCATTACCAAGTCACATTCTCTCTCATGAGTATTCAATCAATTTGTTGGCAGCAATTTGCAACTTCATCGAAGGCTTCAAATCAGAAGAAATCGCTCTGAATCGTATAACATATTCAGATCTTTGCGAGGCTTTCTATCCTAGATTTGAAAACTACCTGGAGAGATTCAGTAAAAATATCAATCGGAAAATTTGCACCAACTGGTTCTTAAAAGAAGAAACTAGCTTCGTTCTCAATTTACTGAACTCCAGTTACCTTCAATTCAATGATTTCAACATCAACGTGGCCTTTAATGTTGTCAGCCACTGCACTTACGAAAAGGTTTACCAAATAAGGATGCTTTTTGATAATATTGTGTTCACCGCTCGCTATTATGATGTCTGCCACATTTCTGATTCAGAGTTATTGAGGTACAATGCTATTTATAGTGCCATCGTTAGAGGAAAGTTGGAAGATCATGATCCACAAGTGAGTAATTAAATAATGTTTTTGCAATTATTTCTTTTAATTAAATCAAACGTTTTCAGAAACCTATCAAACTTGCCGTTCATGACAATTGGAACCAAATCGTTTTAGGTGAAGCATGGCCTTATTCACCTTTGTTATTATTACTATACAACGAAGATCAAGACACATCCACAAAAAAAACCGTTGAGACTGACGTGAAAGAATTGGAAATTATTAAAACTGCAATGAGTTTCACATTAATGCTTGAAGACAGCAAAATTAATGTAATCAGTGACAACCAGAAATTAATCTATCTGATGCTTGTCTTCTTTGGAAATGAATCTGAATTTCTTCACAAGGACGTGAAAGCTTTACTTACAAAAAAGTTTAAGAGAATGAAAGGCGTTTCTTATCCTCCACGATTCAACTTTAAACTTAACAAGGAGAAAAGCTTCGAAAGTCTCTACATGATGTTCCTTAATATCTTTAAAAGCAAAAGCTACAATGATAACTTGTTCAGCGTTCTTGTGATGGTTCCACTTGCTCAAAAGTATGACATTAAGTGGCGGAAACTGATCTGGTCGGAATATCTCGATGCAATGCGCTGTATTGGTTGCAAAGAAGCCGATTTAATCGACAATATCGATGAATATCTCAATCCAGTCGAGACCGACCAAAGTTTGTTGAAGAATTATGCCGATGCGATCGCTTCAAATCAGTTGATCGAAAATTCCATCCCTCATAAGATTGCCATGCACCATTTAATGGAAGCACAAAAGAGATCAAAGTAATTTACCCTATTGTTTTATATATTTGTTTCATTTTTATTCACTTTTCAAACTGTTCAACTTCTAATAAATATTAAGAGTGGTCTTGTTGCCAGCTCCAATTTTTAAACTCATATTTTATTATTGATGAAACTCCGAAAATAACTAAAATGGTCTACTTCCAAATCCAAGGCCAACACCACGAGAGATGTGAGTGACTTGACGCGCAACTTCATACTGATGCTCCATGGTTGAAAAAAGTTCGTCGGATGGTTTAGACGCAGAGGACGGTTCAGGTTTAGGAGCTATTGATAAAATTTAAATGAGTAATTTTTTTTAATAATAATAGGCTGACTAACCGTCTTTAATTCCCATGAGTCGCATGAATTTGCTTGCTTT
The DNA here is from genome assembly GCA_033063855.1 of Smittia aterrima. Classification (NCBI taxonomy): domain Eukaryota; kingdom Metazoa; phylum Arthropoda; class Insecta; order Diptera; family Chironomidae; genus Smittia; species Smittia aterrima. Next base: position 125,245 of record CP093831.1, on the reverse strand, counting down.
TGTTCCATCAGAATCTTGAGAAAATTTGGCACCTCCCCACTTCGCAGCATCTTTGGCTGGTTCAACTTTCTTGTTGCTCCAGATAAGCTTTCGTTTCTTTTGCTGTTCGGCGAACTTTGTTAGGTTGATTACATTTGGGTTATAGTAAGCCGGTAGCTCTATCTTTGGTTCAGATTGCGGTTGCTGAACCGTTGCAACTGAGATCATATTTGATTTTTGAGGAGATGACGATGTAGAGGCAATCGGAGTAGCTTTAGCGTAATTATCTAGCATCTTCGATTTAATCTTTTCTCTATCAGGACTGCTCTTACTGTTGCTAGAAGATGAACGTCGTCGAGATTTCTCTGGTGACTTTGAATGATGACGATGTTTGTGTTTTTTATCATTGCTTCTTCGGCTGTGTTTATCTCTCATTCGTCTCTCGTTGGTTTTGTCAATATCTCTTTTGGAGTCTCTAGTTCCTTTTTCGGTTCGGTTTTTATAATCGTCTTCATGATTTCTGTAGCGGGACTTCGACTATAAGAAATTTTTTATTAATTAAAGAAAGAAATATTTTATGTCCCTACTTTGTCATGAGATCTACGACGCTTTGACTTTTTCTCGTGATGTCGATCCTGTGAACAGAAAACAAAGCAATAAAAACTGGAAAGTTGAAAAGAGAATTAGAATCTTATATTTTCCGTAATAAAATGTTAAGGAATAGAGAAAAGAAACTTTATGAATGCTTGATGCAATCATTGCTACTTAGATAATTAGAAATGAGGATTTTAAAAAGCTTTGTTACTTACATCGCTCGAACTTGAAAACTTAGTCTTGTATTTCAATTAAAAACACAAAATATACTTTTGGATCTCACGGCTATATCAGCGACGATTTGGATTTCGTTTCACCGCCGCTTTTCACCTTTGACTTACTCATACTAGATATTTCTTAAATCTTTTTTTAAAGTAAAATCGGAAATGTAACACGATTTGAATTCGGAAAAATTGATAAACAAGAATTAATAAATGACGTTCAATTATTCAGCTTGTTAAAGTAAGATTCTTTTTAAAAGTGTTAAGAGAATTTTCCCTTTATGCTAAATTTAGATTCTCAGAATTTCTGATGGAATTTTATTTGTTGATGGGAATCAATGTTTAGTTACCTTTTTCCTGTGTCGATCATAATCCTTTGATTTTGACTCTCGTTTGGGGCTCTAAAATTACAAAATGATATGAAATTGAATTACAAATAATGAATATTTTAATTATTTTTAATAATTTCGCTTTGAAACTTTAAACTTGAGGAGTTTGTCTAACAAACGTAGTCTCTTAAGTTTAGAAGCTTATCTCGTTTGATTTTACCTCTCCTTCAGAGCTGTAATTAACTTGGTCCATATTCGAATGAAAGTTATATTTTCTTGAAAAAATAAACAATGATAACTTTGAACAAGTTTTAAAACGACTGACTGTCATAAATAAGAAATAACGTTTTCAACAAAACACGAATCTAGCGCTCAACCGGAATTTTAGAGAACGTGAATCAATAAAAAAATAAAAATCAACGAAAATCATTGAAAAATGCGTTTGACATTGATAAACTTGTTTAAAAGGACAGTGCCTGGACACATCTTTAGGGGCAAAAGACGACTCGTAAAGGAAGTAACTAAGAAAAGCATGAACCAGCAAATTTCCGATTACGAGAGACAAGAGGAAAATATGAAATATTTAATGAATCCCTATATCACTCTTGTAAGTCCACAACTTTGTCTTATACGCCTTGATTCGAACGAACCATTCATCAAATTTCCCTTTTTTTGTTGTAGGAACAATCACATGGTCACGCGAAGGATCTCAGTAAACGTGAAAAGAAACTTGAATTCTGGAATAACAATCCCATTAAGCCTGTTTTCAAGCCTCACGTTAGAATCGAAGATCGTCTAATTCATTTAAGAGTAAAAGAGGCATGGGACTAAAAAGTCATGAGTTCCTTTGAAGTTTTTATTGTAGAAAGAAAGAAAATAAATACAAAGCAAAATTTTCCAATTTATTTGTTAAGTTGTTGGATCCATGCAAAAGCATCTTCCTGAATGTCTGATAATGTTAGTTTTCTTCCCTGCGACAAGTACTCGGCGAATTGCGAGACAACAGGGTCTCTTCCACACGAAGACATTGCGATGACATTGTCCAAAGAGTCTAGATAAAATGCCACAAATTTCAGCTCTTCAATGCTTCCTTCGATATGAATCTTCGCTGGTTTTCCATGGCCACAATATCGAAAAGATTTTCCAAAAAGCATCGTCCAAAAGAACGGAACAATGTGAAGTTTTTCAGCTTTACCAACCATATTCAATCCTGCGACTCTGCCATGATTTTGAGCCAGAGGGTAATGACCAATATTTAAAAGCTTGTCTCCGCTTGAAAATACTGGACTGTTCGCTATATCACCTCCAACGAATAAATCAGGGATGCTTGACTCAAGATAATGATTCGTATCGACTGATCCATCTTTGTTAATAGTCAAGCCACTGTCTTTAAGGCATTCAGTGTTAAGAGTCGATCCCACTCCCATAACACATATATCAGCTTTTAAGATTCTACCGTCATTCAGCTCAACTGATTCTAGAACGCCTTCAGTGTTGCCATTGCATTTTGTAATACCGTTGTTCATAATAAATTCAATTTTGTTGTCTTCAAAAAATCTCATAATACGAGCACCAACTTCTTCCCCAAAGCTTCCTCTAAGCGGGACGGAGTCTCGTCCTATAACAGTCACTTTCGCTACCTTATTAACGCAATATGAAGCAGCTTCGAGACCGATAAAGCTAACACCCAGGACAACTACATGCGTTGATTTTGACAGCTGACCATTGACATTTTGTGAGTCGCCAATATCCCTCAAAGTGACGACATTCTTCAGATTAACACCAGAAATATTAGGCTGCAAGAATTTAAGTCAATAAAGATAAAAATTGAATAACAAAAATTTTCTCACTTTTCGCGGCGTAGAGCCTGTAGCAATGTATGCTTTATCATATTTTATTTTATACCCGTTGTTAAGAGTTATTTCCTTCGAAGTTGCATCCAAAGAAGTTGCTTCGACGTTCGTCATTGTTTCGATTTCATTATCATCGTAGAACTTTTGGTTTCTTAAAAGAATCGCATCAATTTTTGCATCCATCGACTTACTAACTTTAACGCGATCATAAGGGAGAAAGGGTTCTTTGCATATCATCACAACACGTCCAGTGAATCCATTTTGACGAATTGTCTCTGCACAATTGTTTCCACTGGGACCACCACCGACTACAACAAAAGTTCTTTCATCTGCCATGTCACGGGTCGCCATTAGTTTCGTGCGTTTATTGGCTTCCAGATCGGATCTCTTTGCACGAACTTTAACTTGGCCTTTTTCAATTTTTACTTGATAGCAAGGCAAGGAATCCTGTCCAGGAAAGTCTTCAATATCACCAGTGGTAATGTTAAAGCAAGCACCATGCCAAGGACATCTGATGCGTCCATCTCCTAAAGCCCCAGTCGAAAGCAAAGCCCCGTAGTGAGTACATTTTGTTCCAATGGCAGAAATTTTTCCTTTCTGTTTCACAATTAGAACTTTTGAATCACCAAGATCAAAGTTTTTCATCTCATTTTCTCCAACATCCGTTTCTTGGCATACTACTCCTTCCACGTATTCTTCACTTCCTGAGCCTGCAAAATATAAAAACAAAATTTTGAATAAGTTAAAAATCTTAACTTAAGATCATGCTACAAATAAATATTTATCACCAAGAAAATTAAACATTTTAGGCAAGATCTTCAAATTCATGTTTCAAACTTCTCTATACAAATGACGAGACACAAAACAAAAATGGATTTTAATTGTGTAAGGATTATAATGAATATAATTTTTGTTGTGATTAATTAAAATTTTACATCCAAAAACAAGCAAAGAAATCTTTAAAACGCGACATGCCATCTTTGAAGTCTCAACATGCGAAATGTCGAAAAAGAAAAAAAAAATTACTCTCTGAGAGATATTGCGTAATATTTGCTTGTGGAATTTATTTTCAGTCTCCTAAGAACTGGTCAGACACTATGGTGTTTATTTAAATAACCTAGATCTTCGACTCAAGACATCTGATTTGTTTGTGAACATGTTTGTGAAAACTGATAAAAAATTTAAAGGAAGAAATAGATGCTGCTGTTTTGGATATTTCTTTAAAAAGTCGCTCGATAAACAAATTGCGCACCCGCGATTAGAGCTTCCATCGTACGATCTCTACTTTGAATACAACATGAATCATAAGAGTCGTGGAATCGCTTTAATTTTTAGCCACGAAAAATTCCTAAACTCCAATTGTTTTCGAAGAATTGGAACATCTTTGGATCGAGATAATTTATCTACAGTGCTCAAAGCTTATAACTTCGAAATTAAACTTTTTAATGATCTCTCTGTCGACGAAATCATTGATGAAATAAACAAAGGTAAGATAAATAAATGCAAAAATAAAATTTTGACATCTTTTGATTTTAGTAGCGTCATTGAACCATTGTGAGAAAGACTGCTTGCTAGTAACAATAATGACTCACGGAGAAGAAAATAATATTTTACACGCCTACGACAAATGTTTCTCACTAGATCTTCTCACATCAGCTTTCACTGATAAAAAATGTCCATCATTATCTGGAAAACCAAGAATCTTCTTCATTCAGGCTTGCCGTGGCACTCGATTTGACCAAGGTGTTGAAGTTTTTGGAACTAATATTCAGCGATATACTTTGAATCGAGCATCAATTGATGATGTTTTGGATTCAAATCCCTTTACAAATGTAGTTTCACCTTTTTATGAAGAAGATTTGTTCTTTAGCCCTCCAACGATTCACAAAGATTATTTGATCGTACGATCGACTATGGCAAAACATTTTTCATTTCGTAACACTGCAACAGGTAGTTGGTTCATTCAAACTTTATGTGAAGAGTTAGCAGCCAATGGAGAAACTTATGATATTCTTAACCTTCTCACTCATATAAATTGGAAAATCTCAGAGCGAGAAAGTGAGGGCAATATTAAGGGGAAGAAACAAATAATTCTTATAAGCTCAATGTTGACAAAGCTTTTGATTTTAAACAAACATAGTGAACACTTTAAAGAAAGCGACTTTGTTTCTACTAATCTTTAAATTAATGTAACAAAGTTAAATTTTAAAAGGTAAATTAAATAAAAAAAAGTTTTTGATTATGTAAAAGTTCAGCTGAGCTGTCACAGTTGAAACATTTGGCTCTTTTACTACTAATTTAGCAGTCATGCTCTTTGAAGCGACCTTCTCGTTTGAGATATTTTTTTTGCTGTACTACTGTAAGCTTGTTCGGAATTCCATGAGAATAGACATTGAATGAAAAATTCAGCATAAAAGGAAATAACTAGAAATATTTGAACGTGTTTAGGGTGGCCGTCCTTCAAACATTGATGTGACTTCAATTTCAAAAATGTTTGGAATGTAATTATCGATTATTCAGAGGAATAAATTTCACTAATAAATTTCTGTTGTACTTATGAAGAGAAGAACGTCTTGAAGCGGAACGCTCCACTTTTATTAATACGTAACCCACTTTTCCAAAATTATTAAGACTGTTGATGTAAAGCCGAGACATGACATTGGCTGTTTCACTTTTATTTTCGAGAATCGATTTCAAGGCCAGCTGAACGATGAACTCGAAACATTAAATAGTTTTTTATGCTTCTAATTCTCACCATTTTGATTGATTGTTGTACGGCTGTTGGAACCTCTTGATGAGAATGCTTTACAGGATCCAGCTCCCATATTGTTTCGTCGAAGAATAAAATTGTGAACTGAAGACCACTTCTTAAGATTGAAGCTGAAGGCAATATCTATTTGAGAGTTAAAAAGCTCAAGCACTAAAAATTCAATTTAAGTTTCTTGACTTGGGCACGTAATCGATTGTCTTATCACGATATATGTGAGAGATTACTGTTCAAAATATCAGTTTTTTTGTGGAAACTCGGAGCGAACGTCTAATCTGAATGATCTAATGAAAAATACTGAAGTCTGTCAATGCAACGCTTACTGTTCAGCCTTAGAAAATGAAAAGAAATAAGTAAAAATCTTAAGGAAGGGGAACTTCAGATTTCCCAATTCGTCATCGAGCCAGACAGATTGAAAGAAATTCCCTGTCTCGATTTCGGCGATAACAGTGTTTCATTTAATTCCAGTAAATCAAACTGTCTTATCTTATCAAACCTGTATATACATATACGTATGAAATGTATTGTGTATTGTGTCCACAACAAACTTTAATGCAACTAATATTTTTAAAAAATGTGTGTTAGCTGGGTTGAAACGGTCGAATCGGTAGAAAAGGGGCTTGCGATAAATTGGATTGATTCCACAATTTCAATGTTTTAAACAAAATATCAAGATAAGCTTATTCAATTGTTAGTTAAGTAAGTTAAAATATGAAAACATTCCTTAAAACTATGAATTTCCATCGAAATATCGTGAAAAATTAATCGGTGAGTGGGAAGAATTTTCAACTTTCAAGTTTTTGATTCTTACTCAGTTCCTCAAGAAAACCTAGACAAACCATTAAAGAGAAACTCTCTCGATACCTTAATAGATTTAGTGGTTATACATGAGTGAAAATTGCGTGGATAGTTACATCTCCGAAAATCAATTTGCAACAACAAAATTATTGATTTTTCCTCGATTTTCTAAAACTAAAAAAAAAGTTACAGATTCTTTTACAATGAATCTTTACACATGTTGATATTTAAAATGACAACAAGAAAAGCAGCATCAATTATTACTTAGACAACATTTTATCCTAATTAAACTTGTTCGATATCTTCTATTAAAATTTTAATGTCTTGATATCGACTTGATGTCGTTACAGATAAAAATCACCTTAATGGTGAACTAGCTTTTTAAGAAACGAGAAAAGGTTTTAGTGATCGCCTCAAAAAAAGACAATAATTTTGCTTTGAAAGTAAATGTTAAGAGAGTCAACGTCAAAGAGCTGTTGTTACATGAGTCTATAAGCAACGAAAATTTGATCAGACTTGGAGGCAGCAGCGAGTAGTTGTGCGAGTGTTGGAAAAAAATTCCATTCACAAAATTATTGACGAAAAATACGTAGAAACGAATCATGGCCGAAGACAAATTAGCAACATTAGACCTGAATCATCGTGCTGGTGAGTTTTAGTGTCGATGAATCACTTTCAACTATTTAATGACTTACTTAATTATTGTACAATCATGTTCCGTTTCATTGTTTAGATTCCATCACCAAACGCATCAAACAATTGGAAGATTTGATTACTGATAATAATGCATCCAACTTGCTAAAGCATGTCGCCCTAGTAACAACAACGATCGGAACCAGCAGTGCTTTAACAGCCGCAACTACTTCAATTACAAATCATCAATTAGAAGCCAATCTAAACACATCGGTACATTCAGGGAAAATCGTTAGCATCGAGACGCTGCTAGACTCACTCGTTATTTTATTTGACGAATGTAGCAACTCTTCATTGCGGCGCGAGAAAACAGTTTCAGATTTTCTAGAATTGTGTAAGCTCAACTTTTACTTGCCCTCGCCCACACAAGTCAAATCTTTTTTCCTTTGTTTCTATTTATTTTAGTAAAAACTGCAGTACACTTGATAAAGCAGCTGCGGCTTGATAGAAATGACTTCGAAGTCATCAAGGTCATCGGACGTGGAGCCTTTGGAGAAGTTTGTCTTGTTCGAATGAGGAATGGTAATCAAATTTACGCGATGAAGATTCTCAACAAATGGGAAATGTTGAAACGAGCTGAAACGGCTTGCTTCCGCGAGGAACGTGATGTTCTCGTATTTGGTGATCGGAAGTGGATTACTTCGTTGCACTATGCATTCCAAGACGAAACGAATCTCTATTTAATTATGGATTACTATTCTGGTGGAGATTTGCTGACACTGCTGAGCAAATTTGAAGACCGGCTACCAGAAGAAATGACGAAATTTTATATTTCTGAGATGATACTCGCTATAGACTCTGTCCATAAGCTCAATTATATTCATCGTGATATCAAGCCCGACAACATAGTTTTAGACGCGCAGGGTCATATTCGCTTGGCTGATTTCGGATCTTGTCTTAGAATGCAAAATGGATTTGTTCAGTCCAACGTCGCAGTGGGTACACCTGATTATATATCGCCTGAAATTCTACGAGCAATGGAAGATGGCAAAGGAAAATACGGAACTGAGTGTGACTGGTGGTCTCTTGGAGTTTGCATGTATGAAATGCTTTTCGCTGAGACTCCATTCTATGCTGAGAGTTTAGTAGAAACTTATGGAAAAATTATGAACCACAAAACGAGTTTTGACTTTCCACCCGAAGACACAGAATTTTCCGTCTCTGAAAATGCAAAAGATTTGATACGAAGATTGATATGCGCCCCAGAGATTCGTCTTGGACAAAATGGAATTGAAGATTTCAAGAATCATCCCTGGTTCGATGGAATTAATTGGGATAATTTGCGAAATGCCACTGCTCCATACATTCCAGACGTTGCGAGTCCTACTGATACATCTAACTTTGACGTTGATGACACAGAGAATCGAATGTCTGATGTTGTTCCGCCGTCCGGTAATCCAGCCTTCTCAGGTTATCATCTTCCTTTCATAGGCTTCACTTTTACCAAAGATAGTAACTTATCTGACTTGGGTAAACTTACAACAGCAACACTCTTTGCCCTTAAACAAAGTACAAATCCATTCGAAGAAAAGCATTTGAGTCCAGACAGTACGAGAAAACTTCAAGAAGAGATAAATATTCTTACTAAACGTAACGGCGAACTTGTTAGTCAATTGAAAAGTATGGAGAATCAACAGTTTCATTTTGGCTCAGGCGTAGAATTATCTGAAGGCCAACTGGAATTTAAACTACGAGAGGCTGATAAAATAATTAGAAACCTGCGTCATGAGCGAGACGACATGCAGAAGGAAAAGACAGATCTAGTTGATCGACTCAAATCGCAAGACAAGGAATTAGTGGATGCAGTGACACAAAGAAAACTTGCAATGACTGAATATACTGAAGTCGCTGATAAACTTTCAAATCTCCGCATTCAGAAGCAAAAGATATCGAATCAAGTGAGGGAAAAGGAAGAAGAGCTTGAAGTTTCAATGCAAAAGATTGATTCGCTCCGTAACGAAGTTCGTCGTGTTGAAAAAAGCCGAAGAGAAATGGAAATAAAAATTCAGGAGTTTGAAGCAAACAAAGATCGCGACGATTTCGGACGGCAAATTGATGCACGAAGTCGAAGCTCGTCAGAATTGGGGTCATCGCAGTCAATTGGCTTGTCTTCTGAATCGTTCCGCCTCGAAATAGAAAGAATGGAAATTGAGTTTACCGAAAGATTAAATCAGCAGCAGTCACGTTACAACCAAGAATTAACGATTCTGAGAAATCAGTTGTCGGAAATAGAAAACAATAAGAATATGGTTGAGTTAGAACTCGAACAGATTCGTACGCGTTCTGATTCTCACAACGATGTCGAAGACGCATTGACGGATTTGAGGATTCGCTTTGAAAGGGAAAAGAAAATGTTGTTAGAAGATAACAGAAAATTGATAACAGATCTTGAAATGCTGAGTGAAAGCAATCGTCATTACCAAGCCGAGCGGCTTCAGATGGAAAACGACTACGAAGAACTGAGAAGCAAGCGACAGGCCATTGCTCATTGGGAACATCAAATATCTGAAATAATTCAATGGGTAAGCGATGAGAAGGACGCTCGAGGCTATCTTCAAGCTCTCGCTACTAAGATGACAGAAGAGTTGGAATATCTCAAACACGTCGGTCAACAGAATCCTGCGGATAAAAACTGGCGCAACAGAAGATCGCAAAAGCTTGATAAAATGGAATTATTGAATCTTCAAAGTTCACTTCAAAGTGAGATTCAAGCAAAAGCTTCCATTTCTGATGAGTTAAGTCGTACGAGAGCAGAACTAATTGCAGCACAAAAGTAAATATGAAAGATTTATATCAAAAGATATTATATTACTTACAAATTTTTCTTTTTAAAGGGATCTCCGCGAAACTAAACATCGTCTAGAAGCTACGAGTAGCGAAGTTAAAAAGAAAGATGGACAATTGAAGGAGATGCAGTATCGTGTTGATCACGGTGAAGGAGGATGTAAATTTATTTAAATTTTATCTTCAAAATTCTAAAAACTAATGTTTTCCTTATTTTTAGTCTTGGAACGACCATCTTCGCAGATGTCTTATCTTGATCATTTTCTTAAAGAATCTGCAGGTGGAGGCTCCTCTTCATCAAATGCTACGCATACTCCACAGCCAGTCGTAAGTTATAAAATTCTTCAAACTAAAAATCCATTAAAAAATTACATCTAATTACAGCAACACTCGTCACCAAATTCTACATCACAACGATCATCACAACAGAATAATAATGTTGTATCCACAAGCTCCTCCTCAAATAATCTCATGCTGAATCAAAAAACTCAAAGTATTTCATCAATTCCACAACAGTATTCGTCGCAAACCCATTTGCAGACGAATTCACAGCCGCAACAAAGTGCATCTTATGTAAATACGAAGAATTACTCTGTTGAAAGTGATGAAGGCGACGTTGAAGACAACAGGATTCACAGCTTATCGAGCTCGAAGAGCAACCTCAGTGAAGCTTCTCTGGATCATTCGCATAGTATTCACAGTTCAATTATGCAACAGCAACAAATGACAATTGTATCAAAAGCGAAAATTCATCAATTTCTCGTCCGAACATTTTCTTCGCCAACCAAATGCAATCATTGCACTTCCCTAATGGTTGGCCTAACTCGACAAGGCGTGGTATGTGAACTATGCGGATTTGCCTGTCATATGGTATGCTGTCAGAAAGTTCCAACACACTGTCCTGCCACTCAATCAAAGCGTCCACTTGGCATCGACCCTACTAGAGGTATTGGTACAGCTTACGAAGGATATGTGAAAGTTCCAAAACAAGGTGTTGTAAAGAGAGGATGGACACGACAATTTGTTGTCGTTTGTGACTTCAAACTGTTTCTCTATGATATTACATCGGACAGAAATGCAATGCCGAGTGTTCATGTAGCTCAAGTTCTTGACATGAGAGACTCTGAGTTCGCTGTATCAGGCGTAAGAGAAAGCGATGTCATTCACGCAGCAAAAAAGGATGTGCCATGTATATTCCGAATTACAACCTCGCTACTCGATGGGCAACCGTTGCAAACACTTATGCTTGCAGATTCAGAATCGGAAAAAAATAAATGGGTTGTTGCTTTAAGTGAGCTTCATAGAATTCTGAAGCGCAACAATTTACCAAATACAGCAATTCTTAAAGTACGCGAGATTCTGGATAGCGCTCTAAACGTTGTTAGGAACGCGCTTTGCGGAATGATTCTTGATCAAGACAGGATTCTTCTTGGAACAGATGACGGACTTTTTTGCATCGAACTCGATCGCTGTGAAGTCGCTAGGGCTGGAGAAAGCAAGAAAGTTTTTAATATTTGGTATCTTAACGAAGAACAGTTGCTAATGGTGATTTGCGGAAAACAACGATCAATTCGCTTAGTTCCCATTCGTGCGCTTGAAGCAACTGATGTAGAATGGATTAAAGTTACTGATTCAAAATATTGTATCACGGCGTGCAGTAAGTAAAAGATGGCAGTTATAACTTTTCATTCTTTAAATTTAAGATCATGAGTATTTATTAATAAATTAAATATTTTTCAGCCGGTATAATGAGACGAACGCCTCAAAGTATTTTTTGTTTCGTGATTGCACTTAAACGACCAAACGGCTCAACGATTGCTGTTTACGAAATTAATAGGACCAAGTCGAGGCATCATAAAATTTGTGAGTTTATCGTTCCGTACACTGTTCAAAGTCTGCAGATTTTGTCAGATATGAGGTTAGCAGTTGGTCATCAATCTGGATTTACGGCATACTTTCTACAAGGCGAAGCTCAAGCAATGCGTAAGTGTAAACATTTTGTTCTCATATGTGTTTCTAAATAAAATCTAAATAGCTTTGGTTCACCCTGAAAATCAATTAAACGCCTTCCTGATGTATTCGGGGGTCGACGCATGGAGAGTGATCGAATTGCAGTCTAGCCAGGGAGCTGGCAACTATGGCGAGTTTCTTTTAGTCTTCCAAACGCTATCAATTTACGTGGACATACAAGGTCGAAAGTCGCGCGATCGCGAAATCATGTATCCAGCTGTTCCCACTCATATAAGTAAGTCTACTCTTAACTTTGTATAGTTTCAAATTATTAATTTGGTACTAATAATATTATCATCCCTTAGCTTACTGTGATGGACATTTATTGGTTTATTCCGAAACGCATCTCGACATATTCAACACTCAAACTGGCGAATGGGTCCAATCGATTGGTCTCAAGAAATCAAAACCATTGAGTTTCAATGGAAATCTTTCAATGATGGTTATGAATGATGCTCCATATGTGATTTATTTGGCTAATTTGCATACAAGTAAGTTTTGTTTATTTTCAATTAGCAATAGTTAATTAAATTGTTTTTACAGGGGAACTTTTGAATATTAGCACCTTAGATCGTGAAGGACGAGTTAAGCCAAAGAGAAGATTTTCCCTAAGAGAAATTAACAAAACAATACGAATGTGAGTTTTGAAAATGTTATTTAATTATTATATTTTATCTTTTAACTTACAGGGGTTCAGATCGACGTAAATTAATTTCAGCACCAACAAACTTCAACCATATCAGCCACATGGGTCCTGATATTCAAAAACAGAGATTACTGGATCTTCCTACTACAGTAGACAATCCTGAACAGCCAATAAATGCTTTAGTGACAAATCCTAGAGTTGCTAATATGCGATCCGCCCCGCAAGTGGCTCCAAGGACTCCACCACGGGCATCCAATTTCAATAACAAGCGGCCGACAGTTCCTGCACGTTATGCATCTTCACTGCCACGCTCTCCGAGCCCACTTGATAGCGTCTCATCGCTCCAAGAAACGATCAAGTCGTCAAGTGATCGAAAGTCTGAATCACGCCAGAGTATCACAAGCAACAATTCTAGTTCTACTCCTCCATCGCCTATCATTGCTGACCGTTTGAGTTCGAGCTATGACAGTTAAACTATTGACACCTAATTTATTTTTTGAGTTCCTTTATGTAACGATGAATCTTACAGTTGAATCTGTAATCGGTTAGTGATTGGTTAACTATATTTTAATTAAGAGCTGACTTTTTTATTGCTAATGAATGAACTTTGGATCTTTTTTTTAAGTAGACAGAATTTGAATTTAAGGGAAGTGTATGTTAGATCGTTCCGTACACTGTTGATTGATCAGTTGATTGTCAATTAAGTCACAAATATGACGTTTTATGAGTACATTTTATTAGAAATTGGGGACAACGAGGCCAAATCACGGACTAAATAGGAGAAGTAAAGTTTCAGTGTGATTTAATTTACGTACAAGCCCTATGAGGAAAAGCTTCAGATTTCAATTGTCAAAACGCTATTTAAATCCTTCATAAAAATATCTATCTAATCTCATGTAGAATATACAAATAGAAGATAAATTCATTACGCTTTTCTCTATCTCTCTTTCAACATTGCAATCTCCCCAAAGCACTGACCGTTCTATTCACGTCAGAAAATACCAAAAGATATAAGAATTATTATTGGAAAATTTAACTAATCAAGTTAGGAAGCATATTGAAAGAACTATAGGTTCTTTGCAGGAATCATCGCTACTCAGCATGAGAACATTAAATAAAAGTGATTAAAATGCAAAATCTGATAATAATAAAATAGTTGATCGGAAAAAGTTGATGCTGCTTGCGTATTGATTGTTTGTTAAGCTCAAAAAGTATTATTCGTTTTATTCCACGGAAACAATAACATGTTCGAAGATTTTCGATTATGCGACTGCTTATCGTAAACTTTATTTTAGTTATTGGAACTTATGAGATTTCATTTGCCGGTTAATAAAGAAGCGAAAACATTTTTACATAAAATTATCTCATACCAACGATTACAAGAGAAATTTTGTTAATTGTGCAAGAGAGTATAAACTTCAATGGAAAGGAATTGCATTCTACTTCAATGAAATGTTAAATAAGCCATATAAACGAATTAATGATGTAAGATATAGCATATTTAATAATAAACCATCTATTCGAGTGGACAAGACGAAATATAACAGAAATATGAACTGATAATAAATTGAATGAAACTCTCTTTCCATCACAGAAAGACCTAAATAATGCGTTAAATTATTTTCAGCATCATGTTTAAAATTTTCTTATTCCTCTTTTCTCAAGTAAGATAATGTGATCATATTAAGCCAAATAGCTGTAACGAGTGATACGAGAACCCGATAAGAAAACGTGAACTTATTTTTCGTTCAATTTTTTTCTCAGGTAGATTTTCGGTTTATTCACCAATGCAAATGAGTTCAATACAAGCTTGCCAATCAAATAAAAGAAATTTTAGAATAATTAGTATCGTTATGTGATAGTTTTAAAGTAAGACATTAGTGTTCGTTGGGTGTCACTTCGTTCGGAACAGAAAAACCTTAATCTTCCAGTTGTTTTAGAATAAATTGTTTTCAGTATTCATTTGTTGACTCCTATGTGAAGATGTGAACTGCTCTGTCAGTGAAAGTGAGAAATGTTTTGGAGAATTTAGTTTTGCTTCGCAGTGAAAGATTTAATATGTCATGTACACATTAAGAACTTTATGATATACGATTAAGTGGAGGACATGTCGTTTGATAATAAGTGCGGTGAACTTTATCAAGGTAGCTTTGTGCGGAGTCTGCGATTATTAATGGAGAATCTGCAAAACAACGAAAGTTCGATGGAACAACTCAGGAATCAGCTAAGGTTAGTTTGTAAATACATCTCAAATCTTAATTAGTTGCTGCAACATGTTGAGACTTATTTTATGAATATTCCAAGAAATTTACCCAGATTGAGACAAAAGCAAACATTTACTAGGCAAAGATGCCGCAGCAATTCGATAGTTATATTGCCCACACAACTAAGTGCCTTTGTATAGATATGTTATCTCAAAAACATTCAAACCCACCGACTCGGTGGTACCGAGTTATCATTAGCCGAACGCGAAGAAAACTTCTCGTTTACTACGTTCGGACGATAAAGCTAGCGATTGTTCATTCTGCGTCAGCTGGTTGTTGAAATAAGTTCGATTGACGCTTTTTAAAGTTTAAGAGATAAATTGCTTATACGTTATCAGCATAAGAATTTCCCGTTCATCAAAATAAGCGATGTAACAAAACTTATCTGAATATTGCGGTGTTCTGAAAATTTAAGGAATTTCGTGTTGAACAATCTTCTATTTGTTTTGAAAAGGTTGCTATTTTATGTGGTTTTGGTGATAAGTATTGTGATAATAACGCTCGACGACGAGAGAACTACCTTCAATGTGACGTGAGAAGCGATAAGAAAGTTCTGTGTGCATTGTTTAATTGCTTCGCGAGTTTGCATGTGATGTTAAATGTTGTAGATATTTGTCTCCAAAAATTTATCTAACAGTGCACGGCATCGGCAGCAAAACTTCAGACCAACGGCTCCATGTGGTCTTAATATTAACAGACGGTGATGCATCTTTAATTAGAATTCGTTATTAGAATAAGGGATTGACAGAAAAAGCCAAAATGAAGTCTTGGTTTGATAATTTTGGTGGAATAAAGATGACTGTTGGCGTTGGAGTATCTTTACTTATTGGTGGCGCAGCAAGCATTTATTTGATCCTTCATAGCACAAAACTATTGAGGTAAAGATCCAGTAACCAACAAAATAATGGCGATAATAAAATGACCCTGAAATTCTCTTACCACTGGACTCCTAATATTTTCGTCTCGAATCAAAAAAACTGTATAAACTCCAAACTGATCACTCGGTAGTATCGTTGAATATTTATTAAACGATACTCTGCTCGTTGTTTTAAAGAATACTGAATTGGCTACGGACGAAGTGGAAAGAGATATTCATGAAAAATTTGTCAACTGTGAAAAACTGCGAGAACGGAAATGATATATACAAAAGTAGTCAAACATACAAAGAAATTTACGCGACCCTCAATAAGTGCCGAGTTGTCTGTGGCTGATTTGAATATAAATTTTGACGGGTTTGAATTCTAGTTTAAATTGCTGCGTCGTTGCTGTCCCTCTAATTCCAGTAGAGTTCATGATATTGTCGGTAGCGGTTGAAACTTTAAAGTATCGATCTCAATAATTTTTATAGTAGAAAAATTCTTTTCAAAATAATCTAAATATTTTTTTCAAGACGATTCAATGATTACATGAAGTTAGTGCGTGATACAAATTGAAGGACGTAGTCAAATAATTCAATGTAATTAAATGCAGTTGATAATATCAACTTGATATATGTTGAATGAATCAACTTGAAACCGTCTGTTGTGGAAATTGAGTTCTGTGACCTTTTCCAGAGAAAAAATTTAGATTTATAGAAGCTATTTCTCTTTCTCTCGATATGTTGCTAAATAAAATGATTATAAACTAATGTTCCTATAAACTAAAACATTTTTTTTTGTAGTAAAGTAAGTCTGAGGAAGTTTACTGGAAAGAAACTCTCCGATAAATGCGTGCATTGTGAAACCAAAGTGGAGCTGGAAAAGTTGAAAGAGTTCGTGACCTGCAAAGGTAAATCTATTTTCAAATAAAAAACACTTTTTTTTACTGTAAAAATTCGAAGGTTGCGAACAGCTTGCCTGCCACAATAAAAAGTGTTCAGATTTTATCTTCGAACTTGATGTATGGGAATGCGCCAGATGCAAGAAGAATCGGTGAGAATCTTCTCTTCGTTTTGTCAACATTGCATTATTTATACAATCCTCACATTTTTAGAGTTATTCAACAGAGAGCAGGTGAATGGCTTATAAAGCAGCTTAATGAAGCTAGGAATCCCAACGAATCTATTGAGTTGACCAAAGAAGCTTTGTTAAGTCATGATAAGCTTGCAGATGAACATAGTCTCGCTGCTTTTGTGTCTCAAAACCAGCGTGACAAAGTACGTCAGTTTATCGAAGAACTTCTTGCGAAAATTCTTAACGGTTCTCTTGATGACGTCTCAGTTGGGCAACTTTCCGAAAGTGCAAGCTGTAAGTATTTTACAAATCTTTTGTGTGTTATCATTTTAATTGTTCTCGTTCAGATCTGCAATTATTTGTTAGTCATCATCAGAATCTATCTCAATTATTGTTAAAATTGGAAAATTCTATACATCATTCATTAATATTTGGTAAGATATTTCACATGATATGCACGTTTGATCTAAACATGGAAAGCATGACAACACATTAAAAACTTTTAAATTTCACTTTCAAAATTATTTTCATAAAAGCTTTCACACTTTATTATTTGGACAACATCGTACTATTCAAATACTTTCCCGAAAAAAACCTTTATATATTGTGCAAAAATTGCAAAGTTAACTGTTTCAAGCGATTAACTAAACTATAATCGAAAGCGTTATGCAGAAGAATGATAAAATGAATGAGACGAGCAAGTGAAACCTGTTTGTTGTATGCGGCGTCGCTGTGAGCTCATAAGATTATTTTCAACTCACTCAGACCAGAGAGTTGCCGCCTTACCTTAAACGCGTGATTACTCAATTCGAAATACGGGTAAAAAAATTAAGATTAGCGAGGATCTCGTGAGACTGAGTTTGACGTTGAAGCGAGTGGTTCAAATGTCTTGTCAAGAGAAGCAATTATTTTCATTTCGTAGACTGTTATCGTGAAATACAATCAAACGTAAATTTATCGAGATAAGCGCCAGATTCTCTTTCAGTTTTTCAATGAAAAAGAAAAATAAATTTTTAAGTCAAAGTCGCAAGCAAATGCCGATAGCGTGTCTAATAACACAGTTGAGTGGAACAAACAAAAGTTGATTTCAAAACTTAAAAAAGTTATCGTTTAAAAGTTATTTCTAAGTTAAATTCTTTTGCGTTTTATTAAAGTTTATACATTTTGTAAAGTCATTAAACGAAGCAGAATAAGTTACGCAATATGAATATCTTATGAAGCTCTCGTAGCTTCTTGTCAGTTTTTCGCGAGAACTTTCGACTTCGGTTCAAACGTTAAAGATCGCTTACATATAGAGATCGCTGGAACTTGTGAGAGCAAGCTCTCTCGCTCCGATATTCAATAGTGAAACCCTGAGTGAAAAACACAACAGTATTAAATAGTCACGCTCACCTCAAGTGAAAAATAACCTGACGAATTGATTAAGAACTATAAACAATAATTTTGCGTAGCATCTATTTTATTTTTCTTATTCATACAGCGATCAAAAAAATTGTGATAATTATTTTATTGTCAGTAAGAACGCTTTGACATTATGTTTGAAACATTTGTGACATTTCTATGTGGGTATGAACTCATGTCGCTGTACTTGAAGCTGGCGGTTTTGCTCTATACCGTTTGTTACATTCTCGAGGAAGTTTTGGGTAAATATCGAACTGTAATTGATTGAAAATGACCTTGAAAAAAAGAGGAGAACCGATTGTAAAATAAATGACATGTCTCTATAAAATGTTGATAATTCTCTGAACTGATAAATCGAGTGTCTTATCATCTTGGCGATATCGATTTGCGGTTGAGTCTTAAACTTTTCGATAAAACAAAAAGAATATTTTCTGAGCCTAGAGATTACTAAAAGTTTAATAAACTTGATCTTCCAATGAACCTTATGCTTATTAAAGGGCTTCCACCAGTTCATTACAATTAGAGACATTTGTATAACAACCTTAAACTTTTTTCATTCCAATTACACATCAAATGTTTAAAATTTCAGGTTTACCGTTAATTGGTCCCATTCCTTCAAATGTAACTCATCAGGAGCTGAAAAGATTCATTCAAACAATATGCGAAGAGTTCGTGAGTCTTCCCACAACTCTCGATTTCTCAGGAGTACACAGTCGTCAAGAAGAGCCGGCGGCATACTTCGATCCGAAACGATATGAACAACTCGTAGCCACAGCTGTTCTTAATAAAGTAAGTTTCCATTTCAAATACTGAATGAAGAATCTAGAATTTTGTAAACAAAAAACTTATGAGGTTTCCAACAATGACTAATGACTCCATGACGCGTAAAACCTTCCACAAACCTATTAAATATTCAACGAACAATCTATGAATCTTCTTATAGTACAATTGATTTTTTCATTTTAAATATCTAGTGTTGATTGTAAAATATTATGTTTTTAGAACTTTAAGTTTAAATTTAATCAATTTCGTCTCGTTTTCCAGATGACTGATTTCTATCAGAACGATAAAAATTCACAGCACAACAGTTCAGGGATTCACTCCGATGTTGAGCTGGACAGCAATCATAATCAGTTGAACGGCAAAACCGTGATTGATTTGATGGTCAAGAGAGGCGAGGTGGGACAGTTCAGTGTGAGTTGTGAAATGATTTTCAATCTGAAATTGTGGTCAGCTCATGAATCTTTAATGTTTCAATTAGTCGCCGACTATCGAGCGACTCAACTCGAAAGCAGCAGATGACGAAACGCATTTGTCGGATTACGTTCAGAATCATCTTGTGCCATTACCTGATTTGTCAGCTTCGGACTCAGCGAACGATGATGGTAATAAATTGATTCGTAATCTAGTTTTCCATTTAGAACTATAGTTCATTTTCATAACCATTGCAGCGGATGTTCACTCTGAAAATTCTTCAAATGACGCAGAAGCGACATGGGAAGATAATTGGTTATTTAAGAAACGAAAGCTGAAGACAGAGAACCAGTCAATTGCCATGTTAGTGCCTTCTCCCACTGAAGAAATAAAAGCTCTGATTGGTGACAAAAATGCTGATGAAACAAGCGATTTGTCAGAGAATTCAGAGAGTGAAAATGAGGATGATGAAAAGGAAACGTACACATCGACATTAAACATAGAAGCCAAGAAGTTTAAGGATTCATTTTCTGTTATAAACAATAGCTTGAATGATTGCTCTAATAATATAGCTATGGTTAGCTTGGACATTGCTGATGACCAAACGATAACAGTTGAGGCCAAAAATGAAATTCTCCTCAGCGATAAAAACGAACCAATAACAACTCAGCTGATCAAGAAAATTGATTTCGTCCTCAGCGGGCCAGTCACAGTTCATGATAAATTGCCCAGCGAGCTTTCTATTGATGGTCGAGATCAGACAGAAGAAGAAAAAGAATTTGATTCGATGGTCAGCCCAACGCAAGTTAAAGATCAAGAAAAAAGCATCGACGATCAGTTTGAAAAACTTTTGCTTGACAGCGATGTACCGGAAACAACTTCTCAAAATATTGAAAGCCATTCACCTCTTTCTCTTGATATTCCCAAATCGACAACAGCGAGTCACACGTCAAAAGCAGCACAATTGTATAACGGTGAGTCTGCCTTCGTTTATTTCAACTTATATTTTAGAGAATGTCATTTTTTGAAAATCTCAATTTTATTATTTACAATAATCTTGTCTCACTCAATCAATTTAATAAGATCAATCCGACTCAGACTGGGTGATGATGCCGAATGAGGATGAAAAGAGTTTACTCGTCCAAAAATCTTCATTTGAGCCACTTCTTATAACAACTGAGATAAATTCCAACCACACGCGATACAATAGTCCTCTCTTTCAAGAACTTCTTGCTCAACCAACAATAACTCCAGTGAAGATGTCTAAACTAACTATTCCTGAAGATGACTCGATTAACAAACTCTTGCATGCGACAAGCTTAGTCTCAAAGCTACAGAAGAATTCTGAAATAACAGAATGCGAAATAACTTTTACTAACAAAATCGATGAAATTCAGACAGAGCCACACTCGACTGATGAAAAATTGCTAAAAGAATTTTCAGTTCCAGACAAGAGGCCAAGTATTCAAGATCCTGAAAAGGTACTAATGGATAATCTTGTCCCTGGTGAGAAATGAAAAATTTAAAAGAGCTTACAATGATAGTAACATATTTTTGTAATAGGATCATTTGCGGAACGAGAGCACATCAAGTGGCTGCATGCAGGTAAGGGAGCGAACAAGCTTCTTATATACGTGAAAATTATAAAAATTCAATCCTTGCAGCTCCAATTGCAAATAATCCTTATTCGTCCGAAGCTCTTCAACGTCGTCTGAGTGAAACCGATCAGAAACATAAAAACCTTGACATCAGCAACAACAGTAAAATGGTGGACATTCTTGTCGAAGAATCAAACACCAATGAAAATGAAACTGATGATAAGGAAGAAGTATTCTGTGCAAAGAAGATTGATATGAAGAAGTAAGAAAATCCAATTTTTTAAAATACTTAGTGATAAATATAATTGTTCTTTCAGATACAAACGCGATTACTACATCAACGACTCAATGGATAATGAGAAACGTCGTTCGTATTCTTCAAGCTCCTCAAAGGTGCCTAACTTTGAGCATGAAGAGGAAGTGAGTGAAGACAATTTTAATCACAACTTGAATTATTCAAACGAACGAGAATTTCTATTGGAAAAATTCTTGAATTCAAACTTTGATTCTCAATCGTTGACTTCAAAACACTCTCAAGATAGCTCTGATAGTGAAGTTATAATTTCCAAAGACATTATAAAGCAACTTGAGTCTCAGTTTTTGCATTCTGATATAAAAAGGGAGAGCTTTAGAGCAAGAGCTGGAACCAAAAATTTCTGTTTAAATCCTCTTTTTGAAGAAGGTTTTGGCATAAAGACATGCGATGAAATGAAATTACTTTCTGAAATAGTTCAACATCGGGACACGTTGCCTGGCAGCCAAAGTTCAGTTGCTTCGCTCGACGAAATCAAAGTGAATTGCGTAGAAAATATTTTCCTTGATCTAAATAAAATAAGAAGAAACGGAAGCGTAAAGTCGAATGACTCCGATCGCCCTACATTTGCAGCAGAACGTTGCCATAGCTTGAAACGATCCGAAAGAAAATTGAAATGAAAGAATATTTGGCCATTTTACAAATTCAATAGCTTCAGTATAAATGAATTTAATGGGTGCTGGGATTAGTCGTGGCATTCGTTATGCAATCAGCTTAAAAATATTCATATCTCATGCGAGTTTCCGCCACATTAGTAGAATTACGAGCTGTAGAATGTTGTGAAGGAGATTAAAATATATATATCGATTATTTATTGATGCAAAACTGTTGTTTTTCCGCACTTGTCGTATTTTTCTCACGCTCGCACGGTTTAAACATTTTTTCTGCAATTTCAAAAAGTAAAGCTGATTTTTGTGTGATGAAATATATTCGGTAAGTTAGATAGATATTTTAGTATTGATGTTGTAAACACTAACTTTCCATTATTTCACTCACGTAAAAATCATTCAGTTATTAATACTTTTGGGAAAAAGATAACGGTGTTATAACGATCCTTACTTAGTTTCTTAATCAAAGTATATTAATATTTGGATCATAAGTCTTTGTGTTGAGATTCGTCATATGAACGATTATCTAATTATAAAAAATAAAACATTTTATCGTATCGAGAAACTAAAAAATCAATACGAACGTGTCAAAAACCCACTGATAAGAAGCTTTTATTCTCTTCAATTTTTGTAGCATTACGATAACAATGTGAGGGAGACGAGTAATGAAAAAAAATACCGTGCGCGTATTCACATCTCGGGCCACACCGAAGCAACAAATCAACAAGCGGAGTCGGATCAGAACAGTAGAAATATTATTTTATCAGAGCTTAAGCCTATCGACGATAGTCTCACATTCAGTGAAGATTCTGACACGACACGAATTTATAATCTTAATTCTCGAGAGACTAAAATCGTAGCAGCGACTAACGAAAGTTCATCCGAGAGTTCAGTTAAGCAAGCTCAACAATATTTTAGAAGCGTGTCGAAACAGCAAGCAAAAATCCGTAAAATGGATGATGAAGTCACTACTGTCGTCAGGACATCAAATCGAAGTTTAATCAACGGCGATAGACAGGTATGCAGACGTTCACGATAATTTTTCTCATTGTAATTTTCGACTATTCAAAGGAACATATTGTTCAAGAGACGTATGAAGAAAAACAAGTAATTGAGCCGGAGGTTATTGACAATCTTCCGTCGGTCAAAAAACTCGCGGAAAAATATGGAAGAGATAGTTTGTCGACTGAGATTCAACTCGTCAAACCGAAGGTATGCAACTGATAAGTAATAAATTTAATCAATAACATCATCGGCACATAGTCAATAGACTACAAATTTGCTGAGACAACAAAAACGCTTATTTCCATGCACATCAAAATTCTTATCAACTTTTTTTTTCGCTTTTTTTTTATCGCAATCAGAAAATAATTTTAAAAAAGGTATTTCAATTTGTCTCGTATTTGTTCAGTTAGTGTTTTATATGCTTGATGGTGATGGAAAATAACCAAAATTGTTCCAGATTCAACCTAACTCAATTTCTTTCACTAATCAAAATACTTTTTAATGGTTTTCTCTTAAAAAATATCCTAAAGGCTTTCGTTACAACGGCTGAGGATAATTCCGTTTCCACTGCACAGCATACGAAACTCTCCAAGGCATCTTCCGAATCATTCGTACCAAATTATGATATCAACTATCATCCAGCAATGCCAATAGCATCGATAACGGCGAGAAGCATTCCATCCCAAATTAGAGCAGACTTGAAGTGAGCAAAAATAACGATAATATATTAAACCACAATATGCATGAAACTTTACCTTTTTATAGAAAATCTTATTCGTATGATGATGAGGCAATAATTCGTCAAGGCGATCGTCCCGGAAGTCCGGAAATTCAAGAAGGAGTCGCAAGAAATAGCATTGCATTTTTCGAACAACTGAAGCAAAATTAAATAAAACATTAAGAAACTCTTTATTTTAGAAAAATTTGCGAGCTATCCAATGTTAAATGATTTAACTTAAGGGAATCCAAAGAGAGTAAAATTTAATATTTTTTGTGCCATTTTGTCATTCAACAGCAGTTTTTAATTTATTGTTCAAATCGCCGAATAAAGAGGCTGGATAAAAAATCAAAATTGCTAAGTTTATTTTTTTGATTCAGTAGTTTATTTTTAATTATATTGGGTCACGGATTGAATCCACGAGATATAATTCGAGACATTGATGTATATTCCTGGAATATTTGATCCACATCCTAGAAAATTGTAAGTAAATACAAAGTTTCCAAGTTTCAGTTTTTTACCGATTCCCCATGCGACGAGTCCAGCGACGAACCATCGACCACCATTATCACAAACCAAAGGTGCACCGCCATCGCCTAAAATATTATTTCTTTACACTTTTATAATTTTTAATTATGTAAATAATCATTAAACCTGTACAGGCATCTGAAATTAAATGAATTAAAATATTTTAACTTTATTATGTTTTAACGCTCATCCTTACCTTTTCCGTCTTCTCCTCCTGCGCACATAAAACTCTCTGTATCCAGCTGAAAATTCAAACCAAGTCTAGAGGCTCTTAATCTGTTCTGACAAGTTTTCGCATCAACAAGAGGAACCTCGACTTCTCTTAGAATAGATTCGTATGTTCCGTTGCTTGAGAAATCATTTTTTCCCCAACCTAAAACACGACTAAATTAAAAAGTTTATCGAGTATTTAACTTTTCACCTGAGATCCAGCATCTTTGATTACTTATGGGATTGCTTGGCAAGCAAACAGTTCCAATCGTCGGGGTTGCACCAAGCGGAACAGTTGCAACTAGTCGCAGAATAGCAACGCTATTTCTTAAATTCCCGGCCTCGTACTGAGGGTGAACAAAGATTTGTGAAACCAGAAACTCTTGAGACTGAATTGGCTCTTCAGACGTAGAAGCATCCCATTCACCAAGTCGAACTTTGAGCTGTTTTCCTTTGTTTCTGCGATAGAATGAATTACAGATATTTTGAAATTATAATTAAATTTGTACTAATTTGAATTTAATTATGTTTACAAAAAATCTGCAACTTTATGGGCTGATGTTAGAATGTTTATATGGTCAATCAACGCTCCTGATCCTTGATATTCATTGTTTGTTGTAAGAAGAACTGCTTGCCAAGGATACGAACCAAACGCCTAAAACATGTTCAATAAAGTTGCAGTATTTTGTACAAAATGTCAATACAGCTTGTCCACTTAGAGGAGCAATAGCACCACTGACTGCAGGATACCGAAGTCCACATTCATATCCTAAATAGAAACAGCATTTTTCCAGTTTTGTTTGACAAATTATTTGCGAAGCTATGTTAAGTTTAATTCCCGAGGATACTGAAAAAACTGATTCCTGAATTGTTGATGATTGCGAAACGTTCTGAAAATAGATTTAAATAAAAATAATCGATAACGTTCAAGAACATATTGATTAGCTCACATTTAAAATACGAACATTAACTGCCCTTTCGCTGATTTTTGATCCAGTTATGTTACAACTTCCGGTAGTAACGCAGATGCAAACCTCTTTATTTACGATTTTAGAATTTTTCGGTAAAGAACTAACCAAATAAAAATTTATAAAATATAAAAGCTTAACTAAATTTTTCCTAATATTCATTCCTTGGTGGCTTCACTCTGATCGATCAAATGAAAATGTTTTTATGGTCAAACAGTACAGGGTTTCACCTATAAATTACACATAATTTTAATTTCTATAAATCACGCAGAGTTTTACGACACGAATGTGAGACACGAGCAACGCTGATGAAGTAAAAAACTCTACAATAAGAAATGACGTTTTAACATAATTAGACCAAAAAATGTAAGATCAAACGAAATATAACTTGGAACGACAAGCCAATTTCAACCTTCTGTATTTAGTTGGGAAGGTTAAAATTGGCTTGTCGTTCCAAGTTATATTTCGTTTGATCTTACATTTTTTGCTCTAACTAATATTATAAATTTGCAGTCGAATTATTCATTAGACAATTTTTTTATTAGACGAGCTTTTTTTAATAGAACATTGGAATATAAATTTTATGACCGCGTTGTCTGTTGAATCCATGAGATGTAATTGGCAACATTGACGTAAACTCCGGGAACATTTGCCTGACCACATCCTATTCCCCAAGCGACAAGACCAGCAACATACCAATTTGATCCGATTTGACCTAAAATTTCTCATTCGTTTTTCAATTTTCGAGGATAAAAATAAGTTTTCCTTACACATCAATGGGGATCCTCCATCTCCCGTGCATGCATCTATTTGAATCATTTGTCATTAATTAATAAATAAGAAAATAAATATCTAGTGATTCTAACCCTTTCCTGGTTCGCCTCCAGCACATACAAAACTTGCAAAATCTAATTGAAAATTAAACCCAAGCCGTGTTGCTCTTAATTGGTTTTGACAAGTATTTTGATCAATAAGGGGGACATCAACTTCTTTCTGGATTGCTTGATAAGCTCCGTTGTTAGAGAAATCGTTTCGACCCCAACCTGAGATATAAAAGTTCAAAGCAAGTTTTTTTATATCAAAAAATGTGCTTACCAGCTACCCAGCATCTTATATTAGTAACGACCGTAGACGGAAGGCAAGCGGTTGTAATCGTTGGAACCTAAATTAAATTGGGTCAATAAACTTCGAATATATTTTTTGCAGTCAAACCTGGCCAAGTTGAACTGGCGTAATCAACCTCAGTATGGCAATATCGTTTCGCAAGTTTGTCGCAGTGAATTGTGGATGGATAAATATACGGGCAACGTTGAATTCCTGTGCAGGAATTGGCTCCGTTGATGATGCAGCGTCCCACTCGCCAAGACGAACTTTCAGCTGTTGCCCATTCGTTCTTGATTCAAATGAAAAGAAAATTTTCGTTGATGCCAAATAAAAATCATACATCCTTACAAAAATTGGTTAACGCGATGTGCTGCTGTTATTACGTGTAGTTGATCGATTAATGCACCTGAACCTTGATAAATATCACCCGGAGCTAGGATGACAGCTTGCCACGGATAAGCTCCGAAGGCCTTTTATTTAAAATTTGTTAATTTAATGAATTTTTTTTTGTTCAAAGGTAATAAATATTAATCTAAGTTTCAGAAATAGTCTGATACTCATGCTTTAGAAAATAAATATTTTTAGAAAAAAAAACAGCGAAAATTGATGAAAAAGTGACGATGGGAACAAATGAAAATATTTATGAATTTACCGCTTGCCCTGGAAATATTTTAAGTTTTTAATTTGCTTTAAGAGGAAAGCTTATTTGTCTACCCGATCCTGCTAATGGAGCTCTCGACCCTGGCACAGCGGGATATCTATAGTGAAAGTCAGTAAATATTTCCTAAATCTGCGACGAATATTGTAATACCTGTTTCCACATGTGAAGCCACTAGTTGGACAGCATCGTTCCAGCCCATTTTGACAAAATTGCGGTGAGTTTACAACTATGATATAAGTTTATCAGTGTTTTTAAAAAAATGGTTATATTTTTTACTTGTATTTATGCCTGACGAAGCCGCCGTTGTTAATTGAATAGACGTTCCAGTATTTCCGGTTGATGGAACTCCGTTCTGACATAAAAAGTATCATGACACGTTGAACAAATGGAAAAACAAATTTATATTCTCCATTTTTCAGAAAAATTACCGTTTGTATTCTTATATCCTATTATTAAAATAAAAAAAAGAAATTATCTACTTTGTCTAATTTAAAATTCAGAACTCACAATTTGACCGGTCCCGTCACCACCAGGAACTCCTCCAGTAAAATTATTACAGGAACCTGTCGTTACACAGAAACAAATGCCGGGCACATTTTGAGCTTTGGAGCTTGCAACAAAAGCGAGCAATGTAACAATATTTTTAAAAACGTTCATCATTTTGAAAATGATCCTTTCATGCGAAGTTCACAACTAATATTAAATCGTATAGAGCCGAACAAATAATTTTTATAACATATAATTTGAAATGTCACTGAAAATGTTTTTGACTGAAACGTAACTTTTTTCATGTATTTAATTTGTTTTTACCGAAGTCGCTTGAATTTTTTAAGTTCAATTTTTTATTAGCCACGTTTTTCATCTAATTGACAGAATAGCGTTTAAAATGTTTTAGTCATCACTTTTTGGAGTGTTTGAAATAGCCTTGAAGGTCATTCCTGCGCTATAAGTACTCAAGCCTTCATTTTTTTGCATTTGTTTGGAAGTAGTTGCAGTTCTTGATTGAGTAGTATCTTGTATTTTAGAACTGCTCGAACTTGTTTTGGTCGCTTTTTCCTTTGTCGTGCTGGTCGTTCTAGTGCCACTGTTAGTACCACTTCTAGTGCCACTGTTAGTACCACTTCTAGTGCCACTGTTAGTACCACTTCTAGTGCCACTGTTAGTACCACTTCTAGTGCCACTGTTAGTACCACTTCTAGTGCCACTGTTAGTACCACTTCTAGTGCCACTGTTACTACCACTTCTAGTTCCACTGTTAGTTTTGGTACTTGTTCGTTGAGAAGCTGCATCTGTCGAAACTATCGATGAAGTTTGCGAAACTTTTACTGTTGTTCCTATTTTGACCGTCGATTGGGTAGCGGATGTCTCAGCATCTAATTTGGCAGCTTGTTTTGTACTTCACATAAATGAGAAGTTGTTGAATAACGATTTAGAAGCAATATTTTTTGTAACTTACGTTGTTACGATGCCTGATCTTACTGTTTGTGTGGTTTCCTGGATCCATTTTGTCAAATTAAAAATATTGACATAAACACCAGGAATGTTTGTCTGCCCGCAACCGATTCCCCATGATACTAATCCTGTTAAATACCATTTCCCGCCAACCTTTTTCATAAAAATTTTAGATTGAAGCATAACTTTCAATGCATTTTAACTTACAGAACACGATAGCGGAGCACCACCATCGCCTGTACAAGCATCTATATTAAAAAATAATTTACACCTTCCACAATTTAATTCAAGTTATATATTTTTTACCTTTAGCGACTTCTCCACCAGCGCAAGTAAATGAAACTGGGTCAAGCAAGAAATTTTGTCCAAGCCTTGTTGTCCTCAACTGCTTAAGACAACTGTTGTAATCGACCAACGGAACGTCGATTGCTTTCATGATTGCAGAATATTGACCACCCGGAACGAAATCATTCTTTCCCCAACCTATATTACAATGACATTTTAAATTGAAGATTTAATTAAATTTATTAGAAAACTTACCAGATACCCAACATCTAATTCCACTGATTGGGGAACCTTTAAATTTCGAAAAATAATTATGCTAAGCAATAAATTCTATAATTTTAAAATCTTACTAGGTAAGCAAATATTTGTAATCGAAGGCATGACACCTAAGGGAGCAGCTGAACTTAATCTAATGATTGCGATGTCATACTGAAGACTTCTTTCATTGTAATTTGGATGAATGAAGATTAAACTTGATTGAATCTCGACAGCGGGTAGAGGTTCATTATCAGAAGCTGCATCCCAATCTCCCAATCGTATTTTGATAGATGTTCTGTACAAAATATGTCAATATTATAAAGAGAAAAGAGAAAAAAGAAAAGATTCATGTAAAAGGGTGAACTTCATTTGAAGCGATACTAGAAACTTACGCGATGTCTTGAATTTTATGTGCTGCGGTTAGTACATGTAATTGATCAATTAGAGCTCCAGAGCCAATGTAAGAATTATCGTTTGTTAGCATAGCAGCTTGCCAGGGGAAAGCTCCGAATTGAGTTTGACCTTGTGCTGCGATTGGAGCGGGAGAGTTCGCAACTGGGGGAAAAACCATTCCGCACGAAAACCCTTTCGAAGGACAGCAAAGCTGGAGGCCGTTAGTACAGGATTGCGGAGTCGCGAGAACTAACTTAAGATTATTAGCGTTTTGTACAAAGTGCTTCAAGCTTACCAAGATTTATTCCAGTGGTTATTGGAGTGTTCGTTTCATTGTTTGCTCCAGTGATTGGTGAAGTATCCGAACCACTCTGTGAAATTAAATTAGACACATTCGGCAGTAAAACTTAAATTTACCGTCATAATTCTAGGATCAATCTGACCACTTCCATCGGTTGGACCTTCAACAAGATTACAAGTATTATTCGGAACACAAAAGCAATTTCCATTCGAAGATTGTGATAAACTGGAAGCGATTCCTCTCATAAGAAAAATCAAGTTTAAAATTAATTTTGTCATTTTAAAACAATAGATTCGCTGAAAATCGAGAAGCAATAAAAGCGAGATGTTTGATACACACCTTTTTAAATAATTTTCACAGGATGCATAACTTTGTAAAGTTTTTATTTAAACTAACTTGAAGCATTGCAGCAAGAAAAAAAATAACAAGAGTTTTACACTCATATCGTTTTTACTTGTCTTAATATTTATTTGCGTAGAATTCATGGTGTTGAAGTAGTCGACTGAATCCAGTTGATGTAGTTTGCCACATTTATGTAAACACCTGGGATGTCGCTTGTTCCGCATCCAATTCCCCATGCGACTAGTCCAACTACAAACCATCGACCACCAATAGGGCAAACCAATGGCGCTCCGCCATCTCCTGAATTAATAAATTGAAGCCCATTTTAAATTCCTTTATTATAAACAATACCTGTACAAGCATCTGAAAGAAAAGTTAAAATGAAATACACAATTATTTGAATTGATTTTTCTCACCCTTTCCAGCTTCTCCACCGGCGCATATGAAACTGAATGTGTCAAGATTGAAGTTCGAACCAAGCCTAGTTGATCGAAGCTTCAATTGACAATTGGTAACATCAACAATAGGAACATCCACATGCATTTGAGTTGTACTCGTTGAACCTTCTAAGAAACTTCGTGAGCCCCATCCTGCTACCCAACATCTTATGTTGTTCACAGAAGAGCCTGTAAATAGTTTTTTTTAACCATTTCGAAAGAAAAGTTGAATGTTGAAATAGATTCTAGGTCTCACTAGGTAAACATCCTGTTGTTATTGTTGGAATTTGTCCAAGAGGAACTGTAGGATTCAGTCGTAAAATTGCAATGCTGTTAGCCAACGTTATTGAAGAATACTGAGGATGAATAAAAATTCTCGATACTGTGAATTCTTGATAAGCAAAAGGTTCAGTAGTAACTGCAACGTCCCATTCGCCAAGCCGGACTTTCAATTGTACTCCATTATTTCTATTAAAAATATAGATATACTGAAATACTTTGTCTTTTGTTTACGTTACTTCACCTTACAAAAAAGCGTTGACTTTATGTGCGACAGTTAAAAAATGTTTGTGATCTATTAGAACCCCGGATCCTACATACAAATTGTTGCTAGTTAAAATCAACCCTTGCCAAGGATATGAACCGTACTGAGCTGTAAATAGTAACAGTTAATAGATAATTTCTCAAACGTTTAAAATATATTCGCGTCGACCTTGAGAGCCGGAAGGTGTGAGAGCGTTTGAAAACGGCGAATATCTTATTCCGCAAGTGAAACCAGATACAGGGCAGCAAAGGTCAAGATTCGACTGACAAAATGATTGTGATGCCACAACTAAAAAAGAGATTAAAAGTTTTCATTTTTTCTCTCGATACGTATACCCACTTAGACTGATTCCTGACGAGACAGAATTTGTAATTGGTGTGATGCTCCCAGTAGCTATTCCTGTCGGCGTCTTTAGACAAAATAACTATTACATGATGATGTACTGTATGAACCCATCGTACTTACATTAACGATTCTTATATCAATCACTCCCGAAGGATTGTTTCCACTCGCGATGAAGCAACTTGCAAACGGAACACAGATACAAACGTCTGACAAAAAGAAACATACAATTTAATTTTCATTTTTTATGAAACTTTACTCACTGGTTTGAATAAAAGGAGATATCGTTGAATAATAATTGTTATTGTTTCCGTATGGATTGTTGTTTGAATTGTAAGGATTGTAGTTTCCAAAAGGTCTATTAGGAAACCCAAAATTATTTGTATTTCCGAATGAATTTTGGTTGTTTCCCAGCAAAAAGGGATTCGCCCCTGTAACGTTGAAAGACGGTTGTATCGTGAAACCGGCGTTGGGAAATATTACTTGAAAATGTGACTCGCGAATAAGCAAAAATAATCCAAAATAAATCGTGGTTAGAATTCGTGAATTCATTTTGATTCTTTTGCGATTGGGAATTCATTATCGACTGATGGTTCTACTCTGATTGCGATTCACTCTGGTTATCATTGCCAAGCGTTTTTGTTGACAAACAATTTTTTGTTGCAACCGAAATTATTCAATGTCTGTGTGCAATACTTTTTCATTTGACTTTAATAAGTAATGACCATACAAGGTTAATAATTTAAAAACTGTTGTACATTAAATTATTTCAGTGACGTATGTTTCTTTATGGTTAATTTTTAATTTACCCATTTCTAAACTGAAAAAGAAATTCAAGAAAACAAAACTTTGCTTATTTATTTTCTTAGAATGTGTTTTCGTTAAAAAAAATTATCGAGGACGTAAATTTGTTGCGTTCAACTGCTCTTCGCTTAATTTTTTCATGAGCACCGGATATTTGTAGAGTATGATTAAGGAAAATTTGTTGTTTGCTGAGTCCAAACTCCCATTCGAAGTTTGAACTTAGAAATTCTTAGTTAGAATCTGAAAATGATGCTTTCGTAAAGCTTGCTAGAATTAAGATAACTGATAGTATCAGTCTGATACGAGCGAAAATCTGTTCAATCTACGAGCGACAGTTGAAAAGTTTTTCTGGTCAATCAGAACCCCAGATCCCACATAATCATTATAAATTGTAAGAGTGATTGATATCAATTGATATCCAAGAGCTGGGCAGCTGATATCTACATCAGAGTTACATTAGTTGGCGGCTCAGAAACTGAAATATAAGCTTAGAAACAATTAATTTTTTCACTTTACCAAGAGGAATGCCAGAGGTTACAGTAACTGTGCTATTGTCAAAAATAAACAAATTATATTCAAAACACCTCTGCATCTTTCTCTGGGAACGCAAATCATGGAGCTTGAATAGACACATCCAATAGACAATCCAACGAAATCGCAGGAATTAACAAAATATGTTAATGTTTGAAGAGCTTCCTGAACAGGTTTATTCGAGTATAATAATTCCAATTAAATATCATGATTTAGATTAAAGGAACTTCTTCTGAAATTTCACAAATTTCCTCAAAGTTCTCACAAATGTTTTCCGAGTGTTCTTTGAGCTTGTTTTTTGTGTTTGAAAGTTTCTCGCGTATTCCCGTGGTTAGTTGATCGAATGTGATTTGTTGATTATCGAGATAATAGTTAATTTCCATCACTTTCTGTCGATTTCTTTCAATTTCCGCGCTGCAATGTAAATAATGTATAAGCTAATATATAATTTAAATGTTTTAGTTTCTCGTCTCACACTGCAAGTTGATTGCAAAGATGCTCAGTCCATTCATTTGAGCGACCAACCAGCAAATCTTCCCGTCCGTCGATTTTCTGCATATGCATTTCTCTCATTCCAGCTGAAAAATTTATGATGATGTCGCGGTCAATCAAACTTGATCGTAGATCTTCGGGAATATCATTCTCCCGGCCAGACGAAGCAAGCAGAGTCACAAAGCTTTGTACAGCTTCTGTCAGAGCGTCAATAAAGTTACTTTCTACTTCTCGAAGCAGCACGAATTGAGATTTACATTTTTCAATGAACTCGTTCATCATATCTTGAATAACATGTTCAAATATTGTATTTGTTTCGATTACGCTCTCATGCAGATGCATTTCGTTTTCCATTAGTGACTTCCAGGAATGATCATGAAGTCGATTAAAATCTTCAGACAACTTCGTGATCCTTTCAGAAACGTCTTCTTCGGCAAATGTTTCTACAGAGAAAATTATTTTCTCGATGCTATCAAACATTTTATCACGATTTTCAGCGAAATCATCTATCGTTCTTAAAGAGAGAGATTAATGAAAAGAAATTTTATTAAAGATATTTAAAATCTAAAACAGCTACTTACTTTTGTCCTTGAACTTGAATTTTTTTCTTTCCCATTTTAACGCAATTCGTGAACAAATTTTGTTCACAACTTCTTCGTTGGAACTGCTCAAGTCCAATATTAAATATTCTTTGTGTGATGACGAAACTTTGATCGTGAAATCTGTGTGAACCATAAATTAGAAAAATAATTTGTTATTGACTTTAAAACTTACTCGGCAATGAGATTCTGGACTTCACCGCCAATTTTTAATAAACATTCGCCTTGATCTTCGTTGTCAAACACAAACAAACTCTCGAATAATTGGTGCTTGTCGAGATTTTCAACGAAACATTTCATCAAATGAATGTTTTCTTCCTTCTCTCTTGCGACTCGTTCGCGTTCTTCTACTTCTGCTTTCTCGTTATCCATGATTTCGCGTAAAATAAATCTAAATCTGTCTTTTCCCTCATCACGCTGCTCTCTGCTAATGTGTTTATTCTCGTAGTATGTTAGATTAGGGAGTAAGCCCGCAATGAAAATTCTGAAAAACTTGTCGCCTTTTTCAACTGCATTACCTTTTAAATTAAGTGCTCGAAGCTTTTTGAGAAATCTAAGTCGCTCAATCTGTCAAGAGATTAAATATAAGTTATGAAAATAATCATCAGAATGGTAAACTATTTACGCCGTCTTTTGTTTCGATGCAATTGTTGCCAGCGCTGCAATGTAAACAAGTTATAAGCAATTGTACCAATTGAAAATTTTAATTATTAACCTCAGGATCTGAAGGTTATCCAAGCAGTCAATGTTCTCAATTTTCTTAATTTGATTGCCAAACACGCTCAAAATTTCCAAATTTTTTAACTTATCAAAATTAGCAAGGCGCACAATTTTGTTATAAGTCAGATTCAACTCTTTTAGTTTAACAAGCGAATCCAAATTTTCAATTTGGTCAATTTTGTTGAATGCTAAAGAAAGTACTTTAAGATTTGGAAGAATCCAGAGATGGTCGATCTTAAGAATATCTGCAAAACTTTAAAATTACGTTTCGTTGCTTACAAATTAATAATTTAAACTCACTGAGAAACTCCAATCGCAAAACTGAAATTTTATCGTATTGAATTTCAGCATTACGAAAAATTCTTCCTGCTTCGCCCTCTGGACTCTGATCAATTATTACTTTTGTGATAATTGACTCGTTAAGAACGCTCGGTTCTAACTCTTTATAAATTATTTTTTTAATTATTTTCTGATAATCGAGTTCGTCCATTTTTGTTATTAGAATTCTCAACAATGAAATCCATGGCAACCGTTGATCAAAACGTTCTCCTATGTTAACTTAGAATAATATCATTTTCAAAATAATACGAATTCACAACTTCTTCTTACGGGCGAATATATTTTGATTCACATCAGAACAACAACGAATCTCCTAATTAATTTGTTATTCTCTCAATCCTCAAGAGAAACAAATCGAAATGACAGCAATAATTGAACATTTTAATTTCCAATCAGTTCTCTTGTTTGACATTTCTAGATTGAATCTAACACACGATAAATAATTCAACGATTTGTTTTTTGCTTTCTGTGCTGATTTTAATTTCCCAATTAGGTCAAAAACAAATTCAAACAATGTCCGAAAAAAATGCATATTTTATGAACGCTTTCTATCGATGCGTTATTAAGTGCGACATAAATGAGTTTGTCAATAGTTGAAGCAATGAACGAACATCTGTCGTTATATCAGTTTTCTGAATTTCATTTATTGAAGCGAATAAATTAATTATTCTCGTAAACGTGTGAATCTTTGCAGCGGAAAAATTCACTCCAATATTTTAATACTTTAGTTAAATTATAAATAAACGAGTTGGAGGTACAACAAAATTCAAATCGATAACTGAAGATTGTGAAAAAAGTAAGGGATTATAAACTCACTCATTAGTTGAAACTCTACAACTTTCCGAAAAATAAATTGTTTCGTTCTCGCTGATTTCGTAAATATAAATATTCAATTTTCAGTCAAGCGCTTTAAAATGTAAATGAATTGATGAAATTTTCGAAACATAAATTTTTGTACTTAAAGCAATTTGAAGCTGCGTAACACTTAAAGCTGAAGATAAACCATTTTTGTCCAGCTTTATTTCATTTCAGCATATATTTATGTGTCATAAAGAAGCGATGAGTGCTTTCACTCATCGATAAAATTAATGTTTCGGCGATCATAATCAGACGCGTTGTGCATAGGTGAAGTGACTACGGAAAAATATTTACGATTGTCAATGAAAAACAAATTTTACGAGCTCAAACAAGAAAGCTTCCATGTCCTCCTCAGTTTTTTATAGCGATTTACGTAATATTTTGCAGAAAATTTGAGTTTGTTTAAATAATTTTAGTATCTTAAGTGCTGGTCGATGGAAACTTTGATGCCTTTATAGAACATGGGTGAGCATAAGAAAACTTATTTAGAGATGAAATTTTTTCCGACACAAAACGCTAAGAAAAGATTCATTTTTAAAAAGTTTCATGACTGATCAAATTTATATGAGTGTCATGATAGATGAATTTAAATTACTGATTTCCAATTCCAAACACTCCACATCAACACGTCAAGTTCTAAATAATATACATTTTGCGCTAGGTTGTTGATTCTGCAGATTTTCATATAAGGCAAACATATCTATGTGAAACCCTGAATATTATGCTCCATCATCTATCACTTGAAAGATTCTTCGCTTGGCAGAATCAATCCAATTTCGGGAAGAGTGAGTGCTTCGGTAAACAGACATGCCATAGACATGGTGTTGAATTAAAATCGAGTACTCACTTTCTCATCGTGTTAAAAAATTTCAATCGATTCAAATCGAAGCACGAGAAAGTTTCGTCATCAAAGCTCAAGTGATTGGAAACGAGGATATTTTTTTTCCTTCTAGACGATGATAAAACGGAATTTGAATGATTGCGACGCCTGATGTAGGTTGAGACTAGAGATGAAAGGAAAGCCATGCAAACTTCTGTGAGTCGTTCATGGATGAATAATTCAATGTTGAATGTCGAGCAAAGCATTCAATTAATTTGAACTGAATTACGGTTTGTGATTTCAGTTGGAGAATATACAAGTTTAAGATAGATTCTTATTCTAATAACAAAAATCCATTCGAGTATTTAAACGCGAGCTAGAAAAGGATTGAGAAACTAAGTTAGGGCCTAAAATTCTAGTTTTGTTTATTTTATGCCACAGCAAACGGCTTATTTTGTCAAAAATTTCTAAGTTCATTGAAATGAAAACCTCAAATAAATGGATTAAATTTTTCACATCAGCTAACAGAGAGCTTCATCAAACATTTTTCGTTCTCGTCTCATAAGCCTCAACTGGAACATTTGATTAAGGGATCATGAAAAAGAGCCCGAGCACAAATTAAAACCGTTGAATAATTAAACCGCTTTCCGTCAGATGACGGCCAATGTTAAATGTTTAATTAATGTCATTACTTTGTGGTGGCGATGATAGGGTTGATAAAAAAAGCTGATGAGAAAGTTTTTGAGCGCGATCTGTTTGTGTTTTGTTGAATATTTCATTTTTCTGATTTTTTGCATTCATTATGCTTAGTGACCGGATAGCGGACTTTGTAGCGTTTTCACTGAAACCTCCCAAAATATCCGCAGGCTAAAAGGATCTTTTATGGTCTGATTGATAAGTAAAAATGTTTACGTTCAGAGTTTGTGGTAAAAGCTCAGTTAAGGAATGTGATTCATAAAAATCCGCCAATTTTAAAGAGCTGTAACTTTTTAGTATTTATTTGAAATCAATCGATGTTTTTTTTAATTGCAGGCTAGTTTCAATAAAAGTATTTCTGCATATAACCTTTTTCTAGTTTTATCATATTGTGTTTACTACAGCGCGATTAGTGATAGACTCTCCATCTTGATTTTTCCAAATCACTCGAAAAAATCTCGAATTCAAAACTTTTTACAGTTTAAAACAAAAAATCTTATGAAAACTAATAATTAAATACTTTTATTTGATAGTTTGGGACCTTGTTTCATTAAAAAGAATAATATCTTTTATTATAAACATGATAGCAATGAAAATTTCAGGAAACAAATGTTCACTAACCGACAACAAAAAAAACAGATATGTTCGAAAAGAAACTGTAATTTTTTTAGAAATTGTTATTGTGAGAGTCGAAAGATAAATAAAATTAAATTCTAGAAAGAACAAGTGAAAGAAAAATGATAAAAAGTCATATCAAAATAAACAAGAATTACTAACCGAGAGCTACAACTTTGAGCCACGACTTTTGATTCGATTTCTGTCAAACTTGTTCTTAGGCAACACAAAAACTCTTAAAATAAGTTTTTAACCAAGTTTGACTATTAAGTTTGTTTCTAGAATGAATAAACTACTTATAAAGATTAAAACTCAGTGGTTTTTGTTATAATTTATGCAAGCAACAACTCTTTGGGTTGAGAATAAGACGTAACGGTAAGCTGTGCGTTATTTTTTTGAACGTTGGAATTTTCTCATTCAAAAAAGAACATAGAACTTAACTAAACTATATTATCTTTTAATTATTCAAAAGCTTAATGTCTTAGCTTCAATCTTGTCAATTTTTATTTTCCTTAAATTAACCTACATCGAAGAAAATCGGTTTTGTTTGAAAAATGGCGTCTTTCGACAATTGACATGATCGAGCAAAAAAATTGAATTTAACGTTTTTGTGAAAGATATCAATTTTTTATTTAAAGAATCTTTAAAAGCAAAGATTAACTCACAAAAATCTTACTTGGTTTTTGTAAAAATGTTTTACAACTAGACGTGAGACTCGAAATTCCTTTGTACAGATCATGATTGATTGCCAATCACTTAATGCGCTGTAGTGAACAAATTATAACAAAATTCAAAAATTCCACTATACAACATAATTTTTGTATAAACAAGCTTGATATTAAAATAAAATTCAATTGAATCCACAGAGACGTGCCAAAGTTATTGCATTTTGAAATTGGCGGATTTTTATGAATCACATTCCTTATTAACGGTTCTAGATGCCCTTTGGTGACTAACGTTCGGAGAAATAAAAGTTATACAATGATTTACGAGAAGCTAATAAAGATATCAACATCTTACAGAGCAATTTTTATTATAAAAAACAATTATTGATTTATGTAAGAATTGCTTCTTTTCAAAAAGTTCCTTTTCTTTTGACCAGATTTTTATTGCCTTTTTTCCATTTTATCGAATTGTAGATAGTTTCACTGAAACTGTTTCAGGTTTCATAAGCTAGCAAAAAAAGTGAGAATTCAAAAAATATTATAATTCATCTCAAGTTTTTTTTCTATCAAGTTTTAAAAAAGGTTTAATTAATTATGCATTCTAAGCATGTACATTTGTGTAGACCCCCATAGCAAAACTGTTTCGTTATCAAACAATTAATTTCTTCAAGTATTTTTTTAAATTTTATGGCGACGAGGTTTTATCTTTTAATTTATTATTTTACAAAAGTTTATGACGCCGCCTGTAGTATCTTGAATTAAACGTATTTGAACCTTAACTCCGAGAGGAAATATTTAAATAAATTTCAAACATTCTAAGTCTTAATGATATTTTAAGTCTCTTTCCTAAGCATCTTATATAAACTTGTTAAGCAAAGACAAGATCTTTTCAAATGTCTTACGTAATTACAGAATCAAATTAAAAGGCAAATCGTAATGAATGCAAAGCTAGTTAATTAATTACGAAATGTGGGCTCTGATTTGCAGTATCAAAATGAAGAAAGCGAACTGTCGATTCAGTCGGTCCTTTAATGAAAGTCTCTCCAATTTATCAAACACTGAAATGAGAAATGTTTGTGTGGTTATTGAGCAAATTCGTTACATGAACAAATATGCAATTCAATCAATGTGTCATTCTCATCAACAGAAAGTGCTTGTAGGAACAAAACTGATTCAAAGCTGATCAATGATGATTACAAGAACTTTAGTATTTTCTACTAAAAGAGTCACGTACGTAGCTTTTATTCAATGTAAGTTATCTTGTACAATGGAGGCTGATTGAATAAAAAGATTCAATTTTCGCATTTCTCATTGTTCAAGCATTTACAAATAAATTCATTAAATTAGGCATCAAATGGTTTCGCCATGCGCTCGCTGAGTTTTTTGCAGAATCATTTAATTGACGATAGTTTAACAAAGGAAACGAAGGAAAGCTTTTTAAAAGCAAGAGTCAAGCTATCGTCAAAATTATTTTAAAGATATTTTCAGGTTTTCAATATTTTCCATAAAATAAATTTTCTTAAACTATCGAGGTTAATTTAAACTTAAACGCAAAGCTTTTCGGCATTGAAAATTAGAGCTCTCAAAGCACACGTTTCGTGTTCGTTTTAGATGTAGAATAGAGCCAAAAGCTATAAACAGTACGCGAATGAAAATTATGAAAAATTGATATCACGTCGGAGTAATGAACTTGAATTGCTTTCGGTTCCTTTGAGCTTCGAACCTTCGTGCTCTAAAATTGATTTTTTGTTTTTTTGATTTCCTCTTCCTTTTCTGCGCTGAAGTTGGAAAAGCTTCTGAAATCCTTGGAAATTTTCTGGAAATATTCAGGAAAGTTATTTCCTTCTATTTCAACTTTGGTTATTAGTTTTCTTTGAGCATTTTAAAAAGCTTGTTTGGCATAGCGATGACAAATTCCAAATTTGTGTTATTTCTTGAGAATTTTATTATTCAATTTTTCTAAAAAACATAAGTTTTTATCAATGATTTCTTTAATAAATTTCACTTCC
Organism: Smittia aterrima; assembly: GCA_033063855.1. Taxonomy (NCBI): domain Eukaryota; kingdom Metazoa; phylum Arthropoda; class Insecta; order Diptera; family Chironomidae; genus Smittia; species Smittia aterrima. The sequence continues at coordinate 84,566 of CP093831.1, read as the reverse complement.
TCGTTCTCAGATCATAAGCATTGTTATGTTTCGAAGATATAACTAGCTTGAATTTGAGCAATCGCACCAAAAGTTAACCCGATTATTGTGCCGACTATCTCAAGAAGAAAAATAACAAATATTTCCAAAGTCTCAAAATTTTGCCGCGCGCTACTGTTAGCTGCAAAATTTTCTGTATAGTGCTCGATCAAATTTAAGTTATCATTTTGATTTAGCTCTGATTGAAGCGCTTCGTCGTTGTCTTTATGTTGCTCTTCTTGTACTCTTCGATTGAAACTACGAGCATCCTTGTAGCCTTTTCTAGCAAACAAATAAAGTCTCGCGAATTTATAAAATGTTTTTTGAAGTGTTTTCTTGGTTTTCTGCCGAATTTTATCGTGCTCGTCGGTTCCTCTGTGAAATAATCTAGGAAATAATCTGAAAAAATCCTGTAGAGGAATGTTCGCCAAAATTTCTCCTCGAAACGCAAGCGATGAATTTATTTCTCTCGAAGTTAAATTATTAATTGATTGTAATTTTGTAAGTTGATTAATAAAGTTGATATTGCACGGCATTTCTTCATTTGTCATTGTTTCAGCAGAATCTACTGGAATTCCTAATAGATCCATATCATCAAGATTTTTATATGAATCGTCACTTCGTTTATATTTGGTTTTCCTGGTGATTACTTGCACAACGTTATTCATCGAAGTTGGCAATTCAGTTGAAAATTGAACGCTTGAACTTATTTCCTCTTCAATTTTTTTTGAATTGCTTTCAACAAACGATGTTTCATTAATTTTTCGGTGTATGTTCCCAGTATCACTGTCAACAGTAGAGTTCTGATTTTTTGGGATCATGCTAGTGTCTACGGTCGAATTTTTTGAGAGATTACTTTTTAATTTTGCACTTTTTATATCACTTTGTGGAAGCCTTCTCTGTTTTATCTCTCCGAAAAAATACGATACTCCATCACGAATGGAACCAACAAGTTTTCCAATCGCTTCAGCATAAAACTCAATGTTTTCTAGTTCTACTTTCGTTTTTTCGCTGTTGGAATTGTTATGCCCGGTTACGTGCTCGGCACTTGAATTCATTAGCTTTCTCTCACGATAATCACTGACGACTGACTCGGGTGTAGTTGGTCGGAATGAAGGGAAAATCGAGTCGAAGAACAACGGATGACTTTCGATTGAAATAAACTATTAAGCAGAAAGTATTAGTCAAAAGCACATTTTAAGTTTATCCTGAACAATTTACCAAAGTAAGAAGTAGAATCATCAGGCCTTTCATTACTTTTGAATTTTTAAAATTAAATTTTATTACGAGTAACGTTTGATCGATGCGTGTGTCAATTAAGCACTGACTATTTTAATCCCCTACCTTCCATGTTCACTTCAGTTTTGCAATGCTTTTAATACTATTAGGTGATTGTAACAAGGCGATAAAAATTCATTGGCAATGATTGCCAAAATGACATTGATTCGTATCTGCATAAATATTCTGGTGGCGTTTCACGATTTTGCCTTAGTGGAATGCAATAAGTAAATGTATTCATCGTCATTGCCATCGATTTTGAGTAACTTCAACTCTGAGTTTTAAATACTCTCTTAAATTGAGTCTTTTTAAAGTTCAAATTTTGCTATTTTTTTAGGGGTATTTTAATAAACACAGATGCGGCACAATATTTTATTAAGCAGCAAAGAAGCAGGATCTTTTCTCAGATGATTTTGTTAAAAAAAACTTTTTCTACGTTCATCATTAAAACACTCTCGAATAAAATTCGATGCCCTGAAAGCTTAAACATAATTTTTCACTTCAACGGTTTTCGGTTTTAATTAATAACTGGTCGAACGGTCTGATGGAAAAAGGAGGCTTTTGCTCTTCCCATCAACAACTGAACATTAAATAAATTTCTTTCGTGTGTTTGCCTGAATTAAAAATGATGGAAACACCATATTATTGATTTTATTTATTTTATATATATATACACTTTAACCTCCCTAAAGTGTCCACCTAAAAGCCAGGCCTTGAAGTGGACTTACTGGAGGTGGCACTTGTGAGAGTTTTTCAAGTGGGAAGTGGCTACTTTATAGGAGTGCGTTTGCACTAGATGCAAACGCCAGGTCCAACGGCTTGAGAGAGTGGACACTTTAGAGAGGTTAGAATGTAATATTTAATTAAATATTGATAAATGGCGGTTGAGGTTTCAATATCAATTAAATTTTCAATGAAATTTTTATTCTACTTGCTGCGAAAGGGCATAAATCATTTTATTAAGGACGACAATTTTTTCACCACTCGACTCAATGAAACATTGAATACGAGCATTACTAGAGGATATTTGTGATCGAAGTAGCGGCCAATAAAGTTCAATAAATCGAACATAACTAGTTTTCCCTGCCAAAAAAAGAGATTCCTGTATTCACGAACAGTGTTTCTTTCTGAAATCGTCATAATAAATAAACTTCAAAATGTGTAAGTTTGGAAAAACTCTTGTTTTAAAAATTCAGAAATTCAAATTACATTCAAAAGATTCGTGGCTTTAATACAGCTTCCTCGCACATTTTTGCAAAAGTCTCTCTGGTCTCTTCTACGAGTTTTTCAGCATTTTTCGTCTTTGCTGCATGTTCGTCGAGTTTTATTCGGTTAAAATTCACAGCGGGCATCGACTCAGTCTTCCTTCCGAGAACCGCTTGGGACTCTGCAATGCGACCAAGCTGCATTAGGAATTGCGTGCAGTCGTCAAGGAGCGGTGGGAAAGCTTCTGCAAATCTCACAATGCAAGGAAGTACCGCTCGAAACATTTCGATCCGTGTGTCACTTGATAATATGCCAAGTAGAGTTGTTAGCGTATTTATGCACAGTTTGGCAACGCTCATTGATTTTGGAAATGCATATTGCAGCGATAAATGAGATGATAAGTCAATGGCGAAGATTTGCTTGTCCATCTCCGGCATGCTAAGTAGTTCAGGAATGAAATCGAGACAGATGTGCATGGATGGGATGCCACGAACTGTCATGCTAAGTAGCTCTCGAGGATAACCTTGGAAATGAACCAGCTTAGCCAGAGACGGTTCGGCAATAAAAGCTTGATGAATGTAGGAACAAACAATCCCGCGAATTTCACGAAGCGAATAATCTTTTCCAGATCCGTGATCCTTCTCTGGTATTTCCATGCAAGTTTCGAGGAGAATCTGAACAGCAACGCTTTCTTGTGATGCAACCAATGCCATTTTCAACTCCTCGCGTTGATTTTCATTTTGAAGTTGCCCGCCTTTACTGAACAACGGTTTGTCCATGATGTGTCTTGAAAGTTGGATCTTTGAAGCAGCAAGACTAGCTTGAAGTATTCTCAGTATGATTGCAAGCGCCTCGGGGCATCGAAAAACCCGCTCGTCGCAGCGAAGGATTTGTAACGGTTCAATCATCATGTTCTCTTGTCTAAGCACTACGTTTTTCGAAATTGCATCGCTTGGCATCAAAGCATTGATTGTCATTACCCAAAGATGTCGTGGAAGTATTGTATTCAGCTTTGTCCAAATTTCTTTGTAAAGCTCTTGTATAAGCCTTGGTACTGAGTCATCTAAAATCTTATTGAAATATCTGATGAATATGCTTGCCAAAGGCCAAATATCAATGGCAGACTTAGTCAACATGACTCTCAAGAGTCTAATTGTTTTTGAAGGACAAATAAGAATTTCTTCGAAAGCTTCAATGACATTCAATTCTGTTATTTTTCCTCTAATCTTTGATGCTTTTCGATTAGTTTGCTCAACTTCAATCCAATCGTCAACCAATGAAAGGTGAGGAAAGTGAATGATGAACAAGCGAAGCAGAGGGCTGAACAGAGGCTCGAAATCGTTTTGATATTTTTGTGCATATTGCAGAAGATATTTGATGGGAAGCTCAGAAAGAAACTCCGTTGAGTAGCTTTTAACTTGTCGACCAGCTTGAAGAATTGTTAGCATGTTGGCAAGTCGAGAATCCTCGTACAACATCAAGTAATACAATATTAATAACTGAGCGGTCATATTGCAATGATCCGCTGATCTCTCGGCAATACGATCTTCCTGCGCAATTCTTTCGTTTTCTTCAGAATTGATGAATTTTCTGTTCAGCGGCTGAGTTATTACGTCAGATTTGTTGAAAATAGCTTGAATTTCTTCTTCGCTCAGAGGTTGCTCAGTAGAAACTTTCGCAGTAGAGGCAATAAGTGAGTTCACATATACTTCGATAAGTGCCGGCATTACGGGATGTAATGGAACAGTCGAGTTACAAATTTGCTTGTAGATCCAACTCTTAATTGCAACTTTGTGCTTTGAGAAAGCCCTTGACTTCAGCAGCTGATGAATGCAATGCAGCGGAAGATACCCTTGTATGTTTGCGTTCAGATTAAGTGTCACGGGCACTTTGACGGCGTGAGCAGCAACTACTTGCTCAGTGAATATTTCTTGAGTGAATATTACTTTCATCCTCGAAGTGTTATTCTGGCGCAAGACAATTTTCATTCCCAATGTTGTACAAACCAGCTCGCTGATATTTGCGAACTGGTTACTATGGAAGTGAATTGCCATTAGCAGCAGCATTTCTCCGAATGAAGCCGACACTTCACTAACGCTAGTAATTAAATAATAAATTAAATTAAATTTTAACTAAATGATTTTTATGTGAAATAACTCACTTTTCAAAATATGCTTCTTCTCTCATCAGCCACTGAATCCACTCAACAGCTTTGCTTTCTAGGGCTGGTTGTCCCATTAATGAAGGACAGGCTATTAACATACATAAGCCAAGCGATACAAACTGAATTCCGGACGGTGTTGGAGGAGGTTTTGATGTTACCAAATTAAGCAATGGCAATATTTCTTCATCATGGAATTTTAAGCCAGCAATTCCTTTAAGAGCGCAATAGAGTCGAATCAGAGCAGCTGACTCTACCACAAGTTCGTTTGGAAGATGGTCATTATTGACGCAAGACAATATTCGATGAAGTTCAAGTAAGAGTTTTTCTCTGAGCAATTGAAGTATATCGCCTTTTCTCTTTTGACTTGTCTTTACAAATGTTGCGAACCATGCTCGCGAATTTTGGTCGATCCCAAGCAAAAGCCCAGTCAAGAAGGCAACGAGATCCTGTGAATCATCGAGACTCAGCTTAAGCATCAGTGACGGCATGGCTTTCAATTGAACGCAAAGGGCTCGAGTTGAATGCGCTTGAGCTGGATTGATTTCACAAAGAGCGTTTAGTGCTGAAATTCTCAGCTTTCCTTCGGGAGAGTCTTCGTCTGAGTTAACAATCAGCGCTGTCACAATTTCCTTAAAACAATCTGGCATGTTTGCAACGATCCAGCAAATGATGTTAGCACCTTGGTTGACGTATAACAGAATCTCAACGATTTCATGAATTTGAAGAAGCGATGGAAGTTCTGCTAGTGCGATACTGATTATGTCGGCGATTTCTTCAAGATAAATTTCATTGTCGAATAATTCTGAGATTTTTACAGTTATCTCCGACTTTTGTTGATTTTGTTCAAAGATTTGTGATTGAATAAAGAAGAGCTCAGAGAGAACAATTCGAACTTTTCTTGTTGCATCAGCTCTCTCAAATCCAAGTATAACGCCGTTTGATAATCCATGATATTGAGCTGAATCTTGTTGAGTATATCCACTTTTTTGTCTGAGGAAACACAAATAAAAGTATAATTTTAAAGTTGGCCACTAAATTATTATGTTTACATACCTCAACTGTTGCTCTTTCTTAATATCGACTTCTAGGTCATTATAGTTGACCTGAAGTAATGCAACAATGTTATTCACTATCTCGGATTCAACCAAGATTAGCAAAATTTTCTTCCTTAGATCAAACCATTCCTGTGTTTTATTTGCGCTGTCGAGAATTGAGCTTCTCACAAATGAACTTAGAAAAGGTCGAATTTCCTTTTCGGTGTATGGCTGTTCGATGTTCTTGTCGATCAGCTCAGTGATGTTAAGATTTTGAATAGCGTTAAAGGCTCTAGCAGACACAAACATTGCAAATATTTTTTTAATTTCGATTGAATTTCGATTGTTTTTAAAAGTTTTACACCACAAGGGGCCAGAAGCTAAAAAATGCGCGAAATTCAAAAAGTTTCACCAATATTTTTTCTTCAATTATGCTGAATTAACACACCCGGCCATAGCTTAAGTTGTTTAATATTACTAACCCGAAACATGTTATCCACAATTAAGCTAAATTGCCTCGAAATAAGTGTTTTCAAAGAAACTGTAACAAAAACTGTCAGTAACAATCGTTTTTAAATGAGAAATTATATTGATTCATTAAAAATAAAATAAAAAATAGACTTCTAGTCGAATATTTTCTAAAACTAAACAAAAGCAATCTTAGATAATCATTATTAGATTAAATGCAAAAGAAAGAACTGGCGATGGCAAATTTCCATCCATTTTTGATGCGATTTTGTTTCTGCTGCGAACTATGATCGGATTTTTAATGAGAGGCTGCCGCTTACAATGTTTGTCAAAAGGTTCTGTACAAGGTGTAAACAAAAAGTTACAAAAAGTTGAGGAAGGTGGAAGTTAAAAAGGGTTAATTGGACATGACTTGAATTCGTAAACCTGGGGGAAATAATTTGTGGCTGTAAAAACAAAATTCTGCTACAAAACAAGGTTTGAGCTTAAAGTCTTACTAAAAACAAAAGGGAACCAACCAAAGTAATCAAGATTACAAAGATTTCAACTAGCTGAAGCAATAACAATAGCAAAATCTTTTTTTTCTTTAAAATCATTTAGACTCATTCACTTTTGTTCATATATAAAGTAAAAATATATTTTATTGATCCATTAAACTTTTGAGACGCCATCAAGATAAAAAAAAGTAATTAAAAGTTCACGAAGAAACTCAATTATGACACCAATTATTCTGGGTCGGAGAACATCAAAAGGACTCTCTCAGAGGACTCTCTTTCTAACTTGTCACTGGGGTGATAAAGAGTAGCATCATGACGTACAATGTCATTTCGGTCCAACAAACTGTTAATGATTTAATATTTTGCTTTACCGCCTTCTATTTTAATGCACGAACGCATATGCATTCAAGTATTGTAAAAATTTAAAACTATGGTTTGGAAAGACGTCTAAATTTTTGTTCCTGCAAAATTGGCAAAATTAGCTAGTGACAACACTTGAAAGCTTTAATTCAAATTACAGATTATCTGACAGCTTTTATTGTCACATACTCATTTAGATATATACTTATTTTCAATCAACAGTTCAAAAATTCATCTTCAATAAATCATCAAGCATGAGATGGGAATGGAAATACTTAAACGACAACTCATGCATCAGTTGTCCACGGTATTAAAACTCTTCAATATCATTAATCATCTCACTCGCTTTAATATTGTCATAACCTTAGAAAACTCCCCAGTTAGAATATTCAAGAAAAGTTCCCGAAGCGATAAAATAATTTTCCCAGTTTGCCTTATAATGATGCCAGCAAATGCAGTTTTGAAAAGCAATAAATTTGATAACTCAACAAGCGATGATGATTTAAAACGATTGCAACTTCATAATCCAGTTGCACAGCAGGGAATAAGCTCATAAATTTCATTTTCAATTTGCACTTTGCTTTTCTACACTGCTCGATCATTAAACAATATCGTTTCATCTCGATAGTGCAGTTCGATCGATACTTCTCTCAGGGATAGCGGGTATTTGGCTTTATTACGTACGGCGTTTTTCTTTTGAACATTTACTAAATGATTTATGAAAATGCAATTGTGAATTTCTTTCGCTTCAGTGAATTTTACAATCAATTTATCCAGTCAAGGAAGAAATCCATCGAGAAAGTTCATTACTGTTCGTCAAACTAGTAATGAAGATAGAAAATCAAATTTTTGATTGTTTTCACTAAAATGACAAAGAACCAAACACAAATCACAATGATTGCATAAAAATATTATGTATTTTTTTTCATATATTCTTAGAAACTTTTTATGAAGACACCTTGAATTACTCTCTAGACATCACGAGAAGTTAGACTCGAAAGTTTGACCACTTCAACTAAGAAACCTGTACAAAAAGTTTTGGCCAAAAACTATTTCTTTTCTTTTAATACAGTTTTAAAGCATGATCACAAGTTTTTATACCGCAAAAACATATTCTTGCTGCTTTAGATGAATTTAAAAAAAATTAAAATAAATCTACAATTTTTGCTGCGAAGATATTTTCTTTGTGAAGATTTCCTACAGAAGCGAACTTCTAGAGTTTCGTTTTTAGTCAAGGTAATCTAATCCTACCCTATGCCACATATGCGAAGTGATGGAAACATATTGCGAATTCTTTTCTAAATAGTTTAACTGCACATGGAATTTAATGAAAAAAGTTTTAACTTAGCAACCGATATAGTACCTGCTTAAAATAAATGTTTAAGCAGAAGCGAATATTCATCTTATTTCATAATAAATTGTACTGAATTAAAAGTATAAAAATATGCAATTGAATTTATGGATCATTTTTCAGAGTCAGTTATGAAAAAAAGGACAATTTGAATTATTTTTTAAAAAAAGAAATGAAATTACCGGGTAAGTTGCTAAAAAGAGAAAATTTGCAACGTTTGATAACAAAACTTTTATTCATATTTTTAATATGCAGATGATTTACAATCATTCGTCACTCTCTATAACAAGAAAAAAGACTTTCGAATTATACGAAACTGATAGGTTTTCTTCATTCCTTTCATTCACTAAGTTGCATTTGAATGCACCACATTTTTTTTCTGTTGCTCAAGTTGTCGTAGCGACGAAAGAAATTTCATTCTAATTTCGGTCAGTGCTACATCGATTTTTCAACGGAGCAGTTGCGCATAAAAACTCAGAAGTTTGTTTTTCCTTTTCTGAAAATTTCCTTCACCAAATTTGTTTAAACTTGCGAAAATGATACGATTATTTCTCAGAGCACCATATAAATTGTGTAAAAATGTAAGCAAAGTAAGAGCATCATCATAATTTCAAAATACATTCGGAATTCTTAAATTTTTTTCGTTAGGCACATTCACAGAGTGCAAAAAATTATGCAACACATGAGGCTACGTTCGAAGTGAATCGAGTGAGTACATAAACATTTTCACACTTTGTGATTTCCCTAGTCGTACGTCGCACGTCGTGATTGTGTTCATCACAAGTGCAAGTTTTTAAAAAAAAAAGTAGTTTTAGTTAAATTGATTCTTGTTGGTAAACAATTTTTTAAAAAAAAAAATTATTATTTTCATGTCACAAGTGTGTTTAATTTTGTTAAAAGTTTTTCCTTGAAGCGTTTAAAGTTCTTTTATTTAACTTTAATTCTTTTGGATGTAATATATTTACAGCCATTCAAGACACATAATCTAGATAATGCGCCATCGAACACAGTCAAAGTAACGCGTGAAGAAGCTCTCACTATGTATCGACAAATGCAAGCAATCCGACGACTCGAAACTTCAGCTGGTAATCTCTATAAGGAAAAAATCGTTCGTGGTTTTTGTCACCTTTACTCGGGTCAAGAAGCTGTAGCCGTTGGCATGAAAGCTTCTATGAGACAGCAAGACAATATAATTTCTGCTTATCGTGTCCATGGCTGGACTCATCTCATGGGAGTTTCTGTTCAAGGTGTTCTCTCGGAGCTAACAGGTAGAAAAGGTGGATGTGCTCGAGGAAAAGGGGGCTCAATGCATATGGTGAGATGAAACAAGTTTACTTCTTAAAATTTCTTCATAATTTCAATCACACAACCTTGATAGTATGCCCCCAATTTTTATGGCGGGAATGGAATCGTTGGCGCACAAGGTTGGTTTCAATCTTAAAATATTGTTTATATGTATTTCATTACGAATGAACAACTTAATTGTTTTGTTTCTCTAGGGATTGATATTTCTTTTTAAAACTGTAATGAATGAAGTAATTAAAATAAGACTTTTTCGGCAGTACCGTTGGGTGCAGGCGTTGCTTTAGCTTGTCAATATAAAGGAAACGGTGGAGTCTGTTTGGCCTTATATGGAGATGGTGCATCTAACCAAGGACAAGTGTTTGAAGCTTATAACATGGCTTACCTGTGGAAATTGCCTTGCATCTTTATTTGTGAAAACAATGGCTATGGAATGGGAACAAGGTTAGTTTCTATCTTAAAATATTGTTTATATTTCATTACGAATAAAGAACTTACACAGCGCAGAGAGGTCTTCTTGTAATACCGAGTACTATAAACGCGGTGACGTTCTTCCTGGTCTATGGATTGATGGAATGGATGTATTAGCTGTGAAAGAAGGAGCTCGTTTTGCAATTGACCACGCAGTCAACAAAGGCCCTATTGTCGTCGAAGCGGCGACCTATCGATACTCTGGTCACTCAATGTCCGATCCGGGCACTAGTTATCGATCCCGTGATGAAATTGCTGAAGTTCGACAGAAGCGTGATCCAATTACATCTTTTAAGGACCGTATGATGGAAACTGGCTTAGCCACTGCAGAGGAAATCAAGAAAATTGACGGCGAAGTTAAAAAAGAAGTCGATGCAGCTACATTGGCTGCAAAGTCCGATGCAGAAATTGGCCTTCCTGAACTCACGTGTGATATTTATTCTCAAAATCAAGAGGGTGATGTACGTGGTATCACGATTGATAAAAAACTTAAGCACATTTCACTCAAAACAGCTGTAAACTTGTAAATAGGATGATTCAGAGTGAAAATATAAGATTTTTCGAGATCAAAATATTTATTTGCTTGTCGAGAGAGATAGTTCTGAAAATAAACTGAAGTATCCCTTTTAAAAACATTTGATTTATTTAGAGTTCAACTAAAATTATCATTTTGGTTTTAAATTTTAATTTAAAACTTTTTATTTAGTCTGCAGTTTGGTAAATGTTTAACGGTTGATTGAACATTTAACGACTTGCTTCGTGCTAAATTAGTTGAGCTTGGTGATGGACTCAAGCGTAGCGGATTGAGGCTTCTATAATGTGAATTTCGATCTACTTGAGGCTTCAGCAAAATTTGTTTCTTTTGTTGGAAACTAATTTCGATGCCTTCAGCATCGGAGAGAGTAAGAGATAAACGCGGCGTGATGGAATTTTTAGACGAAAACGACGCTTTGTGTGTTCGAGGTGATTCAATCGATATTGAAAATTGGTGGCGAGCTTCGGGTGGGATTTGTGTACTGTAGCGTCTCTTGTTCAAACTGTAATTCAATAAATTCTCGACATCAGCTTTTGTTGATGGGAACAAATGCTTTGAAGTGTTAATTATCTGCTGCATGATAGAGCGAAAAATTGGTAAAGTGAATTTTTTATTAGATTGAAAAGTTCTTTCGTTACCTCAGTCGGAGCTGTTGAGCATTGAAAACAAGTTTTCATGCTTTTTAACGAAGTCCAATATTCGTCGTACAATAACAGATAGGCAAAAAATTTTGTGCAGCAATTTATTGACATAAGAACTTGACAGAATATTTCAAAACCTTTAGAAATAAAGATTATTAAAAATATTTAATATCACGAAAACAATTTGTTACCCTAACTCCCAAGCTTTTGTTAGTCAGCCTAGAAAAAAACCCTAAAGCCACTCACCTAAATTGGAGTTCTTCGAATTGTTCAAAGTTCCCCTGATGCTTAACCAAGATTTATACAGTGAATTGACGACGTTTGGTGTGTGACATATTAAAAACAGAACTAGCAGCGTAATCACCAGCAATGTGATTTTGTTCTCTCGAACTAGAATATCAGTTTGTGTTTGCTGCAAGGCGGGTTGATCGCCAATATAACAGAGGAGGAACTTTAGAAAAATTAATCTTTGAAATATTAAATGCAGAATCTCACTTTTGCTTCGATGATTTCTGATGAGGCAACAGGGATTTGATATATTTTTCTTGCATTAAAATTTCGAACTGTTAATGCACAAAACATCAATGCTATGGCGGCTACTGGTAACACTAATAAGATTGTCGCAGTTGATTTGAAAATATATTTGTAAAATTTGTTTTTTGCCAACAAAGATTCCACCGGGTAGAGAAAGTAGTGCTAAAATAATTAAAAAGAATCATAATTGAGAACAAGAAATTCGATGACATTAAAGGGGCGTATCATATTCTATCATACTCGCAGAATTCTATTTGCAAGTAGAATTCTATTAGATTTATGTAGAATTCTAAATAAGAAAGCATTGGGGGCCTCCTCCGGAGGCCCTGTTTTTATACTAACTATGGGCTTACGCAGGTATCGTAAATTTAGCCTAACTAGAGTCCCTCCATGCCGAGACAAATAGCCGAAGGGCTCCTGGCGGAGCCCTTCTAGCTATTAATCACAGCATGTTCGGGTTCAAAATATTACTAGAATTCTACCAAAATTCTAATAGAACATAGAATTCTATCAAATTCTATTGAATTCTATTGGAATTCTAGTAGAATTCTATGTTCTATTAGAATTCTATCAATTCTATGCAAGTAGAATGCAAATAGAATTCCAATAGAATTCTGCGAGTATGATAGAATATGAAACCCCCATTAAAGGTTTACAGTTTCGGTTTCAGCTTATTGGAAAAGTTTAAGTAGATAATTTAACGTTTCATCCAACGTTGAAAACTCGAATCATACAAATTATTGACGGAAGTTTTTCATAACATTTTTTTTTCATCAGCTTTTCGATAGCTTACAGTAGGATGATTTCAATTAGCTCAGTGTCGTTTTTTCGGACAGTGGAGTGTACAATATCAACTGAATGATTTCTTGTGAAAATTAAACTACGCCGTTGTTGCTAAGGGTTTACAAAAGAAATATTACGATTCTACGTGATACTTTCTCGTAAATGAAACGTCTAGAAGCGAGAAGTTCATTATTCTTACATTGCCAGTCACATGTTTGTGCTACGAGTACATCAACTTCATACTTTGTGCATTCGAAAAAAGAATTTAATTTCGCTGAATAATTTAAAGCGGAAATTCTCTCAAATGCTCTACGTTTTCGCTTCGTCTTATGTTATCATCTCTACTTTCATGCTTTATACAGAAACCAGTCGCTTTCCTCCTTGTTTTCCCTAAAGTGGAAACAACTGAAGGAATTTTCAATTGCAGCGAGCAGCGAGTTAGTGCAATTTTAAAAATAAAATGCTTTTTCCAGCACTTGGGAATTTCTTCTTTTGGATAAATTGGAAATTCTTTCTTAAATAAACTGAACAACTTAGATATTTGTGGTGAGCTTGATAGGAATGACACAGATTGAGCCCTATTGGTATCTTTAAAAAGTCATGGTTTTTTTTAGAGTTCGTCGGAAGCCGTGCTTCTCCGCGTCTTCTCCGTGCTTGCCTGTATTTGCAAGCACGGAGAAGCATGGTTGCAACCATGCTTGCAAATTTTGAAAAACTGTTTTTTAAAATAAAATGGCGCATTGATTAAAATTGATTTAATTGAAAACTCTTAATTCAAATTCGCTGAAATTTTGATAACTTATTTTTTGATAGTTTCTTGATTGGAAAATAAGACAAATTTCATTAAAATATGTTTTTAACTTTGCGCAAGTGGTCTTCAAATTCGGATTTTCTTAAAAAAATTCATTTGTGCTTGATTCTATCATCAATAAAACTTTGGTATTGATCAAATTGTAAAATATTTTTCACCAGAGTTGTAGAAGATATACAAGCGCTTCATTTCATGTGCAATATGAGTAGGCGGAGCAGGCAATTATAGTAAAAAATTGGTTATTGGTTAAAAAATACCCTTGAAATCTTGAAAACACTAAATGAAAAATAAACAAATAAGTATTTTAAGCAGTTTTCTGACATAAAAGTCAAAATTAATCACAGACCATTAATGTCACCTACTCAAGTTATACATCGATGGATTTGTCTTACTGTGTTCTAAAACTTTCTGATATATCATGTGCAACTTTATCAAGAAATAGTTAAGTTTGATATCAAAACATAAGAAAATGCTTGAAAATTTAAACATTTCTGAAGTCGCCAAAAACAATCATTTTCGACGCACTCAAGCCAAATATGCGTAGAACTACCAAGTTCATGGTTTTTTTTTAATTATGTTAGATATCTAAAAAAATTGCGTTCACCGAATATGCAGACTTGGTCATCTTCACCCTTAAATTATAGGTCAAAGTTGAATTTTTTTGAAAATTTTCAAGAATTTTCTCATGTTTTGATATCAAACTTGAATATTTCTTGATAAAGTTGCAACATGATATATGAGAAAGTTTTAGAACACAGTAAGACAAATCCATCGATGTATAACTTGAGTAGGTGACATTAGTGGTCTGTGATTAATTTTGACTTATGTGTCAGAAAACTGTTTAAAACACTTTTTTGTTCATTTTTCATTTATTGGTTCCGATTTCTGAGGTTATTTTTTACCATAATTACCTGCTCCACCTTTTTACATTGCACATCAAATGAAGCGCTTGATTGTCTTCTACAACTCTGGATAAAAATATTTTACAATTTAATCAACACCAAACCGTAATTGATGAAAAAGTTCAAAAACAAGTGAAGTTTTTCAAGAAAATCTGACTTTGAAGACTAATTGTGCAAAGTGGAAAACATATTTTTAAAAAATCGACTTGTTTTCCAATCAAGAAACTATCAAAAAATATTTTATTAAAATTTAAGCGAATTTGAATTAAGAGTTTTCAATTAAATCAATTTTAATCAATAAGTCATTTTTTTCAAGAAACAGTTTTTCAAAATTTGCAAGCATGGTTGCAACCTGGAAGCATGGTTGCAAACACGACGCACCCTAGTTTTTTTTGCTAACTATTTGCAAATCTTCCTGTTTCAAATTTTTTCAAAATTCACTTACCGTCGGGCATATGCTGTGATTCCCTTGAGACGTCTTGTTTGTTTCATTTACTTCATTAGAAAATTGATTGTAGTTTGGATAATGGTTCATCTTGTGGGTCAGCTTAGATAAATCGAAGGAAATATCTGTAAAGTTTACATCTTCAAGGAACATATCAATTTCAAAAGATTTCATTAAAAGATGATCTGGAGTCATGACTACGTCTTTATTAGCGCTGCTGATTTCTTGGTTATTCTCTGGGACCAACGTCTTCTGCATTTCTGCCAATGGTGAAACTGTTCGCGTTAAATTTTCAGTCATTTGATTCCGATTGCATAATTCGTCATTTTTGTATTCTTCCGACACGAGCTGAAACTCGAACGCTGCAGATACCGAACATAAAAAGCAGGCAAACAATATCACTGGAAGCAAAGGATAAAGAAATAAATAAACTTTTGTGAAAGATGATTTCATGCAGTGGGGAAATGAAGAAAAGAATTTTTTTTGTTCACACCGAGATGAACAACAAATTTTTTTTTGCTTTCAATGGAAATCTAAGTTAGAGAGAGAGCTTCCTTTTAGATCTCCATAAAGAAAGCTATACATTTGTTTATTTACAATCACAAATCAAGCGTAAATAGCGGGTGTGAAGGTAGCTAGCTATGTAGAATCAATGTAAAAGAATATGCACATAAATTTTTCAAACATAAACAAATACGTATTATTTACATAAATGAATTTAAGTTCTCAATTCAACGACTGTTTGCAACATTCATCGATAACAAATGAGTTGAAGATGTGAAGCTCTCAAGAGAAGAGCTTGTTAGGAAATTGAGAAAGCATTCGTTTTCGAATTGATTGCTTCAAACTCATTAATGCTAGTTTTTCCCAGAAAAGAAAATCCAAAACAGTTGCAACTTACTCGAAGCTAGATTCTTTGCCTGGATGGTTCTTCGTTTCACTTTACTGGGATGACTTAGAGTAACGTATCGATCCAATGTCAAGGCAAGTGTCAGATAAATGGTTATGTATACTGAAAGGAGGGTCAACAATGAAGTGTCTCAATGAACTGTGTATGCTTACAGAACGCGGAATAAAACCAATTGCTAAGGCCAAACATCCGCCAATAGATTTCGAACGTGTGATGATGAACATCATCGTGGTATTGTTTTGAAAACACGTAAATCAAAAGCATGAAAAATATGTCGGTAAAGGCCAGTATTGACAGCAAGATATTTGTCGCGCTTTTGATGCATGGTCTGATGTATTTAAAAAGTAAAAAAAAACTAACGGTTAATATGAGAAAATGTTTTATTGCGCTGTCGCTCCTGGCTTACCTGGAGAGTACCACAAAATTAATTAAATTACTAAGTGTGCCCACCAGCAAAGAAATTTGAAAGAAGTTGAGTGCAGCATGAAAAAAATCATTATCCATGATAACAAACTTTCACTGATAAAGCTCTTTCACCGAGAAACCACAAAGGCTTCGATATTTATAAAATCAAACAAATTCATCAAAAAAAAATGGAGTCAAATTTTCCAATTTATTCACAAAAATACAAAATATTGTTTAATGATATGCACGTGTGTCGGGTTCCTCATCTATTTAAATATCATTTTCACTCCAAACGCATGTATGCTTGGTCTCCTCTCGGATTCTCACTCTGTTCATTATGCAATCTTTTTCTCTCACATTTTATTTAGTTTGATTTATTTCAGTGCTCGTATAGTTCAGAATGAAAATTTCACTCTGTGAGTAAATTCGCCAGTGGCAGTCAGACGAAAACAGCACAAAAAATTGGTGCAATCGAAAACAGAATGACGAATCAATCAATTTTGTTTTTGTTGCAGCCGATCGAACGAAAAGTTTTATGCAAATCAAAAAATAATTTTCCACTTTTCACACAAAACTTCATCATCCTTGCTGTGAAATATTTCAGCCACAAAACACTCGATAACTTTTGAATTTTAATTAAACTTTACTGCTTGTTGATTTAAATTCTTTTACGCCGCAAACAACAAAATAAACGACGCGGCCCACAATGTTTTTACACAATCTCTCCGTGCGGTTACCGTACGATAATTGCAAAAATTAAACAAATTTCTTCGAACGAGATAGAAAATAATAAAAAATTCAATTTGAAAATTAATTTCAAAGTCTTTTCCTTTGCAACGATTGAATCTAGACTGAGAAAGTGTTTTTACATAATCTCGTGAGAGAGGAAAAAGAGGGCAAAACAGAGTGAGAAAAACTTTCACACAAGAAAAACGCTCGCAACGATATTGAGACGTTGTAAGCGTCCAGCTGTGAAAATTCATTTATTTCTTGCTCAGATTTAATTTTGTCGACATTCACAGCGGCTTCGTTAGTTTGTAAAATATATTTTCACATTTCAAATGTCATGTATATTTGGAGCAGTCAGTCGTGTTGGTCATCGCTGAAGCGTAAAATCGAGGAAAAGGTGCGAATAAACTTGAAATGTATTAATGACATCGTTTCTCAGACTAAAGGGTGAATGTTCACTTCAAACTTTTTAACGCAAGAGAAAAGATTTGTGTTTTCTCATCTTCCTTTATTAAAAAAAAACCTCACTGTTCTTCTTTCAAGAAGTAAAGCGAACGTTCGTTTTGCTATTATTTGTTTATTTTATCACTGAAAGAAGCCGCGAAACTTGTTTATATTTACTTTACTTTTCTTCACTTTTTCATTGTTTCTCGCTGAGTCATTTATTAAATAGTAAACAGAATTTTCATTTTATTTTCCAATATAATATCCGAAGAAAAGACTTCAAGGTTAACAAAATCACGCAAGAAATGAAAGTTCAATTCCGTGAAGTTTTTACGATTTCTCAGCAATTTAGTTTTTTGTTTGCTGCGTTGTGCCTCAAAAGGAAATAGTTTTTTCAAATGCGAACATAAAAATATTTTACAGCTACGACGTGATTCAGGGAAATTACATTTTTTGAGCCAAACGAAACCTGTAATAGTAAAATATTTCACTAATTCTTTCTTCGACATTTCTGGAGTTTAATGTCTCATTGAAGTAAAACCGCTAATCATTCGTACATTATTTATTTATGGTTTCTATCAGTGACAACAAGTGCAACAAATTACATGCTTTCTTAAAAGTCTAAAATCTTGTTGCTCCCCATGAAATTGAGTATAAAATAAATTGGAAGGAAATCATTTCCATTGGAAAATTGTTGACTGGACGAATTCTCTTGCTTAATATATTTTCATTCCATCGTCAGTCTTTAGCGCGAGGTCCTTATCAAAGGACGCAACTTCTGCCACCGAATCATAAAAAGAAAATGGATAAATATTCATAAATGGCATAAAAAGACCAAATACGTTAATAAAACTTGTATTTCTAATGTGTTGGAGAAGAAAGTTCTGTAAAACTCTTCGGAAAATGTTACAAATTTCTGAAAATCGGAACAGCGTCTGAAAACTCGGGTGTGGATTTTCTTCCAGGCCAATTTCTTCTTATTTCTAGAAGAAGATAAGCAGCTCAAAAAACAAAGAGCGGTAAAAACCAATATTGAAGTGAAGTTATTTATAAAATACAAATGAAAGCGGAAAATGTAAAGGTGCAAAGTGAAAGCAAATAGCAGATGAACTTCTTCGGAGAAGTTAAATTCAAAGGATCTATTTATTCAGAGAAAGTTTTTAAAAAATAAAAATGTTTGATTAAAAATTTCTATTTGTAACTTGACGAAAGAAGCATCAACGCGGATTACCTTTTTTAGTTGATAAACGAAAAATAAATTGCAATAATCGTTGAGTAAGTAATCAAATTTTAAACAAAGTTTGCGTGACACGAACATAAGATTTTCATTCGCTTCATGCTGGTTATGACAACTGCTGGTTAAAATAATAAAGTTTTGTGATGCGAAGCACAAAAAGTTCTTATTAATTTTGTTCTCTTCTCGAGTAGACCAATAAAAAATATTCTTTGTCTTTTTTATCTATTCATAATAAGAGTGATGTAAAAGTCATTTTAAAATATCTTTGAATATTGAAGATGATTAAGCCTGAAATTTGATTTTGAATCAAATTTTGAAACTAAATTATTGTATTTTGTTCATAACTTGGTTGGAAAACGAATTTATAGATATTTTACTATGTAATATTTTGCTCCTTGTAGCTCATGTTTTTTTATGTCTAAACTTTTGACTCAAAAATCATTTCAATTTAATTACATTTGGATTAGGTAACTCATTTCCAAGCCAAATAGTAATAAAATTGAAAGTTTTTCATCTATCCAGCTAATTATTTATTAGTAATAAAATATCTTTTAGTTCGACACAGATTTCCTAGAAGTTTCTTTCTTCTCATTATCTTGTTTCCTTAGTTTCAGAATCTTCTAAGAAATTTGTGACGAAATTTCTAAATCCAAATTAGAACAAGGCGTAAAATTTCCATGAAAAATTACCCAAGATTAATTGCTGATCATCTCAGAAACATCTCAAGAGTTTCAAAAAATCAACCAGAAACTCTTTTGTCTTGACTTGCCACCATTTTTTGGACAAACTACTTTCAATTTAAAAACTCTTTGAGATCAAACGTTCCCTTTTTTGAAACTTCCGCTTGAAAATAAAATGGTATGAGATTGACATAATCGCAAACATCTGCTGTCTCTGATATCTGCAAAAATCAAAAAGTTTGCCTCAAATGGAATGACTAATGGAATTGAAATTTACCTCTGTAATAAACTAAACCTTAAAGTCAAAGCAAAAATACATTTAAACTGTAATGATTTCAACAGGCAGAAACTTTTTTGTTAAAATCTCAAATAAAAAAGCGAAGCAAGCTGTTCTACGAAAACAAAAACAACGATTAGAAGTTTGCAATAGTTTGAAAAAAAAATATCAAGCAGAAACTTTAATTCGTGATTCCTCAACGGTAAAACTTCAAAATTATATAAGTAAAAGAACTTCTTACTTGCTATTAGCCTGGAAGTTTTGGAACCAATTCGGGGACGTTTTATAGAAAATTCATGGAATTCTAATAAGCAATTGAGAAATTTCCATCCACGAGATGACTTCCGAGAAGGTTTCCTCGAATTCATTTTATCCAAAAATTTCTTTCTGTGGATTCTCGTCCCTCAATCACAAACGGAATGAATAACAAATTTTAATCAAAATGAAAAGAAAAAACTTGAGAGAAAAAGATTCATGATAAAAGAAATAAAGTGTTTTATAAAAAACTTTTATTTAAAAATTATTTTTCACTGGAGGAAAAGTTGTTGAAAGCATTTGAAGCTATCATCAGAAAATATCATAACTTAGCTTAAACTTCAGAGGTTTTACTTATGCATCACTGAATGACACACCTATTGATTTTATCAGGTTGTTAAGTACTTTTTGCATTGAGTACTAGGCAAATATTCAAGGCAGCATGTTTTTGTTATCACCACACACAACATCGCTCCATCAAGAGTAAAACACAAAGAGTAGCGCTACTACACATGCTCTCGCGTATCTTACGTATAAGAATCTTTTATGATTTTAACAAAATGTGTTTCCATCTTTTTATACGTCACTGCAATTGATGGTGTGGTGCCAAATATTCCTCACCGAGAATATACATTCAGCTCGAGGCGAAATCATTTGCGACAGTTTATGGTGTGAAGATATTTCTTATACGCAATCAAAATAGGTTTAGAAGCATCACATATTAACTAGAATTAATGCTGAATCTCAATAAAAAATCTAAACTTTTCTAAAATCAAATAAAAATAATTTCAATTCGGGAATCGTAGAAACTTTTCAAAATATTCTTTTGGGTCATTAAGTTTCTAGTAAAATTAAATGAGCGTAAGAAATTTGAAGCTTAAGATATTATTACAATTTCTATAAAGTTCAAAAATTCAATTTGATTTTAAATTGCTTTAAGATTTGCATACATTTTTGGGATCATTCTAACCCACATACCTCATGATAACAAGGGTGACAGCACAATAATGGACGTCGCATATCTTCACAAACTTTTTCCTTTTTCTTCGACTCGAAATCTATTTTTTACTGGAAGTTCTTTTTCAATGATTCTCAATTCGAACCTTTAAGATTATTTAGCTTCTAGGCACGCATGACAAATTATATTCGCCGGCAATCTAAAATGTCAAGATTTTCTGTAAAACGAAGGTCAAAGCTTAGCATTATGTTTAAATGTTTTGATCCCGGTTCAACGAACATTAAATGGAACGGATTTCAATCCGTTTAAAATCTCAAATTTTCAAACCTAATTTAGTTTCTGTCGTCTTTGATAATTTAAAGTTTTAATTTTGCAATAATCGACGAGAATGAATTCATTTTTGTAGATAATCTGAAGCTGTATCAATAAAAAAAAAAGTTTTAAGTTTAAACTTCATCAAAGATTCTGATTTGTGAATTTGTCCTCTCTTTTTTACTAACATGCAAGACACTTTGACATCTCATGCACGAGGACGATCGAATCACATAAATTTCATTTGAAGTTGTCGAATTGATATAATGCAAACATCGATTTTTTTTCTTGTTATTTATGAATGACATGAATTTTTTTATGGAACGAACGAGCAATTCTGTGACATAAAGTAGAGGCTGCAATTTAATATGCATTTTCATGCATACTCACATTTTCAACTTCTTTTTTCTGCTTTCGTACATTACACAACAATGCAAAAATGAAGTTACATAGGGACATTTTCTGTTCATCGTAGCAAGCGAGAGAGCTTCTCTACTAAATTTATGTTCTGCGAATGGAAGGATGCAGAAAGTATTTTATTGCAATGAGAGACTCATATTTCGAGTGAAAATTATCTGGCATAAAAAAAAGAAGTTGCTAATTCCTTAGGTGTTGTTCGAGTATTGACTTAATTTACATTCAATTAATCTTCAATTTTTTTCAGGAAGTGATTTGACAAAGTAACATGAAATTCATCACCATCCTAAATTCAAACTTTAAAAATTAGGTGGCTCAATGCTCAAAATTGTCCATCAAAAACATCTCTATTAAACATTAAATGTGCAAGAGAAAGTGGGTGAGAGAAAATAATAAAGTGAAGCAATAAATAAACAAACTGATGGTTTATTAAACAAACAGTTCAGAGCGAGCTGCGGTCGACCGATTTGGGCGGCTGGTTTTTAAACATAACTGTTTTATTGAAAACATAATTGACAGGCTTGCTTTATGCACGTCTGAATTTTTTTTTTACTACGATATAATGTTTATGTCGAAACATTAAAATGTTAAGATATTGATCGTCAAAAGCTTATCGAGTGTCAAGGACTGTTTTTCATGATAACTAAAGTCAGCCCTAAAATAAATTTGTAAGCGAAGCCAGCAAGAAAATAGAACTGTGAAAAGGAAAGGAAGAGAATGTTAGCGGAAGGAAATGTTTGATGAGCTTTTCCCCACAACGAAATGATTGGATGCTAACTAGGATGTTCACTTTCCCATTTCCGCTCCCATCTCCATCATCGTGCATAATAATGATACCAACCAACCAAATGATGAGTGATTGAAATCGATGAGGGGAAACCGTTTTATTTATTAACATATAAAAGAAAAGTCAGGCGAGGTGATTCGAAAACTGATAACAATGAGACATATAAACATAAAAAGAAAAAGAAACTGACAATAAACTAAAGTAGTGTGTGCAGTTTTCTCAAGACTTCTTAAATGTGTTAGCACAAGAGTGTAAAAGGAAAGAATGTTACTAAATGAATTAAAGCTAGTGAAAAGTGTTTGATTGGAGTAACAATAAAAAGCTTTCCGATTCAACAATGACGGACAAGGACATCGCCTCTCGACCTTATCATTATGAGCTGTATCCAAAATCAAACAACACTACTTTGAATAAGTGTAATGAGATTAAAGGCGGCAATAATTCCTCCTCTATGATTCATAATACAACAAATAAACAGTTGGTGGTCGGTGGCAATAAGTGCTGTTGTTGTACAATCAGCGCGCGCTCGGCAACGTTCTGGGCGAGCTTCTTAACTAATTTAGGAATATGTACATTGCTTTTCGGTTACACGCTATTGGGTAAGTTTGTTAATTGTTTTGAAATTATTATTGCAATTTCTTTGCGTCGCTTCGATTACCAACAGCGAGAACGTTCCTAATTGTAGAAAACCGCAAATGAAGTGAAAATTTGATAATAACAGTCCTGTTTCCCCAACTTAGGATCGTTCATCTTCCTCGCAATTGAAGGCGGCGCATCACAGATGCAACAAAGAACATTGGCATCGACTAACCGACTAAATCATGCACAAACCTCGAACAACAATAACCACATTAATACTCAATATAATGTTACTTTGTCACCAGCTGCTATGCAAGACGTGATAGATGTTCGAGATAAATGTGTCGAAAATATTTGGGATGTTACAGTCTCACTGAATGTTCTCTATCGAGAAAATTGGACCAGGTAAATTTAAGTTTATTGTGGAAATTATCTATGATTCATAGACTATGAAGCACACATAAACTTAAGGAATGATATTAATCCCTCAGACAAATGGAAAACATTCTTTCTTTTCATTTTTTTCTAAAAAATCGATAAATTTCAACATTATTAACCACTATTCTTCATCAAGAATTGAATTCTTCACCAACAAATAAAATACCACGTTGCGGGGTGAATAAAAAGTTTTCCGAGAAGAATACTTCTGCTAGAAAAATTCTTGCCTCATTTTTTCTTTAAATATTTCATTTATACCGCAGAAATAAAATTTAAAGAAACAATTTAGTCTTAATGACACCTTTAGTCTTGAAGATACACACAAGCGATGATTTTAGAAATTCTAACCTTGAACACGAAATCTCGCTTTGTTCTAAACAGGAAAAAGCTCAATTTCATAAAGACAAAGCCAACATTCGAAACCACAAGCTTAATTTGCTTGCTTTGAACTTGGATTCAATTTGAGTTTGCGTGTGTAAATTGTACAGAAATTTGAAACGCTTTGTATATTTTCTACTGGAAGATTTAAATTCAGTCTGAGGAAGGATAGGAAGTCGAGTGCTTACGAATATAATCAAAGTGAAATCGACATAACCGTGAAACTCAGAGGTACAAGCCGACTCTCAAAGATATTTTTCTTCGTGTTTTCCTTTCAATATTAAAATTTATAGTTCAAATTTCCGATAAAAGGACAAACAACTCAACTCTGATGACACAAAAGACCACTTAAATATTTTAAGGCCTTCAACGAACTATTCTTTTGTGGGCCTAAACCTTGTATTCGTCAAATATTCATTCACAAAACAGCTCTCTGAAAAAGATTTATTGAAATGCTAACACGCAATGAAATTTTATGTTCTCGGGAAAAAAAATCCAGAAAACATTTTTGTTCAGTTTTTCACTCGTCCGACCACTTTGAAACTAAGCATTTCATGCACACGCACTCCAGAATGCTTTTCACTTCATTTTCAGAATTCTGGTATTCTAAAACTCTACTGTCACGCATTATCATGCGCCGTGCATCGAAAAGCAGCAATTTATTATTCATATAAAAAGAATTTGGAATTTATCGTCTTTTGTTTGTTGCGTTCAAATATTGGTTGTAAAATTTATAGCCAAAAAATTTTATGGCTTAACGAAAACAAATATGATTTCAAGTACAGAAAAGAGTTTAAAACAAAATGTAAAAAAACAGAATCTCGGACAACATTTGTCCTTGCTTTTGTCTTGCTCATGATAATTACATTTCTCATACAAAAGTAGTTGCTACTTTCATTTAACATTTGTTCACATGCTTTTCTCTCAAAAAGAAGCTTTTCTCTCCTATGAGTTAGGAAAACATTTTCTTCATCGCTTCTTTTATTTTTTTATGTATTAACAGATTAGCGGCTTCGGAAATAGCCAAGTTCCAAGAACAATTGATAAAGCGTCTCATCTCAGATATGTCATCTCAGATGGAAACATTGTCACCATCGACTGGCGCCATAACAGTTTCAACACATCAATTAACACCCGGCGTGGTATACGATTATGATTGGAATTTCGCAAGAGCTTTTCTCTATTCGTTAACAATTCTAACAACAATCGGTGAGTTTTGCTTCGAGTACAACAGTTTTAAATAAGATACGGTTTTTATTGCGATAAGTCACAGAAAAAAACTCGATTTGACTGATAAAAAAAATAAACTCGGAGAACTTGACGAAAGCTTATTTTTTTTTTGCAAAATTTACGACACTTTTCAAGTTATTTATATCCACCCATTTAACATATCTGCGCATGAATAAATTTCTACACTCTTAAAATGTGGGGCCTGTAGTATATTCACATGCTTGATCATGATGAATTATAGACAATTGTGTCGAGTAAAAGAGTTTCCCGTTGTTGCTAACGTAAAAAAATTATTCATTATATTCTCACACCTTCAAAGAGAAACTCAATTTTCTAAGAACATAAAAATAATTTATTATAATCCGTAAAAGTCTTTGTTTTATAACTTTCTCCAATTCCTACTGATCGACAAAATTCTATGTTCATCAAACATAAAGCAAAATGAAAAGATTTCTCATCTTCTACATGATTTGAATATTTAAAGAAGTTCCTGTAACTCATCAAAAGTATTCCAAATAATAATGAATCTTTGCCAAGGTTATCTTAACAAAAAAGTCGACATTTAAAAGCTGAGAATAATTTTTCTCACTCCAAAGAAAACGTATGTAGCCTTTTATCAAAAAGCCACATAAGTGTTTAGTCATCACTCAAAAATCAAATATTTTCAAATGAAAATCTAAATGTCCTTTCTTTGAATAAGTTTTTTAGTTTTTTCCATTGTTGACTTGCCCAACATTTTCATCTCATTTTTATGATGGTTTTTATTCAATATTGGAGAAAACACATGTAAAGCATAAATAATAATTCAAATTATTATGGGCTTTACTCGGCACATTCTGTTTCTTAATTCAATATTTTGAAAATATTATTTTCACATCTTGTTAAAGTAGCGAATTGAGATAAGGACAAAACAGAGTCTTTAAAATTGAGACTTTTCTGAGAAAATATAAGCAAAGCGATTCGTTTCAAGGTTTCGTGCAAAAATTTTAAACAATGTTTGAATAAGATTTTGAATGTTTTAAACATGAGTTTAAAAAAGTCTTCAGACTCTGCTAAAGTTCGATTTACTTGCTTGATTTCACCAATCGCCTGAAGAGTTTACCGATTGTGTCGAAACGGAATCATGAAGTGAACATAGAAAAGAGATACCCAATAAATTTTCTACGTACCACAAAACTTTTGGTTAAATTTAAACAACAGTGGCTTGGATTGTTCTTGAAATAAAAATGCTTCAAGGCAAAGAAACTTTGTACTAACTTGTCCATTTATTAGAAATGATATAGTTATGAAAACATTTACAGGTCACAAGATATGATAAATTCAAAGTGGTTCTATCACTGAATTCTTAAAGCACATCTCGAAACAAAAATAATGAAATATCTCTTTCGTATTTGAGTGATCATCATCGAAAGTGACTCAAAAGCAAGATGATTATTTTTTTCCTAAGGAATATAATTTTCTCATCATCATTGTTTCCTTCTCGACATCCACGAAGCTCTGTAGAGACACGAAGAAAAGGTCATTAATTCCGTAATTCATGTCGCACTACAGCAGTTACGTGACATTTGTTTCTATTACCAGCAGAGAAAAAGAGAAAAATTAGAAATGACTCCTTGGGGAGAAGAATTCTATATCCTTTGCAGAAGCTTATGATCAGAAATAAGTATTAAGGTGACAAAGGAGAATATTAATTACAAAAGATCTCGAGACAAGAAGTAACAAGAAATGATTTATTGAAGCTTTCACGTTTACACAAGCTTAAAACATCAGTGGAATAATAATGTCAAAAAGTTTCGTCGTTTTTGCGATGTTTTTCTGAAGAAACCGTCAAAAGATGTCTGCCGATGTATGAAAATATAATGAATTTGTGTAGTATTTGACTCGGCGGGAAGCGATGACAATGTCAAACAATGCTCGAGGAAGTTCAGCGAGACACTATTTTGTAATTCGCTAACACTTGAGTTGAAGGCATACGACAGAAAACTTGACAGGTGTGTTTCGGTCTTAACATTCCTTGGCTGGTGGAGACCCAATAACATAAAACAAGCAAAAAAGAGAAAATTTGTCCGACTTTTACATAAAAAACTTAAAAAAAGAATATCGTAGACGACTGAAATACATTATCTCCAATGTAATGTCAAAGTTTTCTGCCTTCGTCGTTAATCATAAAATTTAGACTTCGAGCCGAGCTTCTCGTGACTTGACTGCTGTTGGAGTGAGCTAGGGCCTGCAGCTTTGACATTAATTTTCATCAACAAAACTTGGTGGAAGAAAGAAATAATTTTAAAATCGTGAAATAATAGGCACGCAACGAAAGAGAGCGATGCTAAAAAATCAGAATTCCGCTTCGAAAGGATTCTTTCATTAAAACTGAATTGCTCAAAATTTTAATTTATTAAATCCGTTGATATATTTTTCTGTTTTCTGTTTCGCTCGCTTGCATTTGTGAGAAAAATTGACATGAACAAGTCCATTAACTAAACATTATACTATCACCATACATCGTGCATCATTGTGCATCGATTAAAACAAAACTATATTTTGATATCTAAATGCCCTGAACTTTCATATGAAAGTGCTGAAACGCATTAAAGGCTTAACAAATGCTAAAACTGGCCGACGAATAGAATTAAAACAAGCGTAGGGAAACCGATGTACAATGAATGTATCGTATGTTTATTAAGAACAAATTTATTTTCTAAAAACAAAGTTTAGCTAAGTATTTTAGCATACGACTCAAGCATTACTTTTAATAGAATACGTCCATATTACCTGTAAAAGTGGGTCCTTTAAATCATCTGACAAATTTTGGCAAAAAAATGAATTAAGTCGGCTTTACTTTTGCTCTCATTCGACCCAGAAAGAGTAAATCATAATAATGATGGAACCATCTGATTTTTATGGAATCTAATGGCAACTTTTTTGCTAAATTGATTTGCTAGTTTTGCTCGTGATTAAGTATCTGTATAGAAAGAAGTTGCTTGATGTACAGGAGCAATGAAATAAATCAGAACAATAAAATTTACTTATCCTTAATATTAAATTATTATTATGGAAACGTTATATTTTTTAAAGACTACTTACTTATTTGAAAATAAATTTTTTTAAACTCATATCAATATTGATAGGTTATAAACAGAAATAATATTAAATGGTGCAAGGTTGCGTAGAGATAAATATTTGTAAAGATGAAATTAAGTTTAAGTTTTCATTTTTACTTTACTTCCATTCACAGGCTATGGAACGGTTGCTCCAAGAACAACGCTTGGTCGTATTGTTACTTTAGCTTATGCTCTGCTCGGCATCCCTTTGACGTTAATTTATTTATCAAGCACGGGTGGTGTGTTGGCGAGAGTAGCTCGAGGAGTATTTTCCCGGTAAGTTATCACTTTTCCTTGGCTCGTTTTCAGAGAATCTGAACACTGAGCACATTCAATTTAACGAATAAACAAAATATTTTGAAAATTTATTTTTCCACTTATTCACTTTCATCGACAGAGCTCTGTGTTGTTGCTTGTGCTCAAACTGCGGCTATTGTTGTTACGATGAAAAGCGAATGGCTGAGAAAGAGCTAAAAATGAAAAAGAAACGACAACAAATGGAAATGCGAGTGCAACAACTTGCTTTAAAAGAACCGTACTATGTTCGATCAGGAGCACTTACAAACAATAATTCAAAAAATATTGTTCACTCACCCGATAAACATCCTCCGACAATACTAATGCCACCTGATATTGATTCGATGAGTTTGTCAGAGTCTCATGCATCATCGATGCATGGTCTAAGCATTCTAGCACCAATCTCCCTTTGTCTGTGCATGATGATCGTTTACATCGTTTTTGGAGCTCTTGCTTTATACCGACTCGAGAATTGGCCCTTACTCGACGGGGTTTATTTCTGTTTCATGGCTTTATCGACTATTGGCTTTGGGGACTTGATGCCCGGTCTTCGAAAAGACTCTACGGCAACGCTTTGGTTTCTTTCGATTTACATTATGTCGGGAATGGCGCTGACAGCCATGTGCTTCAACGTTCTTCACGATGAAATCATGCACCGCATCAAATATGTGTACGATATCTCAAGCCACAACCCGTCGCCTAGAAGCCGTTCACATCTGCTGCAGTTTCATATAAGTTCAGCAAAAACAAAATTAATTAACGAAGCGACGTCCGCACCAACGGGAAATGATGACTACATCAACTCCTGACGCTATGAGAAGAACACAAATTTATATCATCGGAATCCCACCGAAGAAACATTGATCACAGGTAAAACTTTGCCGATGCTTGTCGAAAATGTTCGGTCTAAATTTTTCAAAATTGAGTATTTCAAAAAAAAATCTTTTTTTATCCGGTCGCAAACAGGAACTCCAACGTCATTAATCTATGGCCAAGATAACGATATGCATGTAATAAAGGACTGCGCGGTAACACACGAGCTCGTTCCAATTGTGACGAATGGGATGCATCAGCAGTATCATCAGTCGACGATGCCAGAAATGCTCGACAATATTCCCAATATTTCGCAATTTGAGAGCAACGATTCGATGATGTTGTCCCAATTAGATATTTTCCAACAACAGCAACAATCGATTGTGACGACAACCGGCGCGATGTCTCTTCCAAACTCGCAAGTGAACATCATTACGGGCGTATACACATTGCAAGAAGAGCCCGAAGAGACAGAAGATAACGCTATTTGAATTTGAGCCTTTCATTTCAAATTGATTAATTTTCAGCAGCGAGAAAACATTTTGTGCAAATCTGATTTCGCTGTTCGGACGTTTAACAAGCGTTTGTGCAGTCCTCGAAATGTTTATTCAAATGACACCTGGCGGGCTTCTAAAATGTTCACGATTGTTGAGTTGATGTCAAGCAGACTTGTTTGTTTGACAAAGGCAGAGAAAAGCTAAACATTTGATTGATGAAACTGGAGTATTGTAAGAGGGCAAAAGACTAAATAAATTTAGTCATAAAACAAAGCTATGACGAATGTTATGAAAATTGTAAATTTCTCATTAACGATTTTTAACATGGAAGATACCGAACTTCTCTAATCTAGAAATCTGCCAGATTTTTAGCATTTTCGAAGTAATCTTAATTATTAAATTCGTTAGATAAACACAAGTTTGTGTTTCTTTTGAAACAATTAACTTTAAAAGCTCACTTCCACAAGATTTTTTTCCATATTTTTCAAATTGATTTACTTTCTTCTATAAAAAAAAAAGATAAATACTGATCTTAAACAGAGCTGGTAAATCTTGCCGGAAGAAGAGTGATTTTTTTTTGTTGTCTAGTTAAGTTATTACTAAACCTGATTTTGTATTAAATCTTGTTATCCCTGAAAAACCATTACAAGAAAAGAATTTGACTGAACAAACACTTAAGGCTAACCCTGAACTAAGAAATCATAAATTTTTTGTGTGTAAATAAAAAATTGTCACACTTTCAATATTTCAACTTTTTACTGTCTCTCTCTCTCTCTCTCCCTTTTCGATCATAAATTTTCATATTTCTCTATTAAGTAAAGTTTTTATGTAAATTAAAATATTTCCAATTTTTTTTAAAAAAACAACGGAAAATATCAATTCGCAAAGGATTGTTAAGAAAATTATAAAATAAATGAAAGTTCATCTATAAAAGACCTGTTTTTATTTTTAAGTAAAATGAAGTTTTTTTTCATGAACGTATCGTTTACAGAAAGTTTCAAACGCTAAAGAAGTGAATTTTTGTGATAAACCATTCCGGAATATTTAAAGTGAAAAATGTTTTGTGGTCGTTTCAATAGAGATAAACAAAAAACGCTGGCAAGTGAAAGATTGAATTAACAGTTAAATAAAAATTCTATACTAAAGATATTTTGAGCATTTTTTTAAGATTTACGGTTTTCCATGAAATTTTTTCTTAATTTATGAAGGATTTCGCGATGATAAAATTGTTCTTATTCCAGTCTAACCAATCACAAACATTTCACCCTTATTTTAAGTAATTTCATTAAATCAGAAAACTTTGAGTAATTTATTATAATTTTTGCTTGTAAACATTCTCAAATAATCACATTACGTGTACAGAGGAGAATCCTTAAAACAGGCATGAGCATAATGTAATAAATTTAAATTAAATTGTTATTTTTTCCAGACATTGCTCGTACCGCTCTTGTGTATTGCTGTGTATGTGTCATCAGCTACAAAGATAAAGAGATAACATATTTCTCGTCGAAGAACAATGCTTTAGCAGGAAAATGAAATTAAATCCAATATTGCGCTTCACGATGTTTTACTGACAAGAACGAGCACAAAGCAATCAAATTCGAACCTTATATTATCCGACCGTTAAAACGAAGAAACGTCTGCCTTAAATGTTCAGAATCAATCATTACGAACACCATAATTAATTTAATATTTCCGAATTTTTGAATTGTGTCAGAAAATGATTGAAGGGAATTCAAGTAGACTTCACAAGCAGAAAAATTGATTTATTGTCGAGTCAAGTGGAAAACTCATTGATTTATTGTGGAGATATGGACAAAAGATTTCGTCTAAGAGATGGTAGAAATTTTGAGGTTTGTAATTTATAAAGGGAATTCAAAGAAGGTTAAAGCTTAAGTGTATAATTTTAAAAGACCAAAATAATATCATTACATGTTAATATAACTTAATATAATAATGTTTTTTTTAAAAACTCTTAAAAATAGAAACTATTATTTCGTTATATGAGAGCGAAGAAAAACAATCGTCCCGCATTCCTAGTTTGTAAAATATTCCGCAAACAATGTGGTTGAAATGTTTATAAATTATTGTTGCTGACACATTTTTGCCATTATTCAAACAAATCGGTCATTGTTGCGACTGCTAACTCGTATTACAAATTATTATATCTAATTAGGAGTGCTTAAATCGTTGTTGCCTGAAGAGGAAGATTGGCATATTAAAATATTCTCATTCTAAGTCAACCGGATTTCATCAAATCATTGCTTTAAGCTTAATTATTTTTTCTATAATTATTTCGCTTTTACCTACAAGTTTGCAAGAAAAATCCCTATTGTGTGAATTGATTAAACATATTTAACAAGCCTTTTTTCGAGCAAATAAAACAATGTCTACTTGCAGTATTCTGTTTTTATTGGTAAGTTGTTTTATTTTCTCGCAAGTTCTCGTGAAAGTGATAGCCGTCAAAAATTTTGGTGAACAGACAAAAATCTTTCGCACAGCTACAGTTTTACTGATCGAATTTTCGCAAACAATTCATTCAAAGTTTACGTCATCTTTTAATTTTACAAAATCGTTCATTCTAACCACTCCATTTCTCCTCCTTAAGTAAAGTGTTATATTTCAAACTCCCCTGAAGATTAAATTTTAATAAAATATATATTTTCAGTTAATTACCATAAACGTAGCATTGAGCATCGTAAACCGCCCGCCCAACGAAAAAAGCCATCAGAGTGAAGAGTCGATGACTTCTTGGAATTTATTTAACAGGTTTAAGAAACCAAATTTTGAATATCACGACTTTAAGAAAGTGGCTTCGCAAATGATTTCTTGGGGCCAAACCAACCCGTTGATCAGCCAAGTTCTAGAAGATTCTTCAAGTCATCAAAACATGATGGTCAATACTGAAGATTTCCCTCATATTGGATCAACAAACGCCTTCGTTTTTTCAAAGCCTTCAAAAATATCGCAGGGTTTCAAAACCTTTGAAATTCGGCTTGGAAAGTTTGGAAGCCTATATGGAACCGGAGCGTTTATGAATCACAATGAATACCCGAACGAAATCCGATGATAAATAAAGGCAATTATCGTTTTGTACAGATATTGTGTTTTAAATCGTTCTTGCAGTGGTGATTTGCATTTTACGACATGACTTAAATGTCTGGTTGGTAGAGTATACGAGCTTTTGGATCAT
Organism: Smittia aterrima; assembly: GCA_033063855.1. Classification (NCBI taxonomy): domain Eukaryota; kingdom Metazoa; phylum Arthropoda; class Insecta; order Diptera; family Chironomidae; genus Smittia; species Smittia aterrima. Next base: position 51,829 of record CP093831.1, on the reverse strand, counting down.
CATTTCTTTGGGTCAATGTCCAGTAACAACTATAACCTTGATTTTTACAAATATATTTTCCGTTAACTTGCAGGTTTGAATTTTAGTATTGCGCAAATTTAAACTTAATCGCTATTGACAATTGACATACTTTTAACTTAACTTGCTTACACATTGTTTACATATACGACCAGCAGAAGAAAGACTTGTGAATTGCTGACTTTATTGCCGCAAAATTCGTATGTCGCTGCGAGTAAATGTTCTAATCCATTAAGTTGTCTCAAATTTTCAGTGAAACATTAAACTTTAAATTATTCAAATTATAAACAAGAGTGTGGAGCAAGCGGTGAGAGTGAGAAAGAGGGAGATGGAGAATTTATCCAAACATTGACCTCAAATATATTTTATGCTCATAAGATAATGATAAGAGATGATGTCAGTGTAGAGGTTTCCACTTAGGATTACAACAGTTTGAAATTCAGAACTGTTAATTTTCCTAAAAAAATTGCCGATTATTAGGTGTGAAAGAATAGTGAAAATGAGAGGGAAAAATAATTTATTTTGTACGTAAAACAACTCAAATTTTAAAATTGAAGAGTCTTCAAAATTTCTGTATATTAAAAAATAAGAAGATAAGAGCGCCGCTACCTAACAGGTCAACGAACTCGAACATATTCGATAATGAATTCAATCGGAATTTTTTGCGCAGGTTTTACTTTCTTTGCGACAAAACAGAGTCTCAAATACTATTTCAAATTTCTTCTTGCCGGCACTCACATTTGCTCATCACGCAGTGAATAAGGCATCTTCAGATGCGGACTCAAATGATGTCTTGCTCATATACAATCTTAGAAGAGAAGCAGAATTAAATAAGAAAAGAAACTGAACTAAGAAAAGGTTTTCGTTTAAGAAGTCTTTCTTTCTCCTGTAGAAGCTATCACGAAAACATCGACTCTTAAGTTATTTGTTAAAAGAAAACCGCAGAAAACAGACATAAGAAGCTTTCGTGCGACCTACAACATTTCTCCTAAAACTTTACTCGCGGCTGTAAAAAGCACAAGAAAAGTGAAAAAAAAAAACAAAATAGCAAACATTTCCTTTAGGAAAAAGAGAAAAATAAAAAGTTGATGATCACAGTTTAAAATGATGATTTGTGTGAATAAAGTAGAAAAATAAGGATACTTATCGTTGTCCATCTACTGCTGAAATAAATATACAAAGAATTTAATAAACGAAGTGGTTTGAAATTGTGGACCTGACATTTTCTTTAAAAAAAAAATCTAGATACAATATTCTGTGAGGAGTTATAAATGTGCTGCCTTAATAAAACAAACTATTCAAAGTGAAATACTACTAAGACTAAATCAGCGGCAATGAATGTTAGAAACTACATAACAATTTCGTTGGGATTGTCCCTGGCGCTCAGTGTAAGTTTCAAAATATTTTCTAACTTGAAAATGTTATTAACGAATTAAACAACTGTGAGTAAGATGACTCATTTTATACGTATCAGTTTTGTAAGCTTTAAGTAATTTCAAATTACTCAAGTATTTAAAAAAACATAGCTAAAGTTCAATTTTTAATGCTCAAGCGAGTCGTTAATGAATACAAGTAAAAAAATAAAAAGAATCCCATTATATAGAGAATTTTTAGGTTTATTTATTACATTGCGTCATGTTTCTAGGCTCATAGATACTTAGGCGGTAGAAATAAAATAATTTTATCTGGCATCACCTGAGCTTTCGACAGTCTATTGTCGCAATACGATGGTTAGTCATCATTCTTAATTTACCGTAAAAGCTTTTTCTCGCAGTAATAAAATTATTTTGCTCTGTGGGGTTATTTCCGAAAGGTTCTTGGTAATTCGCTCTTTTGATGACAAAAAGAAGAATAAATTTTGTTCAAACGGTTTTTCTTAGTGACGAGAGTGAATGAACGATTGAGAGATGAAAAAATGTTGCGTAAAAAGTCAAAAGCAAATATTCAACATTTAATTTAATCCTCTTTCCTTTTCTTCCATCGCCTCATTCGTAGTTTTGCTTTGTTTTACTGAACAAAAATTTTATGATGATTGATCATTAACATTATTTAAATTGATGTTTCAAGTTCATTTTCAAGTTATTCAGTTAGTGTGTTCAATTCGACTTAGAAATTAAAACGACCTACCTCATTATCAATCTTTGATTTTCATCAGTTAAAGTACAATCCCAAGCAAAATATTCAAAAGTATACTCAACTAGTTCTCACATACGGCTTTGCAGAACGTCGATAAGAAATTATGGGGATTGTCAAGTCTAATGATGCAATTAAAATTGAAATACTAATTGATAACATTAGAAAGATCCATCTCATCCTTTGTGATAAAATTTATATTGTAAAAACATTTAGTGAATTTTAAAAAAAAATTAGCTTCATGTTGAATGCTTTTTATTATCAGAACAAAACTCAAACAGCAAGTGCTTGAGTGAGAAGATAAATTGAATTCATTAGCCTTTTGCACCTTCTCGGTTGAAGCCAAGATGGTTCAAGCTCTTATGTAAGAATGTAAGAATTTGGAAGAAATTACGAGAAGCAGATAAAGAGAAGAGTCTTATTAATTCAATTGCCTTGGCTATTTAGAGTCTTGTATTCATCCAGTCTAATGACGCAATAATTTCTGAGAATAGAATAATTTACGAGACGATTCCACGGAGAACTAATTAAAGTTAATCATTAAAGATTCTTCAGCATTAATTTATTATTTGTCCACGCGCTTTACGACTTCTCTGACGTTTTATTATCTCGTTTCAATTGTTGAACTGTTTCTAAAAAATCGCCGTATAATATTCGCTTAAAATATACCTAGATGAGACAAGCTCGAAAGAACGATTTCAAGGATGTTTTATTTTGTTGGTTTTTTCTTTGCATAAGAGATTTTCAACCAATTTTAAATAAGAACAATGCTCCAAAAAATATATTATTATATGTGTTACAATTTTAACATTTTCTGACTTGACAAAAACTACATTAAACTGAATTGATCAAAAGAATATGTAACCAATCGTTTTATAGGTTCGCTGCATGAACTCCTGGGAAAAACAAATGCCTCAGCCCGATCTCTCCGCGCTAAAGGACGATATTGGAACATTGCCACTTTCTGACGATTTCTTGCCGGCAGTCATGCAAGCTCTTCATTATTACACAGAAATGATGCAATACGAGCAAGTGAAAAATCCTGCCAGTAGCGATATTGCTCAACCTCCCAAGACTACTAAATATCCTGTAGGCACTTCAACGACTCGCCGCGCAATAACAACAACAAAAAGACCAGTAACGTCTACCACAAAAAAAATATCTACAACAAAACAAACGACTTGGAAATCGACAACGCGACGCACGACACCGCAGACAACCCGAAGAAAGACAACCCGTTGGACAGCACCTCAACGTACAACTAAAAGCACAACGACTCGAAAACCATCATATACAACAACTTCGAGAATACCTACAAGCTACCAAGATTTTCCTTTCACGACACAAATAAATATTTGGCGTAAGATTTCTTAAATTCTTTGAAGGACAATAAAATCTAATACAGAACTTTTGAATTAGACAACCCACCCACGACTAATCGACCTCATAAACCAGGAAATTACGCACCTGATAAACCTCCATATTGGACGTACTTTGGTATTCCTATCAAGCCAGAACAAGGTTATCACAAACCCGGAGTCCAACGTCCACAGGTAGGAATAAATTCGTTGAGCGATCCCGATTGGAATGACCCCGCCTTTATTCAATGGTTCTTTCAACCTAAACCAAACAAAGTTGGATCGTTTGATGGTAAACTAATTTCACTTTTGCATCATTCGTACAATTATTATCTCTCTTTTGCATTTGATAGAGAATGAGCTTCAATACCTCGACCCATTGCCTAAAAAGCTGCTTATTGATATTCACCGCGAGTCTAATGGTTTACACGCGCTTCTCGATATCGATAGCGTTGATTTGTTTAGAAAGAAGTACGATGATTCTTACTTCCTTCGTTACATAAGCAGTCAACCAGATATGCAGCAAATAAGATTAAAGATGAGGATTCAAATGCAACAGCAAAGACCAATGTTAACTGGTCGCAAGAAACCTCCACCAACGCGACCATACGTTCACATGCTCATGCTGTAAATATTTGAAACTAATAATGATTATTAAATAGCTTGCTACTTGTTTTGACTTAACTGAAATCATATAAATATATATTTTATACTCTAGATACGACCAGCTCAAACGAGAAGCGAAAAACAAAAAATTACATCAGTTTGGAGTAAGATTAAAGCTTATTTCTCTATTTCATTCAATTTAAATTTTTATTTTACAGGGCTATACTCCGGAGCTTCTAAAAACTCTTAAATCAACTTCACTGTATACAGGCGACTATCAGATGAAGTATTTGTTGGAGTCGATGCTTGCACGAAAAGAAGTCTCTGCGGCAGATGTTCTGACAAAAGTTAATTTCATAATATCAGGTTTGTTATTTTACCTTTTATTGAAGAAAAGTTTTAGTAGCCAATTTACTGGGGGACGAGAGAAAGTTGCGAGATGTTTTTATCACAGCTTGACAATAGACAAAACTTAATATCATGGAAATTGACGTTTTTGCTACATTTCTCTATTCTCAAAGAGATTAGAAAATGTAAAATCATTAATTATAATTCGTGCATGTACTTCCCTCGCTTTAGATTTCTACACACTAGTAATTAATCTTTTCTTGCAACAGGGCAGATTGAAATCATTTAAAATATGAGATCAAAAACACCCTGTGTAAAAAATTGTTTATATTACATTATGTAATTTGATTATTAAAATTGTTTGTTTTCTGCTCCTTCACAGACCTCAACGATGAAAAAAATGATACCTTCAAAACGCTCCGATTAATTCCGCCTCTTATCTTTTCACCATAACTCAACGATTGTGTTTTCATTTGCTAACTTGTAGTACAAGTCTTGTACGTGTATCATAAGGTACTGCTCGACATAAGTTTGAATATTTGTAAACAAAAGAAAAATAAAAGGCACGCTGACCCGTATTCAATCGAGTTTCAGGACAAGAAATCATCATTTTTATTTCCTAGTTTTAATGATTTTATTCATCACTTCTTATTTTTAACCTTGTTCAAAAATAAACCTCTAGCTCCGTAAACTGGGAAAATTATGGGTTTCTGCTTGCAATCCCATGCGATCTCCGACAAGGTAAAATTCAATATGAATATTCGCATTAAATTGGAAAACATAAATTTTACGAGAAAAGTTTTTAATACGTTTTCAAGCTCTTGATTTATCAGAAAAGTTTTTCTATTCCTCGAAAACAGCACCAGCTTGCAAACGTTTAAATGCAATAAGATTCAAAAAAAAACCACATAATTTTTTTTCATTCTGTACAATCCTTTGGTATTCTTCATACCTCAGTGATTATTTTCCTACAAAAAGAAGTAGAGATGTTTTTATTAAAAATTATTTTATTTACACAAAATATTTTTAAATGAACATGATTGGTATTTCAACCCTCAGAAAATTGCTATGTTGCTGCAAGAAGGATTTTTAGGAAACCAGGGCTCTGCGAAAATTACGACCGATCAACTTTCCATGAAGTAATATTTTTCGTAATATATTATTTTTCATAATTTTGCTAATCTGGAAAGTTTTATCCATATTATTGTTATTGTCACATTTGCAAATGAAACAGTTCATAATATTTAATTCCTAATATATTTACGTTTGGATATACACTTGCCAAAATTTGATTTTTTGGTAATTTTGTTTGGACGGAAAATTTCGCGCTATGAATAGAAAAGTTATTAAATGTCGTCATTAAGATTTATTTGTCGAGTCACATTGGGAAAACTATAATGTCTTGAGGAGACATATTAAAGCTCCCACGATAACATCTAAACAAAAGCGACAGTAAATCGATTATAATAAATTTTCTTCGTATTTTGCCTCAATGGCAAAAACTTTTTCCGATATTAGGAGGAGCGAAATGTGTGCTGTGTGGCTTGAAGAGATAGCAAAGCTCTAGCTCGAGAGAGTTGAAGTTGGTATTGATAATAAACGATTTTGAATGCAAACATTCAAGCGATATCAACTAGAGTAACAAATATTCTCATTAAACATCATCAGACAAAACGATTTGGGAGATCGAAGCCAATATATCATCTTTTAAGTCACACTCAAGAAAAAATCATGTGAAGAGAAATTATGATAACCTAGCTATCTAAAATTTTCTGATTTCAAACCAAGTTTCAGCTAACAACTCTTTACTGCTTGAAGTTGTTGAAACGTGAAATAAAGAATAAGATACATCAGGGGAGCGATATAAAATTTAATGCCTTTCACTTGCAAGAACCTTCTTCCTGTATGCGTCTTTGTTAGCATTATGCGAAATGATTTATGCTCTACATGATTTTACTGCTTTTGCTTCGAATAAAGAATGGAAACCTTTCGGCAAGAGGTCTCTGAGCGAGAATAAAATTTAATAGACACACTTTTACATTTTCAAGCCCTTAAGAAGCCTAGAAGGCAAGTTTTACCTTTCAATTCAAATAAACTCTCGAATTTTTAGTTTAGGTATACCGAGGGCTCTTCTGTTAACTACTACGAATGCTGTAATAACATTATTGAAAGTAAAGAAAGATTATCAAGCTTTGGATGAAAACTTTTTCGAACTGAATTAAAAACTGCACAGAAATCCAAAAAAGAAGAAGTAAATACGTCGACGATGGATTTATTTCTACAACTTATCTCTTTTCTTAAGTTCGATTGAATATTTTTTGGCAGTAGCCTTGATGGTAGCTAAAAATATTTTATGTAAAGACTGATTTCATTGCATTGTGGTTTGTCAAGTATAAGTAAAGCTAAAGTGGTAAATTGTTGCCAAAACATCCATTAAACTTTCTCCATTATTAGAAATAGAGAAAAACACATGACACGGTTCTGGGATTTGAATCGAAACAAATTATCATCGTGTTGTGTAATTTGATTGTAATTCAATTTGTTGTTATATCAGTCGAAAGCAGATTTGGCAATGAAAAATGGATTTATATGATAAAACAAAAGCAATTAATTACGACAAATGTTGAAAGTGGTTCGGATTTTGATATTCGCACGAACTAACGAACTGTGATTTAAACTTATTTTATTCTTATTGAAGACAACGACTCTATAACAATTAACAGTTTGCTTATTTCTACCGTTTGGAGCGATTAAGGTAAATTATTACGCTGAATTGAAAACTTCTTCTCTGAAAAAAAAAACTGTTTCAAAATAAACAAAAGTACGAGATTTTTAAATGAGAAAAGTTTGATTAACTCTAACTTCTTTTCGAGTTTCTGTTTTTAATTTTTCTCAATCGATACAAGATAAAATTCCTCCAAAGTTTCTTTAACATTCAAAGCTTAATAATTTTTTTTTATAAAATTTGATATGCCAGCCAAAATTTGATGTATGTTCTTTCAAGCTTTCCTTAAAAAATATTCTAACTACAAATAAAATTACTTCTCATCACATCAGAGTTTTAAAACTCTTTTTCTTTTTCATGTGAGCAGACGAGGTTTTCTTTAAAAAAATAAAAATTTCCCGAAACTCTATTTTTTAACAAACAACATCAGTTTGGCCTTTTTTGTCTTTTATTTCCTTTTCAACTTAAGCAGAGTAGAGCTTGATCATAGCGTCGTCGAAATAATTAATTGAACTGTTTCTATATCTTATATTACGAATCTTATATAATTTTTATTGTCTATCATAGATTGTATAATCGCTAAATTTTGAAATTTAATGTTAGATATTCTTTTATATAAACGATTATTAAAAAGTATCAAACGATTTTTTTTTCTATTTGCTTTAGAGAAGCGCTGTACGAACGGATAAAAAAAACTTTTTTCCGCTCTTCTCTGTCTGTGAAGAAGCATTTAATAAGCAAAAGTTTCGTTTTAAGTATGAAATTATGAAAGCCAGATTTATTGTGTTTAAACTTCAAATTGCTCATAACAATATTAAAACCAACTTCTTTTTCTTCATTTTGTAATTTATGAAAACTTTCTCGTTCATTCTTAAACATTTATGTCTTCATTCCTCTTGAATGTTTTTGGTTTCATCAGAAATATTCAACTTACATGGAATTAAGTATTTTTTAATCAAAAATAAATGCCACGATGATGTATGTAACAATAAACATATAAACGCCTTACTTTAAACATAAAGCAAATTCAAGAAAGAATTTTCGCTCGTTTTATACTACGATTTCATTTTTGCTTCTCTGATCTACTGCTTCCCTCATGCTTTTTCTGATGACTTTCTGACATCCTTAAAAGGCCTTTCTTATTTTGCTTTTAAAATGACTTCCAGAGATGGCTCGCGAGAATGTCGTAAAAAGACGCGCTGATGAGAGTTTTTAATTGAGATGTCGTCAAGATAGCAATAAACGAATTATGCAAATATTTGAGCTTTTCTTGGTCTCTTGAAACTAAATTCCATGTGCCGAAGGAGCGCAATCTATTTTGCATTTTTATCTCGAGAGCAATTAAAAAGTAGGCCTTGTGGTTTCGTTTGTTGAAATTCGTTTAAGCTGTTTTGGAATTTTTCGCTTTCAACTGTCATTTCCTATAAATGAGATTTTTTTTGAATAAGTATATCATTCCTTGATTTCAACAACTGAAGTAAAAGAAGTAAACACGAATACGTTTTAATTTAATCATTTTTCAAAAGAGAGAGAAGAATCCTTTTGTGTGGTTGAAAATTTAATTGCGATAAGAGAATTTGTGCTCGTTTATTTTATCATGATACCAGATGAATTGTTGGTTAGAAAAAGTTGTAAAGAGAATAGGGAGCGTTTTTTTATTTTAAGAAACTCGTAAAAACTTATATCGTCGTGATAATTTCAAATCAATTTTCAATTTTAATTGAAAAGATTTTCATTTCCGCTGACACTTCTTCACAAGAAATCCGAGCTCCACTCATTGGATCTACCTCTGGTGAGCGCCAAGTGAAACTTTTTTGGATTTAGATCTTTTATTTGTTCACATGAAATGGGGAGCTATTTGAGTTGAGCAAAAGAATCGCAGAAATGACCAGATTCGGGTCCACCTCGTACCAGTAAACACTGTAACCTGTCCAACGGATGAAAACCCATACGTTACGAATTGCTACCGCCAATTGTTATATTCTGCATGTAAAATTTTCATCCCTGACACACATAGATTTTACGCATCAAACTAAACTTTCTGTCAAGTTTTGTAACACTAATCTGAAAAGCAATGAAGAGGAAGTTAATCTTCTCGACTTTTAGCTTGTAGCGTTCATCTCGGCTAAGTTTTAATTAAATGTTTTTTGTTTGTGGTTCACTGTGTCCAATTAAGATGCAAGAATGCTGATATTTTCCGAAAATCATTCTGCTCTGTCAAAGGATAAAGTTTTACATGAAACTCGTAACAGTAAACTTCTATCACATGCAGTACTTCACCGCATTTCTGTTGTGGTTACCATCAAAGCTTGCATTCACGATACTTAAGGGAAGCATTTCCGTCAGATAAAAGCGCTAAGAGTTTTCATTGCCGGTAAATTACTCTTTTCGTTCTCCCATTTTTTTAAGGTAATTATAAATTGCAATCAACCACAAACTTTGCTGAATAAAACACAACATAGACAACAAACAAAACTTTGTCATTTGCTTATACTTTGTTCAAAGCTTCGGGAAATGATAATTAAAATTCGTTTTTGTTTTGAACTGGTATCTCAGCCATTGTCATTTCCATTAAATAAAGTTTTGCAAAGATTACGAAAACTTTAGCAATGAGTCATGGCTACTTATCGGTTGTTCTTGATTACTCTACTCCTTTTAGCTGTTCATCTGAACTTTTTTTTCAGTTATGAAGAAGTTTTTTCAAGGAGGTGATAGCATATTCAGACCTAAAGCTTAAGTAGACAGAGAAAATAATAATTACAAATTAAGCAATAGTCAAACAAGATTTTAGCTTTCAAAGATTTTAAAATTGTCATTACAGGGAGAGGAATAGATAATCAATGAGTCGAAAATTTTATTTGAAGGTTTTTTTAATTGATATTTAATTATACTTTAATAAGTTAGTAAACAATCGTAGAAGGAATTTCAACCCCGAATTTCAGTTGTTCGTAAGAAAACTCCTTTATACTATGTTCATATAGATTTTTATCACATTGTTGTCTTAAGATTATTTCGATTTTCCTGGTCGTTATTTTCATTGGTAGTTGAAAATACGAAAATTCTTTGAAACAATATCTTAAAGCGATGAAACTTTTTTATTATTTCCATTCTCTCGGAGGTGATGTTTAATAGAGAATCGCAAATCTTCAGCTCTTTCAGGTAGACGACGGTTCATTGAAGCGCAAACAACGTTTCGAATTGTAAAATTCCTCTCCAGCACGTCTGATTGGTAATTTATTTCAGTTTCCAAGTTTTATTATGACTAGATCTGAAAAGGCAGAGATTTAGATACTATGTATTGATTTATTAGAGAACTTAACTAAAACACTACAACCGAAGGTCATTAGTAGCATTTATTTATAATACTTCTAAAGATCAAAAGCAATTTCTAGCTTCTTAAGAGTAAAACACTATAAATTATTTCATTTTTTACTGAGAAGATCCTTTAATTTTTTTTATTCCTGTGCAACTCAATCAAGCTTTAGTTTATCCAATCGTGCAATAAAATTGAGAATCCTGGAATGTCTTATCTCAATGACACGAAATGTGAGAAAAAAAACTTATTTATCAGCCGTTAATCACGTTCACTTTTTATTTCTGTTAAGCTATTATTCTAAGCTCGACATGTTGTCTGAATCATTTGAAGTACCCTTGCCGATTTTTCATGTGTTTAAGCCAAGAGTTTGAGGCTATAAATATTTCCTTTTTGTTTTCTTGAATCAATAAAAAGATTTCCTTTTGTAAATTTGCTCAGTAAATCTTGCTAAACAGAAATTATCGTCGACTGACTTGCATGGACAAGAAGAAAAATTAGACGCTCCTTTTTGCCATGGGTGAAAGCTTGTTTTGTTGCGATGAGGGCGGAGAAAAAAAGCTTAATTTACAGCTTTCAAACCTTTTGTTGTTGAGATTTCTTTGCGCTCATTCATACCATTCGCGAGAATAGACCGTTATAAGTCATGGTAGATTGTGCTCTCTCACATTTCTCTCCCTTTTATTACTCAACGGTCGAGGCTAATTGATAGGCTTACGGTGAGCGAATCGAGCAAAGCAACGATTACAAGAAGCTTGGTGAAAAGCTTTAAGAAATCGTTTTCATCAAAAGCGACCGAATATTATGGGAAAGGAAAACTTTTGTTATTCGAAACGTTTTTCTCGCAAACCTTTCAGCAACAAAGAATTTCAGATTTCAATGCGAATTTCAAATTATTTACGGAGAGGATTTCATTTCTAGAACTGCTGCATTGTGCAAAAGCTAAGCTAGTGAAAAGCATATCACTGTTGAGAAAAGTGCTAAAATATCCGAAATATATATTTATCGTATTTCTGTTTACCGATCTACCTTATAGCACTTAAAGAAGAGGAAAATATTTTAACCCTTATTAGGAATTCCGATGGAAAAAAGCTTTGTTTGAGTCAAAGCTGCACCTATCATATATTTTTATAGCTATCAAACTAAATAAAAGAAACGAGACGAGAGAAGAACATTTTATTTTAATATTTAATTACGTAGTTCAAAAGAACCTCTTTCTAAAAATGTTCATCAACAAAATCTTTGAAATTAAATAAATCTGAAACTTTTCTATTTTTTTTGATAGATTGTGGTTTTAGTCCAGCCCTTTGAAACAAGCTTGAATTTTTTCGTAAAATCTTATTAGAAACAGCTTAAAAGATGCTACATATTATTTTTTTAATACATATTCTATTATTTCTTTTCTGTCATATTTGAACTACTCACAAAAGCGAACGTCAAGAAATGTCGAATACTTCTTTAGACGACAATCCATGAAAAACATTGACAATCAAAAAGAGAAAAACGACATGAATAATTTATGATTGCGCGTCTAAACAGACTCGTTGTCATGAAATGAATGAAAAAATTGCTTTTCGCGTAGCAAGAAGAGCTTGAATAAATAAAAAAAAAATTATTGCTTGAAATTTTTAAAAAGATGTATTTTTGCAACAAAAATATATTACAACGAGCGATCATTTAAATTTAAGTAATTTTAAAAGCAGTAATTTTAAAAGCGTTCTTTGCACATAATTCTGAATACTTCATTTGGCATTTTTCGATGTAATTGAAACGAACTTCCTCTGGGCCACTTTTTTGCTTCGACGGATTGAAACTTTTTATCTCGTAATGGCGTGTCGCCAGCCTGAAGCTACGTATATAATTAAAGGGAGACGAGTCAAATTTAAATCCTTTTCAACACGAAAATTTCGAGGAAATCTTTTTATTCGTTAAAGAGAAATGATGACTCTCAAGACTTCCGCTTTTGTCGAGAGTGAACTTTGGAGTAAATCACAATTTTCATGGATTCAAATGAAGAAAAGCTCATATCATCACGCGTGTAATTAGAATAGGATTATTTATTGTTTTAATGTTCTCTGAAAAGATAAGATTTTAGAAGATACCGTGTGAATTTAATTAAAATGTTTTATGATGGTTTTTACTACACGCTCAAATTTTTTTTTATTCTCTAATTAAAAATTATGATAATGTTTAGCTTGCGTCGTCGACGAAGCGCTTGTTATTTATTAAGCGGATGTTTTTCAAAAGAATGTTTACTTGGAAGCGGAGTGGTAAGAAAATGAAGATTCAGTGCTTTGAACTAACTACAGTTTTCGGATTCCATAAGGGCTCTCCTGCGTTTGCGATGATTAATTACCATTTCGGATGTTTTAATATTAATAGTGTTTTTAAGCAACCACTCGAAAAGGTTTCGGTTTGTTCGACAGCCGATTTCGAACAACAAATTTTCGACATAATCAAGCTTTTGCTCGTTGCGCGATTCATTGTTGATGTTGTTGCACAAATCCTTCAGATATTTCATTCTTGCGCGGCACGTCTAATATAGAATGTTGACAATAAATCAATAAATTATTGACAAACGAAAAAGCTAATCCTCACCTCGTATATCATTTTTCCCACAAATCCATTCCGGTCGAATGCTGCGACATAGCGACCCAGCTCGTAGAAATATTTGTTAAGCTTTCCTAGATCCACAGCGGATGCATCAGCGCGGCAAATTTCACCATAAGTTGATTTGTAAATTTCGGGAACTTTTACTCTGAAAATATTACAAAAAGAAACTTTGATTTATGCTCTTGAAGTTGAATTATTTACAAAAATATTTGCAAATAAACTTACTTGAAGAACTGATTGCGACTTCGCTCCTTATGAACTTGAAGAACGTACCAAAGAGGTAAATCGACTTGCTGTCCGGCTTTTAGATCTGGTGAATCTTGATTTGAAGGATCAAGGAATCCGAGAGACAATAAATTCTGCTGCGCTTCACATTGAATTTTCTCTTGCGTAACAAATATATCTTCTACGGAGAAGTAATTTGGATAGTAGGTTCTTTTCATTTCTTAATGATGCTTTGTTGATGTATGATAAAGTTGTTTAAATTTTATATTTTCATGGCATGCGCTTTTGACTGAGCACCCTTAGCTTACAAGTTTTTAAGCTTTGATTTCGCATCTGAGAAATTTTCAGTAAGCTTCGACATCTGAGCAATCTTTCAGTCGGAAAATACATTCTTAATATCTTTAAAATCAATTTCTCGTGAAAATGAGCGATAGTAAGACAAAAAAAAGTAAGTAATCGCGACATAATGCAAAAGTGAAAATGATAAACATATCAATCAAAGCTGTAATAATATATTTAATCATTAAATTGAAATATATTTTTCGAGTCTGGAAGTGTGGTTAGAATTAAAGTATTTCTGAAAATTCGTATTGCAATGTAGTAATGAACTTACTTACATTAAAATGACTTCAAGTGCAATCATCGTGCCCTAAACTTTAATGGGAATCTGCCGCGAAATTTTACTGATGCAAGACTTGTTAACTATGGGAAATATCATAATAAAAATCCTTTAATAAGAAATATCATTTTAACAATACCGCCTAACTATTGTATAATTAGGACCTTTCTAAATCTAGTCGAGTCCGTAATTCGATGCATCTTTCATTTATGAATTTTCATACAAAAACTCTGGTGTTGAGTAAAACTGCATTCAATATGAAGCACATTTTTATCGAAGAAATAATATGGAGATGGGTCGATGAGCATAATGATTACGCAATGAGAAAATTTAAACTACGAAGGATTTAAAGATTATGACATTTCGTGATTAAAAGATGTGCAAATATTCTCCATTTCTCTATGAGTTTGAATGAGAAGAATTATTAATAAACGACGCTTACTAACCAATAAAACTAGAGAACTCTAATGAAAATATCTTGAATGTGTTGTGCTGTGCATAATCATGTGATGAAAAAAAAATTAAATTGTTTACATGCAACGAGTAAAATAAGAAAATTTCTTCATCAATTTGTTACGAATCTAAATCGTGACATCAACTATATTTTTATATAAAAATTAGGATTTTAATGTTTGACGACCCTCAATAATCTCCAACTGTTTTTAATTTGAATAATAATCAAATAAATTATGATGACTGATAACGAGGAGGATTTTTTTTGTATTTGTTAGTTGGTTGTGAAAGCTCAAATATTTACAGAGAGCAAGAATATGTGATTTTAATAGATTAACGATGCATACCTCGTTCTCTTCATAACTCTTTTTAAAAAAATAATTTTTTTTTGTCCCTTAGACAACAACAAGAAACAAGTAAAGTCAAACGAAAAAGAAAATGTTCTAAACGGCCACGCTGAGATAAATGGTCATGCATCCAACGAAGCAGCAGCTAAAAACAACGAAGTTGTTGTTAAAGATGAAAACGGAATGAATGAAGACGCGGATGGATTGGAACTAATTCAAGATGTTGGATTTTCTGTCCAAATATTGAGCCTTGATGTTGAACCACTGTCAATTCAAGTTTCCAGCATGGAGTTGGTCCAAGAGATTCATCAACTGCTTATGGATCGCGAAGATACATGCCATCGAACATGTTTTTCGCTTCAACTCGACGGCGTCACACTTGACAACTTTGCAGAGCTGAAGAACATCGAAGGATTAAAGGAAGGTTCGACTGTCAAGGTTGTAGAAGAACCATACACAATGCGCGAAGCTCGTATTCATGTCCGTCATGTTCGAGATCTTCTAAAGTCTATGGTATGTTGAGCTGTCACTAATCGTATTTTAAAGAAATCCACAGTCAAAACTTATAAAGCTGCAAAGTACAAAGGCTTTTTATACATGAATTATTCGTTTCATTCATTGATAGGATCCAGCTGATGCTTACAATGGAGTTGATTGCAGTTCATTGACCTTTTTGCACACAATTACTCAAGGTGAGTGATTATTCGAAAAAAATTAAGTTTAATGCATTATCAATAAATTTTTTAGGAGACTTACTCGAAAAAAAGAAAAGTCGTCCTGATAGTGTCGATTGTACGCCTCCTGAATACATTATGCCTGGTGCAAAAGAAAGGCCTCTATTGCCACTTCAGCCCGGTGTAAACAACAAGAATCAAAAGAACGCCCCTTTCGATCAAAGTCTTGACAACATCAGCTTGGAATCCTCCACCTGGTCCCCGAAAGCTACATGGCGATTTAATGTATCTTTATATTGTTATTATGGAGGATAAACGCTACCACATCTCTGCTTGTCCTCGCGGTTTCTACGTTAATCAGTCAACGGATGATGAGTTTATTGATTTGTTATCGCAAATCTCACTCGCTTTTCGCCGCTCGTTTCCTCAAATGCAGAAGAAGCGAACGCAGCGTCATCCATTTGAACGTGTTGCAACACCATATCAAGTCTACACCTGGTCAGCTCCATCTTTAGATCACACAATCGATGCGATTGACGCTGAAGACACTTTCTCATCAAAGCTTGGCTACGAGGAACATATCCCTGGACAAACAAGAGACTGGAACGAAGAACTACAAACGACTCGCGAGCTTCCGCGCAAATCACTTCCGGAAAGATTGTTGCGTGAACGTGCCATCTTCAAAGTTCATAGTGATTTTGTTACTGCTGCTACTCGAGGTGCTGTAGCTGTTATTGACGGCAATGTTATGGCGATCAACCCCGGCGAGGAAACCAAAATGCAAATGTTTATTTGGAACAATATTTTCTTCTCATTGGGCTTTGACGTCCGTGATCATTACAAAGAGTTGGGTGGAGATGCTGCAGCTTTTGTTGCTCCACGCAATGATCTTCATGGAGTTCGTGTTTACAGCGCTGTTGATGTTGAAGGACTCTACACGCTTGGAACAGTTGTTATTGACTATCGTGGATATCGCGTGACAGCACAGTCGATAATTCCTGGAATACTGGAGCGAGAACAAGAGCAATCTGTTGTTTACGGATCTATCGATTTCGGTAAAACAGTCTTGAGTCAGCCGAAGTATCTCGAACTATTGAACAAAGCTGGACAGCATTTAAAAATATTGCCTCATTCGGTAATCAACGATAAGGAAGAAAAAGTCGAATTGTGCTCGTCAGTTGAATGCAAAGGAATCATTGGAAATGATGGACGTCATTACATTCTCGATTTGTTGAGAACATTCCCACCAGATGTCAACTTTCTTAAGCTCGACGAAGTTGAACTAAACAAAGCAGTTAAGGAAAAGGGATTTCCTATCGCTCACAAACATAAACTAAGCTGTCTGCGCCAAGAATTGCTTGAGGCATTTGTCGAAGACCGGTATGTCATGTTTATCAAGTTTGCAGCTTTCCATCTCCAACAATTGAGCAAAACTGCTAAAAAAGTGGAGCAGCCTAAGGAACTTCGAGAGATCAAAGATTACGACAACACAGACATGAAAGAAAATGAAAAGGAAGAAATTGACACTGAAGAAGCCAAAAAACTTGTTGAGGGAATGTCCGATGAAAAACAAGCTGCTGACTCAAAAGACGTTGTCAAAAAAGCTTGCGCTGCTGTTGGATCACTCAAAGAAACTGAGTTCGATATTCGTTTCAACCCAGATGTTTTCTCTCCAGGAATTCGACATTTCGATACACCTGATAATAGTCTTTCATCAATAAAGCAGCAAAAAAAACTTGTTCAAGACGCAGCTGAATTCTTACTGATGCGCCAAATTCCGATCTTTATCAACGACTGTTTAGACCACACTTCGGCTCCTATGGACGGGGTAACCCTTACCGAACAACTTCATAATCGAGGAATCAACATACGCTATTTGGGAAAAGTTGCTGATCTCTTAGTGGGATTGCCCACTTTGGAATATCTTTACACGATTGCAATATCCGAGCTCGTCACAAGAGCAGCGAAACACATTTTCAACCATTATATTCAAAATGCAGACATGATGTCTATGTCAGTTGCCATCAGCCATTTCTTAAATTGCTTTTTGACTACGCAACCAGTTGTTCAAGCACCGCAAATTGTCAGCGACGAGCTTTTTAAATCCAGCAAACGTCGCTACAACAATAAGAAATCTTCCCCAGGTGGAACCTCAACCAAAAATGATGCAATTTCCAACGAATGGGTTTCGATGACACAAAAAGGACTTTGGCAGCAAATCAAAAAGGAATTGAAGTCATACTGGGACTTTGATCTTGCATGTGATTGCAATGTGGATAAGATTATTGAGCATTATAAGTTGCAGAAGATCAGCCTCTTGCGTGCCTTCAACATAAAAATTGGTCTACAAATTCTGCTGCGCGAATATAACTTCGAATCAAAAAATAAGCCAACGTTCAATGAAGATGACATTATTAATGTCTTTCCGGTTGTTAAGCACATCAATCCAAGAGCCACAGACGCTTACAACTTTTATACAACTGGACAAAATAAGATTCAGCAGGGATACTTTAAAGACGGTTACGAACTAATCAGTGAAGCACTTAATCTATTAAACAACGTTTACGGTGCGATGCATCCAGAAAATGCACAATGTTTAAGAATGCTTGCTCGACTCAGCTACATCATGGGAGATCCTCAAGAAGCACTCGCAATACAGCAAAGAGCTGTGCTAATGAGTGAACGCGTAAATGGTATCGATCACCCATACACAATAACAGAATATTCTCATTTGGCGCTTTACTGCTTCGCAAACACTCAAATCTCAACTGCATTGAAACTTTTGTATCGTGCGCGTTACCTCGCAATTCTTGTTTGCGGCGAGAATCATCCTGACATTGCGATGCTTGATGTAATAATCATTTTCTTTGTAAAGGAATATTGAATAATTCGTTTTTTACTTGCAGAGTAACATAAGCTTGATTCTTCATGCCGTTGGCGAATATGAGCTTTCGTTGCGATTCCTAGAACATGCTCTTGCACTCAATATCAAATATCATGGACCTAAATCGCTGAAAGTTGCAGTAAGCTATCATCTCGTGGCAAGAACCCAAAGCTGTATGGGAGATTTCAGATCAGCGCTAAATAGTGAGAAGGAGACTTACGCAATTTACAAACAACAGGTTAGAATCATAAATGTTTTTAATGGGCACCTCATTATAAGTCTTATCTCTATAGCTTGGTGAGACTCATGACAAAACTCAGGAGTCATCAGAGTGCCTTCGTCACTTAACACAGCAAGCTGTAGTGCTTCAGAAAAAGATGAACGACATTTGCACGAATGGCAAGCTTGTCACGGGATTGCCGCCGATTCATATTCAGCCTCCATCAATGGGAAGCGTTTTGGACATGCTAAACGCAATCAATGGCATAATTTTTGTGCAGATAAGGTAAAAACCCACGATACTGACAATCATACTGATCTAACATACCTTAAAATTCAATAGTCCTAAAGATATCGCTAACTTGAAGAATGAAATCGAAAAACGTCAGATGGTAGAAGCGAGTGAGGTCAGCGATGAAATTAAAGAAGGCGCATCCGAGTTGCCCAAAGACGAAGCCATTGCCAAAGCACCAGCCGCGGTTCAAAGCTGAATCAATCTGTTTTGCCTTAAAAACAACAAAGTTATAACTCGTAGCTTAGTGAATTAGACAGTTTTTTTTCTTTTCAATATGAATAGAATTTATAAAGTTAGTCTTCTGAAATAAATTCTGATTGGAATAAAAGCGAAGTTTCATCTTATTTTAGTTGCGCATATCGTGAATTATCTCAAACCATTTTTCATAACTGCTCTACTACTGAATTAGTTTTATTAATTTAAAGAGAAATCTCTTTAAAGTAAATAGTCTTTTAAACCAAAGAAAGCTCTAATAACTTTTTAGTGAACTCTAAATTTGTTAAACTGAAATAAAATTGAATACAAGATACAATACAGATAAATTCAATTAGGTCCCCAAATATCAGAAATAGTTTAGATATTCGCGATCTAGAGAAAACTTTCTAGAGCAAAAAATGTGCTTCTCTTTAAAGGAAAAACAAAATTAAAACGATCAAAAGTAGAAAGAAAATAAACGAAATTGAATGATTAAAAAATTGTTTTCACATTTAAAATCTGGAAATTCAAAGTTAGAAGTTTGTAATTGCAATTTATTCAAATGTTTGGGAAATTTTTTATTATTTCATTCTGATTAGGTATTTCATTTTGTTCTTGAATATTTTATTTTGTTTAGTTCAAAGCTGTTGAAGTCAAGACTGCAACACCTCGTTCGTAAAAGCTGTGTTTTTCTTGCCCTGGGGCCACAGCTAAGTCTACTGTGAATAATAGTTCTGCTCTTGTTGAGTTTAGATAGACCGGTAATGTAAGCTTTCCAGATCGCATTGCTTCTGATGTTGAACGAGTCCAACGAAGAAGCGTTAATGGCAAATCCATCATAATTATTGACGTCAAACAAAGCTGGTTATTTTTGCATTGAGCTCCTTGTAATTTCAATCCGACGACCCCGAAACTGCTGTCTTTGTTATGTCCGCCATCGGAACCCGATTCAGTTATAGTTACATCGAGAAGCAGCTCTTCAAGTGGCCAGCTATTTGCTTGCGCAACGCATTGACGTGTAGCTGTGATGTACGCTTCTGGATTGAAAAGTCCACCAAGCCAAACCGGAAAGCTTTGCAGTTCCTTTGCGCCAGCTTGTGAAACCAAGTGAGAAACCTTCTGCAATTGCTGAACGCGTTGAGAGAAATCAGTAACCCATTGAATAACAGTGCACCCTGAAGGAACGGTATAACGCCTCCAACTGTTAGGTAAAATGCCTCGAACAAGTTCGCTAAGCATCTGACGGTGATAGTTAGTCTGTTTCTTTTCACCTTGGCAAATCAAAAGAACATCCTGCAGGTCACTAACAACTGTTTGGAGCAGTTTGGCGCCTGACGAAACTTCCCTTTCAAAATAGCGATAAAGTGGATCTTTGATGTTTTCAACGGTGCGCCGCAGAGTTTGCAAAGATTTCGGAAGCAATTCAAGCCAAGTCAAAGCGCTATTATTCAAAACCTTGATCCATGCTGGGCGACTGTCTTCATGCGGCAATGAAGCCTTGTCTGTTAAGCTTTCATCTTGTGGTGCACTATAAGCAAGTTCGTCATCATCTTCAAGCTGCTGCATTTTCAAAAGCTTCGTAATCAAATCGGTTCCGCGTGTTGTCAACAGAACCTTTTCAGCGTTGTTTGGCAATCCAAGCCATGATGGTGTTTGGCGATCAGCGAGTGATTCAATCCATTTCAAGAAGTGATCACGGCGAGTTCCATCTGGCATTGTAATATGACGTTGGCCATTTGTTGCATCAACGTTTGCCACTAAAGCAAAATCAGCATCAAAGCTATGAGCTGTGAAAAGTTTGGACAAAAACGAGGATAATAATCTTTGATCAAAATCATTGTCGATTTTGCCTCCATAGATTGATTGAGACAAAAGAGTTACAAGAGCATCCCATGGTACTTTTTCTGGTGGTAAGTTAGTGCGACCCATTGCTGTTGCGTCAATCCATGTATCTAATGTATCGCAAGCAACTCTTAAGTCTGATTCATTGAACTCGTATTTCTTGGCCCATCCAAGCGGAACGTAACGCAAACGCTCTTGAACGATTGCATGGAACCATGCAAGTAAGAAATAGAGACGAGCCCTCTCACTCGGAGCTTTCATCATGCGGGCAGCTGGAACTGTTGAGAAAGTTCGCAGCAAATTTGCTCTGATACCAGGAGGGGGTTCAAATACAAAGATTCTTCCAGCGCGTAACAAGTTGACCGGTACTTTCGGATTAATTTCCATTGTTAAGAACAAGCGGAATCCAGGATGTGATTGAAGTGAATGGAGCTTTTTCTCTAACTGAACCAGCCATTGAGGAGCGAGATGAACGTTCTTGAGCATAACCCATCTTCCTGTTTTGCAAGCCATATTAATTGCTCGTTCTGCTTGATTGAAACCTTCCGCAGAACCAATTGCAATACTGGAAATTTGTTTATTTATTTCAGTCGCAAGATCGTCCACTCGACCACTTGCATCAAATCCAGGAACGGAGCAAAGAAGAGCTGGAGTATTTGAATTAAGTTGCTGCTCTACACATGCTGTGAAATCCAACTCACTTTCAGCAAGTGGCATAAACTCGGAGCCAAGAACAGTGGAGACGAAAACTTGTGCTGCTGCAATGATTCTATCAGGTCTGAATGCTTGGATTAACAATAATTGATGGAAGGCTGCAGATGTTGGAGTCAAAGCCTTGCTTTCATCCCAAAGTTGAGGAACATTTTGTTCCGGAGATCCTTGTTGCAGCCATGCAACTAATTCTGGCATTCCTCTGATTCTTTCAAATAACTTCCTGAATATCGGTAAACGAGAAGACAATTTCGTGATTGATTCTATTTGTTCACTTGATACACCATCAATTTGTTGACTGTCAGGTGCGGCAACCAAGCCTTCCTTGTTTCTTAAAAAGAAGTTGAACTCTTGATCCATGTTCGGCTCTGATGTCCCTTTCAAGTGAATTCGGCACAATAAAATCGCGAATGTTAACCGATCGGCATGTAACATTCCGCGAGCGACGCGGTCGTAACAAACTGAGAATAGATCTGATGTGATAATACCCAACCGGGCTGGGAAGTCAGTCTTTCCTTCAAGCTTAGTGTTGTTGTAGAGAACAGTTGAGAAGATATCGAGGAACATTTTCAGCGAATATTGATACAGGAAATGAACTTGATTTAATGAGTCCATCGTGAAGTAAATGTTGCTGCACGCTTGTGATAATGGCAAATACTGTTGCGAAACAGTTTCAATTTCAGCGATAACCTTGTCAGTTTCCTCGACCTTTTGACCAATATCTGCAGCTTCTTTCTTCAAAGTTTCCAAAGTTGTGATGACAGAATCGTCATCTAGAATTTTTCCTTTAGCATCATTGAGTGCTTGTAGCAAACTTTTTTCGAGCTGACGAAGACGGAGATGGAACTCGCCTTGGAGTTTAAGAAGATCAGACCGTTTTTCATCAATGTCTGGTCGTTCAGCTTTAAGAACTTGATTGAGGCATTGTGATTGCAATGAGCTACGTGTCACAGTGAAGTTAACGAATGTTACACGGGAACAAATGTCTGGTGGAAACTCAACAGTAGGATCTCGTGTAGACAAAAAGATAACGAATGATGGAGACAAGTCGATATCCTGGTCGCCAAGCGTAATCAAGACACGACCACCAGTTCTTCGCAGCTCTCTATTTAAAACGGGATTGAGAATCGGATCATAGTTTTCAACATCTTGAACAAGAAGTGGGTTTCCGAAACGAAGAGCTGATTCAAGATTCTTACGGAACGAATCATCGAGGAAGCTTGTCTTCGTGATCTTGCGTTCTTTGAATTCGTTCATGATGAACTCAGTTGCTTGACCTGATGGATCGATGATCAATGGATAGCGGTTGAAACGTTTCAACATGATTGCATTCTCGGTACATAAATCATCGGAAGGAAGAGCGTTTGCTTGCCAGCGAAGTCGCTCATCAGGATTAGAGAGGTATTCAGTTCTAGCGATATCAGCACGGAACTGAATGTTTGCCAAAGTGAGATGATGGCTCCATGTGGAGAAAAGGTTACTTCGATAGTGTTGATCGAAGTATCCACCTGAGAAGAAATATCGTGTAAAATAAATTATTAAAGGCAAAACAAAATTTCGTACCATATGCGATGAAAGCTGCTGACAACAACGTGTCACCAACGATTGTTGACATTTGAGATTTGAAGGTTTCGCTCGTTAATTCCCAACGCTCTCTTTCGATCACCAAACTCTTCAACAATGCAATTGAACGATCAACCTTTGCTTGAACGTTCTCCAAATCAGTTTTAATAGCTTGAGCTTGCGAGATGAGCTGAGCATATTCTTCCTTGTAAGCAGCGATGGAGTGTTCCAATTCTGTTACAAGATTTTTCACTTCTTCTCCATGTGTTTTGTTAGTAGCTGCTTGGCGTTCTAGCGAACTCAATTCATCGCGAAGTGGTTCTACGCGCTTCAACATATCGGCATATTCAACCTATTAAAATTGTTTTGGTAAGAAACAATCTTACTGCATAAAAAACATTGATTTACCTGTGCTATCGCCCATTTGACCATAGGACCACAAGCCATTGAAGCGCGATTCACCTTCTCGAAATTGTAGTCGGGATTACTTAAGTACCTGTTTTTCATCTTTTCACGAACATCATCGCTAGGAGAATGAAAAAAATGTTAATTTATATTCAAACACAGATTACACAGAGAACATTAATGTGTTATAAAGTTAAGGGAAGCCATTTAAATGCAACATACAGATTAACATTCAGAGAATAGAGATTATTTCAGCATTCATGCTTACTTGATGTCTTCAGTGCTAAAGTTAGATACAATAGAGTTAATGAAATTTTCTCTCATGATGACTGCGCGGATAGATTTCCAATCGGAAGCGTTCTCTCCAAGTAGTAAACAAATCGACTCCAACGCTAATTTGACGATTGCTGGTGGATTTGCCATCGAACGAACCTCGACGAGATGTTGTTTCTTGATGGATTTGACCGCTATTTATTTGACATTAATCATTTGACATTAATAGAAAGAGAAAGAAGAAAGTAGAATAAATATTTCGGTTTGTTCCCATATTAATCTTACAGCTTTTCTTTTAAAATAAATATAAATGAAAAGCTGTTTGATAAGAATAAAGCATAATATGTTATCAACAAACACAAAAAGCTAAAGGTTTTAGGCGGAAAGCTTTGTGATTCCATGTATAAATAAGCATTCACGAGATTGTAGAGTTATCGTTCCGTTTCATATCCCCGTTTAAAAAATATAGTTCAAAAGTTAAATTACGTAATTTGTTGTGTGTCAAAATTGACAATATTTGAAATGAACGAGTCCTTGACAAGAACCCCACGAATTTGTTTCCAATCGACAGCTTCTTCTCCCAATAAAAGACAAATTGACTCGCAAGCAAGCTTTACGGGAGCAGGTGGATTGGCCATTGAACGGACTTCAGCTAATTGCTTCTTTTTGATTCCACTGACGGCTGATAGTTTGATTGTCGTAATATATTCAAGACAAATAAATCGCAAAACTACAAAATAAAAAAAATCAAGAACTCACCAGCTTGAGCATCAATGACAGCAGGTTCTACTTGAGCTAGATCAGCCATAACATCCTTTCGCTTTTCTTCGATTTTGACAGTTTGGACTTCAAGCTGCAATTGTATTTCCTGTGATTGTACCTTCTTTTTCTCAGCTTCTTGCTGGTCCTTAAACATTTGCTTTAATTTGGCGTTGGCAGCTTCATTCTTTTGTTGCAGCTCCTGGCTTTTTACAGCAAGGGATTTTTGCATTTCTTCAACTTGTTCGACAGTTTCAGCAATCTTGTTCAAACCAACATTAAGATGAAGTTGTTGCTCCTCCAAGTCGCTACGTTTTTCACCGTAAAGCTTTACAAAATGATGAATAAAGTCAAGGTAGTGGCGTGGAGTAATAGCCATTGTTCTAGAACCACGTTTTGTTAAGCGAGCATTTGCTGTGTGTAAAGTTTGATGTACGTATACGCATCCATTTATAACAGCATCACGATGAGATGGGCTTGCTGGAATAAGCGCACAAGCAGCAGGGAAAAAGTCTGGCTGGAGCCAGTTAGATCGCTCAAGATCCATGCGAATTGTGAACTCTTTTCCAACTTGGAATAGAGCAGAGTCAGACCAGTCACCGAACCAATTCAGAACGCAGCGATTAAAAAGAGCTGGTGATGTCGCAGCTCGATCTTTAAGTCCATCTGTTGAAGGATTCATTGTGAACACGACGTGAAGATTCCTCATTACTTGTTGCGTAAACCATTTGTAGAGTTCATCATTTGAATCAAGCATCAGACCTTCGCGTTGCGCACCTTCCTTACATTGCGTCATCAAAGTTGTAAATTCGTCTCCTTCAAAAAGTCCCGGAACTTCTCCATTGGCTAGTAATGTGTTCATTCTTTCTAAAAATCCTGAATCCAGTACATTCGACTCATCGAGGATGAAACAAATCTTTTCATCTTTGCATCCGGAACGGCGAAGAACGCTACGTAGATCTTCATCGAAATCCTCTCCAGTATATTTATTGTGAACTTTGATTTGAAAGATTGATAAACCATTCATCCATGCAACAAATCGACTGAGAGTGGTTTTTCCAGCTCCCGACACACCAATTAACAAGAGATGACCTTGAGGTTGACGGAAGATTCTGTCGATTCTCAAAACATGTTCGAGGACTTCATCAAACAGTACAAGTGGAACATCAAGTTCTTCTTCATAAAACACCTTCAAGCGAGCTTTTGTGTAGTCACGAAGCTCTTGACGATTCACTGGCACATAATCCTTTGATAACCAATTTGAATATAATATCGGACGTTCCAGCGCTTTTTCACGATCAACTGACGGGAAGTGCTTCATTGCAACAATGTCAATGTTATCGTTTGTCCAGCGACGTTCAGTGTCGTCGACTAGACGATCTTGGAAGAGTCGTAACGCTTCATGAGCCCATAAACGAACAAGACCTTCCACTGGCAGGTTGTCTAATGGTCGAATTGCTTCACAGATGCCTCTCACCCAACGAGTCATTTCACGTGGCGAATAAACATAGTGCGGTTGCATGTCCTGTGTGAATCTATCTTGTGATGCAAGGTAAAACTCGACCATCGCATTTGTTAACGGTTCTGCATATCCTCGAAGGTTTGGCATCATTCGCAGCATCGCTCGTGAAAATGTTCCATAGATCTGCTTTAAAGATGTCTCTCCAGGGTAATCCACTGTAATTTTTGACCAAGCAGTTTGAGTTAAAGAGTTTAGTGTTTGAGTTTAGCATTATGTTTACTTACCATAAATAATTGGAACATGCCGCAAGAAACGATGACTCAATGGTTTACGACCAGGATCGGTAGGTGGATTACAAGCTCCAACAAATTGAATCCTTTCCAAAGTAACAAACGATTGATCGGATGCGCGATAAAATCCCTTGTGCTCTACTATTTGCCGCAAGAACGAGATGACGCGTTGTGTTCCATATGCATCCATGTCAGGCAAATTGATTTCATCGCAGAACAACACTAGCCACTTGCCAATTTGTATCGGGGCCAGAATAACTCCGTTTGGCGTCTTACGATATTCACAATAGTGATCAAATGTCTTGAGTAACAGTTCTGGAGTTGTTGCTGATGAAAAATTGAGACCTACTACTTCCATATCTGGAAGAGCCCGCAAAGCAGAAAACAGAGTCATTGTTTTTCCTGAACCAGGAGGGCCACAGAGAACTAATGGCTTGTGCTCTGCCAGCCAAGTGTAAAGAAGCGATTCGTGCCGCACTGTGTCTAAAGTAGGCACAACAACGTCTGGAGCTGCAACCTTGTGAGTTTCCACTTCGATAACAGGAACTTTGTTTGACCATGGTGCCCATTCTCCTTGAATCGTTACTTCATAATCTATGATTGGAGCGCCAGATGTAGCAGGCAAGTTTACAGTTGTAACAGATCGAATAAAGTCACCAAGATCCACACGGGACTTCAATTTCGAATCCCCAGCAAATGACCATAAGACAGAGTATACAAGATGCTTTGGAATGTACTGCTCAAGTTGCTCCGGTACGATTGGAAAGTCAGGATGTTGTTGATTGAATTGCAAAACGTTTCTAATACCTTGATTCAGCATTGAGAAAAGTGAGCTCAAAGCTCTCAATCTAGTAAAATCCATAATGTGCTCTTGAGTGAGTGCATATTCCAAGCTGCGCACAACTAATCCATCGGCTGCAAAGTAAGGATGCATAAGAGATGCAATCTCTCTTTGAGTTTGGAGAGCAGGCGATATCTCTTCTTCCTTGTCTTGATTTCCTTTTGATGCGGGCTGAATAAAGCTTTCGTCTTCTCCTTCTTCCAAAGGAATTGCTTTGATTCGAAGGAAGTAATTTTCAAATATCATTTCAGTACTCAAAACATCCTCACTGAACCAAACCATTCCACAACGAGAGACAGTGGCGAGTGTTGCGTATTTCAAATCTTGTACTTCAAACATGACACGAACATTTGGTGGTAGCGATAGACGTTCACCATTCGGGAGCGTGA
Source organism: Smittia aterrima (assembly GCA_033063855.1). NCBI lineage: Eukaryota > Metazoa > Arthropoda > Insecta > Diptera > Chironomidae > Smittia > Smittia aterrima. The sequence continues at coordinate 24,269 of CP093831.1, read as the reverse complement.
GGAGTTTGTTGTCATCAAGCACAGAATTCAGGTTTTCAACCCATTCCGGGTCGACATCGCCATCAAAAATTATCCATTGACGTTTGTTAATCTCGCCACGTACGTTGTCAATAATTTTTCTATTACCAAAAATAAAATTAATAATAGCGAAAACTTAAAACTATTTTTTTTTACCTCAAAATATGAGTGAAAAGTCCATCAGTCCATTCTCGAGTGTTTGGATCCAAAACACCGTACAGAGTTTCTTTCGAGATAGCTTTTGGATCAATGACGTGAGCGACACCTTCAATGCCTTCGAATCGTTCAAGTGCTTTCAGCAAAACTTTCCATGCAGTTGATTTTCCAGAACCTGACGGACCCACCATCATTAAACCATGATTTAGACTTGATATTTGGTAGAGTTGAAGAACCTAAGAAAGTGAAAACAAAAAGTTAATTAAATATTTAATTATCGAACTGCTTTAACTATTTTAACAGTTAGTCATTTTCTAATTATTTTAAGCGCCATGTGACTCACTTTCGACAACCAAGTTTCACCGAACCCCTTTTTTTTGTGTATTTTTAGTGTTAGCGTTAGTGATGAGAAAATTTTGAATTTTTTTATGTTAGTGATTTTTTTTATAAAAAAAAAACTAGACAAGTTTTTACTTACTTTTTCCATCCAAGCTGTTCCTTGCTCATCTCCTTCTCCACTTACAAGATATTCCTCAGCGCAAACTTTTTTAATTTCATCTTTCAATCCTTTCATTTCTGCACGAGTATAACCAACGTTAGGGAAAACATCGTTAAGTAGTGAAAACAGGAGCGGAATATCTTCAGCCACAAGCTTTGGTACCATTGTTTCACAAACTGATTGAATAAGAATTTCTTGCTCAGGTAGATTTTCAGCAATTGTGCCTTCATCAATATTTTCTTCGCCTGATTGCCGCATATTATCCTTAATTCTCATGATGCGATCGCGCTTAACGTTTCCGGCGGATACCAAAACCGATTTCAGGGCTCTCAAACCGAAGTCATAATGCGATTGATTGCTCAATTGTTCATCGCAAAGCTTGAAAAATGGAACAATTTTGCATGCAAGTTTTTCTGCAGTTCTGAAGCCTTGTGAGAAAAGCATGACTTCAGCAATGAGTTGTCGATCGGGTGTAGTCATTGCCAAAGATCTAAAAAGTTTCTTAAGGTTGTCTGGCAAGTTCGAACGGCCTGCATAACCTGGATTCATGGTAATAAAGATTGCCATATCAGTGGAGACGCGAACTTGTTTTCCAACTAATTCAACAGAAATTGTTCCCTGAAAATACGAAAAATTTAACTCCGAGAATACTCTAAGTTACTCCGAGAATACTCAGAGGAGTAAAATACTCCGAGATCACTCCGAGACTATTAGAGTAGCAATAAGTTATTGCCAATAACATTTAACTTACTTTGGTGTTGGATGAAGTGTCAGCTTGAGATTTTAAAGCTTCTTGAATAGTCTGAATTTGTTGCGAGACAGCAGAAAGCATGCGCTCTTCCAGTCGATTAAATTCATCGAAACAGCCCCAAGCTCCAACTTGGCACAGACCAACGAAGATTCGTCCCATTGCTTGAAAGTCAAAAGTTTCATCGCAATTGAAGACGAGAACGAAGCGACCTAGTTGATTACCAAGAGCCTTAACTGATTCTGTTTTACCCGTTCCAGCTGGACCGAATGGAGAACCGCCCAACCGAGATTCCAAAGCTTGTGTCATCGTCAAATAGCATCGATCGGTAAGTGGAGTTTGAACCAAACGATCTTGAACTCCCAAATATTCAAATCCATAGTAGAATCGAGCATTAGCCATGTGAATTGTGAGCTGTTCAAGAACCTCAGTTTGTCTTGGATCGAAATAGAAACGCATCTCAGTTAACCAGTGGAAAGATTTCGGATTGTTGACCTCGTGTTGAAGTAACCTGCGTGTAACGGTTCGTTTGTGAACAAATTCATTGATGAGATGCTCAAGTTTTTTACGCCGCAATGGAGGTTGTTCTTGTAAAACTGAATCAGCAAGAACATTGAGTGTTGACTCGACAGATGTAAGAACGCGATTCAATGGATTTTTGACCGACGACTCTGCAGCTTGTTGCAAAGCAGCTTCGACATCTTCGGACCACAAGATTTGAGCTGCAAGCACAACGATTTGGGCTTGATATTTGTCACACCATTCCATATATTTCTGTGAATCAATCTCATCTTTAAACTGTTTTATATCTTGTACAGCCTGAGCTAAGAATGATGCCAATGTGAATCTCATTTCTCTTTCGACCAAGGTCAACCATTCGTTGATTTTTGGGTGCTCAACAGTCGAAACAGGCCGAATGAATTTAACCTCTTCGCCTTCTCGGGATGCAATACCGAGAATAATTGTGTTATCTTCGTTTAACAGGATAGATGCCACACCAGCAAACATTTTTTTGAAATGTTTTTGCAATCGAGCCACATTCTTGCTGTTTCCAATTATCTCCAACAAGTCTTCGTCACCAACAAAGTAGAAACGTGGAAATGATGTTCGTTCACGTTCCAAGTATTCTCCTAGAGCCTTTTGAATCTTTCCAAGAAGATCAGCAAGACGCTCGAGCGATCTTTGAACTGCGGGAATATTGAGAACGTCCATTACCTTGGGACTCTTTGAGACTTTCTTCATCAATCCCAAGAATTCACTGCTTATACTTTGGAATCTACTGGTTTCGACCGGAAGTAAAACTTTGATGTCAGCAGAACCACTGAAGATTCCTTCCAAATAAACCCAGCGTCGTTGAACGTCGATCCAGACATCGAATAAGGAATTGATTCGATTTAGCTTCTCTTCCCACGTGATTGCTTCTTCTTCGAAAACTTTATAGTAAGGCGAAAGCTTCATTGCGGCAACAGAGTTAATATGTTCTTTCACCTTGTTGAACAAATCGTCCCAACCTCGAATTATTCTGCATTTGTTTTGATAATTTATCAAGTCAAGTTCATAGTTCTGCCATGATTCTCGGACTTGCTTCAGGAACTCCTCCAGAGCCATTTCTCCTTGTGCAACCAAAATGATGTCTTTTACGATGTTCTCATTTTTCAAAAGATTAACATCCCAAACCTGGCCCAGCGTTAATTCTGACAATACCCAATTGACACGCAGCTGTTTAGTCAATTGCTTCCAATGGCGTTCTTTCAATGCATCTGACTTAAGTTCGACAATCAATAAGTTGACCTTAATGTAGCTTTGCAACAATTTCTTGACGTACTCGAACGACTCGTACATTCGCAAGCGAGCTGGAAGTTCCTTCAATTGGGTCATCATTGCTTCAAGACTTTGACGCAGCTTTCTTGGTTGAACAGATAACCAAGGTTTTTCTCTGGTTTCATCAATTTGCGACCATATCTTGCCAAGTTCGCTCCAGACACCTCGTAAATCTTGAAGTTCCTCCATGACAACACTCATGCGTTCGGAGCTGTTGTTTGGAATCGCTGACTCCTGAAGTTCAAGAGCTTCCTTGGCTTTAGCAACATTGTCACGTTCTTCCTTCAAACGTGAAAACTTTGTCTCAAAAATATGCAATTGCTGCAACGCTTCATCTGGGCGAGTCCTTCCTCCAGTTGGCTTGTTTTTCTCCCAGTCGTTTAGGAAATCAACAGTTCGACTTTCAACAGCCTTGTCTTCCGATACAATCTTTGTCTGCAAACTTGCAACCTGGGTTTGAATCGCCGAATCTTTACGTTTCATAATTTCGTTGAAAGCAGACCATTCGCCTTCGATATTATCAACATGCAACCAATTGGTGGGAAATTGGAAGCGTTGACGCTCGAGAATTCTTTGAGCTTCGCGATAAACCTCGACTTGTTTGTCCCAAACCAAGATTTCTTTTTTTAATGACTGAACATATGTTATAAATGTGACGGCATCAGATGTACTGGCAGCTTCGATCGATTGCTGTTCCAAATCAGTTCGAGATTTTGAGACTTTAGTGTGGAACGTTCCCATCTCATTACCTAATAATTGACCAAATTTGCTAAGCGCCTCCTTGTGCCATGAATCGTACTTCAAAGTAACTTTAGCTTGAACTTTTGCATAATCGATAATGATAGGTCCGTAAGCTCGTCTCGTATCACTAGTATCGAACGTTGTGCGAGATTTTTTAATATCATTCAAGCATTTAATCCACAAATTGATGTCTTCTCCCAAACGGCCGTAGAGCATATCAGGTTGCAAGTCCCACAAGCTCTGGTAGCGCAGCCACTCGTCAACGTAAGAGCGAACTTCTGTCATTTTGCTGTCAATTGCAGCATAACCAGCTTCCAACGGTTCAGAACCAGCGGGCAACTTCGTCAACAAGTTTCTATAAGTTTGCGATACAGGCTTGTCCAACCCAACTTGATAACGAGAGCTCTGCAGACGCGTTTGTGATGTGACGATCGCTTGCCAAGCAAACAACTGCTGCATGATTTGGAATCGAGCTTCTTCGATCGATGGGAACAAATACATTTGTTGATTGGTGATCCTAATTTCATGAACAGCATGATGAATTTGAGGATCTCCTCCAGATTTGATTGATGGCTGCACTGGAGCGTCGGTATCCATCGACAAATCGACGTCTTTTTTTACTCCAGCTAATGCATCAGTCCAAGCTTGAATTCCCGATTGTAGTCGGGTTGCAAGTTTCTTCTCGACTTCTTCATCAAGTCGTTGAACCCAAACGTGTAAATTCGAGTATTGACGAAGAGAAAGATCGTCAACTGCATGTTGAATTTTCGAAAGAATCTCAGCGAATGTTGCTGCTGAATATGGACATGTTTCCAAAGAACGAACATCAACGTCAAGCTGTTCTTCGACTACCAACAAATCCTCGACCTTCTCTTGGAAGGACGTTACCATCTCCGAGAGTCGTTGAACATAGGGATCGAGTTTATAACTTTCCCAGACCAGTGCAATTCCTTCTGACACGAGGTTCAAGACATCAGTGCGAAGTTGAGCGACCAACGGAATGATGCTGGCGCGATCTTCTATCTGTGAACGCATTAGATCAGAGTTAGTTCACGTTTAAAAGCAACAATTGTACAAGAGATAACTTTTTTAAAAAATCTACAAAAGCTCTAAAATCTTAATAATCTTCATTAGCACGACGTTTCCAGTAACTACCTGAAATACGGAATTTTGTGCGGTTGTCCTATTGATTAGCTGCATGTAAAATAATGACGAAGTTTTGAAATACTTTTTGGGTCATTTAAAAGTATCATCAAGTGAATCAAAATAATGGAAATCATATAAGCCTACGATTTATAGGACTTGTCACGAAGGAGTGCAATTGTGCTGTGGAATCAAATTTATATGAAAGTCACTACCATACCTTATTTAATGTTCTTTCATAGGTTCGAACACTTTCGATGAGCGAGATAGCAAACGGATAAATTTGATTAGCTTGATGAGCCTTGTTGACAATAGCAAGCGGAACGCGAAATCCTAAGCTCTTCAAATTGCGCACTTCCTTATACAGCGTGATGATTTCGGGAAGGAAGTTCACTTTTAACTTTAAAGTGTTACCACGAGCCAATCTAGACCTATGAGAGACGAAATACATTTCTTTGATAAAAATATTAAATTTTCAATAATTTTTTTTTACCTAGCGGCGTCAATTAAGAAAATTCTTCCAGTGATGCCATAGTTTCTTTCTTGAACTTTTCGCGCCCAATCTTGAAAGAGATCAGCAGTAGACAGCTTGGCGCGGAAGCTATCTCCATCAGCTTTTAATTTTTGTCCTTCGATATGAGTTTCCCATCCTTTTCCAAGAACATCTTCAACACGCTTTAAGTACATAGTCAGTTGATTGTCAATTTGCCTAGCCCAAATGATTGATCCAGCAACAGGTGGTAAATCACGAACGACAGACAGGCGACAGCTCTTGCTTTGGGGATATTGAACCTTGAACTTCTCATGCAAAGCTTCGATGTCGTCCTTAACACGCTGAATCAACTGGGTTTGATATTCACGGATCGCTCCACGGATATGAGGTCGAACAAACAAAGCATTGAACCGTGAGAAAATACGGAACATTTCATTTGCATTCTTAGCTGTTCCTAATTGATCTCTCAAATGAGCTGTTATGCGAGTTTCAACGCGATCGATTCTTTCTTCGTACCGTTTCACCGCAGCATCGTAAGCTTCAGAGCCTTCCTTCGTAATATCCAAACATTCAACTTCTTTCACATTTTCATAAGCTAAATTAACTTCTTCGATTGCATTGGCATCGGCAGCTTCCAACGAGAATGGTTGTTTTCCTTCAGCTGGAGCTTCAGTAATTGCAGCGGCAGCAAGTGTTGGTCTCAAAACTCTTACAATAACGGAACGGAGTTGTTCGTGATGACGTCGGAACTTACGCATATGCTCCATTCTATTTTGCAACTTCTTATGAGCTGCATTAATACGCCAGATGATTTTTAAGTGTTCGTCTCGCTTCTTCTTGACAATGTCACGCAGCAAACCCTGCAACTTGTCGAATTCATCATCCCAACAACTGAAGATCTCAAAGCACTGATTCATCACACGTTCAAATTCATCAAAAGGAATATGCATCAATCGACGTGTACCAAGAACTTTTAGGAGTTGGTTGCTTAAATCTCGTGAAATCGCTTCAATCAAACGAAGTGCTCGCTAGGAGAATGAAAAAAAATGTTAATTTATATTCAAACGCAGATTACACAGAGAACATTAATGTATTAGAAAGTTAAGGGAAGCCATTTAAATGCATCATAGAGATAAACATTCATAGAATAGATTATTTTAGCATTCATGCTTACCTGAATTGGATACTTGGTGTTACGAACTTTACGCAAGTGCGAGAAAATTAGTTGCACAGCTGCTCGAATTCGATCCAGTTCGGTTGCCGAGAGCAAATCATTAATTGGAAAATCTTTCATCAATGGGTTGTAATCAGCGACCATAGCAAGAACCTGTTTCAGTCCAGTGTCAGTATCAAAGGAAACTGTAGCATGAAAGCGTTTTCCATTCTTCAAAAGTTCGAGGGTAAGAGCGACTTCGGGTGATTCGCGTTTCTCCTGAATTCGATGTAAAGCTCGTTCCAGATTAAGCCAGAAAGAGATCTCCTGAAGTGCTGTTCCAGATGAAGGATCTCGGTCGAGCTTCGTAACTTTCTGAATCTCTTTAATCCAACGAGCGACACTGGACTGAAGTGCGTTAAGAAACATTGAGTCATCAGCTTTATCTCCAAAGTCAACAACTTTAGCTTTACGATTTTCGTCAGCACATCTTTTGATAGTCGTTTGAACTTGCTGATTAATAGTAAGAGTTACTTCGGGGATATCGATATTCTGCTGAAGATGAAGCAAACCCATCTCTAATTCAGCCAACTTTTTCTCAACACTTGGGGCCATCTTATCACCATCACGATCAGCTCGTCCAGATTCCTTAACATAGCTCTTGAAGAAGGGAGAAAGAGTTTTGCTGATGATTGAGTGAATAGTTTCGTAAGGAGAACCGTCGGAGAAATTAATCAGACGAAGTTGAGAGTGAATAGACTTATCTGCCTCAACAACAGCTCCACGCTTTACGCATACTAGAATGGAAAAGAGTTAATAAAGTGGAAATTCAAGAAGAAAAACTTAGTGTACCTAATGAATGATAGCGAGGATTAGTAAAATGAACGTCGTTACTGATGTAGTATTGAACCGACTCCTTTTCTTCCTCACCCTCCTGCGATTGATCGCTTTCATCTTCTAAAAAATACGAAGTTTTCGATTTAAACAATTGATTACAAAAGAAATGAAGAATCTACAATACGTAGATCCAACGCCCAAAAGTTTTTTTTTGGTGAGTCATCACATCCATTTTTGAATGTTTCAAATGTTTTTTACCTTTCATTGAAGACTTTTGAATAAAGAGAGTTTGCACCTGAGGATCCGAAAGGAATTTCTTGATGCACTCTTGATGTGACCGGTTTTCATCCAATGCTTCTTCAAGTTTCGATGAATTTTGTTCTTCATCGTCAAATAAAATGGCCAAAGCCTTCCGCAAGTAATTGCAAAAGGCCTTATGATCAGCGACTGCCACGATCTCTTGTGTGGGCTCAATAGACTGATCAATGTTTTCTAATGAATCTCCCATCTTTATGGGGTTGATTTTTGATGTTTTATTGGTTTTTAATAAGTTTTTAAATTTCCTTAGACTTCGTACGAATTCGGTCAGAAGTTTGGGAACAATTCAAGATTTTGTAACTTCAATTGCATAAAAATTTAAATTTCGGAAAACGTTTGAAATATAAAAAAGCAATGTATATTTCGTTATCTCTGTAAATCAACGACCATATAAAAAGACATGAAAAGAAGAGTTTCCACCAGAGCAATGAAGAATGCGGAATGACATTTCATGTCTTTCACAAAAATTTAAAAATATTGATAAAATATTAGCGATTTATCAGCATTTTTGAAAAGTGGGTATTAAAAATTCGATTAATTGTTCCCAGGCCCGCGTGTTTGAAATAACCTCCATCTGGTGGCGTCACATTTTTGCCGAATTGTAGAAAAAGTTTACAGAAAGAAACAGTGATAATGCCCGCAGTTAACGACGAAAGAGTAAACCGAGTAGGAGAGATTCTGAATGACAGCACAAGACCAATGAAAGAGCGTTTTCGGGCTCTGTTCACTTTGAAAAATATTAAAGGTGAATTAGCGTTGAAATACATTGGCCAAGCGTTTGCTGATGACTCCGATTTGCTGAAACATGAACTTGCGTATTGTCTAGGACAAATTGGAGATTATAACGCAATTCCAGTTCTAACAAAAGTACTTGCTGATCTATCAGAGGCTCCGATGGTTCGACATGAAGCTGGTAAATACAATAAATTTAAAATTTTTTATCTTAGATTTCGATTGATTTCAATTGATATAATTTTAGGTGAAGCTCTTGGAGCAATAGGATCCCCTGATGTTATTGAAATCCTTGAAAAGTATTCTAAAGATCCAGTCATTGAAGTATCCGAGACTTGTCAAATCGCTCTAGATCGTGTGAAATGGCTTCAGCAAAAAGAGCCTTTAAAAGATAACAACCCTTATGCTTCAGTTGATCCATCACCGCCACTTGCACAAAACAAGACTATTGACGAGCTCCGATATATTTTGCTTAATGAAGAAGAAAACCTTTTTGTTCGTTATCGAGCAATGTTCAGTCTTCGAAATCTACGTTCAAAGGAAAGCGTGCTTGCAATCTCTGCTGGATTAAAAGGAAAAAGTGCTTTGTTTCGACACGAAATTGCTTTTGTTTTAGGGCAATTGCAAGATGAACACTCAATTCCATTCTTGATCGAAAATCTTCGAGATCCTTTAGAGAATGAAATGGTTCGTCATGAGTGTGCGGAAGCATTAGGCGCAATAGCAAACGAAGAATGCGTCAAAGTACTTCAAGAGTATTTGCAAGATGAAAAGCGGGTTGTGAAAGAAAGCTGCGAAATTGCTCTGGATATCTGCGATTATGAAACCTCTAATGACTTTGATTTCTAATATCGAAAAAATATCTGCGACGTCCATCAGATACTCTTGCAATGCCTTCAATTATTAAGATCGTTTGATGTCAAAACTGATTAAAAAGAATACATGTAACACACAACAGAAAATTTATATGAAATAAAATGAATAAAAATTTTAACAGTTTTTTTTTTCGAAAAGTAAAAAATTGCGTCATAAAAAATAGTTTGCTCCAAGGGCTTGCTTTGATTAAAAAGAAAAATTTCATTTTACTATTTTCAAGTTAAATTCCAATTTAAGTATAAATCATCTATTCTTTGCAATCTCTGTTAGTACTACACATTAAAATGGTGATGATAAGCAACCTGCTTAATGCAGCCAAGCGAATTCCAATGATAAAATTTCGAAGCAGTGCTAATCATCAATCAGCTCCTGCTGTCTCCGTCGGTCAACATGGTTCCGGGTCGTCAGTAAGTAATTGAAATCAGTTGGTTATTGAACTTTACGAGGAAAGGAAACTTACCAGTACATAAAGTTTTTAAAAAAATGTTTATGTAACATAAAAATCTTTAAATTGCTGTCTTGCATTATAAAATTTTCGATGATTAAATGTTTTTACAGGCTGCCCATGCTTCTAGCGGAATTGTGATCGAAGATTGGCAAATCCCAATTCGTTATCGACGACGGCCCATTGATGATAAAGAAATTGACGCCATCAACTCTGGCGGTGCATATTGAAACGGAACTTTACTTCTTTACTGTAACCGATTGCCGATTGAATCTTTCAATAAACGAGAGTTATGAATACACGTTGTGTTGCAGTCAACTTTAAATTTGAGTTTCAAAGTCACTTTAACGAGAATCGCAGCGAAACCATTATCAGCACAGTGGTAAAAATAGCTAAATTACATAATTTCCCTGCAAAAAGTACTTGTTATCAGCAAATTATCAGCTTAATATAAACTGTTATCAAATTTAAGAATATGTACTAGTATCGAGAATATATTTCGCTCCCACTTTCACATACCGCAACTGAAAACACATTCACATTTTAGCTACTTACTTAATATTGCTGTAAACTATTGCAATAGAGTGAAAGTTGGTTCAATCTAGTTCCGGTTGTGTCATTTTTAGCGCTGCCGTCAAAAAAAATTTTTCTTCTCTCAACGGTTACGAGTCGTATGAAGATCGATTCCTTTAATTCAAAGATGATTCCTTACTTCATTATTTCGAATTAAAACTTTATTAAATGTATCCAGCTAAAATTGAAAATAGTGCGATTGAGAAATCACAGATTTCGATCTGGAAAGAACTGTTTTTTTTGTTGGTTCCAAGAGATATGACGACATACAATGTGCAATCGGTGTATGATATAGCACCTATGACCTCACTTTGAAAGATAATAATAATACGATAAAACGGCAATTAAAATGAGCTTTTTGTAATTTAATATAGCTTTATTGAAATAACGAATAATAAGTAGTACTTCAATCGTACAAATAGAAGAAGAACCAAAGGCATCCAGAACGATTTATTCAACATACTGAATAAAAGTTTTCTTTTAACGTTTTGCTCCTGGACAATCCATCAGTCCCGTTGATGAATACGATGATGTTTCATTCAAACAGTGAAAACGGACGAAAAGTCCCACCGACCTCTGTTTTTATATAATGGCCGATTGGAACTTCGTCTGTTTATACCATTCTGATTATTGAAGAGTTCAAAAAGTCCAGTTTCTCAACTTTCAGATAATGAGAAATCTAAGAAAGAAGAGAATTATGTCAATCAATCAAAAACGCAGCCTTCACATAAATCCTTTTTTATTTAGCCTTGCATGGCGCATTGTGTTGGCTTGGTCCATAATTAATGCGTAACATCAAAGTTGCACTCGCTGCGCCAATATGCAAAACATGAATCCTGCATTGGTGAAAATGAAAAAAATTAAATAAACTTAGCAGGCATGTCCTATGGAAATTCGAGTGACACACTTATTTGACGCAGAGACAAGGTCGATTCATTCGAATGCTATGACTTTCACTTCGCGACATAAATAACCTTTGCAATGATATTCTTTCTTCCGTTTATGCTGCAACATATTTTATTTTCAAAAGATAAAAGGGAAAATCCGACTGTGCGGCACAGACTGTGCCGAAGAGCCCTTCAAATAACGGATCGAATTTATTGATCAAAACGGATGAGGTCGTACTAGGTCGCTTCTGTATTGAACGCAACAAAATTATGGTATCTGCGACGACGTTCCAATGGAACGTCAAAAGCGATGTTTCAATAATTGTCGCGGAAAAAGTAAAAAATGGGCAATGTCCAACAAAATAAAAACATTCGTAAGATAAATTTTCGTTATTTAATATCATCCCCAGTATCAAGATGAGTCACTCATTTTCTTCCTCGCTCACTCACCACGCTTGTTTTTACATTTAATTTCAATTTCATTTCACAACAATCATCTCAAGTGGTATGTTTATGTATGTTTATGTATTATCGGACTTTACTTTACTCGTCAAAAATTAATAGTTTGCTTCAAGACGATCTAAAATCTCCAAGAATTTCATGTGTTAAAAAATTGTGTGACAATTTACATACTGATTTCTCCTAAAAGAAAATTCAATCGCGTCACAATGCCGGTGGTAAATAGAAAAAGATGATGTGTGAGTGGGTAAAATTATTGCGTAAGGTTCTCCAGCGTTCAACACCAAAAAGATTAAAACACACTTGAATGCATAACACATCGCATGTTAAAGCCGGATCGTGAAGACGAGAAAATTTAATGGCTACCAAAAAAAGATCTGCACACAACTTGCTGCTTGATGATTTCATTCAAAACTAATTCTTAACAATATTGGATTCTCTGTTTGCTCGCATCACCATATTTGCACAGTTTGGAATTTCATTCATTCACTCAGCAACAACTTAAAGTGTCTTAAATGTGGCGAACATATATGATGATCGACAAAGATAGTAAAATGGAAACTTTCTATTACTCATCAAATAAAATCTAAAAAGTAAATGTGAAATCTTCTTAAATGCAAAAACGAGAAAAATTTTCAATGTGTCTAGTTAGAAACGAAATCGCATCTGCACAGTCAACTTATGCAATTATTTCATCGTCAACAAGCCGGTGACCTGTCACCTTCAAATGTTGACAAGAGCAAAATTTTGTTTGTGGTAGCTTTGGAGCACGTCTCGCTGTTTACTTATCAATAAACTTTCAAGTTCAACTTAATGTGAGATTAAAAATGACTGGTTGATAATTCGGACCAGCTTCGTAATCTTTCTCTACTGCTCTCGTTGCTAAATATAACGAATAATGATAATGCCTCGTGCTCAAATTATACATATGTAAGATGTGTGTGTCAAACATGCAATAGCTTAAGTTCCTACAGTGAATAAAATTCAAGCAAAATTCCGTCATCGAAATATATTCGACGCAGCAAATTCAAATGGCCATGAACTGAAAATATTTTTTTCGCAATTTTAAATTGGCAATCTACACACGAACTGGTACTTTTCACAGCTGGCAAAACTAATGTTCCTTAAATCAATAAAAATATTTAAAAGGAAATACCTTATCATTCGTAAAGGTTCTAGTATCTGCTTCCTAATAAAAAATTCTCATCCTTTTGGTTTTTGATAATGTCCCTTGGACAATAAATTGAACAAACACTCATTGCCATCCCAGAAGAAGAAAAAATAAACGAAAGTTTTGAGACAGTTCCGCATCCGGCAATATTTTGTTGAAATGTGACATCATATTTTTTGAAGAAAAAAAATAACATATAAGGTTTAGATTCTGTAAAGTGTTTTGGCTAACAATTGATGTGTGTTGCTGTTGAAAATCCAAATAGATTTTCACTTTTAGCTGAAATTTATTGAGAAAAATTTTAATGGACCCAATATTCTCGTTTCGTTCGACTGACAGCCACGAGCTCTTTCGAAATCACATCTAACTTTTTCTTTGAACTGCAGTTTCGTCTTAATAGTATTGAACTTTATCAGAATCACTGATTATAATAATTTAATTTCCAATATACTCAGACACTCCAACACAAAAAGTTATTGCAAATAAAACAGCAGACTAAAAGTTTCGCGATCCATCATCGAAAAAATTCAAACTTCAACTAAAAACTACGGCAAAATACTGACGACTGACTTGCGAAACCAAAATATAAAAAAATGTTTATTTCCTACATGTTTGTTGAGAGTAAGAAAGAGAAGTTTCAAGTTTTGAGAGAGGAGTAAAAATAGTTAACACCACCTAACCTTCTGCGATTTCCGCACAAATGTCACTTACACCAGCATGAAATGAGCTTTAATGCATAAAAATACGCAAAATATATTGGTCGAAAGCTCTCTCAAAAGCTCATTTTTCTCTTAACTTTTCTGTTTCTCTCTTTTCATTTGAAGCCAATTGCACCACAAAACATTTTATTCTCGAAATCTTTTGAAAATGATAGTATTTTGCGGTTTACTTTGCGAATAATTTACGCGGTAATACGACCACATGTGACCACACATGCAAAAGATATTGACTGAGAGTCACAAATATCTCCACGATTAGACAATTCGTTTCAATTCGTTCAGTAGCAGACAGGAGAAATATAAATTTGGGCGACATTAGTGGGTCTTCAGGGAAGCTTTTTATGGAATGAAACACAAGCCTTACTTACTTAAAATTCGTGGTCAGAATTTTACTTGTTACATTTGTTGAACTTATGGAAATTCCGACAATGTCAAAAAAAAGAAAATAATTTCCAAAAAAAAAACAGTTTAGAAGTCGACATAGAAACAAAAGCTTTATTATGAAACTTTCGCCAAAATCGGTCGCAGAGAAGATGACGTTGAATCGTGACTCATGCGCTGAAATGATATCAACGGATCTCAATAAATCTTGTAACATGACTGCAGTAAAAGTGCGACCATAATAAATAAATAATAATGGTGCACAGACTTCATCGTTTGAGATTCATCCTCACGATATATAGATTCAATCCGTAGCCTATGCCCGTAACCTAACATTTTTTGAACTGCAGTCTGATGTGAGGGAGCTTTTTTTTATTAAAATACCTGCATCACAAAAACCAACAATCGTGCAGAAGAAAAGAATTTTTAATGTGGCACGTTAGGCAATTCGAAGTTTCAACCGCATCGTCAAAAGCATTTAGGTAGTAGGCGAATAGTCGAGCAATCTACATGCACTATTCGTTAGAAGAATTAAAACGTACAGTTTTACGAGAAAAATCAACTAAAATGAAAATCTTTATGTATCGAAATGTTAGTTCCTATGTTTCCTATGCGACCAAGGATCTAGTTTTTCATTAAAGAAAGAACTAACATCATTATTTCAAAACAGCAATTTTTAAAAAGATTTTAATCTGATTCCGAAAATTTTGTCACCAAAACAAAACAAGTATGTAAATAATATTTTAGAAACCTTCATTCCAATCGATAGCTTTAGGACTGAAAGGATAACAACTTAAAATAAGCGAGACATGATTTGCTGGAAATACAGCATCATTTGAATTATGAATTTGGTTTAGTTTCGATTGATCGATATTTCATGGGCTTTTCAAAATTCACTAAAAAATTTATAAAGACCCGATTTAGGTGTCAAGTGATTTTACTTTAATAAAAACCTAGTCCTGAATTCTGTTTAATTTATAAAGACCCGATTTAGGTGTCAAGTGATTTTACTTTAATAAAAACCTAGTCCTGAATTCTGTTTAATGATAATTGATCATAAAGACATAATAAACTTTATTGCTTGAAGGAAGGCGACTGTTCAAACATCAAAGGCTCAATTCTTTAGTAGAATAATTTTAACAGTTTCTGAAACTTGACTTATTTATCTGTATAAAAATGTATGTATTCAGATGATTACCCTGGCAATTGCAAGGAATGTCTAATACAGAAAATTCCGTTTCTGATTATTTTTGCACTTTTTCACTGCAGCTTTTCACAGCATTCTTTTGTTTTGCAACAACATTTCTAGATTGTCAAGGGATAATTTTAAACCACGTCACTTTCTCCCTGCTTCAGGCCATAATTTTTATTGTTTCATATGATTTTGGCTTTCCTTCACCACTGAAATTTTCCTAGATGGTGCATGAAAATATTGTTTTTGGCACTGCAGATGTTGAATAAAATCGGACATTGAGGATGATACTCTCTAATATTTTTATTGATGAGTCATAACTTGTAGTCGTCAGAATCATGAAAATAGAATCTGTGTAAAACTTAAATTGCAAATATATAATTATATTATATCATTGATCCACAGCTTGAGAGCTAACGCTTCCTAATTCGAAGCAAAAGGCCGCCTAAGCGAAACACTGACTGCAGCGTATTCCGCAAGAATTTTTTATGACTCACTTTCATTACTTTATATTCCCGCAAGCGGTAATAAGGAGAAATAAAAAAGAATTGCCGCCAACATAATCGGAATTTATGATTTTTCGCAGTGTAGTTATCACTGCGAAACAATCTTTGACATGCGGAATCAGTTTAATGATGACGAATGATGAGGAGCTTTAAAATAAATCATGGACAGGAGCTTTAAATCTTTTACTCACAGGAAAGGAAACAGCTGTAAAGTAAGCAAAATACTTATCACATAATAAAAGAAACAACTGCATGAGAGAAAATTTGAAAACTTTCGAATTAAAAGCTGCGGCAAAAAATAAAGTGGCAAAAAGTTTCATTTCCATTCGTTTTTGGTTTTCTTTGGTGTTTATGCAGTGGAAAATTCGATGAGGTTTTATTTTTTCAAACTCGCTGACTTTGTGATTTTTCCTATGCGGACTTTGCGATTTAATTAATCACCAGAAGTAGTTCAAAAGTTATTAATTGGATTGTCCTACATAATTGCCGAGAGGACAAAGTATCTAATACCCTAATGACACTGTAACCGTTATGTTATAAAACGCAAAGTTATTTTCCTTCGGGAATAAAAATCATTTCCATTTAATTAATATTTCAATCGATGGGGTTTGCATTCACAAAATTGTTTCTCGTAATAAAATAGTGAAGGAAAAAAGTTTAAGGAATCATGAATTTAAAATAGAAATTTTATTTTTTATTAGAACAACATAAGTTTAGTTTTCGCTGTCGTTGCCACTGTCATACTCTGCTCTAGAAAAACAAATGATAAGCAACCCAATCGAATAAGATTTCCATGCTGTAACAAAGCCGTTCCTTCCCAGCATGCAATCATTTTAGAAATGACTTTTGCGCTCACAACTTGTTAATTCCTAAGCTGACATTCTTTTAAAATATCTAATTTGATTCCTATAAATGAACAGTTCCACGTTTTCGTAAGTTATCGACTCTTAATTAATATGCAACCATGAACGTCGAGTTCAATCATTCTTTAATTTTTAACACGACGTCCATTCTTTATTTGTTCAATACGCTCAGTACCCGAAAATGGAAGGTCTCGAGCGTCGGCCGTGAGAAATGAGGATCGTGAGTGAGATTATTTTATATCTTTTCAAAAGACGCAACTGAGGGAGAAAATTGCTCAGATCAAGATTTAAATGCTCTCAACAGTATTCAAAAGACAACACATTTGCTCACTATGCTAGAAACGCATTTTTCGAAAATATTAAACTTTAACAACTTGTGAAATTTGAATCGACAACAAAAATAACTTTTTCCTCCTAAAATAAATTTATCGAACGAAAGTAAAGAGAATTTATAGATAGCGTCCGAAACGTTGGGTTGGTTAACAGTACTCAAACCTGATAAAGATCAATTAAATCCTCAAAAATATTTATAGTAGAAAGTTTTTCTGATGATTGAGAAATTGTTTGAGTGCTTCAAGACTAAACTGCATCATTCCGTGTACATTCTATAGAAAAAAAAGAAAATACCTATTCTAAACACAATTCAGGCATCGGTAGTAAATTTAAAACAGTGAATTACTAAACATATAAACCAAAATAAATTAAACAATGGCACGAGACTATGATCATCTGTTTAAGCTTCTTATTATCGGCGATTCTGGTGAGTTCTGGTGAAGCTAAAGGGCGAGGTCTAAACTACTAGTGAAACTATCTTATGAATCGAAAATATCATTTAAACTTTCAAATTTAATTATTTCGTGAGAAATACAAAATATTCTTTCAATGGTTGAATGAGTCACAATTTTTATTTTGAGATAAAAAAAAACTAATTTCTTCTCTCATTTTACCATTCCACTTCCTTTATCGTCAAATAAGTAATAATTCATCCCTACGAATAGAAAATATGTATCAAAGAAGCTTTATGCAAGTGCATGATTATATTTTTATGTGTTAGTGTGATCTATTCATTAATCAGTTATCTCGATGAGCTCGCTAAATAAATGATCGACAATATACACGTGACGAAACCTTTATTTTTTTTTGACTCAGCTTGTTCATTGCGAGTAAGACGATGAAATTATTCCATACTGCCACGATCAACTAAAAATTATTAGAAAGATTTGATAAACGACGATTTAAAACAATTTGATGATATCAAAGTAAATAAATTATGAAGCAGAAACTTTCTTCATGATTTGATACATCATAAAAATGCTAAAACGGTTTTCGTAAACGCAAATTTCAAATTAGTACATTATGATACCTAAAGATAATTTTATGTAGAAAGTTTCTACTAGAAACTTTAAGTTTTTGATTACCTCATTGATATAATAGCAGAACTTTAATTAAACTCATGTTTCGATCTCACCACTAATCACCAAAATCTAATATGTAACAATATTGTCCCTAGGTGTCGGCAAAAGTTCTCTACTCATACGGTTCTCGGACAACACATTTAGCGGAAGTTATATTACAACAATCGGCGTTGACTTCAAAATAAGAACGGTCGTAATAAATGGTGAGCGAGTAAAACTACAAATATGGGATGTAAGTCGTTTTATTAGAAACAAATTTTGGAACAGTTGAAAGCCACAATTTTTTTTTGTAGACTGCTGGTCAGGAGCGGTTTCGTACTATTACTAACACGTAAGTTGCTGTGGACACTTGTGTTCTATTGATTATTTCAGATAACTTTTAATTTCGTAAGGTATTATCGTGGTACTCACGGTGTGATTGTCGTCTATGATGTCACAAATGGCGAATCATTCGCTAATGTTAAAAGATGGCTGCAAGAAATAGATTCAAACTGCGAAGTTGTAAATAAAGTTCTAGGTAAGAATTTCAGTTTCTTCACATAAGCTTTTAATTTAAATTTTTTTTTCTTCACTGCAGTTGGCAACAAAAACGACGATCCCCAACGAAAAGTAGTTTTAACGGAAGATGCGCAGCGATTTGCAGAGCAAATGGGAATAAATCTATTCGAAACATCTGCCAAAGACAACATAAATGTCGAAGACATGTTCTTATCAATAACTGACAAAGTTCTACGCCATAAAAAGACAACACAGCGTCAGCAAAATGAACAAAACGCCGATGATCGGGTGAAACTAAACGACAGAAGTCAGGGAAAGAAAAAGAAAAAATGTTGCTAGTGAATAATTTTTTTTTTCATAAGCAAAACTTCAGTGACGAGTGTAAGTTGTAAATTTTCTAAATTCGAAATTTCAATAGATTTAAAGTTTTTTCTTTTCTATTCTTTAAAACTATTTTTAAAGAAAAAACAACTAAGAACAAACGAGACTTGTCAAATGGCTTTGACTATAAATTGCATCTAATTCTGTTAATGCATTTAATTTTTCAAAACGTTGTTTTTGGCCCGAGTTTTTATCTAAAACAATTTTCATGTAGAAACGCCTACATATCTTTGTTCGAGCTAGGCGTAATGTTTTCAATTAAATTGAAACTAAATTTACCCTTTGTGCTTTTTTTCTTACCTAATTGGTAAAAATATTACCAGATTTAATACCAGATAAACCAGATAAACCACATTTAAATCACAAGAGGAGATATCGTGTTTGATACAAAAAAAAAACGCAGAATAAATGAAATCATTAATGAAATATTGTTCTTCGTCTTTTACTACGAGAAATTCTTTAAATTTTTGTTAGGTTTGGTCAGAAATATGAGAAAATCAAATTGATACTTTGGGCATATTAAGAGAACCAAAAATCAACTTACTTCATCTTTGGAGAAAGCAAGGAACAAGGTAGCAACACAGCTTTCTTTGAACGTGTTAAGGAATGAGGATTCGAGGTTGTTAACATGACTGAAGTTCAGACTCTGAACCAATTGATGAATATGTC
The DNA here is from genome assembly GCA_033063855.1 of Smittia aterrima. Classification (NCBI taxonomy): domain Eukaryota; kingdom Metazoa; phylum Arthropoda; class Insecta; order Diptera; family Chironomidae; genus Smittia; species Smittia aterrima. The sequence continues at coordinate 4,575 of CP093831.1, read as the reverse complement.
TAGCAACAACTTAAGGAATATCAAGACAAACAACTCGTTGGCGTCACTATGGAGGGTTTGGAGCTTCCAGAAGACGAGGAGGAAATAAAGCGCATTGTGCTTCGAATCAGCAACTAGAAATGAGACTTGTTAAAGAAACATCTCAACATTTTTCGTCAGATGTAAAAACTCAATTAGATTCATTCTGTAAAGAAGAGGTAGATGAGCAAACTGATACGGTCAATAATGAAAATTGATGTCGACGATTCTGAAGACTCAAAGCAATCAAATGATGTGTTTTTTGAAGATATAAAATCTAATTCAGTAATTGTATCGTCGGAGGTTGAGAATGCTGAAGAACTAACACCGTTCCCATCCAATTGCTCCATGTCACAACGTTATCTCATTCACTATCCTCATTTCTCCTCATGGACCTGTGGACCGATATTTCTCATAGAAAATTAATAATTATGAAGAGAGAAATGAAAAACTAAACAAATCGAAGGATAGCATTATGAAAAGGAGGAAAACTTACTATCAAAACGTTCTCGGGAACCTGAATTGCCAGACGAGATTAATATTGAATCTGGAAACTTGAAAACAAAATGCTGACCTAAATTTAATTTCTTTTTACAGCTATCAGAACTTAGGGAAATAAAAGAACAAGTTTGTAACCTTAGCTATGAAACAATTAGGTTTCTTGCATTTCAGCAACTTTCGCAGGTACATAATCGACCAAGCCAAATGAATTTATGACTTAATCTTTATAAATTTAGCAAGTCGTTAACGAGAATCCTTCCAAAATCCAACGCTTCGAAAACAATCGTAGAAATCACCAAATGGGATTGTCATCGCTTTCCTTTCCCAGTTCCAAACATAGATGAACCTGATGAGAGTAGTCATTCTCCTGTCGCTGGACTGCAGATTGATAGACTTTTCCACTGAAAGAATAAAAGAGACCAAGCTCATTCTGTAGCTCATTCTTTAGAACTTCAGATTGCTCTATCAAAGATTCGTTCTAGAGGTTTGTACATTTGCCAATGACTATTTGTCAAGAAAAATTTGGGTTTCGGTTAAGCCAAATCCTAAACTATCCGCCGACATGAGATATCGTAGCTTTTGTGTTGGTTACGGTAGCAAAATAATTTGAGTTTTCACGTTACCAGTGTTCGAATTGTAAAAATAGATTTTTTTCTTCTTCATCATTCGAGTTTCGGTTTCAAAACTTTTTTAATTTTTTTTTTAATTTACGATCTGCAATAGAACGAAACAATAGAAGAAAGTTTTCATTATTTCATTTAAACAAGCTTTATTGCATTTGATAAACATTTCCCTAAAATCAAATTCATGAAATTCAAATTCCATAATGTTCCATTTTTTTTGTCTAAGAATCTCGCCAAGAAATGAATTGAATTGTTCGATTACTTAATGATTTTAAACTTAGCTTGGCAGAAAATCTACTCTCAATTTAGCAAGAACTTGAAACTTTGTGTTCATAAAGATATATTAATTAAACATTGCTTTTATCATCGAGTCACTTGACGACATGTCCACAGTCGCCCAAGATCTCTCTAAGATTTCTCGTCATGTAATGAAAGTTTGTCAGAAATTTTCGTGATGTCAATCATGACTGAATGAAGAAGCTCGACGGCATATTTCGCATGAACCTTTATCATTGTAATGAAGAGTTTGCAAATAACAACGATTCCTTCGGTCCTAATGTCTTTAAGCAAGTGTTTGCATCAACTCCTTGCCAAACTTTTGAAGAAAGAGCTCTGGACAGAGGAGAATGTAAGATTGCATGATGGATAGACAACTCTTCAGGTTCAGCGTTGATTTTTCTAGAAAGAAGTGAACACCTGAATTCGAATGGAATCGTCGAGAACGAACACAAGTAGTTGAGTAATCAACAAAACTCGAAGCAAATTAAAGTGCAAAGCTAACTGACTCCACTACTAAAAACAAAAAACTTCTTTAAACTTACCAATGATTGGCAACAGATTATCGCAAAGCTTAAGAAGAGTTTCGTTTGGTGTTGGAGTATATTGAATAGTAAGCAGCCAGAGCTCGAGTCCTTCATCTAGCAAATAAACTGTTTACGGGTCATTGACGTTGGTTGAAATTTCAATGACTTTATAGATGAACTCGCAGATCGATTCGGGCAGCTCGCTTATTGCTCTTATGACTTAAAGCTGAGGAGTAATAAAAGTTCTCATGAATCACTCATGAATAAAAGTTATTGAAGTAATCGAGTAAAACATACCAATGATGAGATAATTGCAACACGGAATCTGGATCTTAATTGACATCGACATCTTCTCAACTATGAAAGACATAACACCGAGCTTGGTGTCGCATTCCTTTGCTTCTTTCAGCAAATGGAAGAGAAGAGTAAATGAAGGCTCAAGAAATTCGAGAAATTGTTCTGCACAGGAATCGAAATCTTCAAGTGCTTGTTTTAATATTTTTGATGCGGTTAAACGTACGACAAGATCCTCTGTTGGTTGCAAGAGCTCTAAGCAATTTTCGTAAACCGCAGGCCTCAAATCTGAAGATAATTTGATACCCGACCATTGTCCGATGACTTCAATTATTCGGTTTCGTAAGACTCTAAAGGTGCTTCCTTCAATCTTCAGCTCATAAATCAATTGTGTTATGAACCAAGCGTCGAAATCTAAATCATCAAAGAGATGGAACGCTACCAATTCTACTGCATTGTAAATCGATTCTTTGATTAGAATGTCTTGAATATCTGATGCTGCTGTGAGTTGTATCGATTGAGACTTCTGAGCAAAGCTGATAAGTTGCTGACAGAGAATTGGATGATATTTTTGGAATAGCGCCAAGTAGAAACTTTCAGTGCAGCTTCTTAATGAATATTTCCATGAGTCGCCTCTTTCGTCAGTTACGTAGTTCTCCGGATCTTCTTCCCATCGGTCAATATCTGCTGGAGTCAGCAAAAAGTAATGCATCAGCAACTTTTCCATGATAAATCCAAGTCGTTCGGTCGTAAAGAATTCTTTCAAAATTGCAGCCAACGACAATTCCAGTTCCGTAGGTTGAGCGTTGTAAATGTTTCCCATGCTGTTAAGCAAGTAGCCTTTAATTAGATTGAGGCAGTGTATGACAAAGTCTGGCATGGTAAGTTGATTTCCCTCGAACAGGAATTGACTGCCTTCAAAGAAAACGTAATTGAATGAAGTTTCAAGGACTTGAGGTGCGAGCTCAATGAATGCAAGTCGATGATATTCTTGAAACTCGGTCAGAACTTTCATGTGTTTGAAACCAAATTTCCCATGACGTTCAAGCAATGGCAGATAGTCGAATGGAGCTGACTTGATTCTCAATCGACACTCGAGCAAATCCTTGATTCGATCGAAGATTGTTCTAAGGATGTTAATTGGTTTTGGTGTTTGCGATGGCTTTTGAAAGCCGTAGATAGTAAGTTTACGAAGAATCCTTAAGACCATCATTGCCTTCTCAAGATTTCCTTGACAAACTGGCAGCTGAACATTTTGTTGGATGTTTTGAAAGTAGAGCAAAGTAAATCCGTTCCAAAGGTTGATGGTGAATTCATATACATTTGAAGTGAATTGTTCAAACATGAGACGATCGTGAGCCAATCGTCGAGTTGATAATTTCTTAACTACTTGAATGAGGATCTGCAGCGTTCTCTTTTGTTCAACATCATCTGAGCTGTTGGTTCTTTCGAGGAGAATCGGCATCAGTTCCGGCCAATCATCCGGACAGTCGTGACGTGCAATCTTAGAGATTGTTATAGCGAATTGAACTGAAATCGCATCTCGTGGCTCATTGAAACTTGCAAGCAGCTGGGATTTGATTTGTGCTTTCTCTTCAGGACTAATGGCACTAAAAATGAAAAACTTAAGAAATGTTTTTAGTTGATTTATAAAGCAGATCTTACTTGTTTTGAGTCTTCCTCCAGTGTCTATCGATTCCATTCTTTAAAGTGATTATCGCCATGTATCGAACGCGGTCTTCAATCTGGAAATTTTTGTAGAAGTTGACTATTGTATAAAAGTTTGGTTCCTTCTCGCAAGTCGACAGATTCTGCTCAGCTTGTTTTACAAAACTGAGATCTTGACTTGTCGCTAACTGCAAAGTCGTGTGTAGCAGACTTTTCATGTTATTTTGCTGATTCATTTTTCTTTTATTTACATTTAACTTTCACTAAATATCTAAAGATTTCTGAAACTTAATTCCTTGCCCAGGTGATTGCGAGCATATCACGAAGTTTTATTTATAACTGGGAAGTGTTCTTCACCCACTGTTTACTTTTTAATTGCTTGCTATGAGATTTTATTCGACAATTTTCTTTTGTTGACTCAAATTCAACATGAAGCGTCGCGTCTAATAAAATAAAGACGGTTAATTATTTTTATCTGATTTCAACATTTTTTTTTCTCAATTGAAGTCAAAGTTGAAGTTAAGTTAATTTACTTGATAAAAAACACGAAATAATAACAATTTCAGTCGGTTTTAGCGAAAAAGACTATTAGCGATTTATATAAACATTTTTGTCGCTTACCTTCATCAGACAAAATCGATCTCACGGTCGTGCGCTACTTGCGAAGG